>CM029643.1:30668177-31268177 GCA_017311315.1 Dendrocalamus latiflorus
GGAGTTCTTCGTCAGTGGCGGAAAAGTCTCGAGTGTACGTACTGTCACGGACACACTTTTTGTTTTGGCGCATCTTGCATGTCACCGGGTCAACCAACCGTATGAGTAAAACTAGATACATATAATACCCCTATTATGAGCGGAGGAATGCTCGCGCGGAGGAGGCGGCCACGTCGCCCTCATGCGCGCTCCGGCCGGTGCGTGACGGCCGATTCTTCTTACGGTCGGGAGATCGTTTTTGCGAAAAAAGTCCCTGCATTTTCCCGAAATTGCGTAAAGATCTTTGATCCTCGCGAAAAGGTCCCTGCCAGTTTTTTTTAAAACACATTTTTTGAAAACACCCCTCCACTTTTTGTATACTTTGCAGGATAGCGTCCCGCGGTTTTCTAAATTACGTACGGGTCCTCGTTTAGTTACGTACAGGTCCTCAATTTTTTACGAAAAAGACCTTTGACTTTTTTGAAAATATGCATATGCCCTCGATTTTTTTTAAAAAACTCCTCACGAATTATCGCCTCTTTTACTTCGGTACACACGGTGGCTGGCGCGGCGTGGCGCCGCGCCTATGAGGCTAGTAAGAAACACTTGATCAAGCCCTAAAAGATGAAACATTGTGCATTTGTTTTGGAGGGAATTAGAGAAACATTGTACACTTAAGCTATTATGCAGTACATATTAGCTTGGAGTGTTTGGTGATAATATATGGGCTCATCAACCTCGAATTAACTCATATGATTTTTAACTTCACATAAACTATTCTATTCGTTCAAACTTATAAGACATATTTTCTGAGTAGTTATGTACATAAATTAGAGCGTATTTCATATTCTACTATAAAATTAGTGTGATGTTTCTTTTATACCCCTAATAAATATGCAGTTTTATTTGTTATTTTCTACATACATGTATTAAATATAGTATTTAGAGATAATAATTAGAGGTAATCTAGCTATTTACACTATTTTTTAGTCTATATATAAAAAAATACGTTTTATAAATTTGAACGGAGGGAGCACTATTTAATCACCTAGGTTAAGGAAGAGGACAGTACAAGCAAATCTCTTGGCGAACATTGGAGGATAGTTGTACATGCTACGCAAAGATGATATGAATTCAGGCCGGAGGAAGCTGTTCTACATGCCAAGCCTTTCGTGTTGACATATGACACGATGGGTGACGGACCAGAAATGAAGTGAGGTGTGAACTTATGACTGCGGAATGTCGTACTCAAGAAGGAATTACACGGCAACACGGCCGAGACTTCGAAGTCGCGCGTGTACGTACTGTCCCTGCCGTGACTTGGATGGCAATGTCACGGTCAGGGGCAGAGCAATTTTGTCATAGGGGGCGACATGAATTTGCTACTACATCCTATTATAATATAGACACTTTGAGCTATTGATAAAAATAAAAATTTTTTAAAAAAGAAATTCTATTATGTCACATTATAATTGGTGCCCAACTATCGTAATAGTATAACAACCAAATATAAATAGTGATCATCATGATGGAGTTTCACACACACATACGCTTCACAGCGTCACCCAACACATTTTTTGGCACATACTTACGTGTCACCGAGTCAACGGACAGTGTGGCAAAAACTAAATACATACAAAAAAAACACTTGATCAAGCCCTAAACGCATAGAGATAAAACATTGTGCACTTTTTTTTGGAGAAAAATAGAGAAATATTGTGCACTTACGCCATTATACAGTACATATTAGACACGGTGACACGGTGGTAGCTTGAAGTGTTTAGTACAAATATATGGGCCCATGAACCATGAATTAATTCAAGTTATTTTAAGCTTCACACAAACTACTACTTAATCACGTAGGTTAAGTAGTATGGGCTACTAATCAAATTCTAATATAGCATCCTAATTAAAGCTTTACATGAATCATATGGGGGCTAGGCCCCTGCCATTAGGGGTGGGCATTTTTATACCAAAACCGAAATACCAAACCATATCGAAAAAACCAAAAAATGTGGTTTATTCAGTATATGGTATTCAGTGCGGTTTATATTTTCATGCTATTTGGTTTTTAGTTTTCGATGCAGTTTTTAAGTCATGAAAACTGAATTAACCGAAATACCGAAATATTATTTTTCTCTTATGTGAATTTGTAGTGAAAAAGGCTATTATCATTTAATTTTGTAGGTATTTTTCAACATCTCAAAAGGAAGAACATTAGTAACTTCTAGAGGTATCATTCGACACTAGACTAAAGAATGTTATTATACACTAAAGCATTGTGCATATTTCGGTTAACCGAACCAAAATAATTCAGTTAATTAGGTTCGGTTTTCTATTTTAATTTAGTTAATTCAGTTGTCAACTTTCAAAAACCAAAATAATTTTTTACTGAGTAAACCGAATGCCACCCCTGCCTGCTAGCCCCTTCTCTCCCCACTAGTCATGCACACTGAATCAATGTCACGGAGCGTGCCCAAGACTTGAAAGGCAAGAGGTTACGCACATTTCAAATGGACCAAGATTTGAATTTTCTTTTTCAATTTCTAGACTAGAATTAACTCTGTTGTACACTATTCAGGGGCCAGCAGGGGAGCATTGTCAAATTTTATGCGGTTTCTCTGCCTGCAGTTTTCACCGACGATTTATTTGGTCTATTCATGGGGAAATAACATTGTTTTCATCTTTTTCTCTTTTTTCTTTAATTCAATTACTCAGAAAAAACTAATAGCCTAGCACGATGCAATTTAGCTTTAATCTAGAAGCCGCAGCCAACAGCCGGTTCAAGCGGCCCCATATAAAGAGTGGCATTAGTCCTTTACATCACATCTTTGACTAGAATCGATTTCTCTTAAGGTCTATTTGGTTGGCGGAATCAACTCAAGGGATTACCTTATAGGTTAAATAACTAGTAACCTAAACCAAAAATCTAAGATTACCTTGGAAACAAGATTACCATCAATTCCAGGAATATGATTCCCGTACAAAATGGGGTCTATGTTAGATTACCGAGGGAATACAATCTTTGTTTTTACACTTCTATTATTTGTTTTAATTTTTCACAGTTAAAATTTGAACATTGAGAATTCAAAATCCAATTATGATTTATTTTAATATTTGAATATTCAAATTATGTATTTTTTAAATTCAAAATTTCAAATTATAAATATCAAGATTTAAATTATGAATTTTATAATTTTGGATTCAGATAGATTAATTTCCAAATTTTAATATCAAAAATTGGAAATTTGTAATGTAAAACACCACATTTCAAATTCAAATTCCAATAATTTAATTTAAAATATTGAAAATTTTTAATTTTGAAAATAAAAATTTGAAAGGTTGAGTCTAAAATTTCAATTTTCGACTTTTGAATTTCAGATTTTTTTAGTCCTAAAAATTTAAATTACAAAACTCAAGTTATCATGATTTTAATTTTGTAAATCTAAAATTTGAACTTTTGAATGTTAACAATGGAAATTTTGAATCTTGGAATTTAAATTCCAAGAAGTTACATTTTTAATTCAAATTTTGAATTTAAAATTTATAAATGTAAGCCTTCAGGCTGTGAAATTTCAAATTTTGTAATTTAAATTTGTGGTTCATGTTATGAAATGTTTGAACTTTTGTAAAGACTATTTTATAGTTTCCTTCAACCCAACTAAACACTTATATTACTAGTAATGTGTGTATACTAGTAATCAGATTGAGAGGAATATTAGATTGTAGTGGAATGTGTGAAGTCATGCATACGAAGCGCACCCTTAGACCCTTCAAATCAACGGTAGATGCACATATATACAAGACATGCCCAGCACAGTCTAAATGTTGAGAGTTCAGACCCCTCAGCTTATTGGTTGAGAATTTCCCATTACAAGGAAGGGATTGGTCACCTGGTTAGTACCTAGTAATACATGTTTGCGAAATCTGATTATTCGATGGGCCGGGCCTGATTTAGGTAGAACTTTTGGTGGGCTTTGGCTTGGGCCGTGAAACTTGCGCGGACGCCAGTTTGATTAACCGTAAGTATACATTCTCATAAAAGAAAACCTGAAGATTCTAGGAATTTTCACTCTGAAACGTGTCTTCTTTTTGATGGTTGGAGTAGTAGATGGGCATGACCGCACGGCAATGGCCCAAAATTCCAACATTAATTATAGTTAAGAAAGAAACTGGCAGGGAAAGACTAACATCTTAATTTCTTAATTTCCAGCTCATACATAAGGAGATTTGATTACCTAGACCGGAAGCAACCTGACTCTTCGGACTAGAGGTCAGTTAAGTCAGATGTTATGTGTGTGATCTATATTATATGTTTAGAAGTCCTTAACAGTGAGAAAAATCATCCGGACATTGCAACAAAATTATGCAAGATCTGAGTTATTGTCTTGCGACTCTTTTCTAATATGAATAACCATCTGATTGGTGCGGATCCAGTTATAATGCCATAACAAAAAGATAATGTGCAATTGGAGAAAATTGGAAAACAAAACTAATGTATGAACTACTTCCTCTGGTCAAACTAGATGTCGTTTTGCTATCTCTATACAACCAGAACAATGAAGGATACGTCGGCCTTGTTCATATTGGCTTTTATTTTTGGCTTCTATTTTCAAAAGTCAAAACCAATACGAATGCCACAGCTTCTATAAGCCACTTCTATCAGTCAGTATTATTCATTAGCCATTACTATTCACTTTAACATATTGTAACATACTTTGTATTTTATTATATCACAATTCCATAAGTTGCATGATAGTTTGAATGTTATAGTACTTTTCATTGCACCGTCTTTCTTACATAATGCACTACTATTTATCATCCGCAGCTAAAAGCCATCAGTAAAAGCAAATATAAACATGTCCTTTATCTTTTTACTACAGCTGGTAGTAAGGCCATAAGGGTCAAATTCACAACAAGCAGCAAGCAGCTTCAAACTCTAAGAAACTATTCACTTGACTACATACAATCATTGTGTATATAAGCATGGATATTAGATACTATCATGATCTACCAGCTGATGTGGAGGGGGGTTGCTGCTGCACCCCATAGATCTGGTCGTGCATCTCCAACGCACGACTGTCTATTATCTTTATCT
Source organism: Dendrocalamus latiflorus (assembly GCA_017311315.1). Classification (NCBI taxonomy): domain Eukaryota; kingdom Viridiplantae; phylum Streptophyta; class Magnoliopsida; order Poales; family Poaceae; genus Dendrocalamus; species Dendrocalamus latiflorus. Next base: position 30,673,255 of record CM029643.1, read on the forward strand.
TTATCTCAGTTCTTTTAGACTTATGTTTAGGCTTTGGCTTCTATTTCTACAATAACTCACTGTTAAACAGTGTATTTTTCAAAGCGAGGTCTACAGGTAAATTATAGTACAAACTGTACCGAATTCAACTGTACTGACCAAAATCGCATATGAATATTTCCCTCTGCATACTGCCTCTCATGAATAGATCAGAATTTAAAAACCACAGCCATAAGTCTCAGCTCAAAAGAACCCACCTATTAATTGGAGGCTTCTCCGGGAGCTATCAGGTTCATCCTAAGACTGGAAATTACTGCATTAATCTAAAAAAGAATAAATTGCTAGAAATTCTCACGTTAATTGTTAATTGAAAAGCAGAGAACATCTCAACCATTGGTTTGTTAAAAACGATGCAATGTAAGGGCTAGATCAAATACTACGATCAAATCCAAGAAGAATAAGAAGTGGTGTTTACTTCATCAAGCGGCAGGGCACGACCTACGCAATTGCCGTGCCTGGTAGAAATTGGAAGACTATTATTCAGATAAGGATCCTTTCCCTTCCACTCCGGAGGTCGGGGAACCGAGCTCCAAGAATGACAAGGATGGTGATGAAGAGATGGACTACCAAGAGCCATAGCACACCATTGATATGATGTTTGGCGGCTCCTCCTCCTACGAGTCCAAGTGCCATCTGAAGACTGTGGAGCGGGAAGTGAACCTCACCAAATCTCCGATCGCCATCAAGCCATCCAGGTGGTCGGAGATAACTATCTCCTTCACCTGGGAAGACTGCCACATTCGTTCAGCTCAATCATGTAGGTTCCCTATTGTCGTAGAACCTACCACAAATAATTGCAAAGTTAATTGGGTTTTAGTAGATGGTGGTAGCTCTCTCAATATCTTATTTACGAGAGCTTTAAAAGAGATGCAAGTTTCCAATTCAAAAGTAAAGCCCGTGAAATATGCCTCTCATGGCATAGTCTCAAGATCTACTTCCAAACCAATAGGGCAAGTTTCCTTGCTGGTTACGTTCAGAAGTCCAAATAACTTTCGAACAGAGATAATCTCGTTGATGTGGTAGACTTTGAGACTGCATACAACAGAATTCTTGGTCGACAGGCATTGGCAAAATTCTTGGTAGCCATGCATTATGGTTATTAGAGTCTTAAGATGCCTGGACCAAAAGTGTTTGAGGGGATAGAAATATGACATGCATGCGATTGTAAATCCCTAGAATTTGTTGATGAACTTCCAACAAGAAACACTAACCCACCTTCTGTGTAGGCCAAGCACTCAAGACCAAAGGTGGCCCCAAACCCTCTGACTAGATTAAGGATGTTCGACTCGACAAGGAAAATTCTCCAAAAATATCAAAGTGTCATTTCAACTCAAAAGTACTAGTGCCACCTTTCAGAAGATACTAGTTGGGGCAGAACTCGACCCCAAATAGGAGTCACTTGTCTATTTCCTCCGAGCAAACTCGAATGTATTCACCTTGCAGGCATTCGATATGGCCAATGTCCCTAAGGAGGTGATCGAGCATAGGCTAGCACTCTGACCTAACAAAAACTGGTCAAGCAAAAGTGAAGGCGCTTTGCACCCAATCAGAAGGAGGCAATCTAGTCAGAGACCGACAAGTTTCTCAAGGTTGGATTCATTCTTGAGGTCGACCACCCAGAGTGTCTCGCTAATCCAGTAATGGTTAGAAAAAGTAATGAAAAATGGCGAATATATATCGATTTTACAGATCTGATAAAGATTTTCTGAAAGTTGACTTCCCTCTTCCACATATCTATTAGCTTGTTGACGCTATTTCTGAGTGCGAGTTATTAAGCTTTTTAGATGCATATTTATGGTGCCACTAGATTAGTATGAGCAAAGATGATGAGGAGAAAACTTCTATCATCACACCATACGACACTTATTGTTACATAAAATGTTATTTGGTCTCAAAAACGCTGGTGCTACTTTTAAGAGGTTAATGCAAAAACCTTTAGTCTATAGATTGGCCATAACTTAGAGGCCTATGTTGATGACTTGGTCATAAAAGTAGGGGTGAAAATAGATCCAGATACCAAATCCCCAGATACTTAATATCCAAATCCGAATAGAAAACAGATCCAAATTCAGATGTTGAACTGGTACGGATTCAGATGTTGAATGCGAATCCATTATGGCCTGACATGGATTCAGAGTTGGATATCAAAATAAGATCTGGATTCGGAGTTGGATATCCAGATAATATCCAGATTCGGCAGATATAATAGCAACAGCTAGCTAATTCATATATTTTGCATTTGACCTCTAAGTTGGGCATATTATATATGCATTTCAATCATCTCAATGAGTCCGTCATCATGGTGGACTCTAACTTGGTATTTCATGTTCTTTTTATTTTGGCACATCCCCAAAAAAGCTTTTTGTATGCTCTTTTTAGCTAAATTTGATATGTTTATAACCGATTTATTTGAAATATATCTAGAATTAGTTAGGATTAGTGGCAAAATAACATCAATGTTCAATGATTACATCATAAACTAGAGAAAAAGGGGTATAAATATTACTATAGTGTCAATTTGCTAAACTTCATTGTGTCATAGGATATTAAGCTATCCTCAGAAGCTGCATTATACAAATATGTGAGATGAACGATTTATTCATTGCTGTCAATATTTAATGTGCAGTTACATGTTAGAGTTAGCTGTTTATCAATTTAAAATGTTAAAACAATTGGATGTCATGTTCTAAATAGGAAAGGCCATGAATAATGATTGGAATCCAAAAAATAGTCGAATTTGATCCGATTTGAATATAATCTGATCCAAATTCGTATCCGATGTTTGTCCTATTTATATTCAAATCTGAGAAAAAAATATAGATACCAATATGATTTTAACACTATCTAATCTGTTTTCACCCCTAATTTTTTTCACTCTGGGAGAAGCTACTTGTCATATTTTTGATGGTTGGAGTAATAGATGGGCATGATCTCACGGCAATGGCACGAAATTCCAACATCAATTAGAGTTAAGAAAGAAACTGGCAGGGAAAGACTAACATCTTAATTTCTAGTTCACACATAAAGAGATTTTGTTACCTAGACAGGAAGCAACCTGACTCTTCAGAGTACAAGTCAGTCAAGTCATTGATGTTTCTGTTTGTGACATATATTAGAATTTTTTGTATAAATAATTCATATTTTATTCAAAATAACTGTAATATACCTGCACGAATATTTTTTTTTATAAAAATGGGCTCTAGTTGCCAAACCGTTGGGCTATTGGAGCCTATTGCCCAACGGTCACACGACATGCGAGCTGTCCGTGGGCCATTGGGCGACAGGTTCTAGTCACCCAACATTTCGGCGACTGTAGCCTGTCGCCCAGCGGCTGGGCAACTACAATTGCAGTCACTCGGCTGTGCAGTGACTGCAAACAAGTCATTCGTAGAGGTAGTGTGAGTTAATCCATTTGTGATTTTCGTAGATTATGAATGATAGATAATCTGTTGGATTCACAATAAGTGTTTGCAATCGTTGTATGAGTTAATCCATTTGTGATTTTCGTAGATTATGAATGATAGATAATCTGTTGGATTCACAATAAGTGTTTGCAATCGTTGTATGTTGTTGTAGTGCAAGAAATTTCATGAATTTTTTTAAAAAATGATTGAGATAACAACGATCGGTAAGTACGAAGATAAGTGATATTGTGATATAACCGGGAATTTGTACATGGAGGAGAACTGGTTTGTTATTGTTGTTAGATGACTTGCTATGGGAATAATTGAATGCGAAAAGACGAGAAAATATGCTTGTCCAAATTAAAATAGACTTCATAGTACAGTTGGGAGTAACACGGCGCATAGGGTTTGATTACATGCATAGCAAAGAGCATCATGTATGATGAAACAAACCGAATTGCTCCTACGATAAATATGCACCTTTTTGAAATGGAACTAAATTTGACCTTCGGGGGAGTAGTTAGTGTGGGACGGCCTGACCTACTGCGTGGACCGAGGCCATTTTCTCTTCCTTGCGAACTCGGCGTTGAACTCCTCGGCGTCCTCTTTTGCCTTGGCCGCCATTTTCTCTTCCTTGCGAACTCGGCGTTGAACTCCTCGGTGTCCTCTTTTGCCTTGGCCGCCATTTCCCTCTTTTTTTCGTGCTCCCTACGCATGCACGCCTTGAGATGAACTTTCATCTCCCGATGTATACGCTCAGTTTATTCATCCTTATGGCACTCCTTCTCTCGGATCCCACAGGAACGTTTGACGTTCCACTCCTCAAAGTCGAGAGCCCACTGGTCCTCTGAGTGGATCTCAAGATAGATCCATTTGCGGTAGACACATATGGATTCTGAGGACTATAGATACACAGGAGAGGTTGTTAGTGCGTACTTTAAAGGAGAAAAGTAGGGAGAACATAGTGTAACTGGTCCTTACCGGTTGCTGATTGTTGGTGGTGTCCCAACGTTGGTCAGGATAGTCACTGGAGTAGTTTGCACAACCCCAGTAACGTATACCCAGGCTGAGGCGGTGCTTAGACTTGAAGAACTTGCACGCGTTCTAGCACCAACATAGGGGCGGCGTCTCCCCCTCGGGCAGGTGTTGCGGCGAACGCTCGGTAGGAACGTTCGGGATGAGGTTGTTGCTACGGGTGACGTCGTTGCGGGAAGCTGACCTCGTAGCATGCTCGGCTTGTCCGGCCCGGGCTGTAGTAGCCCTTGTTTTTTCACGTAGGTAACAGCAAACCTTGCTAGGTGATGTGACCACGCCACAAACACATACGACAATCGCGCCCAATATCAAGATTGAACTAAAGGTGAATTCGTTTCTTCAGCCTTCATATGTTACTGAGAATAGACCGCTACCTAATGCAAGTGATTTAATTGTGCTTAGGAATTTGAGAAAGGATGAAGGAAAGGGACATGGAGTCCTGGACATGCATGGAAGGAATAATGGAGGTCACCACGTCACTTTGGGACCAAGTCAAGCACGAATTCGAGTTGGACACGTTTTGGAATCAGACTCGGACTGCTGCAATGGTGCAAGTTTAAACGGACGTAACTTTCTCATACGGACTCCGTTTGGGACGTTTTTGGACTTGATGGAAAGCTTATCAAGTCTACTTTCTAAAGGATTCAACCCCATCTTCAAATTCTATCCGAGACAGCCGCAATCATCAAAAGAGTCCGTGTTGGTCACGTACTGGAATCAGATTCGGACTGCTGCAATGGTGCAAGTTGAAACGAACGTAACTTTCTCATACGGACTTCGTTTGGGATGTTCTTGGACTTCATGGAAAGCTTATGAAGTCTACTTTCCAACGGATCCAACCTCATCTTAAAATTCCATCCGAGCCGGCTGGAATCATCAAAACAATCCACGTTGGTTTTTCAGTCCGAGTCAAAAGGGTGCTGCGCCACCACCAATTGGGCCCATGGGCCTTGTAACCCTAGAGCATGTACTTTGGACGCCCATCCTGGTTGTTCTCCCTATAAAGGAGCCGCCGCCTCCCTCGTTAGGACTTGGATTTTGTTGAGTTTAGGTTTAGCTATTATGCAAACTTCTGTTCTTCAGTTGTGTCGGACGACCACCTGTCAAGACAGCCTTCGGAATCCCACCTTTTGATTTTAATAGAAATATTTGCAATTTCAGATTGCTTGTTATCTTGTTCTTGCGTGTTCTTCGGTTGCATGCAGGAATAGACCTTCGTGGTCAGGTCAACCGCGTTCTTGGCACGGTTGATAACAACTTGGAGTGTGGTTCAGCGATTGCTAAGGCGCAAGCGACGTCGTTCGGTTGTAGTCGGATCGCAAGGGTCGCCTCCGCCAAAATCGATAGTTATCATCCTATCGGAAGATCGGGACACCATCGCCTCATCACTAGGTCGCGGGTCTCCTCCCATTGTTTCATCATCTTGTCCCATTGCTTCTTATGCCTCTTTGTCCATCCCGATGTGGTGAAGCAAGCTCCGATGTAGTGTTGAGTTTGCTTATGTAGTTTTCTCTCCAAAATCTCTTTCACCTCCTTTTTATAGGGCCATGTGTGGCCTTCTCGCTGCATGAAGTTGGCCCGTGTGGTCTTCTCACTGCATAAAGCTGCCCCACCTGGTGTAGTCACTGTGCAATGCTAGCCCATGTGGTTTTGTCACTGCGCAAAGCTACCCAATGTGGTCTTGTCGGTATGCAAAGCTGGCTAGTTAGGTCTTCGCACTACGCAAAGTTGCACCCTTTGGTCTTGTCGCTGCACAAAGCTGGCCCCTGTAGTCTTGTCGCTACGCAAATCTATCCCGTGTGGTCTTGTCGCTGAACAAAGCTGCACCCTTTGGTCTTCTCACTGCGCAAAGCTGCCCCATGTGGTCTTATCGCAGTGCAGAGCTACCCCATGTGGTCATATCGCTACGCAAAACTGGCCCGTGTGGTCTTATCGCTGTGCAAAGCTGTTTCGTCTGGTGTAGTCACTGCGAAAATCTCGACCATCTGATCTTCTCACTGCACAAAGCTGGCCCGTGTGGTCTTGTCGTGGTGCAAAGCTAGCCCATGTGGTCTTGTTACTGCGCAAAGCTAGCCCATGTGGTCTTGTCACTGCGCAAAACTATCTCGTCTGGTGTAGTCGTTGCGCAAAGTTAGACCGTCTGATCATCTCACTACGCAAAGCTAGCCCCTGTAGTCTTGTCGTGGCGCGAAGCTGCCCCATGTGGTCATGTCGCAGCGCGAAGCTACCCAATGTGGTTATGTCGCTGCGCAAAGCTAGCCCGTGTGGTCTTGTCACTGTGCAAAGCTATCTCGTCCGGTGTGGTCGCTGTGCAAAGCTGAACCGTCTGATATTCGGCGGGAGGACTTCGGCGTTAACTACCTCTTGTTGACAAACAGGCATGATCAACCAACGTGGCCAAAATGTAGACACATGGAGGACACAGTCGTGCAGGTGACAGAAGCCCATTTGGATGGGGGGCGATGTTTCTTCTTATGCCCACACTTCGGGGTACAATTAGGCAACCGTCTATTTTATAGCACTGCTAATAGAGTTTCGATGTTAACGTTCTTTTCTAGCAAATGGACAAATGTGACTTTGTGTGATGGATTGATCCTCCCCAATAATGGTACATTGTGAGGTACATTGATACGTTGTGGGAGCGAATCATTGACTTGGAGGCACAGATTGAGAGTCTCAAAGAGCACAACGATGACCTCCATCAGTAGATGTAGCACGAGAGGGGCAACGAGGAGGTCATCAACATAGAAAGTCTGTATGATCCAACATGCTACTATGCGAACCTAGGTGCATATGTGCTTGCCACTAACGATAGCCAGCCACATCTGAGGCGGCCCCCTCTGCAACACTCCATGTGGGTACCACGAGGCTCATTCCACCTGTAGGCACTGACCTATAAGGTTGTACCATAGTACTCTCCCCTATTGGTCACGGTATTTTTCAATGTCGTTGAGCATGTAATTGAATGGTTTGCACGTCAGTGTGGTTGACATGAATTGAGTGCACTGTTCGAGTGGTGCGGGCGTCGGTGCGATTGCCATTAATTGAGTGGTATGGGTGTCAACACGGATCGAATAAGCGAACATCGTAAAGAGAAGTACAACTAAGATCGCAACAGTATTGCGAACATCACTTAGTAAATAAGAAATATAAATAATATACGAACAATAAATGTACAAGCAGCACTACCCCCTCCAACAACGTCCCTAGCCCCCCTCCATTGCCACCCTGGCCCTCTCCGTCTCCGCATCCTCCCGCACGGTCCCACTTGGCCGTCTTCCTCAGCGTCGGATGTCGGCGGCCTGGCAAGGTAAGACGGTCAGGAGACTGTCACACCTGTCCCAAAGTAGGAGGAGTGGACTACAGCTCTGCCTATGTGGCCACCGGTGCACCAGTGAGGACACTCCTGGAGAGAACCTCTGGGAGTGTGCCCTGAGGTGTGGAGCTCGTTGCCTAGCCGGCCCTGTCCGAAAAGTACTGGTCTATGTCGTCTTAGCCTAGGGCGATCCCACATCCCTCGTCCATGGGTATAAGACCTGTAGAGAAAATATCGTTAGTTCGTCAGATAAATGGATGGGAGAAAACCAAAAGGAGGCAAAGAGTACCCTCGGCTAGCACCATGGCGTAGTCAAAGCCGTCTAGAGGGACGTACGACATGGTGTACATGCCTTGCGTGGGGAAGCCGGGGAAGTACAGAGGATGGCCAAACTACTATGCTGGCAGTGTAGGGGGCCGTGCTCAGGCTGACCACCCGGCCTCATCAGGCTGAGGTGGTGTAGGACGTGGCGATGCAGAACCCCACATGCGGTGCCATGCCGGATGGGGCGGCCCTGATGGACGCACTGTGTGTGCACTATGCGCGGGCATGCGGACTTCCGGTAGCCTATGACACCATAGAGAACCTATTGTAGGCCAATCGACGTCGCCCCCGGGGTACATCTCGGCCCTGTATGGAGTCATGTCCTTGAACGACCACAGCTATAGTAGCAGCGGACACCCCGCGAGGACCTAGTTCACCTTTGTCCTCCCGCACGCATCGCATAAGCCGCAATAGATCGCGACAAGTGCAGCCGAACCCCACCTGATCTGCGGGGTCTCGCCCTTGGCGATGGCCCTACATGAGCGATGAGGCACGCATCGACAGTGTTATTGTGGCTAGTGGTGAAGAGCAACCAATCAAACAGCCACAGCAAGTACGCCTCTAGGTGCCGCAAGACCTACTGCTCGTCTTTGGCCAGGTCCATCCGCTCCACCTAAATGAAGCCAAAAAGTGATTAGTACAGTATAGTAGAAACGAGAGCATGGAGGATCGAACAGAAAGGGCATCAAGCATGTACCCAGAACTATGAGAGCCACCTCAATGATGGCCCATCTATCTGACCCGACAGGAAGACGTAGTTCTCCTCCGCGGCACCAGGCGGAAGTACTCCCATGAACCTGTCCAGCAGGTCCACGTGCTACCACGTTGGGGCCTCGGTAGGAAGGCAGCAGCTCTCACAATAGGAAGGCCGAGCAGTAGGGAGACGTCCTGTAGAGTAGGAGCCATCTCCTCACCCACAGGTAATGCCAGTCTGTCCTCGTCGGTGGTCTGCACCATCCGAGCAAGAGGGAGTAGCCCGGCATCGCGTAGCCTGTGAAGCAAAAGAATGTCAGTACAAACCTGGCTATCTAGCATGGGTCTAGCCTCTAGGCCGCTCGAGGTGTGCGTGTGCGGACTACCCCCAAGTCAGCCAGCTTGTCTTCACTCCCTAGAGGCGGGGCATGATGGGAAGCACGATCCAACCAGTCGATGTGCTCATCAAATAGGCCGTAAGGGCAGTCCGATCCACGAAGCTCACGATCGATACCTACAAAATAAGTTCAAGTTAGCATTTATGCGGAACAAAAAACATCAAATGTAAAGCAATAGTAAATAGAACTTGTAAATAAACAAAGGAAACAATACTAGGCTACCAGCAAAATACCTAATACATTACTAAAATGGGGAAATACCATAGCAATTGTATAAATGGTACATGCAATGTATGATATAGTTAGTATGACATTACGCATGTCAAAAGTGCCAACTAACAAAGAACATATTACAATGGACAATTATTTGTAGTCTCCAACAACTAGTTGTAGAAACCATGTCGGTCTGTCTACCGATCAGTAGATGCCTTGCATCATCTAGCTGTGTGCCCCTCCTGACCGCATCACCTGCAGCGTGCACCAGGCGCTTCGATTTGTGCTTCATCCATATCATTTGTAATATACCGGCTCTGTTGCCGACCCTTCTCACCCTTTAGCATGTCAACATCCAGAATCCAGGTCCTCCCTGCAATATCCAAGGTGGAGAAGTTCCCCGCAACCCTAAACCCCCTGAGCTCACCACACCACGCATGCATCACCCTCTCCTTGAAGAAGTACTCAGACATAAAGTTTAAAGGATCCATGCCCACAGTCCTGCATGCAGCAGGGACATGAGAGCATGGCTTGTGTAATAGCTTCGGCTTATTGCACAAGCAGCTAGGTTTATTTACATGATCTTCAAGGCATACCTCGTGGGTAACAAGGGCATGAGCCATCCCAAATCTGGCTCTATCCTAGAGTACTACATCGAAATGATGGCCCATGACATGCACCTTGTGCAATTGGCCCTTTTGTGCCTTCGTGTCCATGTATGCCATAATTTTCGATGTGTACAATATTCATGGGTTGGTTGCATGAAGTGCGGCATTTTCATACCTATTCCTAAAATAACCAATTGTGTTGTGCAGAACACCTTCCATAATGGCGATGAGGGGCTAAGAACGAAGACTCCTAAGAACCCAATTGTACACCTCAACGAGGTTTGTCGTCATTATACCATACCTCGCGCCGTCCATGTCATGTAGCAGGGACCGCTTCTCCAATAGTTCTCCCTCGATCTACTACGAGAAGCACTTAATATTTCATGAGCTCCTCCTCCTTGGACCAGTTGTGTTAAGCTCATCTAGTGTTGTGAGACATTCGGGTTGTGCCACCCCAGGCATGGCTGGCCCCTTGTTCCTCTCGTCAATGTGCTTCCTACTGTGCTCATCCAACAATGCCCATAAAGCATCAAATTTTTTCTGCTGGTTTTGCATAGCCAGCCTCTTGAATAGCTTCATCAATGGTTGCTTCGGGAACTGCTTGAAGAAGTTCGCCCCTAGGTGACGAATGCACCATCTATTCCTCATATTTGGCCAGGGGAAGGGCTCCTCGGAGTCTTTCTAAAGTTTTCTTATGACCTTCACTATCCTGGTGTGGCGATCATAGATTACGCACACACCACGACGAGTGCCGACAACTCCAACCCTCACATGTCTAAGGAACCACAACCAGTTGTCGTAATTCTCACTTTCCACAAATGCGATGGCCAGGGGCATAATTTGATTGTTGCCATCAACGACAATGGCTGTAAGGATTTGGCCCTTGTATTTTCTAGTCAAAAAGGTCCTATAAACTGAGATCCTGGGAAGCATATGCTTGAATGCCTCGATGCATGCACCGAAAGCTACAAAGGCCCTCTGCAACATCGCAAAACTTGGCGGACTTATAGATAGCTTGTCCTTCACAGCGATATACGTGCCTAGGTTCCTGTCCTGCAACACCTGAAGCATACGAGGAAGGTTGTCGTACGCCGTCTCGAAAGACCCAAAATATTTTTCCAACGCCTTCTACTTTGCACACCACGCCTACGCATAGGTAATCTTGTACTTGAATTTCTTCTCGATAGCCACCATGATGTGTGTGGCCTCCATGTCCCTCTTCTCCACTATCTCTCCATACATCAGATTGGATATAAAGGCGGATGTTAGGTTATGATGTCTCGGCAAAACACTACTGAGAATACAGAAGTGCGGCTCCACCTTCGACACAATCCAGTGAGTCTCATACTCCAGTCTATGTGCGTGCACCCTCTAAGGACAACCGGCCTGCTCGCACTTCACGGTGTACTGCTCCTAGCTAGATTTCACGACCCGAAAAATCCACTGCATGAACAGGGCCCACAGCTTGATGGAATCCTCCAATGATGCCTTGTCAGCAAACATTGAATGCAACCAAACCTCTGTGTCATGATACTCCCATGGTGATTCGTGCTCGACATGTGCGGCAACACTCTCAACATCAAACTGGTTCCATTCTTGTGGGATGGGACCTTCGCCCTCATCTGAACTGTCCTCATTGTCCTCTCGTACAGCTTCCTCTTCAGTCCAAGCCATCCAGTCATCGCTCTCTATTTGATGCACTATGTACTCCATATGCTCCCCTTCATCGGCTTGTCCTGCAGCCTCACCATGCTGTGATCATTTTCTCTCCTCCATGTACCACATTGGCCTCATCACGAGCAACTTCCTTCTCTTTACCAACATGCGGGGCGCCCGAGCTGCTTGCACCTCCCGGATGATGGCCGTCCGTGCGACCTTGCATAACTTCTATTGGGTATGCTTGCACAAGCATCACGCACTCGTATCCATGGCGCTGGCATCCTTGCACAAACACCTTCCACGCAACAGTGCGCATCAATGTTCTCAACTCCCATCTGATGTCTATAGGATACAGGATCCAAAGCTCTTGTATGACAACGCTGCACACCTCAGGGTCCAAAGAAAAACAACGGGTGAGCTAGTGCATCATATCTGCAATACGAGTATTCCCGCCGTCTAGGTGTACTAGAGTGGCTTGCACAAAATAGCTCAAGTCAACACCGTTCGGACCTTCACGAATGGTGCTAACACCGTAATGCACTTCAATGTAGTGGGCATTGGCATTACTAATGTCTGCCTGCATATATTTTCAAATTTACAACTAGTTAAATTGCGTCGCATATTACGTAAGTATTGATGTATTGTAATTTACATTTCAACGACTGTTCACCGATCGTAATCAACTATACTACCCTCGTAGCATTAATTCCCTATCGGCGGACTACGCATCGATGCCGCTCTTGTCTCACTACTCGAGCTCTCTCCTACTGCAAATAATTCCTAATGGGTTCCGACAATTTACATGGTATATCAATTTAAATGCCAATATATCAGTTATAACAGAACACATGATTTTTCAATGTACCAACAACATTACATTCATTCATAATTAATCATAAATGTTACGTATTATTGTTTTCTACAAAGCAAATTATTAAATTCTTATAAAAATATTGACTAAATTTTGAATAATTACAAATTTCTAAAGAGGCTAATTTCTACATAACATTAACTAAATTTTCTACAACTACAATTTTGTACGCATGCTAATATGCTAAGGATGCTAATTTTCTACAAGTATGTTCACTAAATTTTCTACAACTACAGGTTATTAGGCTGCTAATTTTTTTATAATTACATTGACTAAATTTTCTATACCAAAGTTGTACTATTCTTTTCTACATTTACAATGTTCTACCGATACTAACACTAAATAAACTATCTACTTCATATACAAAAAATAAACTACAACATACAAAAATATTTACCTCACAAAAGTCGTGAAACCTCTCTTTCTTCCTCTTCCTCTCTCCTCTTCTCTTCTCTCCTCTCTTCTTCTCTTCTCTTCTCTTCTCTTCTCTTCTTTCCCCTTTGTTCGTTCTCTGTGCTTTTATATGTGCTTCCAGTTGCCCAACCCTTCGGCGACTGGAATTGCAGTCGCCTAACCGATGGGCGACTGCCTCCAGTCGCCTGTCGGTTCAGCGACTGCAATTATTTCACCCAACAGCCAGCGGATTGCTTGCGTATCGCGCGGCCGTTGGGCGATTGGTTCCAGTCGCCCGACAGTTTGGTAACTGCAATTATTTCACCCAACAGCTAGTAGATTGCTTGTGTGTCGTGCGGCCGTTGGCCGATTGGTTCCAGTCGCCCGATGGTTTGGCAACTGGAGCCTATTTGTGTAAATTGTTTTGTGTGGGTATATTTCTATTATTTGAAATAAAATATGTATTATTTCTATAAAAAAAATTCAGCTATATTATGTTTTTGACAAGTCCTTGACGGTGGACTGATCATCTGGACATTGCTACAAAATTATGCAAGATCCGAGTTGTTGTCTTGCGACTCTTTTCTAATATGAATAACCATCTGATGGGTGGCCGTTCCAGTTACAATATAACAAACAATAATGTGAAATTGGAAAAAATTGGAAAGCAAAACTGTTGGGAGGTTCCCATGCTACCTCGGGCCCATGACCATGTGGAAGCGATGGCACCCATTAGAGGATCTACCCCAAGCTAAGTCCCAAGTCAACTCCAGAAGGGTCTGGGGCCTACATCGAGCGAGGTACGCGAGGGCAACCCCAGAAGGGTCCGGTGCCAACCCTATGCGAGGTACGCATGACTGACCTTGGAGGAGTCTGGGGCCAACCCTAGACAAGGTACGTGAGGCCAACCCGAAAGGAAGGTACGTGAGTCCGAGCCTAGAATGGCCTGAGGTCAACCCCGGACAAGGTACACAAGACCGACCTTGGAATGGTCCAGGGTCAATCTCAGACGAGGTACGCCAAACCAACCCCGTAAGGGTCTAGGGCCGATCTTGTAGTCTCGGACGTGGTGGAGCCCACATGAGGCAAATGATGCAAATACCCTTAGGAGTAAACTAGACCCTGAGGACAATATCATAACTTCACTTGCCTTCCTCTCTCCCTCTATAATAGAACCATGTAATAGAGTAGAGGGCATTTTTGTAATCATAGAACACTCATATTGAATATAGTTGATGGCTGTGTATTTCTTTTTGAGTCCTTCCGTATTTTTAGGGCCTGTTTGGGAGAGCTCCACCAGCTCCAGATCCACAAAAAACAGCCCCACTCCACAAAATTTTACCCAAACGCTCCAGCTCCACGAAATCTGGATCCACCAAAATCCTGGATCTGAGGGCCAGATCCATGGATTTCATGAAGCTCCTCAAGGGGTGCTCCACCGTGGAGTTGGGTGGTAATTACCCACCAATGCCACTGGTTACACACCCCATCCCACCAAAAGTAGCTATTCCCACCAAAACCTCAATTTCGTGGATCTGGAGCTGATGTACAAGCCAAACACTCCATGGTGAGATCCCAGATCCACGGTGGAGCTGCTCCATGGTGAAGCTGCTGTTCCAGATCTACGTTTTTAATGGTGAAACTCTCCCAAACAGACTCTTAATGGTCTCTAAATCGAACCGGAGGTGCCTCTAGATTCATACCGATGACAAGACCTTGCCTCGCCAGGTTGGAGGGTGGTGGTGATGGTTAAAAAATTACATGCGCAAAGTCTAGAGCTGTTGGCTCACTACCTCGCTGCTCCACGTGATGGACACACACCCTTGCATGCTGAGTTAGTTTGCATGTCCACGTATCGGTTCCCTACAAATACATACTACCGCTACTCATTGCTAGCAATGGGTCACCAGTCGCCATGTGCATGTCTGCAGCATTGTTTCATTAATGCATAAAGGCAGTCTCAGTGCAGAAACTACTTAAGTAGTTTCTATCTATATTCTATCTATACCATATCATATAGACACTACTTTAGACACTATTGTCTCCAATGCACCATGTCTATTTATAACCCAAGCAATTAATTAAGCATCAAAATCTCTCTCTCCTCTCCACCAATCATAATTTTTCTCCATCTATCATGAAGATATCACCATCTCTCCAATGCAAAATTTGGTAGTGTCTATTGTATTGGTTTTCTCATAGAAACTAGGTCTTGCATGAGACTCAGTTTCTTCCTCTTTTTCTTCTCTCTTATTTAATATAGCGCCACATCATCTAAAACTCCTACATGGCAATCTAATTAATGCCATAGACACTATCCTACGTGGAGAACTGGGACTGCCCTAACCTATACATCTGTCACTATGCATATTTAACACTATTATTTTAGCTGTCTCTTAATTATATTAAATAAGTAAAATTTTATATAAAAAAGATAAAAAGAGATAATATGTTATCTTATGCAAAAGACGATCCGAACACTCCAAGCAGTGCAAATAGTGAGAAAATATAAGGAAAGAAGTTATGATAAAAATAATATAAAATAGTTAGATAAATAATTTATTATTAAAGAGATAATCTCTAGTGCTATCTTTATATAAGATAAAAAATTTAAATACAATCTTAAGAGATAAACCGTTCTATATGCCGTTGCTAACAGACCGCCATGTGCACTCGTCCCCTACGAACCGCATGTTCTGCTCGCCTAACTCCTTTCTCTCACATCCATTCTTTTCATGTGCACTTGCGCCACCGGCCTCCGCCGGCTTCCCCTGGACTTGACGACCCCGGGTCTCCCAAGTTCTCTGAATTTGAAAGAAATTGAAAGTGTTTGGAACATGAGTTGAACAGCGCGCGTGCACGGATTAGCTCCAGGAAAATTTAACAAAGCAAATCTGAACATTACATAGCGTCCCGTGTTTTTAAGAGTCAAACACTGTTAATACACACGTACTAACAACATTCTTCAAATTCTCTTTCCTTCTACAACGAAACCTAGCAGTATTTATTATTTAACCCTGCTAATTCAAAGAAAAAAACATAGAAAGAGCAAAAAATCATAAAACAGAGCACAGAGGGCATCAATGCAAGTACGTAAGCCTGCTACTCCATGGGCAACATGACGCGCACCTCTTCCATGGTATCATCTTCCCCCTGAGAGACTGAGATTGCCAATACTAGTCTGCACCGATGGATACTGCACAGCATCCTCATCGTTGAAGCCGCGTTCACTCTGCATCTCGTTGAAGCTCCGGACGCTCAGATAACTATCCGGCATCTCGGGAAACGGCGCATCGCCACTGAGATGCTGCATCACAAGCCTCATGCTCGGTCTGCCGGGCGGCGACGGGTGCGAGCAAAGAAGCCCAAGCTTGAGCACTAACTCTGCCTCCTCGGCCACGTACTCTACTCCCAATCTTGGATCCATCATGCAGATGATCAAATCACGCTGCCAGAATCTGAGCACGAAATCCACCAGGACTTGTAGTTCGCCGCGAGAATTCACGCCAATTGGCCGCCTGCCGCACGCGACCTCCAGGATGAAAGCGCCGAACACGTACACATCAGTAGCTTTCGTGGCCTTTCCAAGCCTCGCTAGCTCCGGAGAAATATAGCCTCTGGTTCCTGCCACGCATGTCGTGTGGGCCTCAACTCCATAGCTTTGCTAAGCCAAAGTCGCCTAGTTGACCATTCGTCTCGCCGTCGAGGAGCACATTGCTTGCCTTGATGTCTTGGTGGATGACAACCTGCTCCCATTCCTCGTGCAGGTAAAGGAGACCTGACGCAACACCCTTGATGATCTCAAATCTGTGGGCCCAATCCAAGGATGGTTTCTCCTGATCATACAAGTACTTATCAAGGCTGTTGTTGGACATATACTCGTACACTAAGAGCAATTCACTTTTCCGACGGCAGTACCCAAGCAACTGAACCAGGTTCTGGTGCCGGAGCCGGCCAATACTTACAACCTCCGTGATGAACTCTTTCATACCTTGCTTTGACTCGTGTGACATGACCTTCACCGCAACCTCCAACTTTGACGACGGAAGCACTCCTTTGTACACCTTCCCAAATCCTCCTACTCCGAGCAACTGCTTGTCCTTGAAGCCGTCGGTGGCTTTGAACAGCTCCTTGTACGAGAACCGGTGCGGCCCGAACTCCATCTCCCAGTCCTCACGGAGCTCCCGGTACTTGCGGCATCTTCGCACTATTAGGTAGACCACGACGGGCGCCAACATGGCACCTAAAACGGTACCCACAAAGATCAGAAGCACAGGGTCGTGTGGTGTAATTGAAGGCCCTCCATAACATGAATCATCGGTTACATTAACATCTATCCCTGGTAGCTTGGAGTAGTTGAGTGGTGCAACTTCTCCGTTTAGCTTAAAGCTACAGCCGAGAACGAAGTTATAATTATCAATAATATCATAAGGAGACCGGGATGATGAGAAGCCGACGAACATGCGATCAAGCAGCACGCTCGAGAGATCAACAGTGGAGGAAAGCAGAGGGTGCTTGGGCTTGGGCATGGGGACAGGTGCCAAGGTGACGTTGAGCTGCATCAACCTGGGGTCATACTCTATCCACACTTGCAACTCCTTGCCGCTGGACAGCTGCAGTGGGTGTAAATCCGAGAAGGAGTCGTCAGTGTAATAGCCGGCCGGAGAGGATGCTGAAGAATTCAAGCTGTTGACGTCGATGCCGACATGGTTGTCATCGATGTCGTCGAAAAGTTGGTCGTGACAAGTATCCAACTCTATGGCAAGAAGATGGTTTGCTGGTTTGCCATTGTTATATCGATCAAATATGGCGCCAGAAGCACTAAAGTTTGTGGATGGCACGAGGATGAAAGCAATTCCATCATTCTGCAGGAACATGGGGCTGGGGAATGATCTGCTAGGAGATATAGCAAAAACGAAGGTGGCGGGGAAGGAGAAGACGGAGCCATCGGTGAGGTTACGCATTTGGAAAGGAGAAGGAAAGAAGGCGTGTGCTCCTTTGAACAAGGCGTTGGTCAGGGTCAGGAGGCCATTTTGCATGATCGTAGCGGAACCAACAAGAACCAAGCTACTGCCGTTGAATCCGTTAAACACGAACTTATCGACGGCGAGGGCAAGTGGGAGAAGGAAGAGGACAGCACAAGCCAATCTCTTGGCGAACAATGGGGGAGAGCTGTACATGCTGCGCAAAGATGATATGAATTCTGGCCGGAGGAAGCTATTCTAAACAGGTCTATATAGCTACTTGCCAAGCCCTTTTTGTTGTATGCTGCCTTTTGTGCTTTCGGTTCAATGCACTTGTTTGGAGGAAATTAGGGAAACATTGTGCACTTATGCTAATACATATTAGACACAGTGGTAGCTTGGAGTGTTCGGTAAAAATATATGGGCTCATCAACCACAAATTAACTCATGTGATTTTTAGCTTCACATAAACTACTACTTAATCACCAGGTGTTTAAGTAGCAGGGGCTACTAATCAAATTCTAGTATGACATCTTAATTGAAGCTTTGCATGTTGAACAGTTTTTCTATCCTTGAGGAGGTACCAAGAGGTACAAGGTACCAAGAGGTACCAAATTAGATCCAGCCGTTCAATCAGTGTGATCAACGGCTCAAAATTTGGTACCTCTTGGTATCTCGCGTCCGGTACCACTAGGTACTGCCAAATCTCAGTCGTCCGTTCAGTGTGATCAACGGCTCAAATTTGGTACCTCTTCCCCCTCAAGGATGGTAAAATTTCCCTTGCATGAATCGTAGGGGGCTGGCTCCGGCACTGGCCACACTGAATAAATATATCACGGTGTGCGGCTGAGAATTAAAAGGAATGTACTGTACATAATATTTTCTTTGTCATCTATAGATAGCGCTAAAGATAGCTCATACAATATATTATATTTTTATATATCTCTATAAACAACTTTTGTATGACATAATATGTCTTGTTTATTGTGTTACAGTCGACTACTGTACAAGAAGACAACCCAATTCTCTATGCTCGTTCTCTTCTCCACATCATTTCGTGTTCTAAGGCCAGTCTCAATGGGGGTTTCAAAAGAGTTTCATTCTCATTTAATGCAGTGACACATCAGCAAATTTGCTGAGTTGGCAAGAAATTTATGAGGAGAGAGAGCAACAGAGTTTCATCAGGATGAAACCCATCCGTCCCGGTTACCAATACGATGAAACCCAGTGAAACCCCCACTGAGACCGGGTCGTTTCGTTCTCAGGCGCTCCCGAGGATCTGCTGTGCATTCATATATATGCGAATGTACTCATGAATATTGGATTAATTAATATATTTTATTTGACCATGATTATTTGTCGGCATGAGATATATTGTAGTTACCAAAGTGACTATGTTTAGTTTAGATATATTTTCAAACGGCTACATAGTTTACATGGCACATAGGATCACAACATCATGCATACATTAATTGCTGCAGCTTGTCTATGAAACAGTGAAATGAAACCCCCCACTGAGAGATCCAGTTTCATTTCTCAATCCAAGTCTGCAAAGCTGACATGGCAGTCTTGGAAACTGGGAAATGAAACCCACCACTGAGACTGGCCTAAGTAATAAAATTTATAGATAGCTAATATTTTACTGTTGTACATGATCTTAAATGCAAGAGGACAGGCACGTTTCACACGGACCGAGATATTTGAAATTTCCTTTTCAATTCCTAGACTCGAATTAACTCCGCTGTACACTGTGCAGGAGACAGTAGGGAAGCATTGTCAAATTTTATTCGATTTCTCCGCTGGCAGTTTTCGCTAACCATTGACTTGGTCTGTTAAGTTCAGAAGTCAGAACTGAATTATTAGTCCTCTACATCACATCCAGCAAAGCTTCTTTGACTAGAGAATTGATTTCCCTTAAGGTCTGTTTGGTTGGCGGTATGATCAAAAGGGATTGACTTGTTTGGTAAAATAAGTAATAATCTGAAACAGAAATATAAAATTATCTTGAAAACAAGATTATCATTAACTCTAGAAATCTGTTTTCCATAGAAAAAGGTTTATATATTAGATTGCAAAGGGAATGGAATATTTGTTTGTACACTTTTATCATTTGTTTTAATTTTTCACAGTTAAATTTCAAACATTGAGAATTCAAAATCCAAACTACGATTTAATTTAATATTTGAATACTCAAATTATGGATTTTTACATTTCAAAGCCTAAAATATAAAATTTTGAATTATGAATTTCGGAATTTTGGATTCAGAGATTATTTTCAAAATTTTAATTTAAAAAACAGAAATTTGAAATTTCAAACTCTGCATTTCGAGTTTCAAATTCTGACAATTTAATTTTAAAATATTCAAAAATTTAATGTAGAAAATAAAAAAATTGATGAGTTGGGTCTCAGATTTCAAATTTTGAGTTTTGAACTACAGAATTTTGAATCCCAAAAATTTAAATTCCAAAACTCGAATTATCATAATTTTAGTTTCAAAAATCCAAAATTTGAACTTTTTGAATCTTAAAAATTGAAAAATTATAATCTTGGAATTTAAATTCCAATATGCTACATTTTTAATGCAAATTTTGAATTTAAAATTTATAAATGTAAACCTTCACGCTGTGAAATTTCAAACTTGTAATTTAAATTTGTGGTTTGTGTTATGAAATGTTTGAACTCTTGTAAAAACTATTTTATAGTTTCCTTCAACTCAACTAAATACTTATATTATTGGTAATGTGTATACTAGTAATCAGATTGAGATGAATATTAGATAGTAGTGGAATGTATGAAGTCATGCATACGAAACGCACGCTTAGACCCTTCAAATGAAAGGTACATGTAGATATGTACAAACCATGCCCAGCACAGTTTAAATGTTGAGAGTTCAGACCCCTCAGCTTATTTGTTGAGAATTTCCCATCTCAAGGAAGGTATTGGTCAGTACCTAGATATGTATGTTTGCGATATCTCAAGGAACTTTTGGTGGCCTTTCCCTTGGCCCGTGAAACTTCCTTCTCTCCGCCACTGGTCACACTGAATCTCAATATCACGACGCGCTGCCAAGACTTAAATTCAAGAGGTTACGCACGTTTCGCATGACAGTGAGGTCGATCATCAGAGTTGTTGTCTTGCGTCTATTTTCTAATGTGAATAACCATCAGATCGGTGGCGGATCCCGTTACAATGCCATAACAAAAGATCATGTGAAATTGGAGAAAATTGAAAAACAAAACTAATGTATGAATTACTTCCTCTGGTCAAAATAGATGTCGTGCAAGAATGTAAGTCTGCTACTCCATGCAGGACAACACGACGTGCACATCTTCGATGGTATCATCTTCCCCCTGAGAGACTGAGACTGCCTATACTAGTCTGCACCGATGGATACTGCACAACCTCCTCATCATCAAAGCTGCCTTCACTCTGCATCTCGTTGAAGCTCCGGACGCTCAGATAACTATCCGGCATCTCGGGAAACGGCGCATCACCACAGAGATACTGCATCACAAGCCTCATGCTCGGTCTGCCGGCCGGCGCCGGGTGTGAGCAAAGAAGCCCAAGCTTGAGCACCAGCTCCGCCTCCTCGGCCACGTACTCTCCTCCCAATCTTGGATCCATCATGCAGACGATCAAATCACGCTGCCAGAATCTGAGCACGAAATCCACCAAGACTTGTGGTTCGCCACGGGAATTCACGCCAATTGGTCGCCTGCCGCACGCGACCTCCAGGATGAAAGCACCGAACGCATACACGTCGGTAGCTTTCGTGGCCTTTCCAAGCCTCGCTAGTTCCGGAGAAATGTAG
The DNA here is from genome assembly GCA_017311315.1 of Dendrocalamus latiflorus. NCBI lineage: Eukaryota > Viridiplantae > Streptophyta > Magnoliopsida > Poales > Poaceae > Dendrocalamus > Dendrocalamus latiflorus. The sequence goes on from CM029643.1 coordinate 30,694,984, forward strand.
CCTCTGGTTCCTGCCACGCACGTCGTGTGGGCCTCAACTCCATGGTCGTGTAATCTTGCTAAGCCAAAGTCGCCTAGTCAACCATTCGTCTCGCCGTCGAGGAGCACATTGCTTGCCTTGACGTCTCGGTGGATGACAACCTGCTCCCATTCCTCGTGCAGGTAAAGGAGACCTGACGCAACACCCTTGATGATCTCAAACCTGTGGGCCCAATCCAAGGATGGTTCCTCTTGATCATACAAGTACGTATCGAGGCTGCCGTTGGGCATATACTCGTACACTAAGAGCAATTCACCTTTCCGACGGCAGTACCCAAGCAACTGAACTAGGTTCCGGTGGCGAAGCCGGCCAATACTTACAACCTCCGCGATGAACTCTTTCATACCTTGCTTTGACTCGTGTGACATGACCTTCACCGCAACCTCCAACTTTGACGACGGAAGCACTCCTTTGTACACCTTCCCAAATCCTCCTACTCCGAGCAACTGTTTGTCCTTGAAGCTGTCAGTGGCTTTGAACAGCTCCTTGTACGAGAACCGGTGCGGCCCGAACTCCATCTCCCAATCCTCACGAAGCTCCCGGTACTTGCGGCATCTTCGCACTACTAGGTAGACCACAACGGGCACCAACATGGCGCTTAAAACGATACTCACATAAATCAGAATAATAGGGGTGAGTACTGATTGAAGCCCACCATAACGTGAATCATCGGTTACATTAACATCTGTCCCTGGTAGCTTGGAGTAGTTGAGTGGTGCAACTTCTCCGTTTAGCTTAAAGCTGCAGCCGAGAACGAAGTCATTATGATCAATAATATCATAAGGAGACCGGGATGATGAGAAGCCGATGAACATGAGATCAAGCAGCACGCTCGAGAGATCGATAGTGGAGGAAAGCAGAGGGCGCTTGGGCTTGGGCATGGGGGCAGGTGCCAAGGTGACGTTTAGCTGCATCAGCCTGGGGTCGTACTCTATCCACACTTGCATCGCCTTGCCGCTGGACAACTGCAGCGGGTGTAAATTCGAGTAGGGGTCGTCGATGTAATAGCCAGCCGGAGAGGATGCTGAGGAATTCAAGCTGTTGACGTCGATGCCGACATGGTTGTCGTCGATGTCGTCGAAAAGTTGGTCGTGACAAGTATCCAACTCTATGGCAAGAAGATGGTTTGATGGTTTTCCATTGTTATCTCGATCTAGCATGGCACGAGAAGCACTGAAATTTCTGGTTGGCGCGAGGACAAAGGAAATTCCATAATTCGTGGACATGGGGACATTGGGAATGGTGATTGATCTGCGAGGAGATATAGCGAAAACGAAGGTGGCGGAGAAGGAGAAGATGGAGCCATCGGTGAGGTTACGCATTTGGAAAGGAGATGGAAAGACTGCGTGGGCTTCATCAAACGAGGCATTGGTCAGGGCCAGGAGGCCATTTTGCATGATTGTAGCGGAACCATCAAGAACCAAGCTACTGCCGTTGAATCCGTTGAACACGAACTCATCGACGGCGAGGGTAAGAGGGAGAAGGATGAGGACGGTACAAGCCAATCTCTTGGCGAACATTGGGGGAGAGCTGTACATGCTGCGCAAAGATGATATGAATTCAGGCCGGAGGAAGCTGTTCTACTTGCCAAAGCCTTTCGTGTTGACTAATGATAAGATGGGTGACGTACTTAGAAATGAAGCAATGGAGGTGCTGACTTATATATGGCGGCGGGATCCGGAGGCCGGCACCGGAAATTTCTTCGGCTGTAGCGGAAAAATGATACGAATTCAGTGCCAGAGGAAGCTAAACTTATAGAGCTTGCTTGACTGGAATCTGTTCTAAACAATGCTGGTATACATGCTGCGCAAAAATGATACGAATTCAGTCCCAGAGGAAGCTGTTCTGCTATAAACGGTTTTAGTTTTTGTTTTTTTAGCTTATTTAAGCTAGAAGTCATTTGGATTTGGAACACATCGATTTCTAATTTCAGCTTATTTTAGTACTTTTACTTCTTTTTCAGCTTTTTTGCATATTCCTTTTCCCCTTATTCTTATGCTTTTTTTTTCATTTTTTATTATTTTTTCTGAAAAAGCTAACAACCGCTACAGTGTAATTTCAGCCAAAAGCCAACAAAACAGCTGTACACTGAGGCTACAAGCCGGTTGGAGCGGCCTCTAAACAGGCCTAGCTACTTGTCAAGCCTTTTGTGTTGATAAATGATAAGATGGTAAAGGATGCATGTGGTTGCGTCTGTGTGCGCAGCAAAGCTTCTTTGACTAGAATTAATTTTCTTCAACATCCATTTGGTTGGCGGAATCCTCTGAACGGATTATATTGTTTAGTAAAATAAACTAGTAATCTGAATTAAAAATCTAAGATTACTTTAGAAACAAGATTACCATCAATTCACAGTTAAATGGTGTCTATGTTAGATTACAGAGGGAATAGAATATTTTGTTTTTACACTTTTATTATTAGTTTTAATTTTTCACAGTTAAATTTTGAACATTGAGAATTTAAAATCCAAATTATAATTTATTTTAATATTTGAATATGCAATTTATGGATTTTTTTTAAAATTCAGATTCTAAAAATATCAAATTATGAATTTCGGAATTTTGGATTCAGATTGATTAATTGAAAAAATTAATATCAAAAATCAGAAATTTGAAATTTTGAACTCTACATTTCAGGTTTCAAATTCTGATAAATTAATTTTAAAATATTCACAAATTTTAAATAAAAATTCAAAGTGTAGTGTCAAATTTCAAATTTCGAGTTTTGAATTTTAGAATTTGGAATCTAAAATTTTAAATTCCAAAACTTGAATTATCATAATTTTAATTTCAAAAATCCAAAATATAACTATTAAATCTTAAAAATTGAAATTTTGAATCTTGGAATTTAAATTCCAAGAAGTTACATTTTTTAATTCATATTTTAAATGTGAAATTTATGAATGTAAACCTTGAAATTTCAAATCTTGTAATTTAACTTTACGATTCGACTTATGAAATGTCTGAGCTTTTGTAAAGATTATTTTGTAGTTTCCTTCTAAACAACCAAACGATTATATTACTGGTAATATGCATATGAAACGCACGCTTAGACCCGTCAAATCAAAGTTACATGCATGTAGATGTTACACAAGGCATGCCCAGCACAGTAAATGTTGAGAGTTCAGATCCCTCAGTAGTCAGTTTATTGGTTGAGAATTTCCCATCTCAAGGAAGGGATTGGTCAGTACGTAGGAATACGTACGTATATCACGTACGATATATCCATCGGCTGGGTTTCTGTTTAGGTGGAACTTTTGGTGGGTTTTCACCTTGCGCGGACGCCAGTTTGATTAACCGTAATGTCCCCTGGGATGATGTTGTATGCTTCTGTCATTACTCGCCGGCTCCACCGTACGTCTTCCTCCGCTAATAGCTAAGCTAGTTAGCTTAATTGGTCCTCGTTTTGATTTTTTTTTTGTCAAGGTAACACGAACCCATTGTTTTCTCAGGGTGCCAAGAACCCATTATTTTCTCAAGCCTAAGCATAAGCAAGAGAAATAAGAAGCACATACAATATATATGAAATGCAAACAATCGATAATATTTAATAAGTTAGCATAATTCATACAAGAGCGTAAATCATTATTAAACAATTTCTTAGTTTATAATCACATGCTAGGAATACTAAACTAAAGCCCATCAATTTCAGCTCTAGCATTATCTAATTACTCAAGATAATTAAAAAGGCTTAATTTTTTATTTTTAACTCTAGCAAGTTTAGATTGTTCTACCTACGTGGAATGAGCTAATTTTAACTTTTCAATTTCAGCAAATATGCTATAACAAGAATCATGTTCATAGCCATAGATCTAAGATTACTTTTATATCTGATATAGCACAATCAAACTCATGATGTAACATAACACAAGATTTTTTTATTTTTCTTTAATTATATACTTAAAAGAATCTAACAACCATTGCAATCTTATCTAAACTAGCAAAAGACATAGTGGCCATGATGACTCTCGAGCAATTCTTAACCATTATTAATTAACAAGGCAAAACAAGTGGGAGTCGTTAGGAGTTGACTGGCATGCTTGGCAGCTCACCAGTACCAATTAACAAGGCATGTTTTTAAAACAGACCATAAAGTTGTGATGACTATCGAACATGCATGACAGCTCACCAGTACTAATTAACAAGGCCCGGCCCGTTATTAAAACAGCACGGTCTCCGCTTACAAAGCATAGTTTTTTGTACAATAAGCATCTCTATGTACCCTTTAGAAGATTTGGACCCCTAAAAATATAAAATATTCACATGTCTAGCCATTCAAAATTGATTGTTGACCACAAACCGACTCTCGTTGAGGGGATAGCCAAACCAATCAGTTTGCCCCCCTCTACAGAATCTCAGAAAATTTCATCCACCTCTTTGCCGATTGCCACTACATGAAAAGAATTTGGACCCTTATCGGCCAATGGATCACCTCGGACTCCAGACAACTAGCTTCTTGGCACAATGCATGTTGCCTCCATTCATGATTGGTGGGAATTCACTATTCTACAGCTAGATGTGCCCCCACAAACCACTAGCTTCGTTATTGATGCTCGTCCCATTGAAGATCTGGAAAGAGCAGAATTCTCACATTTTTCGATCCGTAGAGTCTTCTCTCGCATCACTACTAGCAAAAATTAAAGATGAGGTTCAAGTCTAGATCTTAGTTAGGGCAAAGAGACTAACGGAGCTTTTACCTCCTTCTGTAATGCCTTAATTTTTTTCTTAAGAGTATGATCCCCCTAGGTTCGCAACCCTCTAACTTGTATATAAACTCTTCTTCTGGCTTTAATATATTTGACAGTGCTCTGCCCGTTCAAAAAATTTAAAACAGTCTATAAAAGTTGTGATGACTCTCGAGTCAATTCCTAACCACCAAATAACAAGGCAAAACTAGTGGGAGTTTTTGGTCGAACTGGTTAGGAATTGATTGGCATGCGTGGCAGCTCACCAGTACTAATTAGCAAGTCCTGTTTTTAAAACAGGCAATAAAGTTGTGTTGATTCTCGATATTTATTTTCAGTGCCACAATGTATACTTGTGGCCTTTTTAAGATGGTTTTCTACCATGAGTTTTCTCATGCCAACTTTTTAAATCATCTTTTTAGTTTTTCTAACGTGGTCTAAATTTTTGATTTGCATTACATGCACTTTTGATTTTTTTAAATCCAAACTTTTCAAAGAAACTCTAATAAAGAGCCAAAGAAACAAAAATGCATTCAAAAAGTTTAAATTTTTCTCATTTTTGTATGCCCTAAAATTTGGGATGTTACACGTTGGACCAGGATTTAGCCCACCACCCGCTCGAAGCACGAGCGCATGTACATGGTGTTGCCCTCACCGTCGCCACATCTCACGGCGAAGATGACCTCAACGCCTATGGACACTACCTCAAGTGTGTGCACCACGCGCCAGTCCGCAGCGCCACACTCGCGCCGCAACGTGTACCCACAGCTCTTACCGTTGCAGTACATGCTCCGCACTGTCTCCTCGAGAAGCTTCTTGGGAGGAGGAGGCTGGGGAGGAAGGGGATCTTTTTAAATTAAGATGAAATATATCTTTAAACAGTAACATCTGGTGGCTCCTATAGTTTGATCTAATTAGGGAATCACTTGATTGAGGACTGGATGTTTTGCTTTTTTGTGAGAATTTCTAACTTTTTCTTTTTTTTAGCGACTATAAAACACCTGTTATCGATTTTTAATAATAAATAGATGACCAGTTGAACGTCTATATTTTGCTATGGATAAAAATATAATAATATCTATGCACGTTAACTAGACATTATCGAGATCAACTTATTTCACATCCTCAGCTCCACCTCCGCGTTCGGTCGTGCTTTGACCAAGCTGACGTCACGCCTCCATCGACGTATTCAGCCTGAACCGTATCCTTAGCTCTGCCGTGACGCTTTTTAGTTTTTGTTACAAATTTTATAGGGAGATAAAAAGATATGGGAGAAGAGACTTGGCGACTGCCTCTTTCTTTTATGTTAGTAAAGGTAGTTTCTAGCATCCTCGTAATGACTAGAGCAACCAGAATTGTCGGTGATCCTCAGTGAGCTTCTGTCGTCCGGCGCTCGTTGTGACACTGTCGTTGCACATCCTCACCGTCACCGGCTCAATTTTGTTTCACGGTACTGCCCATCTGGAGTAGTGCCGGCCACTCGTCGTGCCACCGCCGCCTGCACGCCGGCGACGGCAGCAACGGAGCAGCCGCTTTCGTCGGGACGATGGCAATATGGCATGTTCTTCGTAGTATGCTGCCTGTTTATTCCAATTGGGCCCTTCATTTGTAGTGGGCTTGCCTGGGCCGTTCATTTGTTGCCTCAGTGGACGGGCCGCGCGCGTGACCGGGCCATCCACATCATACAAAGAACAAACTAGACTAGTGTACGCATTTCACCGCCGGATAGGAAGTCCCAGGAATAAAAACGCTAACCCACGTAACCCTGGGTCGGTTTGTGGGGAAAGACTATGCGAGCTACAAGCTCCAGGTTTTATTGTGATGAATATTATTATTTTGATACTGCATCAGAAGCCTCATGCTCTGCCGGTCGGTGACGGGTGCGAGCAAAGAAGCCCAAGCTTGAGCAGCCACGTACTCTCCTCCCAATCTTGGATCCATCATGCAGACGATCAAATCACGCTGCCAGAATCTGAGCACGAAATCCACCAGGACTTGTGGTTCGCCACGGGAATTCACGCCAATTGTCCGCCTGCCGCACGCGACCTCCAGAATGAACACGCCGAACGCGAACATGTCCGTGGCCTTTCCCAGCCTCGCTAGCATGTCGTGTGGGCCTCAACTCCATGGTCGTGTAACCTCGCTAGGCCAAAGTCGCCTAGTCGACCATTCGTCTCGCCGTCGAGGAGCACGTTGCTCGCCCTGACGTCCCGATGGATGACGATCTGTTCCCATTCTTCGTGAAGGTAAAGGAGACCTGATGCAACACCCTTGATGATCTCAAACCTGTGAGCCCAATCCAACGCCAGTTTCTCCTGATCATACAAGTACCTATCAAGGCTGCCATTTGACATATACTCATACACTAAGAGCAATTCACCTTTCCGACGGCAGTACCCAAGCAACTGAACTATGTTCCGGTGCCCAAGCCAGCCAATACTTACAACCTTCGCGATGAACTCCTTCATACCTTACTTCGACCCGTGCAACATGACCTTCAACGCAACCTCAAGCTTTGACGACGGAAGCACTCCTTCGTACTCGAGAAGGAAGTACACGGTGAGAGACCATGTGGTCTAAATCCCGTGTTGGTGATGAGTAATTGACTCGTGGTTTGGTTAGAGTGAGTTTAGTTTGAGTGATTCGTGCCTTTTTGGCATTTGGCGAGGTCGGGTCGTGACTAGACAAATTTGACGCGTGGGCGTCGTCCCGGTTGGCCACGTGGGTCATTTCTCGCTTGAGTAGGATTTATAGGTGCTAACCATGTGTACATGTTTTGTACCGTGCTATGCGATGTGTTTCTTGTCTGTGTTGGCTGCAGGACATCGAGACGGAGTCGTGGTGAGACACGGAGGACCGGACTAGGCGCAGGTGGCGTTGAGGTCAGAACGGTCGGGATGTGTCGAAGACGACGTGGACTCGAGGTGGAGTCGTGGCGAGGCACGGTGGACCGGACTAGGCGCAGGTGGCGCTGAGGTCAGAACGGTCGAGGTGTGCCGAAGACGGCGAAACTGCGTGGCTTGCAGGGCAAGGAATGAGGAAGCTTCCTGGAAGGTGCGCGAGGGGCGTTTCGGTAAAAACGCAAAGCTGCACTGAAGGAAGTGGATTGTGGGTAAAGTGCAAAAGCTAAATGGGTAAAGCACTTGGTGAACCCATTAGTGGAGGGTATAAATAGAGAGGGAGATGGTGTGCTGAAATTTGAGAGAGTGTGTGTAAGAATTAGGGTTCCATTTGGGTCTCTCCATGTGTGTATGTGTGTCCCTCCCAAGAAGCATGTGTAGCTCTTGGTGTTCTTGAGGATTGAGAGGGAGAGGATGGATTGAGAGTTTTGTAATCATCCCTCTATATGTAATCGGGGTATCGTGACTCCTCTTTTGATTTGGAATGAAAGGTTGAAGTTTAATTCCCAGATTGTGCTCTGTTTTCTCTGACTTCTTGTTCTTCTGGTTGGTAGTCCTGTGCCAATAGCATTAATATTTCTTTTTGTTGATTTTCTTTGGCCGAACTCCTTTGGTCTCTCTTGAGTTGAGAAGGGCAGCAGTCAAGTATCTCCCTGGTAATCATTTTTTTTTGGGCTGCAATGACTTTCGGATTGGCTTGGCTGCATGCTTTGATTCTCTTGCCTTTGCCTTTGTACTCCTTTTTCTTGGGTGAATCAAACCTCTACACGTTACTTTTTGCCACCTACTGCATGCTTCTTTCTTCTTCTAATATTGGTAGGTGGAGCTTATGATTTTTCTAATCCAAATCATCTTGTCGGCCAAGCATTTGTAGCTCACTGTGATTCGGGTGTACTGGCATTTAAGTTCTCGATTCTCCTTTTCGGCAATATTATCTTGTCTCTCAGTTTGAAGTTAAATCTTCAGTTTTTGGTGGAGTAGCAGCTTTATCTGCTTGCTGTTCGGGTGCTTCTAGTTGTCCTAAAAGTGCTTCTGCTAGTCAGTTTCGCTTTCATGCTTTCGTGTTGACAGTCCGACCGCTTCCTTTTGGCAGCAAGATTTGGTTTCATCTCTTTTATTTCCTGTGTTTGTCTGGTTTATTCAGTGGTTGTTTCGGCTAGTTCCTTTCTAGTTCTATCTTTGGATTTGGCTCTCTGTTGTTAGAAATTCTCTGTCAAAATCTCTCTTGGTTTCTCTTGGTCTTCATAGCTTACTATAGCTATCGGAGAACCGAGTTTCTCGTGGATACTTGTGGGGAACAAAATTTTATTTAATCGACATTCACCCCCCCTCTGTCGCCATTTCGGTCCTACAATTGGTATCAGAGCCGGTTAGCTCTAATTCATAGATCTTAACCGGTCTCAAGAGCCATGGCGACGGACAAGTACTCGACCAAGCCGCCCGTGTTCGATGGCATCGATTACCCCTTCTGGAAGAGCCGAATGGAGACATACATCCAGGCCCAGGGGTATGCCATCTGGCGGAAGGTCAAGGTACGATTCGTTGTTCCTGCCGATGAGAACATCAATGCCGGGAACATGGCTGATGTTGAGGCGAATGCAAAGGCAAGGAACATCATCATCCAGGGGTTGAGTCGTAGCGAGTTTGACCGTATATCTCACCTGTCGTCCGCCTACGACATCTGGGTGACCCTCGACGCATACCATGAGGGCACCACCCAGATCAAGACGGTTCGACAGGACCAGTTCAAGCGTGAATACAACAAATTCGAGATGCTTGCTGGTGAGTCCCTGGACGAGTGCTTTTCGCGATTTCACAAAATCTTGAGCAACCTCCGAGCGGTCGGTCTCACATACCCCGACTCGGACAACGCTCGTCAGATGCTCGCGGCACTCGATCTGCGCGTGTGGGAGATGAAGGTGACCACCATCAAAGACACGACAGACCTCTCGACCCTGACTCTTGACGCGCTGTACTCACGCCTCAAGACTCACGAGATTGACGTTGTCTCTCGTCGGTCGAAGTCACAGTCGATGGCTTTGGTCACCGATCCCAGTTCTGCTTCTGGTCTCTCTTCTGATTCTTCTTGCGGTTTTTCCCTCGCTGCTCTCTGTGACATAACTGATGATCAGTTAGAGCAGCTTGCGGATGATCAGCTGGCCCTCCTAGCCCGAAGGTTTTCACATGCCTACAAGGGTAGGAGAGACAGAAAGAGAGGAGGACCCGTGATTTGCTTCGAGTGTGGTGGCCCCAACCACATTCGGGCAAACTGCCCCAAGCTGGATAAGGGCAAGAACGACTACGGCGGTTCGAGCAAGATCGACTACACCGACAAGAACCGCAACAAGAAGCCTCCAGCTCCGACGCCGGGAAAGAAGAAGTTCCGCAACTTCGGGAAGGCCAAGAAGCTCTTCCACCGCGTCCTCACCGCCTTCGACGACCTCGACCTCAGCGAGGTGGAGGGATGGAGCGACGACGACGGGACGGGTGACCAAGAGCCCAAGGACGGCGGCAACGACTTCTCCGGCATGTGCTTCATGGCCCTCGAGGGCGAACTCAGCGACAGCGAGCTGTACTCCGACTCGGATGAGGTACTCCCTTCTTATGACCAGCTAAATGATGCTTTTCTTAAGCTAGGTGGATTTCATGCTAGAGCTAGGTCTAGGTGTACCGAGTTAGAGAAGGAAGTAGATAGACTGTCACGGGAGATTACTTCACTTACATCTGCTCCCTCCCGTGACGACTGTGATACATGCTGTGCCTTGCTTGATGACATGGAGAAATTAAGGACCTCTCATGATAGTGTGTCCTCCGAGCTTGATATTGTTAAGGTGGAGAATGTTAGTCTGCTTGCTGAGTTAGAGTTGAGTAGGATGGCTGTTACCCTACTTACTACTGATGAGACTATTTCTCCCACCTCATGTGAGGATAAGGACATTGCTGCTAGAGGACCTTATGCCATGCTCCTTGATCTGCCCGATCCTTGTAAAAATTGCAATAACTTGAAGATGAACTTAAAACGGGCAGATCGTAAAATTGCTGAACTCCAAGCTTCTTTACTTGAGCCTATTGATTCATGTTTGAATTGTCCAAAGTTAACTGCTGAACTTGAATCTGTCTCAAAACAGTTTCAAGAAATGATTGACAACAACAAGAAAATAGCTCAGTTTGCGACTAAGGATCCTGTTAGCTCACCATGCATTAGTTGTGATAAACTAAAACTTGAACTCGTTGCTTTGAATGACAAATGTGTGAAGCTAACTAAGGACTTACTAGAGAAGCCACAATCTGGTTGTGATGTGATTGATGGTGTGGGGGAGAAGCCCCAGGGTAAGGATGAGACGCTTAGAGACGCGAACCAACCTGCTAGTAGTAGGACTGTCCCCTCAGAGTCGGCTGTGCGTGCACAAGCCATTCTTTCCTCTACTGTTGGTTCTTCTTCTGCTCCCTTACCTCCTGCTGTTCCCTCTTCTCCCTGCTCTTCTTGCACCTCTCTCTTTCGGGAGTGTCAGTACCTTATGAACACTCTCGAGAGATTTGTAGGCGGCAAGAAGAAGCTTAATCTTATTCTAGACCAGTCCAAGATTTGCAGATTTAATCAGGGTCTAGGATATGACTATTATGAGGATATGAGGAAGCATCCACCTGCTGTGCTCAGACCCATAGCACCAGGTGTGATCGAGACCGAGCCCAGGACCGAGAAAGTCCAATTTAAGTCAGCGGGTTATGTCCAGGGGATTTCTGACAGCAAGGTGATTGCACCTGCTGCTTCGGCCTCTCAGAAGGCGAAGCCTGACCGTGCTACTTCTACCTCTCAAAGGATGAAGTATCACTGCACCTTCTGTCAGAAGGATGGACACACGGTTGATCGATGCTTCAGGCGCGCCAAGATCGCGCGTAGAGACCGTGTTGAGTCTTCTAGGCGTATTCAGGGTCAGCCCCAGATCCTGAGTGCACCTAGGACCAGCACGAGGTCTAGGTTTACTGCTGTTGATGGGTTTGGGCAGCATCGAGGACTTGGTTTTTCTGAGTCTTCTGTTTTTCGTCCTCATGCTGCTCCTGGTCATGACTTCCGCCGTCCTGAGGGTACATCTCGTTTCCCCCGTCGAGACAGTTACCCGCGGCGTGTTCAGCGTGTTGCCGGTGTTCCGACTCGCTCTCCCGTAGCAGTCGGACCCCGCAACAGCTTTAGGTCTGCTCACAGACCTTCTGCTGTGAGTGACAGAGAGCGTAGGGTAGATAGAGGTCAGTCGTGCTTGACTACTTCATCTGCTCGACGTGTTGTTCAGTATTGGGTGCCAAAATCACTCTTGATTTACCCCAGTACTGAGACTTTACTCTCTGTTTGACTCAGGTTCGCCGGGCAGGGAAGGGAAAGGTTTGGCTTGTAGACTCCGGGTGTTCACGACACATGACTGGAGACTCCCGTTGGTTTTCTTCCCTTGCCCGTGCTCCAGGTGATGAGACGATCACCTTCGGAGACGCTTCGTCTGGGCGCGTCATCGCCAAAGGTACTGTGCGCATTAATGATTCCTTCATTTTGAAAGATGTAGCCTTGGTTAGTAAACTGCAGTACAATTTGCTTTCAGTTTCTCAGCTTACCGATGACGGTTTCGAGGTGAGCTTTAAGAAAAATGCTTGTAAAATTCTTGATTCTTCGGGTAGTCTGGTTTGCGGGATTTCTCGTTATGGGAGGATCTTTCGTGCTGATTTTTCTGAGTCTTCTGGCGATCCTCTCAGGTGTTTAGTTGCTTCTGAGTCCCGCGACCTTTCCTTCTGGCATAGGAGACTTGGTCATATAGGCTTTGACCACTTGACCCGAGTTAGCGGCCACGATCTCATTCGTGGTCTGCCGAAACTCAAGATGGTCAAAGATCTTGTTTGCGCTCCGTGCCGGCACGGCAAGATGGTTGCCGCTTCTCACCCTCCGGTCACAGTTACTATGACCGATGCACCGGGACAGCTGCTCCATATGGACACTGTTGGACCAGCTCGAGTGCAGTCAGCAGGAGGGAAGTGGTATGTTCTTGTCGTGGTCGATGACTTCTCGAGGTATTCTTGGGTGTTTTTCTTAGCCTCGAAGGATGAGACATTTTCACATTTCCGAGGTCTTTTCAGTAAGCTTTCTGTTGAGCTCCCTGGTGCCTCACGAGCGATCCGCAGTGACAATGGCACGGAGTTCAAGAATTCCTACTTTGAGAGTTTCTGTGGTGAGACAGGTGTAGAGCACCAGTTCTCTTCTCCGCACGTCCCACAACAAAATGGCGTTGTGGAGAGGAAAAACCGTACCTTGGTCGAGATGGCCAGGACGATGCTTGATGAGTACTCTACACCGCGGAAGTTTTGGGCTGAGGCTATAGCTACCGCGTGCCATGTCTCAAATAGAGTTTTTCTGAGGGCACACTTGCACCGCACTTCTTATGAGTTGAGATACGGGCGAAAGCCTAGCGTATCTCATTTTCGTGTGTTTGGTTGCAAGTGCTTTATTCTGAAGTCCGGGAACCTAGATAAGTTCGAGTCACGTTCTTGTGATGGGATCTTTCTAGGTTACTCGCCTTCTTCGCGGGCTTATAGGGTCTGGAACTGCGAGTCTAGCAAAATGGTAGAGACCTGTGAGGTAACCTTTGATGAGGCCAGTCCGGGGACTAGGCCTGATATCTCAGGTTCTTTAGAGCAGTCCGAGACCATCTTCGTAGATGACGAGGACGATGGAGATGAGGGTTGTCTACCCGATCCAGTCCCTTATCCACCCCTTGAGGTGCCGTCTTCCACCGCACCTCTAGGTGATCAGCTCATGCCTACTGCTTCCTCCGGAGCTAGTGGCTCTGTTCCTACCTCGTCAGCTCACGAGGTAGAGGCCACTTCTTCATCTCATCTAGGACCTCCCAGACATATCCAGAAAAGGCATCCTTCTGAGCAGATGATTGGAGACCTGTTCGAGCGTGTTACCCGCTCAAAATCTGGCTTATCTCAATTCTGTCTCCATTCTGCTTTCATTGCCTCCTTTGAGCCCAAGGATGTTTCTCATGCTCTTTCCGACGAGTCTTGGGTCAATGCCATGCATGAGGAGCTAGAAAATTTCGAGAGGAACAAGGTCTGGTCGCTTGTCGAGCCCCCGCGAGGTCACAATATTATTGGGACTAAGTGGGTGTTCAAGAACAAGCAGAGTGAGGATGGAGTGGTTATTCGGAACAAGGCTAGACTGGTAGCTCAGGGGTTCTCCCAGGTTGAGGGTCTAGATTTCGAGGAGACCTTTGCCCCTGTAGCTCGACTTGAGGCCATTAGAATCCTGCTTGCCTTTGCAGCTTCTAAGGGTTTCAAGCTCTACCAGATGGACGTCAAGAGTGCCTTCCTTAATGGAGTCATTGAGGAAGAAGTTTACGTCAGACAGCCTCCAGGTTTCGAGAACCCCAAATACCCACACCATGTCTTCAAGCTTTCGAAAGCGTTGTATGGACTTAAGCAGGCCCCCAGAGCATGGTATGAGAGGCTTAAGTCCTACTTGTTGAGTCATGGGTTTGAAATGGGTAAAGTAGACAAGACCTTGTTCATCCGCCGTCATGGCAATGACCTTCTGCTCGTCCAGATCTATGTCGATGACATCATCTTTGGCGGCTCTTCCCATACTCTGGTTTCACAGTTCTCGGATGTCATGAGCACCGAGTTTGAGATGAGTATGATGGGCGAGTTGACTTTCTTCCTTGGCTTCCAAATCAAGCAGACTCGGGAGGGTACATTTCTTCATCAGGGAAAGTACACTCGTGACCTCCTGAGACGCTTCGACATGAGTGATGGTAAGCCTGTGTCAACTCCCATGGCTTCTACAGCCTATCTTGACCCAGATGAGGACGGCGAGCCAGTTGATCAGAAAGAGTTCAGAAGTATGATCGGCTCCCTTCTTTACCTCACTGCCTCGAGACCAGACATACACTTCTCTGTGTGTCTGTGTGCTCGTTTTCAGGCTTCTCCTCGCGTATCTCACCGCCAGGCGGTGAAGCGCATCTTTCGGTACCTTCGAGCTACCATTGACTATGGTATCTGGTACTCTTTCTCATCCTGTCTTTCCTTGAGAGCCTTTTCGGATGCAGACTTTGCTGGCTGTAGGATAGATAGGAAGAGCACTTCCGGCACCTGCCAGTTCATTGGCACTTCTCTCGTTTCCTGGTCTTCGAGGAAGCAGTCCGGTGTTGCACAGTCCACTGCAGAGGCCGAGTACGTTGCTGCTGCCAGTTGTTGCAGCCAGGTACTTTGGATGGTTTCGACCCTGCGGGACTTTGGGTTAGCCTTAGACAGTGTTCCACTCTTTTGTGATAACACGTCTGCTATCAACATTGCTAAGAACCCAGTGCAGCACTCTCGGACCAAGCATATTGATATTCGCTTCCACTTCCTTAGAGACCATGTAGAGAAAGGTGACATAGTGCTCCAGTTTGTGGAGAGTGACCACCAGTTGGCTGATATCTTCACCAAGCCTTTGGACAGTTCGAGGTTTTTAGCTCTGCGGGGAGAGCTTGGGGTGGTTTGTCCTTACGGACTGTAGTGAGGGGGAGCTTGGGCTTTACTGCTTTATTATATTAATTATGCTTCTGTCTCATTTCTGTTGCATTGCATTTGCGGGTGCATTGGGTTAAGTCCTTCTAGCATAGGTTAGAGTGTTTCTTGTGTTGAGTTGCTTAGACTTCTTACTCTCATCTTGTGCTTCCAGGATTAGCTATTTCTTATCTCACTAGGTTGAGCTCACTCACTTCTTGTAGGTTCTAGCGAGGGTTGGGCCACCCTCGGGTAGACAGGGTACGTGTTTGCTCTCTAGTGTGTGTTCGACGATCAGCTGTTAGTCTTGGAGTCATTTGGGGTAGATGAGAGTCAGTTTAAGCCATAGTTGCCTCTATATCTTTTCTATGCTTTAAGGACTGCCTGTTTGGTTTTCTTTGCCAGCTTCTCGATTTTATTGCTTTGGTTCAGGGGGAGTTCATTTGGGAGCTTCTGAAGCTTAATTTTGACATAACTCAACTTGAACTAAAAGTTGCATATAATGTTGAGGGGGAGCTGGACTTTCTTGCATTTTCAGCATTCTAGCATTATAATCAATCTGCATTGAGCCTTGATTATTATCCTGTTATGACATGCTTCAATGCTTTACACCTTGCCATGTCTTGTGTTGTATATGCTAGATTGATCATGACTTCATATGTGTAGACTAGTTTTTACCATGATAAGTTAATTAAAATTGCCAAACTTGAAGTAAAACTTGTCATGCTAGCATTTGAGTTTAGTCTTTCTGGAGCTATCTCTTTATGATTCATGCCATGTCAAATAGGCTGAGTAGAGCGTTGAATCTATATTGAGCCTTAGGTTGAGCTGTTTTAGTCTCCTGATGATACATGAGTTAGTACAATGTGTTAAAAAGCAAAAAGATCTCTTTTGTGCGAAAAAACTGATCTCACCAATTCTTTCCTATGAGACGGCTTGCCATTGCACTTGGCATGAACTTAGGGGGAGTTTTGGATGACCTAGACTATCTTCTTAAGCTTCTTGCTTGGAGTAGTCGCATAAGGCTTGAGATCTAGCACATGATAAAACAAAATGTTGGTTGACAACCACCATATTTGTGCGAAAAAACTGATTTCACCAATTCTTTCTCATGAGACAGCTTGCCATTGCACTAGGCATGAACTCAGGGGGAGTTTTGGATGACCTAGACTATCTTCTTAAGCTTATTGCTTGGAGTAGTCGCATAAGGCTTGAGATCTAGCACATAAACAAAAAATTAGGTTGAAAACAACCATATGCTTTCAAAAGATAATGTTTAATGTGCTCAATTTGCTTAATCTACAATCAGAACCAAGTACTTTAACCAATGTTTCAATCTTGAGCTTATAGCACTCTATTTGGACTCAATGTTAGCTTCTTTGTTCCGCTTAGCTTATTGACATGGCCTGCATCATCCTTGGATGTCTCTAGCTAGACTTTACTCATTGATGACGTGACTTGCTCACAAAATGCATTACATTTCAGATTGTCATCTATGTGCTCTAGCTGTCTTATATATATGCTGTCATGATCTAGATAGCGTTTTATTGAGTTATGGCTTGGTGTATTACATTATGGTCATTATGGATAATTCTCATGGCTCTAAATGCTTAAAAAAAACAAACTTCAGCCATATTCATCCATTGACATGTCATATTCTCTCTATTGCATCTTGATGTGTTTATTGCCAAAAGGGGGAGAATAGAGAAGAAAAAGTCTGTTGGGATCATTTTAGAGCTTTGGAGATCAATTTGCTCTTTCAGTTGTTGCTCTAGTGGTTCCTTCTGTCGACATGGTCATAAGCTTCATTCCCTTCTTTGGACCATGTTAGATTCTTCAAACTCAAAATCAACTTCGTGCTTTTTCTGAGTTTGTCAATATACTCATCAAGGGGGAGATTGAGAGACCATGTGGTCTAAATCCCGTGTTGGTGATGAGTAATTGACTCGTGGTTTGGTTAGAGTGAGTTTAGTTTGAGTGATTCGTGCCTTTTTGGCATTTGGCGAGGTCGGGTCGTGACTAGACAAATTTGACGCGTGGGCGTCGTCCCGGTTGGCCACGTGGGTCATTTCTCGCTTGAGTAGGATTTATAGGTGCTAACCATGTGTACATGTTTTGTACCGTGCTATGCGATGTGTTTCTTGTCTGTGTTGGCTGCAGGACATCGAGACGGAGTCGTGGTGAGACACGGAGGACCGGACTAGGCGCAGGTGGCGTTGAGGTCAGAACGGTCGGGATGTGTCGAAGACGACGTGGACTCGAGGTGGAGTCGTGGCGAGGCACGGTGGACCGGACTAGGCGCAGGTGGCGCTGAGGTCAGAACGGTCGAGGTGTGCCGAAGACGGCGAAACTGCGTGGCTTGCAGGGCAAGGAATGAGGAAGCTTCCTGGAAGGTGCGCGAGGGGCGTTTCGGTAAAAACGCAAAGCTGCACTGAAGGAAGTGGATTGTGGGTAAAGTGCAAAAGCTAAATGGGTAAAGCACTTGGTGAACCCATTAGTGGAGGGTATAAATAGAGAGGGAGATGGTGTGCTGAAATTTGAGAGAGTGTGTGTAAGAATTAGGGTTCCATTTGGGTCTCTCCATGTGTGTATGTGTGTCCCTCCCAAGAAGCATGTGTAGCTCTTGGTGTTCTTGAGGATTGAGAGGGAGAGGATGGATTGAGAGTTTTGTAATCATCCCTCTATATGTAATCGGGGTATCGTGACTCCTCTTTTGATTTGGAATGAAAGGTTGAAGTTTAATTCCCAGATTGTGCTCTGTTTTCTCTGACTTCTTGTTCTTCTGGTTGGTAGTCCTGTGCCAATAGCATTAATATTTCTTTTTGTTGATTTTCTTTGGCCGAACTCCTTTGGTCTCTCTTGAGTTGAGAAGGGCAGCAGTCAAGTATCTCCCTGGTAATCATTTTTTTTTGGGCTGCAATGACTTTCGGATTGGCTTGGCTGCATGCTTTGATTCTCTTGCCTTTGCCTTTGTACTCCTTTTTCTTGGGTGAATCAAACCTCTACACGTTACTTTTTGCCACCTACTGCATGCTTCTTTCTTCTTCTAATATTGGTAGGTGGAGCTTATGATTTTTCTAATCCAAATCATCTTGTCGGCCAAGCATTTGTAGCTCACTGTGATTCGGGTGTACTGGCATTTAAGTTCTCGATTCTCCTTTTCGGCAATATTATCTTGTCTCTCAGTTTGAAGTTAAATCTTCAGTTTTTGGTGGAGTAGCAGCTTTATCTGCTTGCTGTTCGGGTGCTTCTAGTTGTCCTAAAAGTGCTTCTGCTAGTCAGTTTCGCTTTCATGCTTTCGTGTTGACAGTCCGACCGCTTCCTTTTGGCAGCAAGATTTGGTTTCATCTCTTTTATTTCCTGTGTTTGTCTGGTTTATTCAGTGGTTGTTTCGGCTAGTTCCTTTCTAGTTCTATCTTTGGATTTGGCTCTCTGTTGTTAGAAATTCTCTGTCAAAATCTCTCTTGGTTTCTCTTGGTCTTCATAGCTTACTATAGCTATCAGAGAACCGAGTTTCTCGTGGATACTTGTGGGGAACAAAATTTTATTTAATCGACATTCACCCCCCCTCTGTCGCCATTTCGGTCCTACACACGGCAACAAGGCCCTACCGTGTACGTACTTGAATGTCGTACTTGAAAGTCGCGCGTGTACGTACTGTCCCTACCGTGACTTGGATGGCAATGTCGCACGTAGGTTAAGTACTACTTAATCACATAGGTTAAGTAGTATGGGCTACTAATCAAATTCTAATATAGCATCCTAATTAAAGCTTTACATGAATCATAGGGGGCTAGGCCCCTGCCAGTAGAGGTGGGCATTTTTATATCAAAATCGAAATACCGAACCGAACCGAAAAACCAAAAAATTTCTTTTATTCCATGTATGATATTCGGTGTGATTTATATTTTCATGCTATTTCGGTTTTGGTTTTCGGTGCGGTTTTTAAGTCAAGAAAACCGAATTAACTGAAATATTTTTTCCCTCATGTGGATTTGTAGTAAACAAAGGCTATTCTTATTTAATTTTGTAGGTATTTTTCAACATCTCAAAAGGAAGAACATTAGTAGATTCTAGAGATATCATTCGCTCAAAAATAAATCTAATATGATAACACTAGACTAAAGAATGTTATTATATGTTAAAGCGTTGTGCATATTTCAGTTAACTGAACCAAAATAATTTAGTTAATTAGGTTCGGTTTTATTTAGTTAATTCAGTTGTCAACTTTTAAAAACTAAAATATTTTTTTTACTGAATAAACCCAATGCTCACCTTGCCTGCCAGCCCCTTCTCTCCCCACTGGTCACGCTGAATCAATGTCACGGCGCGTGGCCGAGACTTGAAAGGCCAGAGGTTACGCACGTTTCAAATGGACTCGAATTCCAAGACTCGAATTAACTCTGTTATACACTATGCAGGAGCCAGCAGGGGAGCATTGTCAAATTTTATGCGGTTTCTCCGTCTGCAGTTTTCACCGACGATTGATTTGGTCTATCTGTGGAGAAATAACAATGTTTTCATTTTTTTCTCTTTTTTCTTTAATTCAATTACTCAGAAAAAACTAACAGCCAATTGCACAATACAATTTAGCTTGAAGTCAGAAGCGGCAGCTAACAGCTGGTTCGAGCGGCTCCATATAAAGACTGACATTAGTCCTTTACATCACATCTTTGACTAGAATTGATTTCTCATAAGGTCTATTTGGTTGGCGGAATCCACTCAGGGGATTACCTTGTTTGGTTAAATAACTAGTAATCTAAACCAAGAATCTAAGATTACCTTAGAAACAAGATTACCATCTATGATTCCCGTACAAAATGGTGTCTACGTTAGATTACCGAGGGAATAGAATCTTTGTTTTTACACTTCTATTATTTGCTTTAATTTTTCACAGTTAAATTTTGAACATTAAGAATTCAAAATACAAATTATGATTTATTTTAATATTTGAATATTCAAATTATGGATTTTTAATTCAAATTTTCAAAATTTAAATATCGAGATTTGAATTATGAATTTTAAAATTTTGGATTCATATAGATTAATTTCCAAATTTTAATATCAAAAATTGGAAATTTGAAATGTCAAACTCCACATTTCAAGTTCAAATTCCAATAATTTAATTTAAAATATTGAAAATTTTTAATATAGAAAATAAAAAATTTGAAAGCCTGAGTCTCAAATTTCAATTTTTGAGTTTTGATTTTCAGATTTTTTTAGTCCTGAAAATTTAAATTACAAAACTCAAATTATCATAGTTTTAATTTTGTAAATCCAAAATTTGAACTTTTGAATCTTAAAAATGGAAAATTTGAATCTTGGAATTTAAATTCCAAGAAGTTACATTTTTAATTCAAATTTTGAATTTAAAATTTACAAATGTAAACCTTCAGGCTGTGAAATTTCAAATCTTGTAATTTAAATTTGTGGTTCATGTTATGAAATGTTTGAACTCTTGTAAAGACTATTTTATAGTTTCCTTCAACCCAACTAAACACTTATATTACTAGTAATGTGTGTATACTAGTAATCAGATTGAGAGGAATATTAGATTGTAGTGGAATGTGTGAAGTCATGCATACGAAACGCACCCTTAGACCCTTCAAATCAAAGGTACATGTACATATATACAAGACATGCCCAGCACAGTCTAAATGTTGAGAGTTCAGACCCCTCAGCTTATTGGTTGAGAATTTCCCATCTCAAGGATGGGATTGGCCACCTGGTTAGTACCTAGTAATACATGTATCACGTATGATGAATCCATATGTATGTTTGCGAAATCTGATTATTCGATGGGACGGGCCTCGTTTCGGTGGAAGTTTTGGTGGGCTTTGGCTTGGGCCGTGAAACTTACCCGGACGCCAGTTTGATTAACCGTAAGTATACCTTCTCATAAAAGAAAACCTGAAGATTTTATGAATTTTCACTCTGGAAGATACTACGTGTCATCTTTTTGATGGTTGGAGTAGTAGATGGGCATGACCGCACGGCAATGGCACAAAATTCCAACATTAATTATAGTTAAGAAAGAAACTGGCAGGGAAAGACTAACATCTTAATTTCCAGTTCATACATAAGGAGATTTGATTACCTAGACCGGAAGCAACCTGACTCTTCAGACCAGAGGTCCAGTTAAGTCAGATGTTTATGTGTGTATATTATGTCTACAAGTCCTTGACAGTGAGAAAAATCATCCGGACATTGCAACAAAATATGCAAGATCTGAGTTATTGTCTTGCGAATCTTTTCTAATATGAATAACCATCTGATTGGTGGCGGATCCAGTTATAATGCCATAACAAAAGATAATGTGAAATTGGAGAAAAATGGAAAACAAAACTAATGTATGAACTACATCCTCTGGTCAAAATAGGTGTCGTTTTGCTATCTCTATACAACCAAAACAATGAAGGATATGATATTTTGGCCCTGTTCATATTAGCCAATACGAACGTCACAGTATCTATAAACCAATTCTATCAGCCAGTACTATTCATTAGCCACTACTTTTTGCTTTAACATATTGTAACATATTTTGTATTTTATTATATTACAATTCCATAAGTCGCATAATAGTCTGAATATGATAGTACCTTTCGTTGCACCGTCTTTCTTACATAATACACTACTATTAATTAATTACTACTATTTATCATTCGCAGCCAAAAGTCATCAGTAAAAATAAATATAAATATGTCCTTTGTCTTTTTACTACAGGTGGTAGTAAGGCCATGAGGGTCAAATTCACAACCAGCAGCTTCGAACTCTAAGAAACTATTCACTTGACTACATACAATCATTGTGTATATAAGCATGGATATTAGATACCGTCATTATGTACCAGTTGATGTGGAGGGGGGTTACTGCTGCACGCCATAGATCTGGCCGTGCATCCAACCCACGACTATCTATTATCTTTATCTTTATCTTTATCTTAGTTTTTTCAGACTTATGTTTAGGCTTTGTTTTACATTTCTACAGTATCTCACTGTTAAACGGTGCAATTTTCAAAGTGATGTTTACATGTAAATTATAGTACAAACTGTACTAATTTCAACTGTATTGGCCAAAATCGCATGACTATTTCCCTCTACATACTGCCTCTCATGAATAGATCAGAATTCAAAAACCACAGCCATAAGCCTCAACCCAAAAGAACCCACTATTAATTGGAGGCTTCTTAAGGAGCTATCAGGTTAATCCTAAGGCTAGAAATTACCGAATTAATCTAAAAAAGAATAAATAGCTAAAAGTTCTCACGTTAATCGAAAAGCAGAGAACATCTCAACCATTGGTTTGTTAATAACGATGCAATGTAAGGGCTAGATCAAATACTACGATCAAATCCAAGAAGAATAAGAAGTGGTGTCTACTTCATCAAGCGGCAGGGCATGATCTGCGAGTTGCCGTGCCTGGTAGAAGAAGTTGGAAGACTATTATTCAGATAAAGATCCTTTCCCTTCCATTTCGGGGGTCGGGGAACCAAGCTCCAAGAATGACAAGGATGGTGACGAAGAGATAGACTATCAGGAGCCATAGCACACCGTTGATATGGTGTTTGGCGACTCCTCCTCCTATGAGTCCAAGTGTCATTTAAAGACTGTGGAGCGGGAAGTGAACCTCACCAAAACTCCGATCGCCGTCAAGCCATCCAGGTGGTCAGAGATAACTATCTCCTTCACCTGGGAAGACTGCCATATTCCTTCAACTCGATCAAGTAAGTTCCTTATTGTCATAGAACCTATCATAAATAATTGCAAAGTCAATTGGGTTTTAGTATTCGGTGGTAGCTCTCTCAATATCTTATTTACGGGAGCTTTAAAAGAAATGCAAGTTTCCAAGTCAAAAGTCAAGCCCATGAAGTGTGCCTTTCATGGCATAGTCTCAGGATCTACTTCCAAACCAATAGGGCAAGTTTCCCTACTGGTTACGTTCAGAAGTCCAAATAACTTTCGAACAGATATAATCTTGTTTGATGTGGTAGACTTTGAGACTGCATACAATAGAATTCTTGGTCAACAGACATTGGCAAAATTTTTGGTAGCCACACATTATGGTTACTAGAGTCTTAAGATGCCAGAACCAAAAGTGGTCATAACGGTTTGAGGGGATAGAAATATGACATGCATGTGATTATAAATCCCTAGAATTTTTCGATGAACTTCCGACAAGAATTGCTAGCCCACCTTCTGTGTAGGCCAAGCACTTAAGACCAAAGGTGGCCCGAAACCCTCTGACTAGATTAAGGACGTTCCACTCGACAAGGACAATTCTCTAAAAAAATATCAAAGTGTCATTTCAAATCAAAAATACTAGTGCCACCTTTCAGAACATACTAGTCGAGGCAGAACTCGACCCCAAATAGGAGTAGTCATTCATCTCTTTCCTCCGAGCAAACTCGAATGTATTCACCTGGCAGGCATCCGATATGGCTGGTGTACCCAGGGAGATGATCGAGCACAGGCTAGCGCTTTGACCTGACAAAACACTAGTCAAGCAAAAGTTAAAGGCGCTTTGCACCCAATCAGAAGGAAGCAATCTAGTCAGAGATCGACAAGCTTCTCAAGGTTGGATTCATTCGTGAGGTTGACCAACCAGAGTGCCTCGTTAATCCTGTAATGGTTAGAAAAAGTAATGATAAATGGCGAATATATATTGATTTTACAAATCTGATAAAGATTTTCCGAAAGATGACTTCCCCTTCCACGTATCGATTAGCTTGTTGACACTATTTCTGAGTGCAAGTTATTAAGCTTTTTAGATGCATATTTAGGGTACCAGTAGATTAGTATGAGCAAAGATGATAAGGAGAAAACTTCTATCATCACACCATACGACACTTGTTGTTACATAAAATGTCATTTTGTCTCAAAAACGCTGGTGCTACTTTTAAGAGGTTAACGCAAAAACCTTTAGTCTGCAGATTGGTCGTAACTTAGAGGCCTATATTGATGACTTGGTCGTAAAAAGTAGGGGTGAAAATAGATTCGGATTCGGTCGTATTATCCGGATACCGAATCTGGATACTTAATACCCAAATGAATAGAAAATAGATCCAAATTTAGATGTTGAACTAGTGTGGATTTAGATGTTGAATGCGAATTCGGTATGGCCTGACACAAATTCAGAGTCAGATATCCAAATAAGATCTAGATTTGGAATTAGATATCCAGATAATATCCAGATTCAACAGATATAATAGCAACAGCTAGCTAATTCATATATTTTACATTTGACCTCTAAATTAGGCATATTATATATGCATTTCAATTATTTGAATGAGTCTGTCATCATGGTATACTCTAACTTGGTATTTCATGTTCGTTTTATTTTGGCACATCCCCAAAAAAGCTTTTTGTATGCTCTTTTTAGCCAAATTTGATATGTTTATAACCAATTTATTTGAAATATATCTAGAATTAGTGACAAAATGACATCGACATTCAATGATTACATGATAAACTAGAGAAAAAAGGTATAAATATTACTACAAAACCGATGTCAATTTGCTAAACTTCATTGTGTCATAAGATATGAAGTTAGCCTCAGAAGCTGTATTATACAAATACGTTAGATGAATGATTTATTTGTTGCTGTCAATATTTAATGAGTAGTTACATATTAGAGTCAGCTATTTATCAATTTAAAATATTAAAACAATTTGATGTCATGTTTTGTAGCACCCTAAAAACAAAAAATGAATCCATTACTATCCCTATCTCTTTCTCTCCCATATTTATCTATATCTCTACTCTCTTTATCTCTCTCTTCCTCAAAACCCATCTACTATCTCCTTCTCTGTATTATGCCGGCGGCGAAGTGCGATGTGGCGGCCGGCGGCAGCGGAAGCGACACGCAGCGCGGCGGCGGCGGTGTGGCACGGCCGCGTATGGCAGCATGTGCGCACATGGCCATGGCGCATGGAAGCGGTGACACGCAGCTAAGGTGATGACGGTGCGTGGCACGATGGTGTGCTGCGCGTGGAGGTGGCGATCAGCGGTGCAACGATTGTGGCGCACGGCCAAGGCGGCCACGACGTGCGACACGGCGACACGCGGCGCGTGGAGGCGGGGACCCGTGGCGTGGCGGCGGCAGCGGCCTACGTGCGGCCGGCGTAGTGGCGGCAGTCGACGGCCAGTGGCAAAGGCGTGGCCGAATGTGGGTTCGCTCGGCCGAACGGCCGTTCACGCGGCCACCCATCGTTTCGCTTGGCCGAATGGCGTTTCGCACTGCCGTGGGGCTAGCGAACCCATTTCCTCTCCAATCAAGTTCATCTCCTGTTATTCCTTTATCAAATCCATCTGTGCCTGATTGGTTGGCTTCCATTCCATCCTGTAGGTTCGTGCGTAGCTGTTGAGGAAGCAGTTGGGCAGTTGCACATTTTGGATTCATCGTGCAGCATGTTCTTCGAGCGTGCTCAAGGCAAGTACATCGCGACCATGACCTTTCCATTTCGCATATCACATGTTTCCAGTTTACTTGTCAC
The DNA here is from genome assembly GCA_017311315.1 of Dendrocalamus latiflorus. Classification (NCBI taxonomy): domain Eukaryota; kingdom Viridiplantae; phylum Streptophyta; class Magnoliopsida; order Poales; family Poaceae; genus Dendrocalamus; species Dendrocalamus latiflorus. The sequence goes on from CM029643.1 coordinate 30,720,629, forward strand.
CTTATCATTGAGTATAATTACCATATCACTCATGTTTGCTTGGTTAATATCATATCATATCATTAAGGTTACCTGTCTGATATCATACCATTAAAGTTACCTGGCTAATATCATATCACTAAAGTTGCCTGACTATTATCATATCACTAAAGCTTATCTGGTCATTATCGTATCACTAATGCTTGTCTGGTTATTATCATATCACTCATGTTTGCCTGGTTATAGACTTTTAATACTGTATTCATACCATGATGTTCTAAGTTATCTTGTTTCACATGCTTTTATGTTTATTAGGATGCTCAGTTAAAATGTTCTAGCATTCATGCTTTTAATTAGTGTTGTAGAATTCATGCTTAAATCGTTAATGGGGTACCATATAAACATGTTTTAACTTAGGTTTAAATTATTAACACACTTTTGACATTAGGGCTGCTATGTTTTAGTTTTCTAATATTATGATTCATTAATTGTATGATGTTGTTTTGAGCAATGAAGGATGTAAGTATTAAATCTATTAATCTGACTAATAATCACTTATTATGTAATAAAACTTAGTTGATTGTCAACCCTTGTGTGAGGTATGTTATAATATCTCTTTTGGAATAATTCCTAGACCGTTATCGCCATGTTATCATTTCACATCACCATCTATCAGGATCTAGTGCTTCTCCATTTCAATCCTTTAGCGAATCCTTCCACTTATCATAGCCTTATCTCCATCATCTCTTAGTTGCCTTAAATTCATATTTCATAACCTGCCTATGATGTAACAGTTACCTTATCACCACATTATCATTTCACAACGTCCTATCGGGTATTAGGCCCTTTCATTCCGAACCTTAGCCAATCTTGTCACTTCTCATAACATTATCTTAGCCTTCTCTCAGTCCCCTTAAATTCACACCATATAACATGTTAATAATATAACTATTACCTGGCCTAGGGTTATCTACATATAGAGGAGATTTCCACCCATCTGGTAATGTACGGGGGACTGTACACTCTTGTTACTCAGAATAATACACCCCGTTTGCAATTATACAGTCGAGGACAGTGTTGTGCCTGACTATTCTCGTATAACCGGGTATGTGGGAATAATCACTAGTGCCATTGCCATAACTTGCTAAATAACAATTACCTTGGTTCCACATTTCCGTTATCTCCATCCCCGATAGGTATCAGTGTCCCTGGTAACCTAGTTTTATTGCAATTAACTTATGTCAATTACTTGGTTGCATTGATTGTCCTTTATATATCTTGCTTGAATTGCTTGTTCTTTACTCATCATGTTGCAACCGTTGTTGGGTACTTACTGAGATTTTCAAATCTTATACTTGCTCTTGTCAGTTTCAGGTAAAAGACCAGTGGAGCGATAGCATCATTCATGGATGGGAGCACTCGAGTTTTCAGCATTGTGGCTTGCCACTATTTGATTATTTCATCTGTTCTTTATTTGGTTAGAAGTGGACCGGTCCTATGTTTCAAACATTTATTACAACTTCCGCTGGTTTTCTAATAAAGTACTTTCAAAAGTTTTAATTTCCTCACAATTTCTATTATTGCTTTTATTTATTCTCACTGTGGCGATCACGTTCTATATTAGTATCCCATATGGATATATAGGGTGCTACAGTTTTAAATAGGAAAGGTCACGAATAATGATTGGAATTTGAAAAATAGTCGAATCTGATCCGATTTGAATATAATCTGATCCAAATTTGTATCGACGTTTGTCCTATTCATATTCAAATCTGAAAAAAATATGGATACTAATATGATTTTAACACTATCCAATTCATTTTCACCCCTAATTTTCACTCGGAGAGAAGCTACTTGTCATATTTTTTTATGGTTGGAGTAATAGATGGGCATGACCGCACGGCAATGGCACAAAATTCCAACATTAATTAGAGTTAAGAAAGAAACTGGCAGGGAAAGACTAACATCTTAATTTCTAGTTCACGCATGAGGAGATTTTGTTACCTAGACCGGAAGCAACCTGACTCTTCAGACTAGAAGTCAGTCAAGTCATTGATGTTTCTGTGTGTGACCTATATTATGTCTTTGACAAGTCCTTGACAGGGAAACCGATCATCTGGACATTGCTACAAAATTATGCAAGATCTGAGTTGTTGTCTTGCGACTCTTTTCGAATATGAATAACCATCTGATCGGTGGCCGTTCAAGTTACAATATAACAAAAGATAATGTGAAACTGGAGAAAATTGGAAAACAAAACTATTCGGAGTACACCGCGCTACCTTGGGCCCATAACCACATAGGAACGATGGCATCTATTGGAGGATCTACCCCAAACTAAGTCTCCAAGTCAACCCTGAAAGGGTCTGAGGCCTACATTGGGCGAGGTACACGAGGCCGACCCTAGAAGGGTCCGGTGCCTACCCCCGTGAGGTACATATGACTGACTTCAGAGGAGTTCGAGGTCAACCCTAGGTGAGGTACGCGAGGCCAACCCGAAAGGAAGGTACGTGAGGCCGAGCTTGGAAGGGCCTAGGGTCAATCTCGGACAAGGTACGCAAGACCGACCTTGGAAGTGTCCAGGGCCAATCCCGAACGAAGTACACCAAACCGACCCCGTAAGGGTCTAGGGCCGATCCCAGAGCCTCAGACGTGGTGGAGCCCATGTGAGGCAAATGACACAAATACCCCTACGAGTAAATTAGGCCTCGAGGACAATTTCGTAACTTCACTTGTCTTCCTCTCTCCCTCTATAATAGGACCCATGTAACAGAGGAGGGGGTATTTTTGTAACCCTAGAACACTGATATTGAATATACTTGGTGATTGTGTACTTCTTCTTGAGTTCTTTCGCATTCTTGGCGGTCTCCGAATCCGACCGGAGGTGTTTCTAAGTTTACTGTCCAGATTCGTACCGACGATAGTTGACATTGTCCGTAAGAACTCAAGCGAGAAGTTATATTGCCTACCACACGGAGGTCCTCTGGACTCTACCCTAGACTCCATTCACGCCTCAGCCTCCCTCCAAACCGTCTTTGCCGGCTCCGGCCTCTCACCCCGAACTACCTCGAGGCCACCTCTGTCGATCTCCAGGCCGCCTTTAGCTTCACTTCCAAACGACTCCATGCCTTGAACCCAGACCGGACTTTTTCGCTTCAACATCTCAGTCCCCGAGACACCTCAAATCATGCTTGTGCGACACGGGAGCCGAAGACACAAGGTGAGAGCTCGGGCTCAGCTCGTTAGGCTCGTTAAGCATAATTCACAATTTTTATCCATTAGAGATCCAGATCCAATCATATGGCACTTCAGTCTACATAGAAGTTCAATGGTCACAAAACTTGACTTAGAATTAAAAAACAAGGGCTGGCCTTAAGTATTCCAGGTTCCCTAGCTAAAGGTGATGAGCTACCCAAATTAACAAGTGAGGATATGAACTTAACTTCTAAAGGATGGTTTTAGCTAGGCCAAAATGTTTAGGTTTAATTTTGAAGGAGCGGTGTATATATGTGGCAAAAGACGTCACCAGTCTGGCAAAAGACGACACATGCAAGCCTGCTTTTATTTTTCATCTACCACTCATCATGTAGATCACTCTAGTGCATATAGTAACATAACAGCTAATTGATATGCATGTCACAGTGAGAATTTTCTTGCCTAAGACTCATGCAGTCTGCAAGCTCCAAAAGATCGAAGCAATATATAACAGTGGATTAGTTTGATAGGTCTTCTAGCTTTGACATGAAATGATTAAGATCACAAAGCTCTTCTCCAGTTGCTCATTCAAATCTACAAAAAAAAATTCAAGGAATAAACAAAAGAACCAATACATGAAATGACTTCTTGTGACAAAATTATAATGTTTTGGTAGAGAGACTTACAATCCAGGCATCAACATATCCATTTCTGTTGCTAATGCAGCATCAACATATCCATTTCTGTACATAATCAGCATGCTTTTGTTTATGTTCATAGCTGATAATAGATGATCCTATAGTGATGCATATGAGCATATCTAGTGCAAACCACATAATAGCTGCATACATGCAGGCCACACAGGTCACCACAAATCACATAATATAGATTACCATAACAAGTTTGTAAAATTTAAAAGATGGATGGTATCACAAAATTGGACGATATGCAATTTGTTTCTCTCCAACTATGATACACAGTCAATAATCAACATAATAGCTCTCAAGAACATACACAGTGCAAACCACATAATAGCTGCAAGTAAACATACACAGTCAACAATCAACATCCAAGATACACTCTCCAATCTCCATTAATCTCTCAAGAACATGGGTTGAGGAGCTACTTTACTGAGGTTGCCGGGGTCGGAGCTGCTGTGGCACTGCAAGGTGGCTGTGGACAGGGGTTGGGGAGGCGGTTCACCACTGGGGTCGATGCAGAGGCGCAGCTAGAGCCGGACCCGAAGGACCTCCTCCCTCTGCGATTCTTTGACTCCATGCTAGCCTGCGCATGCCGCCCATGCACTAGATGCCGACAAGAGGCTGATGGCGAGGGAGGTGTGGCACTACGGCAGTGGTGCTGTGCGGTCGGTGACAGCGGAGGTATGGCACTACAGTTGAGACTTGAGGGAAGGCGATGGCTGATGGGAAGGGGGTGGAGGCTGAGGCGAGGAGGAGGGGAGGGGTCGGCGCCGGCGGTCAATGACGGTACGGTGCGGCACCACGGTAATTTTCTAGGGTTGAGACGAGAAGAGGATTTTCTCGGGATGGACGGAGGCGAGGCGATTGTGTCGGTGTGACTGTGAAGACTAAAGACCGAGGCGAGAGATAGATGGGCTGAGCGCCAAGAATCGAACGAGACATGGGCCGCGCGTCGAGCCGTTTGACCAAGCCAACCGAGCGGCTCACGAGCCAGCTCGGCTCGGCTCGTTAAGAAACCGATATCAACCCCTGGCTTGGCTCGGCTAAAAAATTCCATGAGCCAAGTCGAGCCTGTATCAAGCCGAGCCGCGAGCCACGAGCTTTTTGTCCACCCCTACTCACTACCTTCCTGCTCCACATGATGGACACACAGCCTGGCATGCTGAGTTGGTTTGCATGTCCACGTGCATCGGTTCCTACAAAAACATAAAAACTACCGCTACTCATTGCTAGCAATGGGCCACCAGTCACCATTGTGCCTGCCGCTTCCAGCCCTCACCGAACTTCCCCGAGCTCCAGCCTCTGCACATTGTGTGCGACCTCTACAAAATGTAAACTATTCGAATAGCCGTGCCCACGGTCAAGGGCGGACATGGGAACTTACTCGAGTTAGTTCTTTTTTAAAAAAAACTTTTGTGGTTGGGAAGAAAATTGGATGGAGGGAAGTACTCCAAAACTTTGAATTTTTCCTGGAGGGAAGTACTCCAGTGTTAATATAGATTATCCAAACTAAAACCTAGCATAGGTGGATGGAACCATGTAACTGGTGGATGGAACCAACACTACTCTATACATACTGCACAATTTATCACCTTCAAAATCATGTCTTACTAAAAATGCTAGAACTAGGGGTTTGTAAATATAATATTTGCAACTATAGCTTTACGCAAATAAAAGAACCTAAGCCATTCTTGAATAAGCCTTGCATACTAGTATTTGCATTCTGTATGTTGGCTCGCAGAGCACGGTTGCGTGTGCTCACCCTCACTCTCCACCCCCCTCTTCTCCAGAGCTCGTAAATCAAGGATAGTACGAGTTCTACCAGGACCAAGCTGAAGAAGGGAATGAAGATGGTTGTAGTTAGATTAGGTTCTAGCATCTCCCCACAGTCTGGTCGACTAAACTAATAATTTAGGTGCGTTTAAAGTTAGCCAGTCATCTGGATAAAGATTAACCGCACCTAGTTGCCCCGGTCACTTGCCTGTAGGGTGATGAGTTCCCCTCTTTTGCTTCCGCTGTATTCATATTTGTGTACTGAACTTATTTGGCCTGACGGCCCTTTTGTAACGCTTGTCCCTATATGGGTCATGCGCATTCTGGTATTGTAATATTATGGTCTGTACCGTGTATGAAATGAACCAGTAATGTACCTGTGAGCACTATCTACTAATCCAGGGAATAATGTAATGTATTCACAGAGAATTCTGGGTTGTTTTAAACCCAAGGTCCGACACGGCTTCCCGGGACTCGACGACCCCGGGTGCTCCTAAGGCCCCATTCATTTCGGTTTGAGTTTCTAATTTCTGGCTTATTTTTACTATTTCTAAATTTTGTTTTTTTCTGACTTTTTGGCTTTTTTTGAGTTTTTTTACCGGTTCTTTTTCCCCATATTTACTTGCATTGTCTGTAATGGACTAACCTATTTTTTCATTTTTAATTTTTTTAAATTTAGTTATGCCAAATAAGCCACCATCAGGTATAGTGTAATTTTAACTAATTACAGTATAATTTTAGTTATAAGTCAGTTTATTTCAGTCCAACCGAGTGGCACCTAAGTTCCCTGGATTTAAAAGAAATTTAAAGTGTTTGGAACATGAGTTGAACAGCATGCGTGCACGGATTAGCTATGCCCGTCCTGAGTCCCAGGAAAATTTAACAAAGCTGGCTAATATTGATCACATCGCCAGTTACCAAAGCAAATCTGAGCATTACATAGCGTCCCGTGTTTTCAGAGTCAAACACTGTTAATACAGACGTACTAACAACATTCTCCTAATTCTCTTTCCTTTGCAATGAAACATAGCGGTATTTACTATTTAACCCTACTAATTCAAAGAAAAAAAGTGTTAGGATATGGATAGGCTATACTAGCACAGATTAAAAAAAATTTACCGTGTAAACCAGAAAACTAAAAAAAATTTACCGCGTAAACCAGAAAACCATATGAGTAAGAGATCATGGATCATTACCACTAAACGCGCAGTGCAGCAGAAGTAGAGTTGAAACAGCCGATTCAACGAAGAGCGCGTCAGTTTAGTGGTAGTAATCGATCATCCTCCGGCCAACTGTCTCCTTCTCGCGATCGTCCTGATCAGCGCCGTAATCATAGTAGCGCCTCTACTGAAGTCCACATGTTCAGGATGGAACACCGTGCGTCAGCGTGCTAGCACCAGCACGCACGGTAGGAGTTATGAGAGGTGGCGGCTAGAGTTTCAATGGGTGTGTTTCGGGATGCATCCCTCAGCCCCTGCACCTCTCCTTATATAGTCTCCAATCGGATCCATATCCGATACGAGTAGTGATCGAATCCCACTAGAAAACTATCAACCCATTAAGTGTGTGACCCTGTAGGTTCATGTGTATTTGGCCATTGGCCGAAAAAAACTCCTTTCCGGCCCAAAATTCGGTAGTGATCCCTAGCAGGACATAACGAGTCCCAAACATACATAAAGATCATATTGGACGAACCTATACAATACTTATGTACCAATCCCTTTGCCTCATGATACCAAATCGAACTCAAGGTGAGAAGTGTGCCATCCTATGATAGCTCGATTCTTCACTTAAACCTATAGTAGATTACTTAGTTGCGATTGACTCTTCAACCACATTCAGCATGGCCATACACTTTCTTAATCTAACCACATCGATGGGCCCAGAGATATCTCTCCTGTTACATAGGAGGGGCAAATTCTATATTGATCGCTCATATTCCTCCGCATGTTTCATAGCAAACCTAAAAACTACCTTTATGACCACCCAGTCATAAAGTAGTTGATGAGCACATTCCAGCTCAGCATGTTCCATCACATATCAACCATTCACCATCAAGCATAAAGGATACAAATCAAGGTCCACTTACACGAAGTCGTGCCAAGAAAATACAAGAACAGGTGAATTCATTCCTAGCTGATTTTGCTTTCAACATATCTCAGGATGTTATACTACCTAAATGTTCTACATTGATGTTACTTAGGTTTACACATGAAGCGGAGGAAGCTACTTGGCATGAGGAACAAATACAATGCTATGATCAGACCACCTGGCTGACCGCACCTACTGCCACAAAGAAGCAACCATTTGGACTTGATGGAAATCTTATCAAGTATAGTTTCCAATGCAACAAACCCCACGTCATTTGGACTTTCCAATAAGAAGTTATGACCGAATTAATGGAGACTGCTCAGAAGGCTAACAGTCACGCGAGACCTCCTCGGGAATGCATCTCGTGGAGACCTTTCACCTAGCCTATCTTCAGAAACTCCAAATCCTTTTCACACTCAACTAGGAGGGCTGTTCCTAGTATAAATACCCCTTGTATCTAAACAATGGCAGTTTTTTGGAATCATTTGATAAACCATAGTTTTGCAGCCGAGCTGCTAAGTGTCTTACTCACACCATTGTTCTTCCTTGTTCTTCTTGGACTCGTGAAGAGATCCCTTTGGGATCCCCTAATTCGTGCTCTAGGCTTTCGGGCCTTTTGTGTGGGTTAGTCCCGGATTGTGGTTCTGCGGTCGTTCGGAGATCGAGTCGAAGTCCTCAAGGTTTCGGTGTCTCTCTCCCCGTCGTTTGGTCGCATCCAACCTTGGCAGGTATAAATCTAGTTACCCCGCTGTTCGCAGCAAGTTATCCTCGGTTCTTCGACCTACTGTCGTGAAGATCGGGCCATCCCAAGGAGGTTCCTATCAGTAGTGTTTGGTAACTCATAAATAAACTATTACACATATAGAAAACAAAGACGATCTCAGATCTAAGGATTCTGCATACACTATATATGAGACCAACTAATGACACTTAATAATATAATAATTTCCGCAGTGTCTCATGTTGGGTCAATCCAACATCATGTTCTCTAACATATGTCCATATTCTTGATTTGATATCTCATACCATGATCATCAATTAATACATGTGCTGATCTATAAATCATAATTGTGCCACATAATGGTATAAAATGAGGGATTATTTAGAATAACATCAAAACATGAATAAAGAGTTCCACGAACAAGTCACATACTTGTTGATCAATACGAAAGATATTTATTCAAGAGACAAAATAACATATTATTCAAAAGATCGTAAACATAAAAATAATATAATCATTTCCATGATTACTTGTAAAGCATATAACTAACAAACAGAGAGAGAGAGAGAGCGCGCGCAAAAATTCATAAGACAGAGCAGCGAGGACCACACGAAGTGCACCTCTTCGATGGTATCATCTTCCCCCTGAGAGACTGAGACTGCTCACACTAGTCTGCACCGATGGATACTGCACAGCATCCTCATCGTCTAAGCCGTGTTCACTCTGCATCTCGTTGAAGCTCCGGACGCTCAGATAACTATCCGGCATCTCTGGAAAAGGCGCATCGCCACCTAGATACTGCATCACAAGCCTCATGCTCGGTCTGCCGGCCGGCGACGGGTGCGAGCAAAGAAGCCCAAGCTTGAGCACCAGCTCCGCCTCCTCGGCTACGTACTCTTCTCCCAATCTTGGATCCATCATGCAGACGATCAAATCACGCTGCCAGAATCTGAGCACGAAATCCACCAGGACTTGTGGTTCCCCACGGGAATTCACGCCAATTGGTCGCCTGCCGCACGCGACCTCCATGATGAAAGCGCCGAACGCGTACACGTCGGTAGCTTTCGTGGCCTTTCCAAGCCTCGCTAGCTCCGGAGAAATGTAGCCTCTGGTTCCTGCCACGCATGTCGTGTGGGCCTCAACTCCATGATCGTGTAATCTTGCTAAGCCAAAGTCGCCTAGTCGGCCATTCATCTCGCCGTCGAGGAGCACGTTGCTCGCCTTGACGTCCCGGTGGATGACGACTTGCTCCCATTCCTCGTGCAGGTAAAGGAGACCTGATGCGACACCCTTGATGATCTCAAACCTGTGAGCCCAATCCAACGACGGTTTCTCCTGATCATACAAGTAATTATCAAGGCTGCCGTTGGGCATATACTCGTACACTAAGAGCAATTCACCTTTCCGACGGCAGTACCCAAGCAACTGAACCAGGTTCCGGTGCCGGAGTCGGCCAATACTTACAACCTCTGCGATGAACTCTTTCATACCTTGCTTTGACTCGTGTGACATGACCTTCACCGCAACCTCCAACGTTGACGACGGAAGCACTCCTTTGTACACCTTCCCAAATCCTCCTACTCCGACCAATTGCTTGTGCTTGAAGCCGTCGGTGGCTTTGAACAGCTCCTTATACGAGAACCGGTGCGGCCCGAACTCCATCTCCCAGTCCTCACGGAGCTCCCGGTACTTGCGGCATCTTCGCACTACTAGGTAGAGCACGATGGGCACCAACATGGCGCCTAAAATGGTACCCACAAAAATCAGAATCATAGAGTTGATGTAGTTTGCCTGATAGTAGCCGCCTGAAGGCCCACCATAACTTGAATCATTGGTTACATTAACATCTGTCCCTGGTAGCTTGGAGTAGTTGAGTGGTACAGCTTCTCCGTTTAGCTTAAAGCTGCAGCCCAGAACGAAATTATAATGATCAATAATAAGAAGGGACCTCTGGGATGATGAGAAGCCAATGAACATGCGATCAAGCAGCACGCTCGAGAGATCAACAGTGGAGGAAAGCAGAGGGCGCTTGGGCTTGGGCATGGGGGCAGGTGCCAAGGTGACATTGAGCTGCATCAGCCTGGGGTCGTACTCTATCCACGCTTGCATCGCCTTGCCGCTGGACAGCTGCAACGGGTGTAAATCCGAGAAGGGGTCGTCAGTGTAATAGCCGGCCAGAGAGGATGCTGAGGAATTCAAGCTATTGACATTGATGCCGACATGGTTGTCGTCGATGTCGTCGAAAAGTTGGTTGTGACAAGTATCCAACTCTATGGCAAGAAGATGGTTTGATGGTTTACCATTGTTATATTGATCTAATATAGCGCCAGAAGCACTTAAGTTTGTGGTTGGCACGAGTACAAAGGCAATTCCATCATTCAGGAACATGGGGTTGGGGTTTGATCTGCGAGGAGATATAGTGAAAACGAAGGTGGCGGAGAAGGAGAAGACGGAGCCATCGGTGAGGTTACGCATTTGGAAAGGAGAAGGAAAGAAGGCGTGGGCTCCAAAGAATGAGGCGTTGGTTAGGGTCAGGAGGCCATTTTGCATGATCGTAGCGGAACCAACAAGAACCAAGCTACTGCCGTTGAATCCGTTGAACACGAACTCATCGACGGCGAGGACAAGAGGGAGAAGGAAGAGGACAGTACAAGCCAATCTCTTGGCAAACATTGGGGGAGAGTTGTACATGCTGCGCAAAGATGATATGAATTCAGGCCGGAGGAAGCTGTTCTAAACAGGCCTTTTTAAAGTCGCGCGTGTACGTACTGTCCCTGCCGCCGTGACTTGGATGGCAATGTCATAGGGCCGACATGAGACATGAATTTGCTACTATATCCTATCATAATATAGACACTTTGAGCTGTTTATAAAAAAAATAAAGGTTTTCTTAAAAAAATCTATCATGTCACATTATAATTGGTGCTCAACTATCATAGTAGTATAGCAACCAACTATCATAGTAATCATCGTGGTAGAGTTTCGCACACATCCGACATATTTTTGGGCGAATACATACATGTCACCGAGTCAACCGACGTTGTGATAAAAACTAGATACATATAAGAAACACTTGATCAAGCCCTAAACGCATAGATAGATGAAACATTATGCACTTTTTTTGGGAGGAAATTAGACAAACATTGTGCACTTATGCCATTATGCAGTACATATTAGACACGGTGGTAGCTTGAAGTGTTTGGTAAAAATATATGGGCTCACGGACCATAAATTAACTCATGTGATTTTTAGCTTCACACAAACTACCACTTAATCACGTAGGTTAAGTAGTAGGGGCTACTAATCAAATTCTAATATGACATCCTAATGGAAGCTTTGTATGAATCATAGGGGTCTCCGCCACTGGTATACACTATGCAGGAGACAGCAGGGGAGCATTGTCAAATTTTGTTCGGTTTCTCCGCCGGCAGTTTTCGCTTGCATTACATCGAGCAAAGCTTCTTTGACTAGAATTGATCAATTCTTGTTCGGTAAAACAACCAGTAATTTGAATTAAAAGTCTAAGACTGCCTTGGAAACAAAATTACCATCGACTCTACAAATCTGTTTCCCGTAGAAAAGTTAGATTACCGAGGGAATGGAATCTTTGTTTTTATGCTTTTATCATTTGTTTTAATTTTTCACAGTTAATTTTTGAACATTGAGAATTCAAAATCCAAATTATGATTTATTTTAATATTTTAATATTCAAACGGATTTTTAAATTTCAAAATCTAAAGTACCAAATTATGAATTTCGGAATTTTCGATTCAGATAGATTAATTTCAAAATTTTAGTATCAAAAATCGGAAATTTGAAATTTCGAACTCTGCATTTCAAGTTTCAAATTCTGATAATTTAATTTTAAAATATTGAAAATTTTAATTTTGAAAATAAAATTTTTGAAAGGTTGGGTCTCAATTTTCAAATTTTGAGTTTTGAATTTTAGAATTTTGAATCCCAAAAATTTAAATTCCCAAACTCGAATTATCATAGCTTTAATTTCGAAATCCAAAATTTGAAATTTTGAATTTTAAAATTGAAAATCTGAATACATGGAATTTAAATTCTAAGAAGTTACATTTTTAATTCAAAATTTGAATTTAAATTTATAAAATGTAAACCGTTGTGAAAATTCAAATTTTGTAATTTAAATTTGTGGTTCGAGTTATGAAATGTTTGAACTCTTGTAAAGACTATTTTGTAGTTTCCTTCAACCCAACTGAACGCTTATATTACTGATAATGTGTATACTATTAATCAGATTGCAATCTAATTGAGATTAATATTACATTGTAGTGGGTACATATGGGCTTGTTCTTTTTAGTTTCTAAAAGCTGTTTTTAGCTTTTCTATAGTAACTAGCTTTTAAACGGAGTATCTTTTCAAGATAGGATCTACTAGTTAATTATAGTATATACTGTACCGACTTCATTTATATCGGCAAAAATCGTACATGAGTTTCTGCTACTCTGTAATCTCTCGCACGAACAACCCAAAAGCCATAAGACATAGCCAAAAGTCATAAGTTTCAGCCAAAAAGAATATGCCAGCACAGTCTAACTGTTGAGAGTTCAGACCCCCTCAGCTTATTGGCTGAGAATTTCCCATCTGAAGGAAGGGATTGGTCAGTACCTACGAATACATAAATCACGTGTGATGTATCCATATGTATGTGTTGCGAAATCTGATTATTCGATGGGCCGGTCCTCTGTTTACGTGGAACTTTTGGTGGGCTTTTTCTTGGGCCGTGAAACTTCCTTCTCTCCGCCACTGGTCTCACTGAATCAACATCACGACGCGCGGCCGAGACTTAAAAGGCAAGAGGTTACGCACGTTTCACATGACAGTGAGATCAATCATCCGGACACTGCAACAAAATTATGCAAGATCTGAGTTGTTGTCTTGTGTCTCTTTTATAATATGATTAACCATCTGATCGGTGGCGGATCCAGTTAAATGCCATAACAAAAGATAATGTGAAATTGGAGAAAATTGGAAAACAAAACTAATGTATGGATTACTTCCTCTGGTCAAAATAGATGTCATTTTGCTATCTCTATACAACTAGAACAATGAAGGATACGATATTTTTCATTTTTACTACAGGTAGTAAGGCCATAAGGGTCAAATTCACAACCAGCAGCTTCAAACTGTAAGAAACTATTCACTTGACTATATATAATTATTGTGTATTTAAGCATCAATATTAGATGCTACTATCACGATGTCTCGGGCCGGCCAATAAGCCTCAGGTTCAACTATTATCCAATATTTTTTTGGGGTATACTAACTAAAATTTTACATTGTTATTTTTTCTGGGCCTCAGGCCGTTGCCCAACCGGTCCGAGGCTCATCTCTGCTCCTGATTTTTGATACTTAGGTCCTGTTTGTTTCGGATTCTAGGCAAGCTAGCTACTTCTAGTAGCCAAAAGCTCTCCCAAATAGTCCAGCTTTTGGGTCAGCTACTGAGAATCTGAAAATCTGGGAAGGCACAATTGTACTGGGACCAAGAAGCTGCATTAGCCCAGCTTCTCACAGATTCTGCGGGCTAATGCCACTAAAATGCCACTAAAAGTTAAAGTTATTTACCCGCAAATGCCACTGGATAAAACTCCCCCTCTCCCCCCGGCCCCCCGCCCCCTCCCCCAGATTCCCCCGCGCCCCTCCTACCTCTCCTCCCCCACACCTCTCTCCTCCCCCCTCCCCGCCGCCGCCCACCCCGCCCCCCTCACCCCCGGCGCCCCCTCCTCCCCCACGCCTCTCTCCTCCCCCCTCCCCGCCGCCGCCCACCCCGGCCCCCTCACCCCCGGCGCCCCCTCCTCCCCCACGCCTCTCTCCTCCCCCCGCGGGGTTCGCCTGCCGGTTCCACGACCCAGCCGACGGCGAGCGCGCGAGGAGGGCCGGCGAGACCGGTGACCAGGCGACGAGCACCTCGACGAGAGGCTGGCCGACGGCAACAGCGACGGAATCCCTGCCTCCGCTCCTGCATCTCACTTCCATCCCGGATTTCGTCCTCTCCCTCATCTTGGTTGTGTCTTCCCCGCCGAGATTATTATGGGTCTTAGACCAATAATGCTTCCTATAGCCTTCGTAATTTCTTATTTGCTTCATATCAAGTAGCATTGTAAGAATTTTTTGGCATTGCTGTATGCTAGAACAGTTTTATTCATGGTTGTTGATGTTCCCATTTTACGCAATATCATCACAAATAGTTATATATTTTTTTGGGAAATTCCATGGTTATTGGAAATATGCTTCTGTTGTAGGGGTGGCCCCCACCTAAGCCCAGTAGGCATGTTAAAAAGATGTAAGGCCCAAAATGGGACCTGTGTAATGACATGAGTGCCCCGGAGGGGAATACTCACGTGTAAGGGTATAATTGTAAAAACGCTCACCATGTGGATATACATATGTAACGCAAGCCATGGGGAGAGGCCGAAAGCCATCTACTCACCTAACTCTCTACTACCATACTCTATCTCTGTTTGGTTTGTAACCACAACAGCTTCCTAAGTGTATTATTGCGACATTGCAGAAACTATGCAATTTTGCTACTGGCAAGTTCTTGAAGATATACAGTGGACATGTGAACAGAGTATACTGCATCCAGTCTGCGTTTTCTGTTACGAACGGGAAGTACATCGTCAGTGGATCGGAAGACAACTGTGTGTACATATGGGACCTCCAAGGGAGAAATATTCTTCAGAAATTAGAAGGCCACACTGATGTTGTCATCTCAGTGTCCTGCCATCCAACAGAGAACAAAATTGTTTCTGGTGGCCTTGATAATGATAGGACTGTGAGACTATGGGTTCAAGATGGTTGATGAACTTGCAGAGAATATGTACTGGATGGATAGCACGTGTGAATTTAGTAGAGCAAAGAGAGAGATGTTTCTGCCTCCCATGGATCACTCTCGCATGTATCTCGCATGTTTCTGCCTACAGGGGAAGGTGACATTAGTTTAACCTTGCACTGCTTTGTTTTAATCTAAGCTGTTCTTCTAGGTTCTGAGTGTGGACAGATCGATTTATTAATATCCTCATGTTGAACTACGTTTATTTGATGTCTAATGCTTGTTGTAAAGTACAAGATTTGAACCTTTTCGTCGTTCACAAAATTGCAGTGCTCCTGTATATTGCAATTTCTTTGCCGATTGAATTGCAATGCCAGCAACATGTGGATATTATGGTGTATCCCTGGGCCCTGGGTCCCTGTGTAGGGGTTTAATGGGGAAGAATTGTATATATATACATGTGGATACAGAGGTTGCAGTGTTTAGTGGATACAGAGATTGCAGTGGTTATTAGTGCCAATCTGCGGTATATAACACTTGCATAGTGGCAAGAAATCCAGCATCAGTACCAATTACTACTATATATATGGAGCGGAGTCTTAAGGGTGACGATTAACGTCCCTTGCCGAAGCTGGGACGCAGGATGCATGCTGGCCTTGTACACCTCAATCGCTCAGGATCATCTTGTGTCTTTTTGATGGTGATATGTGCGTCTTATATGCCTATGAACACCTTTTGTACGTTCCTTTTATATGGAAACATGGTAGTTATCCATATCAATATTTAAAATTATGATTTGGAGTCAAATTTATTATCATGAAATTTTAATATTAGTTTTTCAATGTTTGAATTAAGTACTACAAATTTACAGCATGGATATCTCTTCTATCAATACATAATCAGGATATCAACTCACCTAAGGGCATTTCAGTCAATACATCTATCAGGATACCAGCTGCACAGCTAGAATCCAGGATGCCAAACAGGCTAGCTACTCAGACCAGCTGCTACTCAGACTAGCCAGCTACTCAGAATCTCCAGCTAGCTACTCAGACCAGCTAGCTACTCAGAATCTACAGCTCCCCCAAACAGGGCCTTATGTTCTATCCTCTATTATAATCACTGGATTCTATGCACGAGGGGAAATCAAAGTCACCCCTCCTGTTTTTTATCCCAACCACAAATATTATTTTTGTAATATCTAGCCACCTAGTCGTATTGGAAATTCGGCTAGCTAATTTAACCTGATTGTCCTTTATATGCGCAGCATATTATATCGTAAGCCAGTACTTGGTCACTAGTCAGCTAGTTGAGAATTTCCCATTTCAACGAATGGATTGATCAGTAGTAGTTCAGTGCGTAGGAGTAATCACGAACGATGTATCCATGTGTGTCAGTGAAATCTGCATATTTCATTGGCCGGGCCTCTGTTGAGGTGGAGTTCTTGGTTGGCTTTCAGTTTCCCTTGGGCGGACGCCAGTTCGGTTAACCTTTCAGAGTAATCACTAACCAAAACGGTGGGTGGGTAGATCACCGAAGCACTGACTCGCGTACGACGATTGACTCAGGTCGTCACGTGCGAGTGTGCTCGAACGGCGGAGCAGTGTCCCCTGGGATGTTGATTGCTTCCTGTCGTTTACTCGCCGGCTCCACCGTACGTCTTCCTCCACTAATACCCAAGCTAGTCAGCTTAATTGGTCCTCGTTTTGATTTTTTTTTGTCAAGGTAACACGAACCCGTTGTTTTCTCAGGGTACCATGAACCCATCATTTTCTCAAGCCTAAGCATATATAAGCCCTGTTTGGATTTGGGAACTTCACAGGATCCCTTCAGGAGTTCTGCTATTTCCTGTAAAATTCTTGGCGTTCGTGGCCTAATGTTCCCACTACTAGGCAAAGAGGAAGAGGGAAAATAAATTAGCCATCTCATTAACGTCGAAATGTGATGGACAATGTCCACGTACACTGCCACAGTAGCCAGCAGTACAGATGTCATGGCACGGCAGAGGTGGTCTCGCCTCGTCTCGTGTCAAGCGATCGATCGACCGGTGTATTGGCCGGGCCGGCGCTCCTACGCTAGAGCACAGTGGTACAGGACGAGTCCAGCCGTGCCATGAAAGGGAGAGCACACCAGATGCCGGCTTGGCTACATGCACGGCTGCATCTGCGTGCATGATCCACCGGGCTACCGTCCATGGCTCTGGTCAAGTTCCCCTCCTCCTTTTTCAGTGGTCCGCCCCGGCCTCTCACAGGCAGCAGAAAGGTCCAATCATCGCAAGCTTTTCTTCTCTCTCTTCGATTCTTTCTTTCCTTATCTCCATCCATCTTCTTCCTTTCTCACTGCTGCTACTAAGTGTATGTTTCGTCGGTGTGTAATGAGCATCCAAGTATAGGTACAGTAGCTTCATGCGCACGGCCAATCAGTGATGTGCTTTCGTGTGCCAGGCAATTGGCATATGAGCTAGCACTTAGGTATGCATCTTGAAATAATAGCGTTGTGTAATTAATATTGAGGCATTTTGTCGCTTGAAGGAAAATGAAAAGAAGAAAGTTATAATTAGTTCCCCTGTAGCAATGATATATACCTACCTAACACCTGTCTCTCTCTCTCTTACACACTCATTGACAGACAAGAGCAGGTGTTTGTCCCTACCATAGCCATGCCTAGAATGCGCACAACAATTTAATTGCATCTACCTCCAAGTCAGGACCAAATCGAGGCATTCGATGCCAAAATGAGGCATTTAAATTTCACAAAATTGCTGCCTAAATATACAAGAAATTTGCAGCTCAATCTCCCCCTTCTTCAATTTCTGATCAAGGGGAAATTAAAAGGAGGAAGCAGCTAGCTAGGAGAAACAAAGGTGAACAAGGAGGGGGTGTTTAC
This sequence comes from Dendrocalamus latiflorus, assembly GCA_017311315.1. Classification (NCBI taxonomy): domain Eukaryota; kingdom Viridiplantae; phylum Streptophyta; class Magnoliopsida; order Poales; family Poaceae; genus Dendrocalamus; species Dendrocalamus latiflorus. Next base: position 30,738,774 of record CM029643.1, read on the forward strand.
ATTTTGCACAATGGTGAAGTGAGTGGTGAGTTGGGTTGTAGTCATGGATCAAGGATGACGCCTCCACACTTGCACTTCCAGCTCAATGGTTTGTAGTTGGAGAGTCCATTCGCTCTGTAGGTGAATATTGCTGCACTGATAGCACTCACCACATGTTCTTGATCAGCTCTGGTGGTTCTCTTCAGATGCTGTGGCACTATGGGCACCTGCACTGCCTCACAGTGGCCACAAGAGATGCACACCCTCTCACACCTTGGTGGCCTGGATCCAATCAGGCCCCTCCCTTCCATCTTCATCTCTCCTCTTGTTTCATCCTGCTCCTATCCAACATCACACACATACAAAGCCACATTAACAAACACTAGCTAGCAACACAAACATATTTAGATCAAACAATGTGACAACTTCATGAACTTATTGATTATACCAACCTCGCTGGCGGTGCCAATCTCTAGTAGCCTCAGTGGCAACCTCCCTACAACAAAGAATAGTTGAGTAGTAAGAAACCACCATGGAAATGTTAGAATGTTTAATTCAAGTAGGAGCATTGAGCACAAGAGATCTTACTGGCATCTGAATGTGCTACCTCCATGGAAGCGAGGAGGAGGAGAATGCAGAAGAAGAGAGGCAAGGGCATGTGAGCATTGCTGCATTGCAAGAAATGGACCATTTGGTGTGTGCTTGAACCTTCTTAAAATAGGTGGGTGAGTGATGAATGTGTGGACTAGGGAAGATCTATGGACGAGAAAGAAGCTATAGGTAGCTCAATCTCTTCTCCAGCAAGCTGGTCTGAATCTTCTATGTAGCTAGAGTACTTCTGTGTTCAATATTAGGTTCATAGATTGCTGGTAGCTTGGCGTGGGTGAGAATGTGAGATGGGAAGGGAGGAGGAAGAAGAAGAGGGCTAAATAGGATAGGATATCTGCTATTGGGAGTGAAGAGGACTAAAGAGCTAGCAGAGAGGCAGAGCAGATTGGTGTGGGCTAGCTAGCTATTGGCAAGCCTTTCCAGGTGTCGAGTGCATTGATAATAATCATGTGGTGAGTGAGTGGTATTACTACAACTGAATTTATGCGTGCCCCGAAGTGCCCGTGTGCGTGTCGTCCGTGCCGGCGTGTGCCCGGAGGACAGGTTATTAAGACAATATATACGGTTCATTCCTTAAGCTTTCATGCACTTAAGCACTCATCATGAACAAGTATGGTCCAATCGATGTAAAATCAAGGCACTTTATCTAGGATTTCAGTCTCACCAACTACATGTTTGGTCGGTGTTTTACTTGAAGATTTTTTTATTCCCAAGGATAAATTAAAGAGCTCTAATTTGCTTAACTCGTTAAAAGAAGTGAGCTCATTCTTTCTCTTTTTTTTGAGAAATGTTGGGCTATCGACTTGGTGTTTACTCTTGGATTACCCGCAAGCACCATTAGATTTCTAAATCCAACGATCGACGATAGATTATCGTTATGTAAGACATACTTGTATACAATACGTATCATAGGCATGGCGTAGGATCCGTTCAGAACGGCTTAGAAAACAGTTCAAGTACAACAGAAATATAGCAAAAATTTCCGAATTCCAAAGGAACGGGTCGTATCTGCGGTTGTGGACTGTGAATTGAAGAGGACAAGCTAAGAGGGAGAGGTGAATGAGAGTGGAACTCAATTGTGAAAGAGAACAGAACCAACCTGACTAACAGCTAGTGCATGGATGCAGCATATGGAGCAAGAGGGGCTTGAATTTGAAAGCCACAGAGAAAACAGCAAGACAAAGGCCCTAGGCAGGGTTGAGAAACTGTAACGAATAATTCATTTTATCTGATATTCGTATCCGAAAACGTAAATGTAGTAAGCAAAATCTATATTCAAAAATGTTTGTATTAGTATTTGACAATATTCATATCCGTATTTGAGAATATTCGTATTCACATTCATATTCGAGAACATTCGTATTCGTATTCGATCCGTTTTCTATGCCGGCCAAAATTCGTAATTCCCCAATTGGGGTTCTTTTCGCCTTTCCCTCATGGTTTTTATATAAATTTGTTCCACCAAGATTTGTTACAGAAGTTATAGGAGGATATTCATATTTGACCAAATTAAGTACATATTTGATTCAAATTCGTATTCATTACGACATTTAATACGTATTTATATCTAAAAATATTCATATTTGTATTCATATTTATTTTAAAAATATAGATTTATATTTATATTTAAGATTATTCAATTGTATTTGATCAGTCTCCTTTCCTAGCCGGGCAGATAAGGGCGAGACTGACCTGTGAGCACAAAAAAAAGAAAGAAAGGACATGAGAGAGAGAGAGAGAGAGAGAGGGAAAAGAGTGTGGCGGTGTTGATGGCTCTGTGAAGGATGACATGCGGATGCAGTGCGAGTGGGTAAAGGTGGTGGGGATTTGTCCCTGGAAGGCGACAAGCGGCACACAGCTCACTTCACTGCTCACGCCTGCCTCTTACCGCTGTATGTACGCGCCAACGACGAACTACTACTGCATCTGCAGCTTGCTTTCTTTCATGTCACGGCGTTCCCTCTCACAATTGACGAATCTTCCGCTGAAATAGCGGTATTTGATGTGTGACTAATAAAATTGACACTTATCATATAGAATTTATAAGAATAGCGTCTTCATAGTACGGTAGCTGTGCGGGACTGACAAAGGAGCCGACATGTCAATGATGTCACACGGTGGCCGTAAAATAAGCCAAAAATGCACGATCACCGTGCGGTGGTGCACTGTAGCACCCGCCACCGCACGCCTATAGTGCAAGCGTGTACTGTAGCAGCATTGTAGCAATTTTTAGAAAATCTATTTATGTATATTTTGTAGGAATTTTAAATATAGTAAATGAGCTTGAAAAATTATTAATGTTTTTGTGGAGACTTCTAACATAGTGTACTTATTTGTATAATTTTTCTACGATTTTATTCATGCTAAATTTTTCATAAAATTCTTACAAATAGTATAATTAAATAAATTATTGAGAAAATACAGAATAGATAAAATTATGAAAAATTACACAAATAAGTATAGTATGTCATGAGGCTCCAAAAAATTTTCATAATTTTTGAAGCTCATTTATTATATTTAAAAATCCTACAAAAAATATATACAAATTGATTTTGAAAAGTGTACAGTACCGACCAGGGCCGGCGGCGGACCGGGATCCGACGGCAAGCCAGCTGCGGGCCGGTCTTTGGGCCGTTCGGGGCGGATGTTGGCCGGCAAGCAGGGCGGCTCGGAGGCGGCGCGCGTACGGCGGGGCTCCGGCCGGCCTTCGGGGTGGTCGGCCAAGTGGGTGTCCAGGCTTCCTTGGCGCGACGTTGCTCAAGCGGGAAGCGGCTTGTGGTGGGTTCTTTGGATGGCTATGCCATGGCCTTGAGGCGTACAGAACCCCGGTGTGCTGGTGGTGGTCTTTTTTGTGTGTGGGTGTGCGTGGTTGGCTGTGGTGGTGCTGGCGAAAGCCTTACCGGTGTTCCTGCCGGTTTCGACAACTATGACGCCTATAGACGTCATTTTCCTTCCTGAAGGGTTGTCATGGCACTACATAGCCATCATGTACTCTGTTCTCCAGGTGAAATCCTTGTCTCGGTGAGGCGGGCGGCGTCGGCGACCCTAGTCGCCTCTTTGAAGGCGTCGCTTCGGAGGTTCATCTTCACACAGGATAGACCGGAGTTTTGGGTGGCTCAATTGGAGAAGGTTAGGGGTTTGGTTGAAAGCAAGGACGGAGAAAAAATTCTGAAGCTTAGTCTTTCTAGCTTTTTCATAGTCCTTTAGATCTCTTTCTTGCTGTTGTGTACTCCTCAGTGTTGAGGATTTGGGCCTAAGAGCTCGTGTAACTTTTGGCTGTGTATATCCCTTGTGGATATAGAGGCCGGATCTTATATCCTTTATCTAAAAAAACTGCTACAATACATGCTTGCACTGTAGCCATGTGGTGTTGGGTGCTATAGTGCACCACCGATTTTATAAAAAATTACACAAATAAGTACACTATGTTAGAAGTTTCCACAAAAACATTTATAATATTTGAAGCTCATTTACTATATTTAAAAATTTCTAAAAATATATATAAATGGATTTTTGAAAAATTGTTACACGTTGCTACAGTACATGCTCGCACTGTAGCCATGTGGTGGTGGGTGATACAGTGCACTGCTGCACGGTGGTCGTGCAGTTGTGTCTAATATGCACAGCCACTTTGTGACATTGTGTATGTGTTGACTCCTCGATCAGTTTAGCACACCCACCATACGGTGGAGACGTTTTTTCGGTAAATTCCGCACGGTAAATACCGGGACCGCTCCTTGCGTATATTTGCATTCCGGTCCATTAGTTTCTTATCTGCTTCTACTGCTACTTAAAAATAATCTGAATCAAACGCTTTACATACAAGGACCGGCATGAATGGAGCAAAATTCTCATCAATCGCAATAGCAAAATTCTCATTAATCATAGATAGAAAATCTTAATCATAGTTGAAAAGTCTCAATCATAGAGTCTAGGTACCATAGTACCCCTGATGAATAAATAAAAGGCAATAGTCTAATTTGCAACCACAGGACAGATAGTAGGAGTTACTGGGCGCGGTAGCTAGGGTTAACTCCCGAGACAACTGAATGCAATATGTACAATGCCTTACTGCCGCTGCTGCTATGTATCGCCCGGCCGCGCGTACGTGTGCGCCGTGCGCGTGTGTTTTCTTCTGGAAAATGGGGCGTACGCGTGGTTAATCTGCGAGCCCGTGTGCCTGGCTCTGCATGCGCGCGCGTCTGCCTTCGCATGTGAGCCCGAGCCGCGAGCGTGCGACATGCATGGCACCGTGCGCACGCGCGCTTCACTGCCCGCGACGAGCACTGCACCTGTGTATCAGTGGCTGCAGCCTGCAGGTGCTTACCTTACCTTGCTAATCGCTTTCATACATGCAGTTCAACTCAAAACAATCCTAAACAAGGTTCGTCATAACTTGAGTTCAGAAATGAATAAAGAGCTGGACAAACTTCCAAAGCCTACATGTTATCGTTCACGTTTCGGCCCGAGAGAAGCCTAATTGGCATGGCCACCCGGGCTGTGCTCACATTGGGCTTAGGTTCTGAAGCACTGCGATGTATCGGGACTCAGGTTAATTGATTGGTTTATTGTCGTCAGGCACTCTCCCTTCCGCAGTATTTTTTTACCAGATTATTGGCTGCAAAACAGGAGTACATCCATTTGAACAACCAAGTTGATGCCGACATGCTTAGCAGCCCAACTTGTAAAGATGTAGACCATTCAATGGTCGCCGCATTTAGGTATGCCAACCCCCCGAGATGGTAGAAAATCGCTGACCACGAAGGCATGCATTATCGTTTTGTGCAACTAATGGCATCGAAATTTTACCGAGTAATCATCTTTATAAAAAAAAAGAGTGTACAGGCATCATCCGAATATTTTCTTTCTAACTATCATTCAAATTTATGATCCTTAGATTAGAGATAAGGGGCCCTTTGTTTTTGAAGGGGAGAGATTTTTTTCTCTCAAGGGAGAGGTAGTAGAATTCAAGGGGGAGGGGGTGAATTCATGGCCATTGGATTTCTAATCCAACAGTCCTAAATTTAAATGATAATTAGGAAGAAAATATCCGGGTGATGTTTAACAAAATCCATAAAAAAATCCCTACTAGTTTAAAATACCTCCTGAAACTTCCTATAGCATCTTTGAAAAATCAAAACCTAACCCTTTTCTTTTCTGAAATGATGCTAATGTATTTTTTTGATCCAGTAGCCGCCATAGGTACGTTGGGTTAAAGTTTGACGGGGACAAATGATCGATCAGGGTGGTTCTGATTTTGAAAGGACTGAACTAATGCTTACATACTCACTAATTTTCGCACACATGACTCATGTTCAGAACTGAAAAGGAGGAAACTTCGATAGCCTGCTGACTTTTTATGGATCGAATATTCTACTGATATTATGCAGCCCATGACTTAGTGGAGTGCAACTAAAGGCAACCAATGCTTGACCCACGAACTACTTGATTCTTCCAATTAAGGACGCAAAACCAAACCACCGCGCGTGGCTTAGCTGCTATATAAATACCACATTCTCTCGCAACTCCAGTTTCGTACATCCATTTTTCATCCTAAGCAACAACATGCCTGAGATCAAGATCATAGCCTCAACATTCCTCATCTTCCTTGCTCTTAACCTTCCATTCCTCGGTGCCAGTGATGATGGCCACCGATTCATCTACTCCGGCTTCGCCGGCACTGGCATCGTCGTTGACGGCTTGGCAACGGTAGGGCCGAATGGCCTCCTCCAGCTGACCGACGGAACAGCCCAGCTCAAAGGCCATGCGTTCCACCCGACGCCGCTGCGCTTCCGCGAGCCTCTCAATGGCACGGTGCAATCCTTCTCCGCCTCCTTCGTTTTCGCCATACACTCCATCGCCCCCGGCGTGAGCGCGCATGGCCTCACCTTCTTCGTCTCCGCGACCAAAAACCTCTCGGCCGCGTTCTCCAACCAGTTCCTCGGCCTCTTCAGCAAGAAGAACAACGGCAACGCGAGCAACCACATCTTCGCCGTCGAACTCGACACTGTCCAGAGCAACGACATGCTGGACATCAACGACAACCATGTCGGCATCGACATCAATGGTCTCAGGTCCGTGAAGTCCTACAACGCCGGATACTACGACGACAAGAATGGTACCTTCCGAAACTTAACCCTAGCTTCCTTTGAGGCGATGCAAGTATGGGCGGACTATGACGGGGAGAGCAAGCAGATCAGTGTGACCTTGGCTCCTCTTGGGATGGCCAAGCCCATGAGGCCATTGCTCTCAACCACCTGTGACCTCTCACGAGTTCTGAAGGATCAATCATATGTTGGTTTCTCAGCCTCGACTGGCATTCTTGACTCACATCACTATGTGCTCGGTTGGAGCTTTGGTTTGAATCAACCAGCTCCGGCCATTGATGTTAACAAGCTGCCAAAGTTGCCTCGGCTGGGCCCAAAGCCTCGATCCAAGCTTTTGGAGATCGTCCTGCCAATAGCTACTTCAACCTTCGTGCTTGCTACCATTAGTGTCATATTTGTACTTAGATGGCGGCAGCTAAGGTATGCGGAGTTACGTGAAGATTGGGAAGTTGAGTTTGGGCCTCACCGGTTCTCCTACAAGGACTTGTTCCAAGCTACGGAAGGGTTCAAGAACAAGCACTTGCTTGGCATTGGAGGTTTCGGGAGGGTATACAAGGGAGTGCTTCGGAAATCGAAGTCGGAGGTCGCAGTGAAGAGGGTGTCACATGAGTCGAGGCAAGGCATGAAGGAGTTCATTGCTGAGGTGGTCAGTATTGGCCGCTTACGCCACAAGAACATTGTGCAGCTGCTTGGATACTGTCGGCGCAGAGGAGAGCTTCTATTGGTCTATGACCAAATGCCAAATGGTAGCCTCGACAAGTACTTGCACTATCACGATAACAAACGAACTTTGGATTGGGCCCAAAGATTCCGCATCATCAAAGGTGTCGCATCTGGCCTACTCTACCTCCACGAGGATTGGGAGCAAGTCGTCATCCACCGAGATATCAAGGCAAGCAATGTGCTTCTCGATGGTGAGATGAACGGGCGGCTAGGCGACTTTGGCCTTGCAAGATTGTATGACCATGGCACTGACCCACAAACCACGCATGTGGTTGGCACCATGGGGTACATAGCTCCTGAGCTCGTGCGCATGGGCAGGGTGTCCGCTCTCACCGATGTGTTTGCCTTTGGAGTGTTCCTCCTCGAGGTTACCTGTGGACGAAGACCTATCGAGCAGAAGGATGGGCAAGAATACCCCTTCATGTTGGTTGATTGGGTGCTTGAGCACTGGCGAAATGCATCACTCATTGATGTGGTAGACAAGAGGCTTCAGAACAACTACAGTGTAGATGAGGCATGCCTGGCACTGAAGCTGGGTTTGCTATGCTCTCATTCCTTGCCCAGTGCAAGGCCTAACATGAGGCAAGCCATGCAGTTCCTCGATGGGGATGCTCTGTTTCCGGAGGAGGCACTGATGCAGATCATGTCCAATGGAGTGTTAGAGCCCAACGTTGTATCTTCCCCGCCACCATCAAGTTTCGGCACAATATCGGTTGATCTCTCAGGAGGAAGATGATACTATATTTGTAAAAAATTTAGGATTTGTTTTTCCTAACGCAGGAGTTTCATAAAAATCTCGCAAGAATTTTGTAGGAGATAGTATAGCTTCAATAGGATTGCCACAAAATTCCCCTGTTCCAATTGGCGCTATGCATACATTGAGGCAGATGTATCTACTAGATGTTGATATGTAATTTTAAATTATTTGCTTAAGTATTATTTCCTAATTTTCCCTACAAAATCCTTGTGGAGCATGGATTCCTACAGTTAAGCTTTAAATCGCGAAACTACAAGTAATAAAACGATCGAGTAATAACCGGCCGATGCAGCACGAGTCCTGGAGTCCTAGTGAAAGAATCAGTTACGAACCTGAAAAGGTTGGGCGGCGAGGACGTCGATGATCATGCTTGACGTCGCGACGGAAAGATGTGCAGCACGGGCGACGGGCGTTCGCCGTTGTGGGTCGCCGGCCGCGCGGCCGCTGGCGTAACAGAAGATAGGAAACGGCTTAATTAGTTGGGTGTCACTGAACGACCCCAAAATTTTCAAACCAAAAATTTTCCTTGATTTTTGTTGGGTTTTTGAGTGTTTTTCAGATACTTTCCCTTTTTGGAAAGTCTCCCGGAACCGCTTTCCCTTTTTGGCCAGGCACCTTCCCCTTTCCGTTGGCGCCCTCTCCTTTCCCGCCTTCCCCCTTTCCCGGCGTCTCCTCCCTCCTCTCCCCGCTGCGCCTTTCCCCTCCCCGCTTCCTCCCTCGCGCACGTGCTCGCGCTGCCCCCGCGCCCCCGGTTTGGCCTCCGCCCACGTCACCCCGACGCCGCACGGTCCGAAACCGGCAGCGCCCCTGCGCCACGCGTCGCTGTTTCCCTCCCCGACCCCACTTGCCAATCGCCGCTCCTTCCCTCTCCCGCGCGCAGACGCGCCTCGCCCATGTCCGCAGATCATCTGCTCCCCTCTCCCGTCGCCTCGCCATTACTCCTGTGCAGAGCCGTCACCGCCTCCCCTCCACTCCGAAGCGACGCCCATCTTCTCCCCTGTCCACTCCTGTTGACCCCGGCGCCGCGCCCGTGCCTTCTCCCCCACGGATCCTCCTCCCTCCACCGGGGTATAAAACCCCCACCCCTTCTCCCTTGCGCACTCTTGCTTCCCAAGCCTCCCCACCGTTCTAGATAGCCTCCTACCGCTCCCAAGCTTCTCCTAGCACAACCAATTGAAGCCGCGTTGCTCCCCTCGCCGTCGCTGCCCTCCCCTGCGCCGGTGACCCTCGTAAGCTCACCTTCTTCTCCTTCCCCTCGTTCTTCGATTCCTCGCGCCTAGAGCACCTTTGTTGTCCTCTCATTGCTTTGATGCACTCTTCTGGCCAGGTGGAGCTCCGAGGAACCCCGGCGACGAAGCTCCTCTTCGGTGAAAACACCTCACCGAGGCCAGCTCACTCCGAAGCTCCCCAGCTCACACCTCCACCGCCATTGTGAGCCCCTGATTCCTCTAACTGTGAATCTGCCCTCCGATTGGACAAATTGCCACCAGAGAACTCTGGCGCCGCCGTGGAGCCGATTTCTCCCTTTTTGTATCCCACCTCCACCATTGATCCTTTCTGCTTCCAAGCCCCAAAAATGGGATCCCCTAGTCACACTCTACCTGTTGATACCCTCCTTTGCCGCCGGAGCCCCTTGCCGTCGCCGGAGAGCGGAGGCGCTGCCCCTCTGCCTCTCTGTCGCGAGCTCACGGTGAGAGGTAGACGAAAGGGAGACGTGGCCCTATCTCCCCCGTCCACTCCTCTCGTTGCCATTTAATTCGGAGCGTCAGATGGCCGCCCTCCTCCACCGTCTTATCTTCATAAACTTCGCCCTCCGAATCCGTCCGATCCAACCTCACCGCTCCGTCCGCCCTCCCTTCTCCTTTGTCGTCCGATTTCCGACCGATCGGACCGCCTCCTCTGCCGTTCGATCTCCGCCCAATCGGACCATCTCCGCCGCCGTCCGATCCTTCCCGTAGTTCATCCCGTCCGCCCACACACCTCACATCACTACCGTCCGCTCCCGCCACGCATTGGCCATTTAGGCCGCGTGGGCGCGTGCGTGAGCGGGCCGAGCCACTCTGCCTGCTCTATCGCGTCGCGCGCGCGTGGGCTGTGTGGACCGCGCGGGCTGTTTTCTCCGCGCGCGTCCCAAACACTGTTCATTGATTTTTCAGATATTTAATAATTTCTAAAATCCAAAAAAAATCCAAATAAATCCTAGAAAATCCCAAAAATTCTCAAATTTCACCACTTTGCTCCATTTAATGTCCTGAACCCATTTTTGACCTCCATTTCCCCAAATTCATCCCAGAAAAATTCTAAAAATTCCAATTTGAGGATTTTTGTTTTTTACTCCTTTTTCATAGATTATTTTTTTCCTCGCTTGATTAGGCTCAAGCCGGACTTATGTTATTTTATGTGTTTGCGCTAGTTTCGGAGATCCCGGAAGCTCAGGTGCAGTCCCAGGATCCAGGAGCTTTTACGTTCGAGCTCGCCGAGATCGTCCAGATTCACGGCAAGTCGAAAAACCTTGATCACGTTGTATCCCATGTTGATTAATTATATTATTATGCTATTTGCATTATGCTAGTTGTGAAATGCTAGTTTAAATAAAATAAAATATTTAGAATGACATGTTATGTAGTTAAACCCTACCACCAACAAATGTCATGTTAAACTTGTAGCCATGCCTTTGTTAACCCTAGAAATAATTACTTGATAATCTAGATAACTGTAGGTTACTTATTATCACACAAAGTCTTTACACTAATAAGGTTGTGGCTGCGGACCAATAGATTTTGGAAAACCCGACTCTAGGGTAGGGTGGTATGGGACACCGTACCCTAGGGCGGAGAGTGCCGGCGTTTGAACGACGACAGTGGAGAAACAGGAAAAACTTGATATCTTGGTGTTTGGTGAAGCGAATCCAAAACCATTTGAAAGGTAGCTACCTGGGGTGGTTTGGCACGATATGACGCGAATGAATTGGGGAAAACATCACCGGATAGATGGGGACATGAGATGCCATTGGCGGCCATGGCGAGGTGTCGGAGGTGAAAATTTGTGGTGGCTTTTCGGGGAAACGGAAGGAAGCACGGCGTAAAACGCAGCGAGGCAAGTCTAAGAAAAATTACGGCAGGGGCTAAGGCTTACCGGGGCGACGAATCGACGTCAGGAGTCACAAACGGCCATTTTCGCGGAAAACTCAATTCCTGACAATTGGCTCCACGGAAAATTAAACAAAATGGTAGAAAAATTTCTTAAAGGCTAGGACACATTATGACGCGAACAAAAATCGAAGCGCTTACCAAAAAGAGGTGTACGCGCGAAGATACAGTTTTAGTGTTTGGGCCTGACAAGGTCGACGAGGACCCGGGGGATCTTCAGGTGATGGCAATGGAAGCACGATGTAGAACGCGTCGAGGCAAACTCAACGGTGCAAACGGCTCGACCAAAGGATATCGGATGGTGGCGGAACACGGTGGAGAAAACATTCAACGACCGACGGGTTGATATCGGTGTTTCGGGCAAACGGAGAGGAGTTAGCGAGTGAGGTTTGTGGCGAAACGAAGAGGAGAACATGAGGAACACAGTGCTCACCTTGGTTGTGGTGGAAGATGCACGGTCGGCCTGCAGCGAGGAGAGAAGCGGCGGCACGGTTTGGCCACGGTGCTCCGGTGATGCTCCGGCGAAGCTCCGGTGAAGGCGAGGGAAGCACCATGTAGAACGCGCAAAGGCAAAGCCAATGGTCTGGCTAAATGTGGCGGAACTCCACTGTAGGCAGCGCAAATGGCCGAAGAACGCCGTTTAGTTGGCGAAACAAAATGCCGATTGCGGCGAGGAGAAAGGGAGAGTGGCCTTGAGATTTCTGGGACTGGGTGAGGATGAGGAGGGGTACCCGGTGCTCTCTTTTATAGGTGCGGAGGTGAACCGGATGGGGAGATCCGTGAGGGAATGTCTTTCGGTGGCATGGCATATTCCTGCGAAATTGGTGCATGAAATTGGAGGCTAAAGCTAGGAATAGAAAGATCTTGATGAGAGGATTTAAATGCATTTTGTTGCGCAAGAAATGCTTGAGAAAATCAGAAGTTATGGAAATTTTAAGAACTCAGCCATAGCGCTCGCGCACGCGCACGCGCTCGCTCTCGCTCTGGAGAACATCCGTTAAGACGATGAATAGTGGAGGAGAGACAATAAATAAAAAAAGAAAAATATTTTTTCCAAAAAAAATAAAATAAATTCGAAAAAAAATTAGAAAAAATTCCACAAACATCCTTGGAACCCGAAAATATTAAATAAAATAATTTCAGATTTATTTGAAGTATATTTTAACCATTTAAAATATTTTTATTTGCTAATCTTTAGTTTAATCAATCAAACTAATTTTGTAAAAGTCTCTAAAATTTTGAAAAGAGGATAGAAACGGATAGATTGGAATTTTTAAAGAATTTAGAAATTTAAAAGAGCTCAATCGGATTTAGGATAAAGGAGAACGAGCTTCTGAAAGTTTGAAACTAAAGAAAAAGGAAAAAGAGATTTTCTGAATTATTTTTGTACTGGAAAAGAAAGATTATGACGTGGGATCAAATCTAGCGTCGTAGATTGAATCCAGGCCGTCGAATGGAGATGGAGTGGGTTGAGTAAGGATGGAGGGCCAGTGTAATATCCCGAAAGCGTTTCGACAAATAATCGATTAATCGGGGAAAAAGATCTTAAAGGAAAGAATTAAAATAGTGTTTTCAGGGGGGTTTTCTGAATTTTTCGGACAACCTGGGCCTGGGCCAAGGCCCAGGAGGGAAACCAGCCATAGAGGGGGGGAGAGGCGCCCACCCCCTCCAAACCCTAGCCGCCCCTCCCCCTCTCCCCCTAGCCGCCCCTCCCCTCTCCCCCTTGCGCCTCCCCTCTCCTCCCTTGCACACCTCCAGCAGTTATTCCCCCTCCCCTCTCCTCCATTGCCGGTGAAGAAGGTCCCCATTTGCTGCCGATCGAGCGGAGGAAGAAGATCTATTGCAGCAAGGCGATTGGATCCGGAGGAAGGGAAGAGAAAAGGGAAAAGGGGGAAAAGAAAGGAGGAAGAGTTTCGTGGAGAGTTCTTCGTGTTCTACAACAATTCATCAAGGGTAATCCCTGTTTTTCCCCAACTAGATGTATATAATTAGTTGTTTAGCAATGTCGGTTTTCGGATCTGCTCAGGACAGCCTCTGTTAGACGGTCTTTTTGATATAGATCCGTGGGGATTCAGGTCTGGTCTTCTCCTAGATATTTGTAGAGGACATCTTTAGCTTTCCAGGAAGTGCTAGAACGTGTCATTCGGACCTCTGTAGAAAAAGTTATAATTTTTCTAGTCGGACTGTCCTGTAGATCGGGGAAATTCCTGTCAGGTTTCGGTAGATGGGTTTGGGAGATTAGCAATCAGGAGAATCAGAGGATCTCCATATTATGAAAGTTTCAGATATTTTCCTTAGCTTTCCAGAAAGGTCAAGAAATCCGGATTCCGACTCTCAGGGTGAAAGTTATGACAGTTTTAGTGCGCGGTCCAGAGAACCCGTTACAGAATTGATGTTCTAAGAAAGTTAGATGGGGCGGGTAGAAGTTGGCCGAATCAGGGAGACTCACCAACTAGGTTTAGTTATGTAATTTAATTATCTTTCCAGAGAATCTGAGAACGCCTTATTCGGACTTCTGTACCATTTGATAAGGATTTTTGAAGTTGACTGTCCGTAGAAGGGGACAGGGTGGCCGAAAGGAATTGGGGTTTTGAGTCAAGCCAATCATGTTGGGTTAGTTTGGGGTTGTTTTGTTTAATCTAAAGTCTCGTTACCGTTGCCTTAGCGATTATTAAAATTATTGTTCAGGAGGAGGACGGATTCCAGGGGCCGCGCCTTCTGATCATTTCCCATTTTCTCGGGGTTAAGGCAAGTATAATGTTGGTTTAAATTTTATAGTGTGCATTGTTGATGGTTGTTGCTATGAAGATGGTTGTTCCATGCTTTGAGACTATGTGATCTTGATCATGATAATGATATGTTGATATTGTTTATGGTAGATTGCAATTGAAAGAGTTCCTGAGAATTTATGATGCATAGTTGTTGTGAATGCAAGTTTTATTTGTTGAGACATTCACATTTGTGCATCATGCTGATTTATTGAAGTCTTGGTCACGAGATGACCAAGCGCCGAGGTCCCCGACATGTTGTTGTCATGACGGGCTAAAGGTCCCCATACTTGTGGAGTATGGGCAATTGGTCCCTGTACAAGAGGGTACAGGCATGGGTGTGCATTGACGGATGCACACTCCGCATTACCGGTAAAATGCGCAAGAGAAGAGATAAAGAGATTTTTGATCATATTGCATAGCATGTTTATTCATATGATTGATGGATGAATTTGTGAAGTGATGTTCACTTTTATCCTTGCTGCCCCTATTTATATTTGCTGAGTCTTTGAACTCACTCTTGTTGTTGTTTGTTGTTATGGTTGTTGTTTGTTTTAGGTACCCACATGAGATCGGCATGCATGGGAATAAAGAGGGATTAGTTTTGATGCACATGCACGATCTATTCACCATGGAAGGCAGAAAGAACATTAAACATTATTTGCTGAATAATTTAAGTGGTATTTGATTATTGTCTATCAGGTTCAAGGTGTAATAAAGAATGGAACTTATTTGCTTTGATTCCGTTCTTTATCTAAGTAGAATGGTTATGAGTGCGATGGTGATCATAACCCAGTTTTGCTTATAAATGAACTTATTGCTTATTGGTATTCATATCAGTTGATTATGCTTGTTGAGACCTTTGATTTACTCAATAAACAAAGGAAGTTCTGCCGAAATTTTGTAAGATGAATATTAGTTTCCTTATTATGTTATTAGTTGGTAGCATTCCAGGTCATTGATTGGCTGGGGTGTTACAGTTGGTATCAGAGCGGGCTTTAGGTCCGTGGTAATTGAATAATTAAATTGACACACAGTGCACAGTAGGATGGGAATGGGTGAAGCATTGCATTTACGTTTCCGTTATGTTGTAATGCTGATTGTGGTTTGAGATGATATATTATATCTATATTATAAAACTATAGATATTATGTGTGGGGATAGCCCATGTTGAGAGGTTGAGGTCGTGGTTGTGGCCCTGGGCTGTACCGGGTTACACCACCGTTAGCGGTATGAGAATATGAAGGCGATTACCTCGGATATGTTAGAATTGGCGTTGATAGTGAGTATCTCTAGAAGAGTTGTCCTCTTCTTTGACTTTGAATTTGGTCAACTCTAGTCCAGTTGGGCTCGATGAGTTTCTCTTGGGTTATTAGTTCATTACGGTTGATCGGTTGCTTTGAGAAAGGATAGTGTGTTTTGATTGGGCTGAATTTGTCCTGTAAAGCAATCATTGTTTTCCCAGCCGATGAGTTATTCTTACGACTGGTGAACTTGGTTGGTGGTCAAGTTTGACCTTTATATTGGAGTTTTGTTTTCCTCATGGGAAATCTTGATCCATTTATTCGCTTGATGTTTTTGGGTTAATAAAAGTTTTCTTCTGCAAGTCCTTTAGTTCGTGGAGGCTTTTACTCATTGTATCTCTCTTGGGTATTTTGAGTGTTGAAGCTTAAAGGATCTCTTTTATGAAAGAAGATGTTAAACCCCTTTGGCGATGTGTTGTCATGATAAGATGAGAGGTTATAATCAAAGCACTTAATGAATATGATATGGATTATCAAGATTGGGTTGCAGTGTGTGCATGATTGATCTTAGCTAAGATCCTTGAAAGGAAAGTGGAATAAGTTGAGGTTGTTCTCTAGTAGTTCTTGATGAGCTGTGACTATGAGTATGACTATATTTAGGTGGAATCAACAGAGTTAATAACAAGTAGGGAACGTTGACGAAACTGGTTTGATCACTATAGGTGATATATTTTGATAAGCATCTCGGATAGAGTGGACCTGCGGGTCTCAACGGACTAATCTAACCCTTTGGGATGGATAAGTCCAGAAGATGTTAGAATGTTGTCATAGTGGATATTAATCTTGGAGTTACCTTTTATGGATAAGTACTGATCATATGTAATTGCTAGGTGCATTTATTACGTATCGAAGTATGGTTTTGAGCATCACTAAGAGATGAACTGATGGAATGTAATTGGTGATTCATGTTACCTGATGGTGGAGTGGTAGGATAATAGTATGTCTTTAATGAGAAGGTTGATCCTTAAAAAAAATTGTTTAGTTTACTAAACTGGTTGGATTACTTGATCTCAATGGATTCATTTAACTGTGTAGGAAGGAAGAGTTAAGGATGTTTTTGGTTGCTTGATGGTCTTATGTTTGCTAGTTGGAACGCAAATAGAGAAATGACCATAAATCCTTCCATGACGGTATAATCGTCAACTGTTTACGATAACCATTAGATTGGCTGGGGTGTTACAGCCAGCATTTAATCGGGTGCGAAAGATTGGATCTAGGCGTGACACTTGTCAGCCCGAGAAGAGAGAGGGATTTCAAAAACACTTAGAAAATAAAGTCTAATAATTCCAGAAAAATCCACAGAAATTCCTGAAGATGATTTAGACTTAGGAAAAATATTTTCAAGTTAAAATTGGCCTTTTTAATTTTTACAAAAATACTTTTAGCTTTGAAATTGATTTTTTAAAATCCAGAAAAACACAGGAAATCCAGATAAACGCCAAATGCTTCCAAATAATCAATTTGAAATAGGATTTTTACTAAAAATCAAAATATCATTTTATTTAATAATATTTTTTATGTTTTTACCTAAATTACTTTCAAATCTAGCGGTGTTTTCTAAAAGCAGAAAATCAGGGCAATTCAAAAATAAACTTTAGGCAACCAAAACACTTATTTTTATTTTAAATGATTTTTACTATTATTATTATTATTTTATAAAAACCTGGGCTGTTACAGTAAAGCTGAGCAACTCTGCAGAGTCAAATAAATGGTATTTGAATACGCCGTGCTCCCGGTTAATGGAGCTGTGTCACTTGGGTGATTCCAGCTGCGAATCTTAAGTAGGTTTTGTAAATGCTTTAATTCGATTAGTTGGTTAATTATCTCTTTATGAAAACCCCTAATGTTAAGGAGTAGCTTTCCTTTGGTGAATTTCCAAAAATGTTTACAAATAAAACTGCATCCACTTAAAGTTAATAAACCAAGTATATTCCTTCCTTTGTTGATCCGTGTAAGTAGTAAGATAGGGTTTCCTTTGTGACTTGCTGAGCTGGTTAGCTCATGGCTTGCTAAACTCCCCCAGAAGATCAAAACATTGGTGAAGGTCTCTCCGTTGAGGATGCCCCTAAGGAGCTCTTCTTCGATGAGGACTCGTGGCTTTAGGTCTCCACCGCGCTTAAGCTTTCCTTGGAGTCTTTTGTGATGTAATATAAACTTTGGGCTTACACGCCCCGCTACAGAAAACTGAGTGGTTAAACCTTATGTGAAATATATGCTACCTTTTGTTGTAAGCATGTGATGGTTCGCTCTTGCACGACATTCCATAACTGTTCAAGCATGAATAGTTGCGGGATGCCGTGTCCTCAGGCGCCCCTGGAAACAGGGGCGTTACAGTCACTATGTCAAAAGAGAGGCCGGCCTGGTTCTCTCTGATCAAACTTGGGCGAATTTGTCAAGTCTTCGGCCCAACTGTGTTTTGTCAGATGAATTTGCAGCACCGGTTTCAGTGGGGGGAATCAAAATGCCTCGCTTAGGAAAACATCTTCACATCGCCTGTTGAATAATCTCAAGCTCGACATGGTGATAAAAGTCACCAACGATCATTTCGATTGCAGATTTGTTTACTCAGATTGACGGTTAAGCACAAAATGATCCCCAATGTAGTGACAGTCAAATACCCCATCAGGAAAAGAACAATATTGCAATTCACTGCTAGATCATTCCTACATGACGATGGACTTTTAGGGATGGTCATGGTTTTGATCAGTACAAGAATTGCAGTTGCTCAGAGCTTGTCGCTAATTGCGCGAGCTTCCTCGGAGCTGACGAACCTCTTCCAGAACCAGTGCTCCCCCCACAGCCTCCCGATCTGCTCGATGGGAAGCCCCTTGGTCTCCGGCAGCAGGAGGTAGACGAAGGCTGTCATCACCACGAGCCACGCCGCGAAGAAGAAGAAGATGCCGGCCTTCATGTGGCACAGCATGGCCAGGAAGGACTGCGCCACGAGCGTCGTGAGCAGGAAGTTCACCGCCACCGCGATGCTCTGCCCCGCCGACCGCACCTCCAGCGGGAAGATCTCGCTCGGCACCAGCCACCCCAGCGGGCCCCATGACCACCCGAACCCGGCCTGGTAGACGCCGATCAGGGTGATGAGCACGAGCGCGCAAGTCTTGCTGACCTCGGTGTGGTCGCCGAGCTGGGTGGCCATGATGGCTCCGATCATGACCTGTGACACGAGCATCTGGGTGCCGCCGACGAGGAACAGAGTCCGCCGGCCGAACCGGTCCACGGCGAACATCGACACCAGCGTCGCCCCGACCCCGATCGTCTGCTTCACGACCACCGACAGCAGCGCCGCGCTCTCGCCCATGCCGATGGTGCGCAGCAGCACCGGCGCGTAGAACGCGATGGCGTTGATCCCTGTCACCTGCTGGAAGAAGGGTATCATGATGGCCATGACGAGCTGTGGGCGGTACCGCCGCTGGGAGATGATCATCCGCAGGCCGCGCCTGGCCGTGGCCTTGGATCTATCCGCCGCGACGATGTCGTCCAGCTCGTCCTCGACGACGTCGGTGCCTCGAATCTTTCTCAGTAGCACTCTGACTTTGTGGCGATCCTTGCCTTGCTGCACGAGGCTGTTTGGCGTCTCCGGGAGGAAGAGCGCGCCGAGGGCGAGGAACCCCGCGGGGACGGCGGCGACGGCGAGCGACACTCTCCAGCCCCAGCCGCCTCTGATCTTTTCCGTGCCGAAGTTGACCAGCTGCGCGGTGAGGGCGCCCAGGCCAACGCAGAGCTGGAAGCCGTTGCTGAACGCTCCTCGACGCGACGCCGGAGCCATTTCCGATAGGTACAGAGGCACCGCCTGAATTTTCACACGATTTGGCATGCTTCACCGGTTTAGAGAACTAATTAATTAGGGTAAACGTGATGAACAACATAACTGAGAGCAATCAACTGGTGCTTGACCTGGTTACCGAAGCCTAGGCCGACGCCGAGCAGGACCCGCCCAAGGATCACCATGGAGAGATCCACGGCCGCTCCTCCGACCGTGGCGCCGGCAATAATCGCGGCGCCGGCGACGATCATGGACGGGCGGCGGCCGCACCTGGCGGTGACAGACGAGGCAAAGAACGTGGTGACGAGGCCGGCGACGTAGAGCGAGGACGTGAAGGCGGTGAGGAGCTGGCTGTCGAACCGGCAGTAATTGCTGACGCGCGTGTCGCCCTTCATCCGCCGGTACACCTCCGGGAAGAACCTGCGCAGGAACGCGTCCATCGACGACACGCCACCTGCATGTACCGATGTAAGCACGCATCAAGTATCAACCATTGGTCGATCGAGGCACGCACGCTGTATCTCGTGGGAGTGAGTGAGATATAGGTACCGGAGACTCCGATGTCGTATCCGAAGATGACGCCGCCCATGCCGGCGGTGACGCAGGAGAGCACGACGAAGGCGGTGATCCGGCCGCCATAGTGGCGCAGCTCCTGGCTTTCGGGGACGACGCCGAGCGCCATGACTGAGCTTGAGCAGAGCCGGCATGATAGAAGGTTACTGTGAGTGCTTGCTTATCTTGTTGCACCTGTGGATTGTGTGGAAACTTGGGCCAAGAGGTGGACTGCTCTGTGTGTTTGTGTTGACCAGTTGTAGAGAGACGAGACAGTGGCGCCGGCACCTACCTGCTGCCTCCACGACCACGGCTCGTTCCCCCGTTAATTTCCTCTTGTCTCGCCCCCCATCCCCACTCTGGAAGCCAATATCATCTTCTTTGGATGCATTTTACAGGTTTTCTCGGCCATATACTGTCATAGGAACAATTAAGTCATGTCGTTTCGTTTAGATGAATTGCTACTGTATAAGATCTTTTGATGAAGCTAGTACGCTTGCATTGTGGTTTCCTTTTTCTCTCCCTGGATCTAAGAGAAAATTTCTGGTTTAATCAGGCACTAAGCATGTTCTCAGTTTCCTACTAGCTGTCGAGAACTTGTCTGATATTTCCCCCATGTTCCTCACTGGTTTGCTGGAGGTACAACTTTGAGCAGCGGTTGTCTTCTATAAAGATAAAAATGCGTTGTTTAAAAATTCTGCATTTTTACTCCTATGTAGGCAGTGGTGGCCGCTCTTTTCATGAACATTTATATTGTTGGATTGAATCAGATGTTCGACATTGAAATAGACAAGGTATTTTGAATTCACTGTAATGTCAAGTGTTTAGGTTAACTTTACTGTTTTTTATTGTCTTTGTTCAAACTTTATGTGAGCTAATGTCGGTGTCTCACCAGGTTAACAAGCCAACTCTTCCATTAGCATCTGGAGAATATTCTCCTGCAACTGGGGTTGCAATAGTCTCAATCTTTGCTGCTATGGTAACTAAGCTCCTCTGGTTTGGATAAAAAAAATCTGGAATTCACCCAGCTGTGTTATTCTGACTTCCTTTTTCGGGTATATGGATCATGGAATGCCCGAAGTAGTGTCTTAAAGTAAATGGCTCGTTGTTTTAAGAATTTTTTTGAATATTAGTATTTGTAACTAATGGTGCTCTCAGGCAATTAGATCTAGTAGCACAATGGACATGCAAGTTCCATTGTAAAGACTTCTGAAACTTTGGTGGCTATGCATTCTTGTATTTCTCTTGCAATCTAGTGAGGGTATATTGTATGATTGTAGTTTCTCGGACTCTATTTATTAATTACTATGCAGAGAATTAGAGTCTATTACCATTGGTTTTGTAGTTTGTGCAAATCTTGACAAGAAGCTTTCAATAATTGGTCTGCTTAGGCTCTTTGCTGATAGTTCTGTCAGACTAATTCAAGAGCGTGTGCTTTGTGCATTGCAGAGCTTTGCCCTTGGATGGGTTGTAGGATGACAGCCTCTGTTTTGGGCTCTTTTCATTAGCTTTGTTCTTGGAACCGCTTAGTCAATCAATGCAAAAGCTCGTGTCTTTATTATTGTCAATTTGCCATTTGCCAACTTAACTTGAGGCCTCTGTAGATTCATATTTTCTGTGACGGTGTTGTTGCCTCTTGTTGTTGAGGGGTAAAATTGGCCTCAATTTGCCATTTGCCAACTTAACTTGAGGCCTATGCAGATTTATAAGACCTGTAGCCACCTTTTAAATTTTGGTCTAAAAACTTTTGTTTTTGCAAATCTAACCCCCTCTTTGGCCCACCGCAACAGCGATTAATCAGTGACCAAATTTAAAGAAAAACTGGTTGTACTGACATATGTGTTGACAGTGAGAGTATGAGACAAAGTTCTCCTTCTACCGAGTTTGATTTTGATACGTAAATATATTTTTAATCATCTAAGTTATATTATGTGATACTATAAATTTTAAAACAAGTCTAGCTGCGCAAATACACGGGCCATCTGCTAGTTATATAATGAAAGTTGATGACAGTTACTTTACAACTATTAAGAAAAAAGAGAAATATGCTAGAAATTCTCCTAAAAAGAAAAGGCATCCAATCCTTGATTTGATACGCCCTGATTTTTTAAGACTTAGATTTGATATTTAGGCTAGAGATATCAGAATTTGAGAGAATTTTAAAAACTAGCTCTTAATTGGCGGACCCTAATTTTAAAGGCCAGTTATACATAAAAATTATTGAACCAGCAATTTTCGGTCAACCCTCGTATAAATCATCCCGAAGCAACTCAGCACTTTTTGGGTGAAGCAAAGACGAAGACACAAGTGAGGTGCTAGGCCTACGCATGCGTGTCAATACTAGATGGGGTTAGGCTTTGAGCGGATTTTTAGCCTAATGTGTGACAACTTTTGTACTAATTTTTTATGCTTTGAGGGCCGTTGGATCTCCAATCCAACGGTCTCAAATCTAGATAATAGTTAGAAAGAAAACATCCGGATGATATCTATACACACCTATTTTTTTAAACTTGTCCTTATCCAACATTTTTTTTCCACACTCTGCCAACTGCACGATGATTAGTGGATAGTAAGAAGCGTGTACGTAAAGTGCTCAAATTACATACACATATGTACCATAGTCACTTTATATAAAAATTACTCTACATGTACCAAATGTAAAGTATCTTTTTGGCCATATATTTTCAAAGCAATCGGCATTTCTAGATTTCCAAATGGCACATGAAACAGCACCGATCCCAGTATCCCACATAAAAGCAAATTTAGACTTACAGGTTTGGAATTTCTTATTACAATCACAGACACAATATATTCCTCACTCCTCAGGACATGCAATATATATGTGTGTGTACGTGACAAACTAAAGAAGAGATCTTTTTGCCAGCATCAGAGATCAAATATGCATGTCATCTTTCTCCTGAGAGGGCAGATATTGGCCCAAAGCTTGTCGTCGATGGAGGATATGACATGATGTAGGGGTCGAACCCTTCGTTCTGCATCATGGCCAGCATTTGGAAGCTGATGTGCGTTGGCATAAGCTCCGGTAATGGCATGTCACCATTAAGGTACTGCATAACTTGCCGCATGCTAGGCCTTGCCTCTATAAATGGGTGAGAGCACAATAATCCTAACTTCAGAACTAAGCATGCTTCGAGATCCTCATAGTTGCCATGAAGCCTGGTATCCACTGTATCAGTGAGCGATCCTTTTTGCCAATGCTCGAGCACCCAGTCAATCAACATGATCTGGTTTTCTTCCTCATTTTTCCTGATAGGCCTTTGCCCACAGGTGACCTCAAGAATGAATACGCCGAAGGCAAATACATCAGTAAGAGGGGTCGCCTTGCCTGTGCTTGCCAGCTCTGGGGCTAGGTACCCTATGGTGCCAACAACATGAGTGGTTTGTGGGTCGACACCGTGATCATACAACCTTGCAAGACCAAAGTCACCTAATCGTCCATTCATCTCATTGTCAAGGAGCACATTGCTTGCTTTGACATCTCGATGGATGACAACCTTTTCCCACTCCTCATGGAGGTAGAGTAAGCTCGATGCGATGTCTCTGATGATCCCAAACCTCTGAGCCCAGCTCAAAGTGGGCTTTCCCTCTTCACTGAACAAGTACTTGTCAAGGCTTCCATTTGGCATGAATTCATATACTAACAGGAGTTCACCGTTTCTCCGGCAATAACCAAGTAATGGCACAAGATTACGGTGTTGGAGGCGGCCTATGCTGACAACTTCGGTGATGAACTCCTTTATGCCTTGCTTTGAATCATGCGACACTTTCTTCACGGCTATTTCCAATGCAGACTCTGGAAGCAATCCTTTGTATACCCTTCCAAATCCTCCACTTCCTAGCAGGTGCTTGTTCTTGAATCCTTCGGTAGCACGAAACAAATCTTTGTATGAGAATCGATGTGGCCCAAACTCCACCTCCCAATCTTCTCGCAGCTCTGCATACCTCAGATGCCTTCTTGTCAGTAGAAACACGATGGTGCCCACAGCGAGGATGAATGCTGCTGTTGCTATTGGCAGAACGATTTCTATAACCTTTGATCGGTCCTTCGAGCCAAGTCGAGGAATCTTCGGCAGCTTGCTGATGTCGATTTCTGGGGCAGGACCATTCATGGCAAAGCTCAAACCGAGCACGTAGTGTCGCGCGTTGGCCTTGCCCGCTGCGGACGAGAAACCAACATATGCTAATTCTGTCAGGACTGTTGAAAGGTTGTAGGTGGTCGAGATTAGGGTCCTTGCTGGTTTGGCCAGGTTTAGGGGGGCCATGGTGACATTGATTTGTGTGGCCTCTCGGTCATAGTTCAGCCAAACTCGCATTGGATCGCCACTAACAAGGGTCAAGTTTTTGAACGTACCATGCTTATCATCATAGAAGCCAGCAGAATCGGACTGCGCAGAGTGAAGACTGTTGATGTCGATGCCGATGTGGTTGTCGTTGATGTCCTGGAACTCACTATTCTGGATCGTGTCGAGCTCAATCGCGAAGATGTGGTTTGTTGCCATGCCATTGTTCTGGTCGTTGAGGAGGCCGAAGTACTGCGTGGGGAGCGCATCTGAGAAATTCTTGCTTGGTGAAATGAAGAAGGCGAAGCCATTGCTGGGATGGGGAGAGACGATGCCAAACACAAAGGAAACGGAGAAGGATTGCACCGTGCTGTTGGAAAACTTGCGGAAGCGTAATGGAGTTGGGTGGATTGCGTGGCCTTTGAGCCTAACAGAGCCGTTGGTTAGGTCGAGTAGACCTTTCGATGTGACCATGGCTGCACCGTCGAGGGTGAGTTTAGGGTCGGCGAAGCCGGAGTAGACGAACTGGTCATCGCCGGTAACAAAGACTTGCTGGTTAAGGGCAAGGAAGATGGGCAGTAGAAGCAAGGACAGAGGCTTCATGTTGGACATGCCTATCAACAACGCAAAGTGAAGATGCAAGAACTTTACCTTCGGCAAGCCGAAGCTTGAACTACAGTCGGCAACTTGTAGTTTGCACTTTGCAATGGAGCAAGCCAAGCTGGTACAACAGCTCTCGGAGTCCTGTCGTCTTAATTTTTCCACAAACGTCTTAGGCGGTGATCATTTAGGCTTTTTTTCTGTGGTTTATGACTGGAGAACACTCTAACTAGTTGAAAAAACACTGTAGCTGATAAAAATTTATTTAGCATAATTAAATTTAAAAAATTAAAAAATATAGAAAAACATGTTAGCACATTACGTATAATACAAACAAATACGAAAAAAAGAACCGGTAAAAAGCTCAACAAAAAAAGCCAAAAGTTTAAAAAAACGAAATTTATAAGTAGTAAAAAATAAACCGGAAACTAAAAGATAAAGCCAAAACCATCACAGCCTTAGACTAGACGTGTGCACCAGCTAGCGAACGCCGGTGAAAACAGAAAAATGAGATTTCATTTGTCAGGTTTGCTCCAGAATGTACACATCGCCCCCACTTCTTCTCTATGCAGTTTACCCTTAACCCTGTTGTATAAGATAAAATAATATGGAAATAAGCTAATGTCTGAAAAATACCAAGAAAATGAAAGGAGGAGGAATAATTCTGCCAGCCAGCTCGATGGAGATGTCGGTGGCGTGCTGCCAGCCAGCTCGATGTCACTGTGCGTCGTCAACGGATATGTGTTGAGAGTCTCCAGTACTATACTGGTGCACCCTGATGTCTTTTCCCTTTGATCTGGAGCATCGATTGGATGCTGATGCACTGATGGCCAAACGTCGCAGAAGTGCCAGAATATCCTATTCCTGGTTTTATATTTTGTTTTTTTTCGAAAAAAGTATCTTTTTTTAGACGAATCAGACTGTTTAGCTTGTGCAATTGTGTACCTAGCACAAGGCTGTCAAGATGTGGCCTTAAATAAATCGGAGATGCTCTGATTGGATCATATTGTAGGATCGATTCATAGAATTTAGGATTTTACATTACCATAAAAAAAATCATCATAGGCGGTTCAAAATCGTAAACACAGACAGTATCTGACCCCTAGTATTATTTCAGTAGTTTGGACTCAACTAGAAAGTACAGGGACCGCCACTAAAAACTAAGGGTAGGATGTGGACAGTGAACCACTACTTGGTGACTTGTAAATGTTCTGAATGTGATCCTGTGCTTTAAAAGAAGTCGCCGCAGAGTCTTCATATAATATTACTCCTTTAGTTACAAGAAAATGACGCTATAGAATAGGTGCAGTTAAAACCTATAAATTTTGATCAAAGATAAAATATTTATATTAGATATATAAAAATAACGTAAGTGAATTTATCGTAAAAAATACTTTCATACTATTACACTTTTATAATTTTTTAATTATATAATAAGAGAATTTAGCGGTGGAAAGAGCATCTTGTTGACGTCACTCTTTTGTGGCATCATTTGGCGGGTGCAATGTATCTTGATCTGATGTGATCACCTCTTTGGTCTGATCTGAATTACCTTTTAGTCCCACTGAATGAAAATAAATTTTAAATAGCGCACATGGTCGATCGGCTTAAAAGTATATCACCATGTCATACACGGTATTTTTTTCTCTTTTAATGCTTTGTCTTACTATAGTAATGGTCTTGTTGAACATTTATTTTTTTTATTTGGACCATAACCAAGATTATACTATTTGAGATGTTTTCATGTGGATTGGAAATTTTGTTGAAAACTTGCTCTTTTTGATGTTGGCACCATTCCACATCTTATCACTATAGTCGTGGTCATTCCCTTCTCTTGAAAATAGACCATTTGTGGCATTTGCAGGATTGGAAATTTTGTTGAAAACTTGCTCCTTCTTGATGTTGGCACCATTCCACATCTTATCACTATAATCGTGGTCATTCCCTTCTCTTGAAAATAGACCGTTTGTGGCATTTGCAACATATTTTCTTTTCTTGTCAAACTTCAAACTCAAATTCTTGCTTTAGGGTATTTATCAAATTACTCATCAACGGGGATATTGTAGGACTATATGGTGGCAATCCCATATTAATGAGATGCTCTGATAGGATCATATTGTAGCTTCAAATCGTAGAATCTAGAGTCTTACCGGATTCTACAAAAGAAACATTTCTTCAAATGTACCATGTATTTCAATAGTGATATCATTTTGGCATTGTACTTTAGAAAAGCTTAATTTAATAAAAAAATTAAGCCTAAAGGAAAGATATACTACTTTTTATACAAATGGTAATACATATGAATGGATCAAAGGTGAAGTTTTACGGTTGGAAGGACACATGCAAGTAGGTTTTTATAATAAATTACTAGGATCGGTAGAATCAAATAGGATTGTATGTAAATTGCAATCATGATCCTACAAAATATTTTCTAGAATTGTAACGGCATTAAGATTCTAGGTAGTATCGAATTGGTCCACTAAATACAGGGTCATAGAATCTTAGGATTCTAAGATTGGACTCGAGATTCTATAACATTGGTCTAGAATACACAACTTAAAATATTTCACCTTTAGTATATTTTAACGGGAATTGTTTTTATAGTTTAGGATTCTTTTTATCTTTTTGTGTTCAACGTGTTGTAGATAACATCTAATAGTTGGTGTTAATCAGTCGTATTTGGGCTTCACCGAAATAAGGCTAAATATTTTTCTTTTGTGAGAATTTTGAACGAATTTCTCTTTTTTTTAGGAGATCATCTACTGGTCATTGTAGACAAGTCGTTATTAAGAGTAAAAAAAGGCCTAGATATTTTTTTAGAATTTCCAACTTATTTTTATTTTTCTTAGAGCTTTCAACCACATGTTATCACCTTTTTATTGTTCAATAGATTTTTTAAAACGAAGTATCTGACCCCTAGTATTATTTTTAAAGTAGTTTGGACTCAACTAGAAAAGTACAGGGACCTGCACTAAAAATTAAAGGGAGGATATGGACAGCATAACAACTACTTGGTGACCTGCGTTCATTACCTATGCTACAGGAAATTTGATTTCTAACTAGGAGTTATAAATGTTCTGAATGTGATCCTGTGCTTTAAAAGAAGTCGCCGCAGTCTTCGATATACTGTTGCTCACTTAGTGGCGCCCTATAATATATGTGCCGTTAAATTTTAATTAAAGATAATATTTAAAACGTTTGGTTTGGATATATAAAAATAGTACGAGTGAGTTTATCATATAAAAATACTTTATAATATTATGTTTTTATAAAAAAGATCTAATGGCCTCTTTTTTTGTGGAGGGGGGAGATTTTTTTTAGAGGGGACGGGGAGAATTTGTGGCCGTTGGATATCTAATTCAATGGTCATAAATCTAGATGATAGGTAGAAAGAAATTATCTGAATGATATTATCATACCTAATTTTTAAATTATATAACAACAGACTTTAGTGGTGAAACCTTGTTGATGTCACTCTCTTGTGACAAGACAGAGTGCACCAATTGGACGGTGCAATGTATCCTGACCTGATGTTATCCCCTCTGTTTTGGTCTGATCTGAATTACCTTTTAGTCCTACTAAATGAAAATAAAGTTTAAATAACGCACATCGTCGATAGGCTTACGTATTTCACCATGTCATACAACGTATCTTCGCTCCATTTTCCAGTATGACAGTGCAGAGTCCACTGAGTAAGATCCTTGGCTGGAATCGTTTTAGATCAGAAGATGAGATTGTTTACTTGAATGCAGATTGCACAAAAAGATTGGCAAGGTAATTAGACAAGAGTTTTATATTCTGTGTTGGTCCAGTGGGTGTTGCGGCTTTCTACTGTAACATTACCAGCTTAGAGCAAGTTTAATAGTATAGATAGCTGCTACCTCTAATACATTTTCATATCATCAAAAGGTAAGATGCAGCCAACTCATACAATAATCTGGCTATAAGTTGTCTCTACAAGAGCTCTCAATCATTTAATATATACATGGGTATTGGTTATTTAATACATGCATGGGTATAGCAGTTAGTTCTATTGGTACATGCATGGATAACGCCTATTTTCCTGTGCTATAGCCTGACTCTTGCATGGGAGCCGGCTTGGCTCTCTCTCTCCTTTTCTCTCCCCTCCACATAGGACTATGCTGACATGGATTCCCTTATAGCTAGCACAGTCAGCCTTATTAAACTTGCTCTTACCACGAACGCAGCTTGAAACTTGGTACTGTCACATTAAAGTGACTCTGGTTCAGACTACGGACCTGTTCTTTTTAGCTGCGGTTTATGGCTTTTGACTGAAAATTTTGAATTTTTGCTGTTTTCGGTACAGATTACGGGGAGACATATGCTCATTTATGATTTTAGCTAGTACAGATATTAGACTTTTAACGTGTAGATCACTTAACTTGTAGACCCCGTCTTGAGAAAATACTCCATTTGAAAGTTAGGTACTGTAACAAAAGCCAAAAACTGCCCGACTTCTCTCCTGCCGAACTGGCCCTACTTTCCCTGAAGAAACAAGTAACTAAATATGCAGCCCTCTGTTCCATTTCGGTGCAAAGAACTCATTGGCCCTGTATCTTCATAATTTGTAGGCAGAGCTCGCTGAGCAACATCCGCTAGGAAGTAGGAAGTACGAACACATCTCCGAGCATGGTTGCGATCTCTGATTAAAGCACTTTGGCATTGCGAAGCACTAGCAGAGAAATGACCTGCAAAATATGCAAAAGATATATTGCATCATTCTCTTCGTCGCGCTTGTTATATACTGATTTCACATACCTTTTTTTTAGAAAATGGAAGAGACTTTCCGCTTCTGCATTTCCGCACATATCGTTTACATTATTACATAGTTTCAGCGACATTGCTGATGAGTCAGGGAAACAAGAAATGCAAAAATAAATTTCCATCCATGGGAAGCAAACAGCTCCAACGCAGTGGTCTCTAGTTTTCTGCTCGCTAATTGGAAAGACTCTTTTGTTTCATCATCACGCTGCAGCAGTGCCCAAAACCGCAGCCAGTACGTTCCCCTGAAAATAGCCTGTATAAAAGATGTATATTTGCAATTTTCAAAGATTAGATCATTACGACATCGCCAAATTGCCCAACATAAATCGGTTACCCCAACCAGAATATATTTCTTCTTTTGTAAATCGAAATTTGATAGCCAACTCCCTAACATGTGAGATACAGAGCTGGGAGGTGTTAACCCAGTAGCCATATAGACAGTCCTCCAGATTGTCTTGGCATGATGACAATCAAAGAAAAGATGTTTAATGGTTTCATTACAATTACAGAAATAGCACTTTTGACTGTCTTTCCAATTCCTCTTAATTAGGTTGTCCTTTGTTAAAATTACCCCCCGCTGGAGAAACCAAAGGAAAATCTTGATTTTTAGAGGAATTTTTAACTTCCAAATCAATTTATGAGAGAAGGGCGTATTCTAATTTATCATGTGAAGATGCATAGAATGGACCGTAAATTGACCATTGTTAGTAAGCTCCAAATAAACAAATCTCTCTCGTCAGTTAAATTGATATAAGTGATCTTGGCTACTAAGTCTTCCCATTCATCGAGTTTATCCCCCACCAGAGCTCTCCGAAATGAAATATTCAGTGGTGTTGATCTCATAATATTGGCCACTGTATCATGCGGAAGATTTGTAATATTATACAATGTGGGATAAAGGTCTTTGAATGGACGTTTGCCTACCCATGTATCTTCCCAAAATCTTGTTTGTGATCCATCATTAATTTTGAAGGAACCACAAGCCAAAACCTGATCTTTTATTTTCATCAGACCCTTCCAGAAATGAGAGTCATTGGTTTTGACGTGGACTTGTGGGAGAGATTTTGAGCTTAGATACTTGTTTCTAAGCAAAGTTTGCCAAGTTCATTCTTCATTAAGCAAATTTATAATCCACTTGCTTAATAGACATTTATTCTGGACTTGGAGGTCAACGATCCCAAGTCCTCCTTGGTCTTTAGGACGACGAGTGTGCTTTTAAGAATCTCTAACCCACTCGTTAAAGATTTGATGATAATCATCGTATGCCTCAAAATTTTCTAACTGCACATACCTAGGTGTTAAAATTTTGCTCCCGGAGAAAACACACATCGCAAATAATCTGAAAGAATACGGAAGAAATTTCTAAATTTCTTTATTCTCTTGTTTGCTCCCCCTCTTTCTTTGCTTTTCTCTTGCTTTTCTTGCTTGGATATAAATTGGGTACAAGCCTCCTGAATATATAGGATAATACTCTCCTACTCGTATTCCGATTCGGACTTCAAGTTGAACTCAACTTCAACTTGAGTTATACTCGGAGACAGACTCTACTACGTCTAGAACTCGAAGTCAAGATTATTTCTAACAATCTCCCCCTTAATCTTGATTTGACAAATTCTAGTTTTAGTCTCAATATATTATGAACTACTAGCCACGTCTCCATATGAAATGTTCTACATGTAAGCTACATGTAGGAACTCAACTCAACCGGTACGGGTTAATGTTCTGATTTCTTTTTCCCTTACTTGAGTTTGGACGGCGAACACATCTTCTCAACGTCCAACACTCTTTGAGATTTCATGTACACCTTCATCTTAATTGTCCATGTTGTATAATTGATCGTCGTGAGCATCAGATAATGCAGCGAGACAGCGGAACTCTCCTTCACCATCGTACCGGATGATGCCTTGTCACCAGTGACACCACTTTCCGGAGTACGCCACATGATCTTTGGCACGGATCAGAAAATCGGGTTACTTTAAGGTGGTGATCGGTTCGGCTGAAAGCCTCATGGCTTATAGCTGAAAACACTGTAGCTGGCTGAAAAAAGCATTGTAGCTGACAGAGGCTTATTTACCATAATTAAATTTAAAAAAATTTAAAAATAGAAAAAACATATTAGCCCATCACGTATAATGTAAACAAATACGAGGAAAAAAAGAACCGGTAAAAAAACTCAAAAAAAGCCAAAAGTTCAGAAAAAGACAAAATTTATGAATAGTGCAAAAATAAGCTGAAGCCAGAAGCTGAAGCCATATTGATCAGGGCCTAAAGTGGCTCTTGGACAAAGGAACAGAGGAAAAAAAACTGCACTGTTTTTTTCTTTTTCCCTATTGATTTTTCTTGTAATCTGAAAATCCTGGTACACTTGATGATGCACGTAGTCCTGCCAAAGAAATTTTGTGCAGCCGATAGCCTCTCCCTTGCCTGGGGTTTCGTGCACTTTATTATCTCTCCTAACCTTCTGCACTTAGTTGCTTTCTTTGATCTTCGGCGACTTTTCTTCTTCTGAGATTTTTTTCCTTCGTTTATTGTCGCTTGTGATCTTGCCGTGTGCTGCTACTTTGGACGGCCTTTTGTGAGCACAGACCGAGGCCAGGACGCGCGAGACCAGAGGAGACTGGCGCACTGATCGAGGACGAAGATGCTGCAGCGCTGTGAATCAGAGGCGCCTTGGGACGACGTGCGCTGCAGTCGCACGTGGATTGAGCGAATGCGCGAGACGCTCCAGACGATGACTTCGGATCGACGGCAAGATACGCTCAATTTTTCTGTGCTCTGATGCCATATATTACAACTTTACTTCCGGAGAAAACACACGCATCGTAAATAATCTAAGAAAATATAAGAGAAATTTTTAAATTTCTTTATTCTATTATTTGCTTCCCCTCTTTCTTTGCTTTTCTTATTTGGATACAAAACTGGATACACGCCTTTTGAATATATAGGCTAATACTTGTATTCCGATTCGGACTTCAAGTTGATCTCAACTTCAACTTGAGTTATACTCAGAGACAGATTCTACTACGTCTAGGACTCGAAGTCAAGATTATTTCTAACACTAGAAAAACCAATTCCAAGCGATTTTTAAGAAATCTCGAACAGATAAATCAACTCCTCGACAATAACTTGGAATTTTTCAGAGGGAAATTTAACTTTTTGCCGCCCTTAAGAATGCCACCTATCCAAATACCATCCTCTTCGTTGCAATTAATATTTTGCCACTCTCGAGCCTACGTGGCGCCCATGTCAGCGCGAAACCCGCCACGCTGGCCCGTGCCCGTGCCCGCGCCTCCGCCTCCAGCCCCGCGCGCGCCGCCCGCGACTCCCCGCTCGCCCGCACCTGCACCTCTGCCTCCGCCTCCGTTCCCGCGGCCGAGACAGGGGAGCGAGGACACGGCGGCTCGGGCGGTGGGAGCCCGATTCCTCGACGGTGAAGCATCTACGGGCATCCCGGAGCTCACCTGGGGCGTCGGTCGAGGCCGAGATGGAGCAGAGCGGGCCGGTGGCAAGAGGGAGCTTGGCGGCGAGGATGAAGACGGCGGCGGCTCGCTGGGGAGGGCGGCGGGGTCCAGCGATGTGGGGATGTGCTCGGGGTGCCCTGGAGATGCCCCACGCGCGATGAATTGGCCTGAGACGCAGCGCTTCACCGGCGGGATCCCGGCGCCGGACTCGGGGAAGATGAGGCGCGGGCAAGCGGGGAGGCGGCGCGCCGACGGAGGCGGAGGCGCGGGCGGCGGCGCAGGGCCGGAGGCTGAGGCGGAGACGCGGGCGCCGGCGAGCGGGGAGGCGCGGGCGCGGGCCAGCGTGGCGGGTTTCGCGCTGACATGGGCGCCACGTAGGCTCGAGAGTGGCAAAATATTAATTGCAACGAAGAGAATGACATTTGGATAGGTGACATTCTTAAGGGTGGTAAAAAGTTAAATTTCCCTTTTTCAGACGGTGACGCATGTGGAAAACTAGACAGGAGACACCAACATCCAAATGGCATCCTGGGTAGCTAGGAAGTAGCCCTCACTGCGAATAAATTACACGATGCCAGCTAGCAAGCATATTGCAGCCCGTAGCCACCTTGCACGGCTTACAATACACTGTGTTGTTGCATCTCTGCTGAATTGTTACAGGTTACAGACAAGCCAGAGATGAAGGAAATCTCCATTGTTCTACACCTCCTCCTCCTCCTTAGCTTTAGCGTTGCACCCCTCCGTAGCAGTGAAGACAAATTTGTCTACACCGGCTTCACTGGAACTAACCTCACCCTCGACGGCGCCGCCACGGTCACGCCGGATGGACTCCTGGAGGTGACCAACGGCACGGTTAATCTCTACGGCCATGCATTCTACCCGACTCCTCTGCACTTCCGCAAGTCGCCCAACGGCACGGTGCAGTCCTTCTCTGTGTCCTTCGTGTTCAGCATCATCTCTGTCTACCGCGAGACAAGTGTCGATGGCATGGCCTTCTTCATCGCCCCGAGCAAGAATTTCTCCAACGTGCTTGCAAACCAGTTCTTGGGCCTCCTCAACAACAAAAACAACGGTAACTCCAGCAACCACATCTTTGCAGTCGAGCTAGACACCTTCCAGAACACTGAGTTAGCTGACATCAACGACAACCACATCGGAATTGACATCAACAGTGTCCGCTCTGCGCAATCTCACCCTGCTGGCTTCTATGATGATAAGAACATCTTCAAGAACTTAAGTCTAAATAGTGGTGAAGCGATGCAAGTATGGGTGGACTACAACGAAGGGGCCACACAGATCGATGTGACCATGGCTCCGCTCGAAGTGGCCAAACCCGTGAAGCCATTGCTCTCGGCCACCCATAATCTCTCAGAAGTGCTCACGGATCCAGCATATATTGGTTTCTCGTCTTCGACTGGCCCAATCAGCACACAATACATCTTGCTTGGTTGGAGTTTTGCCATGGCTGGCCCTGCTCCGGTCATCAACATCAATAAATTGCCAAAGCTACCTCATCTTGGCTCAAAGATTCGGTCCAGGGCCTTGGAGATCATCCTTCCGATAACTACTGCAACATTGATCCTTGCTGTGGGGACTGCCATTGTTCTTTTTGTGCGGAGGCGGCTAAGGTATGCCGAGCTGCACGAGGATTGGGAAGCTGAGTTCGGGCCACATCGATTCTCATACAGAGACTTGTTTCGTGCGACAGAAGGATTCAAAAACAAACACCTACTTGGTACAGGAGGGTTTGGGAAGGTGTACAAAGGAGTTCTTCCGACATCTAAATTAGAGGTTGCTATAAAGAAGGTGTCCCATGAGTCGAGGCAGGGAATGAAGGAGTTCATCACTGAGGTTGTAAGCATTGGCCGCCTTCGACACCGTAATCTCGTGCAATTACTTGGCTATTGTCGAAGGAACCGTGAACTCCTTTTGGTGTACAACTACATGTCAAATGGTAGTCTTGATAAGTATCTATATTGTGAGGAGGACAAACCCACATTGGGCTGGGGCCAGAGGTTTCGGATCATCAAAGATGTTGCTTGTGGCTTGCTCTACTTGCATGAAAAGTGGGAGAAAGTCGTCATTCATCGGGATATCAAGGCAAGCAATGTACTTCTAGATAGTGAAATGAATGGACGGTTGGGTGACTTTGGTCTTGCGAGATTGTATGACCATGGTACTGACCCACAAACCACACATGTGGTTGGAACCATGGGGTACCTAGCCCCTGAGTTGGTACGGACGGGCAAAGCGTCTCCTCTTACAGATGTGTTCGCCTTCGGCACATTCCTTCTTGAAGTTGTTTGTGGGCAAAGGCCCGTCAAGCAGGACGCACAAGGCAACCGACTCATGCTGGTCAATTGGGTTCTTGAACATTGGCACAACGGATCGCTCGTCGATGCAGTGGACAGGAGATTACAACTTGACTATGTCATAGATGAGGTATGCCTTGTGCTAAAGCTAGGGCTCTTGTGCTTGCATCCCTTCCCTACTTCAAGGCCCAACATGCGGCAAGTAATGCAATACCTTGATAATGACATGCCACTACCAGAGCTGGCACCAACACATTTGAGCTTCAGCATGCTTCCTTTGATGCAAAACAAAGGATTCAATCCATCCGTCATGTCATATCCGCAGTTGACGACGACTAGCATTGGCACAATCTCCGGTCTCTCTGGAGGACGATGAGTAATCCTTACTCCTTGCAATTATGGGCTCGTGCGATTTCATTTCGTGTAAGGGTTATATTTTCAATTGCTTGAAACTCTTAAGAACTAGGTAACTCATGTATACTCTACCTAGCTGGTTACTTGTACAAGTTTGCAGTTACCCCTGGAGCATCTGGAAGCAACGAAAGAATTTTCAGACAAAAACAGTGCAGTACCGGAGAGCAGACCCTAAAGATCAACTGGGTGCTGCAACCACTACTAGAGAGAAAATTATATTAGACATTTCATTACAGACGGTTATCATCTATTCATTGTACAATGCTGCTTTTGTCATTTGTTTTCCAGTTTCTTTGTTTGATTCTCTTCCCTTTCTGATCGCCTGTTCCTTTTGTATTTATGTATGTTAACTATGTCATGCTTGTTATCTTCTTCTTGGTGGAACGGCAGCAGTGTTGTCCTACTTCAATATTTTTTTAAAAAAACTGAAATATATGTACTATGTAGATTTATACCATGTAAAACACTAACTCTGTACGGAGATCTCATGCTACATGGATACGATGTTAATAAGCTCTAATTAGTTAGTCGTGAAATTAACATGAAGTAAAATGCACGTAACAGTCGGATGTAACACTAAGAAACGTAAGCAGGTGCTCATTCTTTTGAATGGTGGTGTTGGCACTAATTAACCTTTTTACTCTGGAATTGGTGGGACTCTCATAAGGGCATGTACAACGGGTCTCTTCCGCCCGTCTCTTCGTTGCTGTTTTTGCAAAAAACACCCGGTCGTAGCTTGGAGACGGAGGCCGCGTCGCCTCGCGAGGCGACGGGGAAGGCCCGTGCTCCGAGGCGTAGAAGGCGGCTCCAGCAGCGTTGTACGGCTCGCCTCCCCGACTCGACGGCGCGTGGATCCCGTGCGCGCGCGGGGTTCTGGTTTGGGCGCGCGCAGGAGGCAGCCGCAAAAACCCTTGTGCCGTTCCCTAACCTCGAGCGCCACCTCTCCTCTCCAGACTCCAGCCTCACGGGCTCGCTGACCTGGGAGGACGTCGGCGGTGGGCGGTGGCGGTGCGCGGAGACGGGGCACGAGCTGCCAGAGCGGGAGAAGGACTCCTACGCGCGGTCCCGCGCCTGTCGCCTCGCGCTCATCGACCACGCCGTCGCGCGCAAGAATCCGCCGCTTAACGCCTTCAAGCCCCACCCCGAGCACAAGTGCGTACCGATCTGCCCCCTTCTGCTGCTAATCTTCTATTCTGTGTTGCTGCGTGATGCGCATCCAACGCATCTTGTCCCGAATTTGTTTAGGAGCGTATGGATCACTCTGCTGCGTGCTGGAGGATTTGATCGGCTATCCCTTAGTGCTCTTTTGAGGGATAATAGGGTTCTAATTGTATTAAAATCTGATACTTCTATGCAGATTGTAGCGTGAAACAGACTAACAATCAGTTGATGCGCGTGCTTGTAATTGTGTTGTTCTTTGGCTGTTGCCTTTTAGGATGTGGTTGTGCTGAATTTAGTTGTGTTTTGCGTTGTAGGTCGAAGCTGATATGCAGCATTACTGGGAATTCAGATGATCCAGATTTCTGGGTGCCTCCTGTTGGGAGTCGTTGGGATGATGATGATGGGAAGGACCGATGGGGGTCCTCTCCAGATAAGGATGAAGGAGCAGATAATGAAGGTGTGCCGGGTAAGTGTTAATTTGTCAAATTACATGTAACTGCTTTAATTTAGCAAGCCCAAAAGCTCGTAGTTATAGTTCCAAACACATTTGGTAGGTATTGTTGCTTCATTACATCAGGTACTATACAAGATGTTTAAGTGGAGGCTTATCTATAGTGGGTAATATATTTTGCAGACTGAATATAAGAAACAGAATTGTGTTCATTCAGTTACTATTTCTTATTTTCTTTAACCAACTAATTGTTGGCAAGCATGTAGTGTTTACAGACAAGAGCAGAATATGGTGTTGGGTAGCATTTTTCACAATTTGTACTTGCTGGCAGCTTCAGCATCTGTTTATGTTATTGTTAAATACTTCTCTGCAAGAAGCTAAAATATTACCATCAACTGTTCTATTTGCCAACATTTTATTTTTGAGTTGACTTGCGAATGGCTAAAACGAAGGCATATGGCATCTTTAATCAAAGTTCCTTATGTTCTGCTATCGTTTTTGCAGAATCTCTCTGGAAATCCTAAATGCTCACTACTGGTTGCCAGAGACCCTGAGGATAGAACAGATACTGTAATTACTGTATATGGTGATGCTATGCCTGTAATTTCCTCCCTCTCTTCCTTGCACTCTCCAGATACTAGCCTGCTAATGCCCTGATACATTTCTGTACTAATACTTTGCTAAATCTTTCTGCACATGTTACCTGATAAATAGCTGTGTTGGTTCACTCCCTTCCTCTTCGCATTATGTTTCAAAGGTTTCAGATGAAGAAAAAGACGCAGTGCGAAGTGCATACTTACGAAGACATCCTGAGGCATTTTGGGTATGTTTTGTAAGCATTATTACCACTTTGGAAAGTAAATGAATAATATCTTTTACGGACTGCTGATTTCTGATGAAAAATTGCCAATTAAGGTTGACTTTGGTGACTTCCATTTTCTGCACATCAAGCCAAAAGCTGTGCGTTATGTATCTGGGGTCGCAACTGCTATCCTTGGCTCTGGAGGTACGAGGCTTTTTCAATGTCCTAGTGGAGTCACTGTTACTAGCCAAGCTCCCACCTGAAGTGCGACGATAGTGCTCCCACCTGAAGTGCGTACAAGCGACAATCCTAATTCATGCTTCGCAGAGGTGCTTCGGAGGAATTCCGCTATCAAAGCTCGGCCAACACATAGGCAACTCAAGAAGGATCTAATCGAGCACATATGGCAGCGCTACGGAAACAAAGAAAATTAGACAAAAATTTTGCAATTATATATAATATATCATTTATATTGATGATTTTTTTAAAAAATATTGTAATCATGTTCATCTTATTTAAGCTTGATCCGTTTTCTATCAAATAGCAACACAATGGTATACAAAATAGTGTTCATGATTAATCTTGGCTACATGCAAAGCATTAAACAGCTTATAGACAGTGAAACAGACTCTCCATTGTAGGACTTGTCTCTTTAGCTGTCTGTATGTCAGATTCTAGACTCTTGCAGACGATCCCCCGTCTGTGGGTTGTACATGCCCTACCAGCATTCTTTTTTACTCTGGCACTAATTAATTAGTCTATAAAGAGGACTCTCATAGCATATGAAAGAGATTGATTGCAATAAATAGAACATTCCCCGCTATATTGCTGTGTCTCCATTTTGTCTCTTTATTGTATGATTGGATTGGTGATCTTCTGCGGCGACGACTACGATTATTTAATACGTCATCAACCCGATTTGCTCTACACTGCTTTAAAAATAATCTATTTTTATTGAAAATAACAGAAATATACTCATAGAAAATTTTTTTACAGGATGTCGCTCAACAGCCGTGCGACACACAAGCAGTCTGTAGACCGTCGGACGAAATATTGCAATCGCCGAATAGTTAGAGCAAGGCTAATAATACAGCCTTCAGCTGGCTGTATGGACACTTACAGCCTACTTATCAGCCTATTCATATAGTAGTTTACAGCCAGCTGAAGACTGTATGACCTACCCCTTTCTCTCACAAAGTTTCTTGGTTCTTGTGCTTCAGCTGGCTGTAAACTTACAGCCCACCTCTCTTCTCTCTCCTCCTCTCTCTCCTCCACCTCAGCATACAACCTACTAACAGCCTCTTATTATACCTGCTCTTAGGCGATTGCTTTCGGTTGTCCAATGGTTGGGCGCCCAATCCTTCGGCGACTAGAGGCACATATAAATCGGAAGAGGAAGAGGAAGAAGTACAGGTTCCGCTACTTCTGTAAGGTAAAATTCTTTATATATTGTAGTTAATATTTTTGTATAAAGTAGTTTGTTTATTGCATAATTAGGATCCATAGAAAATTATAGTTGTAGAAAAGAATAGTACAACTTTAGTATGAAGTAAATAGTCGTAGAAAATTTAGTCAAGGTAGTTATAGAAAATTAGTAGCCGTAGAAACTTATAGTTGTAAAAAACTTAGTGAATATAGTTATAGAAAATTAACATCCATTGCAAATTAGCGTCCGTACAAAATTGTAGTTGTAAAAAATTTAGTCAATATTATGTACAGAATAAGCATCCGTAGAAAACTATAGTTATTCAAAATTCAGTCAATACTTTTGTACGAAGTAAATAGTTCGCTTTATGCAAAACATTAATGCATAATGTTTATGATTAATTACGAATGAATATAATGTCGTTAGTATATTGAAAAATCATGCGTACCGTTATAACTGCTATATTGGCATTAAATCAATATGTCATGTACATTGTCAAAACCCATTAGAAATTATTTACAGTATGAGAGAGCTCGAGCAGCGAAAGAAGAGTGACATCGGTGCGCATGGGAGCCGATAGGGAGTTCATGCATATTGGGTCGGAGGAGTGGGAGTGGTGGTGGCCGACGGTCGGTGATCATTTTCACGATCACACGGTTCGGTCGGCCGAGCACACGACCGAACATGTATTCGCGCGGTGGTTTGCTGAGTCGTGTAATGAAGCGTGTTTTGCACGACCGATCGGTGTTTCGCGTGGCCGAATGGCGTTCCGCTTGGCGAGCGGTGTCCCGCTCGGGCCGAACGACCATTCGCACTGCTAAACGGCGTTTCGCTTGACCGTGGGGCTAGCAAACCCGTTTCTTCTCTAATCAAGTTATCTCCCGTCATTCCTTTATCGAACTCATCTGTGCCTGATCGGTTGCTTTCCATTCCATCATGTAGGATCTCACACAGCTATTGAGAGAGCGTTCGTGCAGTTGTGCATTCTAGATCCTTCATATAGCGTGTCCGTCGAGCGTGCTTAAGGCAAGTACCTCGCGCCCGTGACATTTCTGTTTCGCATATCATGTGTTCCAGATTACTTGTCATATTGTCATTGAGCTTAATTATCATATCACTCATGCAGCTTGGCTAATAACATATCACTA
The DNA here is from genome assembly GCA_017311315.1 of Dendrocalamus latiflorus. Taxonomy (NCBI): domain Eukaryota; kingdom Viridiplantae; phylum Streptophyta; class Magnoliopsida; order Poales; family Poaceae; genus Dendrocalamus; species Dendrocalamus latiflorus. The sequence goes on from CM029643.1 coordinate 30,779,358, forward strand.
ATGATACCTAGTTATTATCATCTCACTATCGATACTTGGTCAACATCATATCATTAAAAGTTACCTAGCCATTGACATATTATTGAATCTTACCTGGTTAGTATCATATCCCTAAAGCTTATCTGGTCAATATCATATCACTAATGTTGTCTGGTGATTATCAAAATCGTTCACGTTTGCCTAGTTATAGAATTTTAACATTGTGTTCATATCATGGTGTTCTAGGTTATTTATTTCACCTACTTGTATGTTTATTAGGATGCTCAGTTAAATGTTCTAGAGTTCATACTTTTAGTTAATATTTTAGAATATATGCTTAAATCGTTAATAAGGGGCGTTGCATATGGCCATGTTTTAACTTAGATTTAAATTATTAACACTCTCTTGATATTAGGACTGCTATGTTTTAGTTCCTAATATTGTGTTCCATTAATTGTATGAATGTTGTATTTGAACCATAAAGAATGTATGTTTTAAATCTGTTAATCTGACTAATAATCACTTATCACATAATAAAATTGATTGATTGATAACCTTGTGTGAGCTATATTATAATACCTCTTTAGGTTAATTTCTATATCACTATCACCTTATCATTATTCCACATCGCTCTCATATCAGGAATATGACTCTCCATTTTCAACCCTAACACATCTTTTCACTTCTCATAATTTATCATAGTTTTATCCTCGCCATCTCTTAGTTTCCTTAAACTTATACTTTATGATCTGTCCATGATGTATTAGTTACCTTATCATCATAGTATCATCCTCATATCAGGAGTTATGTGCCTTCATCTTCAACCTTAGCAAATCCCCTCACTTTACCTAATTATACCATGGATAATTCACTAAAATAACTAAGGGTTATCACGCCGGGACTACCCACATATAGGGGAGATTTCCACTCAACCTGGTAACGTACGGGGGCCGTACATTCTCGTTACACAGGATATTACACCCCGCCAGCGGTTATACAGTCGAGGACAAGGTTGTGCCTGGCTATTTTCGTATAACCGGGTATGTGGGATGAGGTCGCTGGCACCCTTGCTATAACTTGTCACATAACAATTATCTTTAATACGCAATCCCCATAGTATCCGTCTCCCATTTATGACAGTATTTCCAATATCAGTTGTTCGTTGCTTTCATCCTGTATCAATTGCTTGCTTGTCTTGTACATGTCTTGCTTGCATTACTTGTCCTTTATTCACTGTGTTGCGACCGTTGTTGGGTACTTGCTGAGATTTCCAAATATTACGTTTGCTCTTTTTAGTCTCAGGTAAAAGGGCAGTGGAGTGATAACATCATGCATGGGTGGGAGCACTTGAGTTGTCAGCATCGTGGTTGCCACTGTTTTATTATTTCATTCGTTCTTTATTTGGTTAGAAGTGGACCGGTCCCATGTTTTAAACATTTATTTCAGTTTCCATTGGTTCTCTATTAAAGTGATAATAAAGTTTTAAACTCTTTATGATCTCTTTTGTTGTTCTTATTTATTCTTTACTTTTGATGATAACGTTATATAATAGTATTCTATATGGTTATGTAAGGTGCTACAGAGGCGGCCGCTGGCGTCAACCGCGCGGACACGCTCCAGCCGCACGGCCGTCACCCCCCGCCGGCTGGTGCCTCCCCCTACCCGGGGCACCATCCTCGCGCTCGGGCCCAACGTCCCTCCGCGCTGGGCCGTCGGCGATCAGGTGACTTCACCGTCTCCCTGCCTGCGTGCCCCTAACTCCCTATGGTGATTGCCGCTTCTGTGATGCTTAGGGGCTGTTTGGTTGCCAGCCACAGTTTACCACACCTAAGGTTAAGCAAGTTTGACCAATTCAAGGAGCTGTTTGGTTGCAGCCATAGTTGTGGCAAGATTCCCTTCCAGCAAACTAGGTCCCACGCGTCAATGACTCAAAAAAGTGTGGCAAGATTCCCTTAGGCTTGCTAAGGTGTGGCAAAGAATTTGAGCACCTCAACTTAGGCAAGTGTGGTAATTTTGTTAGAATTGATCTCAGGGGATCTGGCCCAACGGCCAAATCCCCTTTCCCCTTAATCGCGCCCTGATCGGGGGCGTCCAGCACTAATGCTGGTGGGCCTCTGTCGCATGCGCTATATTAAAGAGGTGGAGGCCGGGGCGGCACACATATCACGAGGTTGACCGTGCCGCCGCCAGACACCGAAAACCCTAACCGATCTAGAGGGTAGCGCTCCAGCGACGGAAAGCTCCACCGACTCCTCTGCGTCTTCTCCAGATCGCCGCCGCCAGGAGCCGCCACCGCCCGGGACGCGCAGCCGCTAAGGAGCTCCGCGTTCTTCTCCGACCGTCGCCGTGCCCGCGCGCCGCTGCTGAGATGGCCACCTCTTCCTCTACGTCTGAAGGTTGGTACCCCACTCCCTCGCTGTCTCCCTCAAGAACCCGTACGCACAGAATGAAACCCTCTAGATCTAAACCCTAGGATCCCAAAAGGCTATCAATGGTATCAGAGCCTACCCTAGGCGTAGATCTGAGAGGGGAAAGAAGAAAGACCGCCGTCGGTTGACCGGCATGCGGAAAAGAAAAGAAAAGAACGAAAAATCCCCAAAAGAAAGAAACGGAGAACGGGCGGAGGGGGTCTTACGGGCGCCGTCGCATCGCGCGGAGCCGCCGCTGCTGCCTGGTGCGGTCACCGCCGTTCCCCGCGCCGCCTTCGGGCCGCCACAGTCGCTCTGCGCGGGTGCCGGCCGCCGCCGCCTCGCGGGCTCCGCCCTGCGCCCCATGCGCGAGGGCGCCGCCGCACGTGGGAGCCGCCTCCGCATGAGCGCCGTCGGCCGCGCGCTGTTGCCCCGCCGACGGAGCGCCTCCGCGCAAGCGCGCGCGCCGCCATGGTGCCGCCGCCTCCCGCCGACGCCGCGCCGCTCCGCTGGGGGCTGCTGGCGCCAACGCCGCCGCCGCCTCCGTGGGCGCCGTCGCCGTCCGCTTTTTCCGGGAGGAGGCGGGCGAGAAATGGGGCTAGGGTTAGGGTTGCGGGGGTTTTTGTCCCGCCCGCACCGCGCGCTCGGCCGTCCGATTGGATCGGACGGTCGTCCTTTAATGGGCCGATTTTCGGCTGTGGCCGAGTGGGCCGCTGGCCGAGTGGACAGGCCGGTGGCCTGCAAAATGCTGGGCCGCGAGAGCGGCTGAAGACCTGCGGGGGTTTTTGGGCCCGCGTGGGAGAAAGAGGCCGGGCGCGTTGAGCGGGCCGGCTGGGCCGCGTCCGAAAGAATGGGCCAAAAGGCCGTTTAGAACAGTAATTCCATAAATTACTTTTTATTGATTTTAATTGTTTTCAGAAGCATTTTTGATGGAATTAGAATGAAAGTTGAACCAAAATTTCTGGAAAATTTTGCACCAACGTGTTAATTTTTCCAGCGATTAAAAGTATACAGTATAATGCTTCTGTATAATGGATTATTTAAGAATAATTACAGTTTCCGCTGCAAAAGTTAATGTTAATTGATTTTCATTATTAAATTCGAACGAACGGGAGAATTTAATTTTGAAAAAATAGAGATAAATCCCAGATAATTATGACATTGTTATTTTCTGACCAACGTTGATAATAACAATATTATAATTTTAATTGATGATTTTTATGCATTATTTCTATTTCTGCCCAACGGTGATGTAGATTTAATGTATAGATAAAATTGATTTAAATTGTATGTCGTATTTTGACCAATGTTGGAAATAAGACATATAATTTTGCTGTTAACAGTATTATAATTTTAATTGATGATTTTATACATTATTTCTATTTCTGCCCAACGGTGATGTAGATTTAATGTGTAAACAACTGTATGTTTTAATTTTAACCAACGTTAAAACCAAGGCATGCAGTTGTTGTTATTATGTTTAATTGTTCTCATTGTATATGAATTGTGTCGCCACACCGTGTCCCACAGAGCCTGTGGCACCGGTGAGGGATGAAAATGAGGCTGATGCTGTTTGGCAGACCAGACAGAGGGACTATGCTCCCATAAAAATGTCATATGATCTTGATCATAAAAAGTGGGTCACTGCCAACAAGAAATGTTTGACTGTGATAAAGAACATGATTAAGCCTGCAATTGTGGGCTCAATCGCAGAGTGTGACACTGTCACAGAGTACCTTGAGAAAATAAAGAGTCAGTTTACTGGCTCTTCAAAGACTTATACTACACAGCTGATTAAGCAGCTTGTGAAAGAAAGGTACTCTGGTGGTGGCAGTGGCATAAGAGAGCACATACTAAGGATGAGCAACTTGGTATCCAAGCTTAAACCAATGGATTTGGCTCTCAAGGATGAGTTCCTTATTCATTTGATTTTTTGCTTCCTTGCCGAAAGAGTTTGACACCTTTATTGTCAACTACAACATTGATAGCCCGAAAAATGGGACTTAGAAAAGTGCATAACTATGTGTGTGCAAGAGGAGGAACGAATTAAAACCTCACATGGTGTTTCTATCAACTATGTGAAGGACAACAAGAAACGAACTTCAACAGTAACTCCTTCTCAATGAACAAGGGAAAAGCCCCTGTCTATCAGCCTCAACAGAATAAGTTTGCAGTAGACAAAGATCAGTGTCTTCACTGTAAAAAGACGGGACACTACAAGAAGAACTGTCCTGATTACTTAAAAATGATAATGGCAAAGAAATGTGAGAACATTGATGTAAATGTCGTATGCGATAATGGGAACGTCGCGTGCGAGAAAGTGATTGAATCCTCGTCTACGAATGTAAACAGAAAACGAAAGGGAACTCATAATGAATCGTCGAAATTATGGCACTGTCGTTTAGGCCATATTTCGAGGGGGAGAATAGAAAGACTTGTTAAGAATGAAATTCTTCCTCTATTAGAGTTCTCAGACTTAGAACAATGCAGAGAATGCATTAAAGGAAAATATGTAAAGAAAATTAAAAAAGACGCTAAAAGAAGCACAGGAGTTCTACAAATTGTTCACACAGACATTTGTGGTCCTTTTCCTGTGGAAAGTGTGGATGGTTATGACTTGTTCGTAACATTCACGAATGATTACTCCCGTTATGGATATATTTATCCAATCAAAGAAAGAAGTGAAGCCTTGGATAAATTCAAGATATTTAAGGCTGAAGTTGAAAACCAACACGATTTAAAGATTAAGATAGTCCGATCTGATCGTGGAGGGGAGTACTACAGTCGACATACCCCATATGGACAAGTTCCTGGACCTTTTGCAAGGTTTTTACAGGAAAATGGAATAGTGGCCCAGTATTCTATGCCGGGCGAACCTCAGCAAAACGGAGTAGCTGAAAGACGCAACCGTACCCTGATGGATATGGTGCGAAGCATGATGAGCTATTTCACACTGCCATTGAGTTTATGGATGGAGGCGTTGAAAACCGTCATTCATATTCTCAACAGAGTGCCTAGTAAGTCGGTGCCCAAAACACCGTACGGGTTGTGGACAGGAAGAGTTCCCTCACTAAACCACTTGCGTGTGTGGGGGAGTCCTGCTGAGGCTAAAGTATTTAACCCAAACCTTGGGAAGCTTGATCCCAAAACAGTTAGTTGCCATTTCATTGGCTACCCTGAAAAGTCAAAAGGTTTTCGTTTCTACTGTCCAAACAGATATACAAAGTTTGTAGAAACGAGACACGCTGTCTTCTTAGAGGATGAAATGATGAGGGGGAGCATGGTAGCTCAAGAGATTGACCTTGAAGAGAAGCGGGTGTATGCGCCCACTCCGATGATTCAAGAGCCATTCTTCACACTACCTGCTGTCGCTGCACCGACGGTGCAAGACACTGTGGTGCCAGCACCTGTTATTGTTCCTCCCGTGGCAACAATGAATGAGAATGAAGAACCTGTTCTTCAGGATCATATAGAACCAATTGCCACAGATGAGGGGGAGCAACAGCAGCCTCAAATAGTAGATGTACCAAATGAGGAGGCCCCGAGGAGGTCTCAAAGAGTAAGAAGATCAGCTATTTCTGATGATTATCAGATTTATCATACAGAGGAATTTCAAATGGAGGATGATCCCACCTCATTTGAAGAAGCCATGAGAAGCGAAAATTCCTCAAAATAGCTTGAGGCCATGGAAGAGGAGATGAGGTCCATGAAGACTAATAAAGTCTGGGACTTGGAAATTATTCCTAAAGGAGCCAAAACAGTAGGTTGTAAATGGGTCTACAAGACTAAACATGACTCCCAAGGGAATGTAGAAAGATATAAAGCGCGACTTGTGGCAAAAGGCTTTACGCAAAGAGAAGGGATTGATTACAATGAGACCTTTTCTCCAGTCTCATGTAAAGATTCCTTTAGAATCATAATGGCATTAGTAGCATATTATGATTTAGAGTTACATCAGATGGATGTAAAGACGGCATTTCTTAATGGGGATCTGGAGGAAAATGTTTACATGGCACAACCGAAAGGTTTTGTCATGGAAGGAAATGAAAGAATGAGATGCCGCCTAAAGAAATCAATTTATGGGTTAAAGCAAGCTTCAAGACAGTGGTACTTGAAGTTTGACAGTACAATAAGAAAATTTGGGTTTAAAGAGAATGTAGAGGACAACTGTGTTTATGCAAAGTTTAAAGATGGGAAGTTTATCTTCCTAATCCTGTATGTGGATGATATCCTACTAGCTAGTAGTGATGTCAGTCTGCTACTGGAGACAAAGAAGTTTTTGTCCTCAAACTTTGATATGAAAGATCTTGGTGAAGCTTCGTTCGTTCTAGGGATCGAAATTCACCGGGATAGAAACAAGGGGACATTGGGACTGTCACAAAAGGCATACATAGAGAAAGTCTTAAAGAAATTTGGTATGCATAAATGTAGTCCTTCACCTGCACCTATAGTCAAGGGCGACAGATATGGGGATTTACAATGCCCCAGGAACCAGTATGAGATCGATCAAATGAAAGCGGTTCCATATGCTTCAGCTGTCGGAAGCTTACAGTATGCTCAAGTATGCACACGCCCTGACTTAGCATTTGTTACCGGGTTACTTGGCAGATTCCAGAGCAATCCTGGAATAGAACATTGGAAATTGATAAAGAAAGTCTTGCGTTATTTGCAAGGAACAAAAGGCCTCATGATGACATACAAAAAATCAGATTTACTCCATATAGTGGGGTATACAGATTCTGATTTTGCGGGAGATGATAGAAAGTCTACATCCGGATATGTATTCACTCTCGCGGGAGGAGCTATATCGTGGAAAAGCTCAAAGCAAACCGTCACTACATCGTCCACAATGTATGCCGAGTTTGTAGCATGTTATGAGGCCACGGGGCAGGTGAACTGGCTAAAGAAGTTCATACCCGGTTTAAAAGTGGTTGACGACATCAATAGACCACTTAAGTTGTACTGCGATAATGAACCCGCAGTAACGTATGCCCACAACAATAAGTCAAGTGGTGCTGCCAAACACATTGACATAAAGTACTATGTTGTGAAAGATAAAGTTCGGGATCAAATTATAAGTCTAGAGCATATAAGTACCGCAAAGATGTTAGCGGATCCGCTTACTAAAGGCTTACCACCCAACGTGTTCAGAGAACATGTAGCCGGCATGGGTTTAAGGGAAAGCCTATGATTCCTGGACTAAAAGATGGCCCAAAAGTTTAAAGTAACTATTTCAGAACAGAGAGGTGTATTGTAGCTGTTGAATCTATCGGCGATTGACCGTGACGATGAGACATGTTCTATGCACTAATCTATGATGGAATGCGTAAAGTCAAAAAGTAATTAAAGATAAAGTAAAGTTTGAGATCAAGGGGAGAATGTTAGAATTGATCTCAGGGGATCTGGCCCAATGGCCAAATCCCCTTTCCCCTTAATCGCGCCCTGATCGAGGGCGTCCAGCACTAATGCTGGTGGGCCTCTGTCGCATGCGCTATATTAAAGAGGTGGAGGCCGGGGCGGCACACATATCACGAGGTTGACCGTGCCGCCGCCAGACACCGAAAACCCTAACCGATCTAGAGGGTAGCGCTCCAGCGACGGAAAGCTCCACCGGCTCCTCTGCGTCTTCTCCAGATCGCCGCCGCCAGGAGCCGCCACCGCCCGGGACGCGCAGCCGCTAAGGAGCTCCGTGTTCTTCTCCGACCGTCGCCGTGCCCGCGCGCCGCTGCTGAGATGGCCACCTCTTCCTCTACGTCTGAAGGTTGGTACCCCACTCCCTCGCTGTCTCCCTCAAGAACCCGTACGCACAGAATGAAACCCTCTAGATCTAAACCCTAGGATCCCAAAAGGCTATCAAATTTTTGTTGGCAAAGTGTGGCTAGCAACCAAACAACCCCTTAGTTTTGTGCACCTGTGGCTGCCATGCAGGTATGCGCGCTGCTTGGCGGCGACGGCTATGCGGAGAAGGTGGTGGTGCCGGCGGGGCAGCTGCTCCCGGTACCGGAGGGGGTGTCACTGACAGATGCGGCCGGCTTGCCCGAGGTGGCCTGCACTGTCTGGTCAACCGTCTTCATGACCAGCCACCTCTCCCCCGGTGAATCATTCCCCGTAAGAAAGCGCGCTCTCTCTCTCTCTCTCTCTCTCTCTCTCTCTCTCTCTCTCTCTCTCTCTCTCCATGACTCCGTTCAAGGGAGGCTTGCACACCGTACATCAATTCAGTAGATATGCTAATTATTGGGAATGGTATTGGATTACCAATAAAAAAATCTGCACATGCCTTGACTCAAATGTCGTATGGATCATTCAGTCACCACCACAAATCGACATGCCTTGACTAATTGAAAAATAGCAAAGGGAGTATGGAATACTTCCCTGCACGAATCACTTAGAAAAAGGTTCACAAATCACAATTGGTGTTGTGACCATGGGATTAAAGGTGAATTTCATGGTGGATCAAGCGGAATTGGTACATTTGCTATACAGATTGCGTAGCACCATGGAATTAAGGTTTTTGTTACTGCAGGTTGGTTCGTTATATAAAAAATGATATAGCCAGGTGTTCCTGAAAATGCCCAAATAATTCTGTTATGCTATTCTAGGAAGCGAGGAAAAAAAAATAGCTGCCTGCAAAGGTTTGGGTGCGGATGTGTGCAAAAACTATAAAACTGAAGACTTTGTAGCTGGTGTCAAAGAAGAAACCAATGGAAACGTTATATCCTACTTCCTCTTTATAATGTTTGATACTCTGATGCAATTTTTTTTTTCTGACAGCAGCTACTACCAAGCCATACCTGTCAAGTTTTCATACATTGAACTGACTATAATATGGAAATATCTCTACCAGGTGTTATGTTGGCGGCATTCTGGACAAAATCGGCAGATCATATCTTCTGTGCAATCTGAACAGCTTAGGCGTTGATGGTAGACTTTTTCATCATTGGGTTCCAAGGAGGAACGGTAGCTGAAGTGAACCTGCAGGCTGTGCTTGCCCGACGATTGACCATACAAGATTTTGATCTATATGCAGTAGCATCCCTTCTGGATTTCTGTGGTTCTCATTATGCCATTGTGATGTTTACAATCTTATGTCAGCGTTTATTGTTTGCATTATTGCTATACGTGATTGTACGATTCCTAAATGTTAGCACTTGGTTGAATTGGCATGATCTTGTGCAGCTGCTGGATTGCGGAACAGAAGCCTTGCTAATAAAGCACTGATTGTCAGTGAGGTGGAGGGAAACGTATGGCCTGCCGTTGTGGCAGGAAAGGTGAAGCCAGTGGTTTACAAGACTATCAGAAGCAGCTGAAGCTCACAAGTTGATGGAAACAAGTTCCCACGTCGGCAAGATGCTGCTGGTTCCATGACTTGGTGTGACGTCATGCCCGCTCTCACTCTCGGAGTCACATTGAGCATTTGTGTAGTGAACTCTATGTATGTACTGGCATGCCTTTTATCTTGTAAAGTTGGTCCTGCTGCAAGTTCGGGTCCAGGCCAAACGCAGGATGACTTCGTTCGTTGTTGGGCTCGCGAGCAGCAGAGGGGAGGAAGATCGCGGGAGGGCGCTCGGTGAAAGACTCGGAAGGAGAAAGGAAGTAAGTGGGGCATGGTTCGTATGGCGTCGACTAGGCGACGACTAGGCGTCGCCTAGTCGTCCGAGCGCTGGCGGAATGGAGGCGTCGTGCTCGCCGCGTCCTCCGCGCATATGGCGTCGCCTCGCGGAAAAAGGCGTCGCCAAGGCGTCGGTTTGGCTGAGGCGGACACCGCGGGACCGAAAGGCGCGGGAAAGAGCGGCGCGATGCGATGCGCGCGTACACCTCCCGCCAAAGGCTCGCGCCAGTTGAGAGAGGGAGAGGGAGAGGGAGAGGGAGAGGGAAAGGAAGGAGAGAGAGAGAGAGAAGAGGGCGGCGGCGGCGCGGCGCACCTGAACCAGCGGCGGCGCCTGCCCTGCGACTCCCGCCCCGTCCGCGCGACTCCCGCCCGTCCGCGACTGAAATCCGGCGGCGCGCAACTGAAATCCGGCGGCGGCGGCGGCTGCGCTTGCCCTGCGACGGCCCCGTCCGCGCGACCCCGCAGTCCGCGACTCCCGCCCCATCCGCGACCAACTCCTGCCCTGTCCGCGCGACTCTGCAGGTATGTCCTCCCCTCTGCCTCCTCTGTAGTCTGCTCTTCCTCCCCTCCTCCTTCCTCTGCGGCTCTGCTCTTCCTCCCCCTCCTTCCTCCGCGCCGCGGCTCTGCTCTTCCTCCGCGCCGCGGCTCTGCTCTTCCTCCCCCTCCTTCCTCCGCGCCGCAGCTCTGCTCTTCCTCCGCGCCGCGGCTCTGCTCTTCCTCCCCCTCCTTCCTCTGGTCTGCTTTGTATTGCCGGCAGCTACATCAGAAGAGATTCTTGGTGTTTTTGATTTGGTTCTTTGTATACAGCACAAGCCAAATGGAAAGCATGGCAAGTCCACCTTCTGTCAACAATGCCAATTACGATCCTAAGGTAGACAAAGCAAGGAAGGCCAGCTCAAATGATCCAGGCTGGAAGTATGGATATTGGGCAAACCTTCAGAAGAGAGATCAGGTGACATGTACTCTTTGTGACATTGTGGTTTGTGGAGGGATAAAAAGGTTGAAGCAGCATCTGGCAGGTGGATATGGAGATACAAAAATGTGTATGCAGACCACTACTGCTATTAGAAAGGAGATGAGAGATTACTTGGAATCCAATAAGAGGAGGAGGCCACTGTTCCTAGAAGAGGGTGATGAGCCGCCCGAGGAACCAGCAGATGTGGAGGTGGTGGAAGCAATTCAAGTTGAAGACACTGCACCTGCAGAATCCCAAGCTTCCAAGGTGCAGCCAAGTTCAGGGACTGCAGCTAAACAAAGGCGTGCAACTTATTTATTCAAGGCTACTGCAGCAAGCAATACCAAGGCAAAGCCGAAGAGTAACAAGTCAATTGTTGAGATGCTTCGGAAAACTCCTGAAGAACTTGTTGATGAAAGGCGTAAAGGATGTTCTCAGCCCACAATTTCAGCCAAGACAAAGTCCAAAGAGGAGAAGCACTATGTGGATATGCAGTGGGCCTTGTGGTTCTATGAGTGTGGTGTACCATTTAATGCAGCAGCAGCAAGACAATTTGAGATTGCAGTTGAGGCAACTGCACAGTTTGGTTCAGGTTACAAGCCTCCTTCTCCCTATATGTTTCGTGAACCATTGCTTAAGGATGCTGTGAACTTGACCAGTACTATGAGGGAGGAACATGAGCAGGCCTGGAAGATGTATGGCTGCACACTTATGTCAGATGGATGGTCTGATAGAAGAGGCCGACATTTGATCAACTTCCTTGTGAATAGCCCTGCGGGGACTTACTTCTTGGAGTCCGTTGATGCATCAAGTGAGGTACATGATGCATTTATGCTTGCTGATTTATTGGAGGTAAAGATTGAGGAGATTGGGAAAGACAAGGTGGTTCAGGTTGTCACTGATAATGGGGCTAACTACAAGGCAGCGGGTAGGATTCTAATGGAAAGGATTCCTACGCTGTTTTGGAGCCCATGTGCTGCACATTGCTTGGACCTTATGCTGGAAGATATAGGGAACTTGAAGGCATTTAAGAAGCCCATTGCAAGAGCAAGACGTGTCACAACTTTCATCTATAGGCATGGGAGAATTCTTAGTTTAATGAGAGAGAAGACAGGTGGGGCTGATCTTGTGAGACCTGCAGCCACTCGATTTGCCACTTCTTTCCTCACTTTAAAAAGTTTGCACAAGCATAGAGATGCTTTGAAGGCTTTATTTATTACTGAAGAATGGTTGGGGAACAAATTGGCAAAAACTGCAGCTGGTCAGGAAGTGCATGACACTGTGCTCTCTGTGGAATTTTGGAATTCAGTTGAAGATTGCCTTAGAGCTTCAACTCCTCTCCTTATTGTTCTTAGGGTGGTTGATGGTGATGAGAAGCCTGCAATGCCGGAGGTCGCAGCACTAATGAATCATGCAAAAGAGAAGATCAAGCTCAGCTTTGCTATTGATTCCAAGAAAACCTTGCTCAAGAATATCATTGGCATCATCGAGAAACGTTGGGTGAAACAAATGGACCATCCTTTGTATGGGGCTGCACTGTATTTGAATCCAGGAAAACTACATTCTCTCGTACGGGGTAATGATGATGCAACTGTTGGGCAGCTAAGAGGTTGTTTTCTTGATGTGCTTGGAAGAATGGTGGAGGATGAAGAAGTTAGAGGCAAGATTGACGCTCAATCCTTGGACTATGAAACCCTTAGAGGAGATGCATTCTCAAACAAAATGGCCAAGCAAAACCTTGAGAAAATGAGCCCCCGTAAGTGTTGTTTTTCTTCTAATTGCAGCAGGTTTCCATATCCACAATTTAATTCCAGCAAGTCTATTTCAACCCAAAATGCTAATACATGTTTGTATTTATCAATATAGTTGATTGGTGGCGTTCATATGGTGGTCGTGCTATTGAGCTTCAAAGGTTTGCTAGACGCATTGTTAGTCTTTGTGCTTCATCATCTGGCTGTGAGAGAAACTGGAGTACATTTGAGTTTGTGAGTATTGCCAACTTCACTAGTTACTAGTTTTCTTCTAATCAATTTGTGTTCGGTCAGCCAATTAATTACTCCTTTGTTTGCTGCTTTCCCATTCTTCTTTTGTAGATGCATACAAAGAAAAGAAATAGATTGCTGCATAAGAGATTGAATGACATTGTCTTTGTTTCCTACAACCGGAAGATGAAGACTAGATTTCAGTTAAGGCATGAGAAAAAAGGGAAAAGTTTTGACCCTTTGGTCATTGAAGAGTTTGATTGGGACAATGAGTGGGCTGATTCCTCCTATGTTCATCCTCAAGGTGCTCGTGGGTGTGAAACAAATGGTCAGAATGATAATGGCCTTACATGGGAACTTGTTGATGAAGCTCTTGGTGCATCAAGCACGCTGCGAGGCCGCAATCTTCCAAGGAAAGCCAGCAGCAAGCGTTCAAGGTTGGTTGAACTTGAAGAAGACTCAGGTTCGGCCAATGAAGAAGAGGAAGATGAAGATCCACATGATGATGCTGATGTGAGTGATTGTGAGCATGCTCCCAATGGCTCCAATGATGGCGGAGAAAACATGGAGGCTACAAATATCCCTGACGAGTTTGATGATGGATATTGACTCTTAGCAATTAGCATGCCATTAGACTCTTAAGCTTTTGGTGATTGGGCTATGTTGTTATGCAATTATGTGGCTGTTGACTACTAAAGTACTAATTATGCCACTAAGACTCTATCTTACGTAGTTATATTTGTGGAATGTTTGTAATGTGGCTAACGAGTGTGGACTGCTATTATTTATTGCCACTATTATCTAAATCTAAGTTTATGGACTGATCACTGATGTAATGATGATATATTGATATTTGCTTGCCGCTGTTGCTAAATTCCTTATTGTATATGCAGCTTGCTGTTTGGGAGAAGAAAGGAGAGTTCAGATCATCAAAAGGTATTTCACTTGAATGCTTTATCCATATTTCATCTCATTACAAAGTATTTCTGTTACATAATTATATTAATGAGTCACACATGTTGAAACTTGTCTAGGGCTGTATGGTACATGGAACAAGGCAACTGGAAACAGGAGGATCACTACTACATGGCCTCCAGAATTGGCAGCAAAAAGGTATGTATCAGTGTATGTTTGTGCTGTTGCATGGTAGGTTAGGGTATGTGTATGGCGTCGCCTCGCCGCACGCCTTATTCGCCTAGGCGTCCGGAAGGGGGTGGGTCGCCGCACCTCGCCTTACCGCCTTAATAACCTTGAAGTGGGGGATGGATAGGATGCCTGGATCTAGAGTCTGGGACCTCACCCGGACCTGGAACCGGGGGCGAAGCAAAGGAATCCAGGGAGGAAGTCAAGCGGTGGGCGAAGCAGCACTTGGGCGTGGTGAAGCCCACGAGAACGCGCTCGGCTCAAAGCTTCTAGGCGCCAGTAGAAACGAGCAGAGCACGGCAATAAATGGCTGTGTGCGGTGGCGGATCCAGTATTCCATCAAGCCCCGGGCTAAATTCTAATGACAAAAACTTATACCAAATATAACCATGAAACATAACAAAATGGTATAGCGTAGATGTATACCAAGCTGATATCTCATTTTCCCCTCACAGATCATATCTGAACATGACATAGTCCATCGCATACCTGAAGAACCATAGCTGTTATGTCAGTAAAATTCAGAGATGACATCTGAAGGAATTGCTATGGCCTTATTAAGCCACTACAATTACCAAAATTTGCATAGTTTTCAGCAGGAGTATAGAACACAGTTTGAGCATGAACACCGCATTCTTCACCGGAGTCGAGGTTTCCAAAGAAAGAGCCAGTTTTGAGCCGATCTCTCTCATGATTACCACTGCAGAAATGCCCATTTTTTTGTAGCTATTAGACAATAACACATGGGCAAAACATAAGGAAATTCTAAAATGAAACACCAAGCTGACCTGCCAATCATGTATGGTACAGTCGAAGCAATTGGTTTGATCTGTGCAGTAAACTGATCCCACTGCGACAAGTAGCCATTCGTATAGCAAATGTCCCCGATGTGGACCACCATGTCAATGTTGTCTAAGTCTAATGATCTGGTAAGTAGTGTTCAGTGAGCCTGGCTGGAAGTTATTTAACTCATTGGAACCATCTGCCTCTGCTTGAAGAAAAATGTCAGAAAGAAGAATCACTAAAATTGCAAAATGGCTAATTGTTACATGAAAAATATTAAATAAAACTAAGATAGAAATGAAAGAACATATGTACCTTTCCCATGTCACCAAATATGACAACTCGTTGCAAAGAATCTTGTCCAGGATAAGGTGATGCTTTGAAGCTGTATGACTTGCTCCAGATGAGGGTACAGTTCATTAACTTATGGGCAAGCTTGTAAGTATACCTGCACTTTTTCAAAGTAACCATTGCTTAGTAGCTGGATGTATCACACTATCAATACAGGTTAAACAGGCAAGATATGAAGGCGAAAATATGCTGTCAGTACAGCTTGCATTAAGAGTTGAGCTCAGCTAGAAGAATCCTATGAACAAACAACACAACAGGTACATACAACTGTTCTAATCACCCCTGTAAATTTTGACAACAAGGTGTCTGGATCACAGGTGCTCAATTATCCAGTTATCATGCTGGATTACAGGTGCTCAATCGTCTAGTTACCACACATGATCTCAAGTTCTCAACCATACTTTGAGCCATTGGTCAATATGGGCATAATATATGTTTTCATGGCCATAGCTATCCAATATATACTGTAAAAAGCTTAAATTCTGACAAATTTTAAGAATGTGTTAGATGCATTACCATTCAAACGCCTACCGGGAGGGGGGCGCCGGGGCGGTGCAGGCCAGGAGGAGGGGCGCTGGGGTGGCGCTGGCCGGGAGCCGGCGGGGCCGGAGGCGTGGTAGCGCCGGGAGGAGGGTGGGCCTAGTGGGCAGCGCTGGCCGAGATCCGAGAGGAGAGGGGGGGGGGGGAGTCGGGGCGACGCTGGCCGGGAGGGGGCGTGGGAGCGGCGCTGGCTGGGAGACGGGCGGCGTAGGCCGGGAGGGGGGGGGGGGGCCGAGGCGGTGTAGGCGAGAGCGGCGGCCAGCGGCATCGTGTAGGCAAGGGCGGCACCGTAGTGGCGTCGTGCAGGTGCGGCCGGCGGACCGCGGCGTTGTCGTGTCTGGAGCGAAGGGCGAGGACGACGGCCGGCGGACGCGCTGCACGTGCAGGCAAGGGCGGTACCGCAACGGGGTCGCGCTCGTGTGGATCGAGGGCTGGCGGTGGTCGGCGAATGCGTGTGGGCTGCAGATTTGAGTTACTCGGTGGGGGATTTTAGTTAGGGTTAGGGTTCAGCCGAGGGCGCGCACGGTTTGGGCTGTCGTTGGCGCTGAGGCATTCCTGGCTTGGTGGGCTGAGGGCGCCAGGCCGTGCGCGCTTTGGACTGCTGGGCGGACATGATTTCAAGTCTCGGGCTGGACCGGTATACTATATATATATTATAAAAGTGGTACCAAATAGAGATAGTATTAGTAGAATTGCTAGATCTCGGGCTATAGCCTACCTAGCCCGAGGTCCAGTTCCGCCCCTGGCTATGTGTTTATATCGCAATACTAGTGTTACGTGGTTCCTGGTGTGTAGAATCAACCGACTAGCCGTTTGCTGGTGCGGGGTGGGGAGCGCGCAGCGCGCCTGGCGGCATGCGGCGCGGACACGACGCACATGCGCGGGTCAGGCGGCGTGCAAGGCGACGGGAGGGCACGCGGGAGCGGTGCGGCGCAGCATGGTCGCTGGGGCCGGGTCATCCTGGAAGCCAAAAGCAGAGGGAGGGAGAAAAAGAGAGGAGGGAGGCAGAAAGGAGGGAGAAAGAGAAAGGGCACAAATGATATTTTGGGTTTTGCATTTGAAATCCTATTTTCAAGACTTGAATTTGAATTCGAATTAGAATTAGAATTTGCAGATCAAATATTTGGATGCAATTTTTTTTCATTTTGCTTTTGCTTTTATTTGATTTGATTTTGGATTTCGACTCAAATTGTTTCGGTAAAACCGAAAAAAGGCTCTCAAATAATTGCCGAATATTTCGAATAACACTGAAATGCAAAGCAAGTTTTAAAATTTTCATAATTTCGACAATTCCTAAATTTTGGATGTTGCATAAGAATCTCACAAGAATTTTGTAGGAAATAGTATAGTTTCAATAGGATTGCCACAAAAATCCCATGTTCCAAGTGAGGCCTATGCATACATTGAGGCAAATGTATCTAGATGCTGATATGTAATTTTAAATTATTTGGTCGCTGGGGCGTACGCCGTCGTGGGTCACCGGCCGCGTGGCCGGTGGCGTAACAGAAGATAGGAAACAGCTTAATTAGGCCCTGTTTGGAATGCGGGAATTTTTCCCGGTTCCTGCGGGAATTGAACTGTTTCCTGTAAAATTCCTGCAAAATTCATGTGAAATTCCTCTGTTCCAAACAGGCCCTTAGTGGGGTGTCATTGTGTCAAAAGAGAGGACGGCCTAGTGTATTTTTCACAGCATGCGCACCCCAGCCACCAACACCAGTCGTCGGGTGAATACTCGATTACGGCTTCAAAACTAAGAGCAACTCCAGCAGGGCCCCTACTTGACCCCTCAAACCTCATATTTGAGGGCTTGAGGCAAAAATAGAGGTCCAGCAGGGCCCCTACTAGAGCCCTCAAATTTGAGGAGCCCCTCAAATCCCCCCTTCAGCCCTCATTCCCAGGGGCCCCCTACTCTGGCTCTCATTCTTCTGTTTTTTCCCGCCTCGGTGAAAAATCCCCGCCTCCGCCCGTCCTCCTCCCTCCTACTCCGCCCGTCGCCTCCCTCCCACTCCGCCCGTCCTCCTCCCTCCCACTCCGCCAGTCGCCTCCCTCCCACTCCGCCCGTCCTCCTCCCTCCCACTCCGCCAGTCGCCTCCCTCCTTGCTTCTTCCCCCGCCGCCGCGCCCTCCCCTGCCGTCCCCGCCTCCCCCGCCGCCCCCTTCCCCTTCCCCGGCGCCTCCGCCCCCTCCACCGCCGCCTCCGCCTCCACCCCTCCCCCGCCGTCCCCTTCTCCGGCGCCTCCGCCCCCTCCACCGCCGCCTCCGCCCCCGACTCCCCGCCTTCCCCTGCCGTTCCCGCCTCCGCCCCTCCCCCGCCGTCCCCTTCCCCGGCGCCTCCGCCCCCTCCACCGCCGCCTCCGCCCCCGACTCCCCGCCTTCCCCTGCCGTCCCCGCCTCCGCCCCTCCCCCGCCGTCCCCTTCCCCGGCGCCTCCGCCCCCTCCACCGCCGCCTCCGCCCCCGACTCCCCGCCTTCCCCACCACCCCCTTCCCCTTCCCCGGCGCCTCCGCCCCCTCCGCCCCTCCACTGCAAGATCCGACACCCGCGCCTCCAATCGCCAAGAATCGTGTCCAAGATGCGGGCGGCCACTCGCCGGCGGCAGCAGTGGGGCGGATGCGGCGGGGGCGGAGGGCGCAGCCGGGCGGAGAGGAGGAGGAGGTAGCCGGCGAGCAGAAAGCGGGGAGTGAGGCGAGGATTCAGCGGAGCAGCTCGTGGTCGTGGCCGTCGCGATGGGAAGGGAGGGGCGAGCTGCCAGGCGGCAGCGGCGGCCGGCGGTCCCGCGCGGTCGGGGCGAGCACGGCCTGTGGCCGGAGCCGGTTCGGCGGCGGGCGAGGAGGCGGCGCACGGCGCATGCGGGCAGCCGAGGCCAGTGGTGAACCGGGAGGCGGCGCACGGCTCATGCGGGCAGCCGAGGCGACGCCAGATGGCGCGTGGAGGCGGCTACGGCGGCGCCGTTCGGGGCGGCCCAGTCGGCGGCGACGCGGTGCGTTGGAGTTGGACTGAGGGAGAGGGACAGAATGAGGAGTGGGTCCCATGTGTCAGTTGCAGTGGAATGGATTTGAGGGCTTAAATTTGAGAAGTGCTGTTGGAGCAGATGTAAAAAAACAGGGCCCTCAAAAGTAGGGGGAGCTCTCAAATGAAAAGTAGGGGCCCTGTTTTGAGTAGTACTGCTAGAGTTGCTCTAACATGGTTGTAAACTTTCAAAGCCCGAGTATCTCTTGTCAAAGGTTCCCTATATATTTTACCCGACCGACTGCCACTTAAAGATCTCGTGAACCGGTACATGGGACCACCTCCAAGATATTCCTCTCGTGCAGTTGAAAAAGCAGTCAAAATCCAAAAAGGGGGCCAAAAAGCAGTCGAAATCCAAGTGCACCACTTTTTGGACCTGCGACCATCCAAGTGCACCACTTTCGACTGCTTTTTGGCCCCCTGTGACGCAGCAATGGCAGATTTGGTCTCGTGCGACCGTTTTTCCTGGCTTTTGGCCCCCTGGCATGGCCGCCAAGTGCACCACCTGCCTAGCATGGTTCCCCGGCGCGTGAGACACATTGCATGGTTCACCGACGCGCGAGGCCCCCGGAGCGTCCAATTTTTTTCTATTTTAGCCCTTTTTTTTGAAAAATATTCACATTTAGACCCCTGGTAGTTTTAATTCCGTTTTTGGACCCAGGGGATCGGCGCCGTGACCCACGGCGCCGAGGTAACACGTCTCGGCGCCGAGGTCCCAGGCCCACACCAGGTTGGCGGCCTGCGTGGCGCCGACGTGGCAAGCACCTCGGAGCCACTAGTCACGGCGCCGAGCTCGGCGCCAGGATCCACGGCGCCGAGTAACTGGCACTACAGCAACCGATCCACAACTTCTTGAGTGGCGACTATGCAAGTAGGAGTTTTGTTTGTAAGGAAAGCAACATTGAAATTATAAAACTTTACTCAGTTGGCGTTCTCTTAATTCCTTTTTCCCTCTTTTTTTTTGCTTTTTGTAAATCAAGGCGACTTTTATCGTTGCTGAAGAAGAATCCAGAGTTATTAGAACCATTGTTGACCTCGCCACTCGTAAGCTGTGGATGTGATTGCCTGGGCTTTGGATCATAGGCTCGTACGTAGTAGATTGTATGAGCTAAGACTTGGATTCCCAAATAGTGCTTGGGCTTACATACTTGCTTCGCCAAGAAGGGCTAACCCATTTAGTTGAGCTTTAGAGTTCTCATATCCACAGAGTCAGGGCTGAGGTAATACCTACTTCTTCAACGAAAGTTATGCATGAAATCGCAAGTAGAACATGAGCTGAGGTAATAGCTAAGAAAGAATAGGTGCAGAGGTGGATAATAAAACATAAATGGAGAAAATTCTCATAATAAGATCATATGATGAGCACGTGGCATGTGTGGAACTCTGTACTTCTAATGTTCAGAACTCCACCACTAGTCCTAACATGCCTTAGGATATATAAATTGCTGGGTCTATTACATTTTGTCTACTGGGTGTAGCGTGGTTGTTTCCCCTTTTTATTGCGCCCTGAAGATGGCTCCGCTGCATCATTCTTCCTGTCACTCTTGGTCTTGAGAGCTGCCTCACGAGCTTGAAGCTCTTCCTCCTGACGCTTGATGGCTGCTTCACGCAGACTTAATTGCTCCCGCCTCCTTTGCTGCTCATCCTCCTTGCCCTTCAGACGGATTTGGTCCACCCTCACGCGGCGCTCTTGCTCAAGCCGCATATGTCGTTCCACCTCGCGAGCTTGAGTCATCTTGACAAAGTATTGTCCTTTGTTTTCCACCTCCATTGGCCAGTTCCGTGGCCATGCCGGCGGCACCCGATCCACCCATTCGATGAAATCGCAAGGCTATGTGTGGCGTGGTAGATGTCACGGATCAAGTTGAAAAACGATAACGAGAAATAAAGGATTTAGTTGTCGTCGTTACTATGAAGTCGTCATCCAGGTCTGGACACTTGAAGAACCTACGGCCGTAGTTGGCTCGTTGTACTCTATCCGTCCAGACGCACAACATCGTCCTAAAGCCGCAATGGCACTTCGGGCGGTCATGCCACTCCGGCACTCCAAATGGGTCGGACCTCCAGGAAGACATTGTTGTGTAGTAGTATTGTGATGGCTGGTAACGGAGATATGGTATGGAAGACATAGGAGGCCTTTATGTAGGCAGGTTATCTGGTGCAGTGGGCATAGTCCATGGAGAGGAGGACATACGAATCTTTTCGCTTTTTCAGGATTCCAGTGTAGCAATAAATGTTCCTATGTAGGCTTTTCGGAGCCTGTAGTCTCGTAATAAATTCATAGTTCATAGCCTTTTCAGTCGTTTGCAGGAAACAGTACGTTCCACGAAATAAGTGCTACAACATTGCCTTCTCAGAGGCCAGTAATCATAATTTCTGAAACAACAAGCTACGGTACATTGCTGGAATTATAGAACCACAAAGTACAGACTACAGATTCGAACACAAATATCACATGAATATAACATATACACATATATACAACAAGTAGCTCATTACAAACCCATCTCAGTCCAACCACTTACCAAGTGCCTCCTAGCTCATTACATAATATATATACAATGACTTTTAAGCCCAACCACAAGCCTACACATATGTATCACTGCTTCCTAGCCTTACCCTTACCCTTACCAAGTGCGTCGGTGCCTGGAGTGTAACGGCTAGGCTTGCGGCGGCGTCTGCGTGGTAGAGGCTGTGAAGGCTGAGTCGAAGGAGCGTCTACGAGCTGAGATGGGCCTATCTCATCGTAAGTCTGCTCCACCTCGTCCTCGTCGTCGTCCTCACCGCCCTGGGTTGAGAAAGTGTAGCTCCTCGTGGGGGACGAGCTCTGTTCCGTGTACGACCCTCGCCGCGTCGGGTCTGCAAGTCTTGTCGAAGGCACGTCTACGTCCCTCGCCGCGCCTGTGCTACAACCACAACGACCAGCCGCACGACGTAGCCGACCTGCTAGCCTCTGTCTTTCAACATTTTGTTAACCAACAAGATACGAAGATATTAGGTACTAATTTTGTGAGTGGCTTTGTCGAAGCTTACTTCTAGGAAGCTACGCGTCCTGACGTCGCCGACTGTCCTGGAGAAACGTTCTATGTCCTGTACAGACTGCCTGAGGGTGTTGCCCTACAAACAAGCAAAAGAATGGATAATTTGCTATATGTAGTGATATTTCTGTCTATTGGAAAATAACCAATGAGATTTAACATTACCACACGGTCCAGGACTGATGCTGTCTCCACCTGCGTCCCAAGGCGAGTAGACTGGTCGTATGTCGTGTCTTCGTCGTCCGAGGACTCAATGTCGGCATAGTTATCTTGTGTCCATTGTCCCTTCAACTTGGACTGCGTCGCACCCTGGTACCAAACTTGGTACCGCCGGAAGGACTCGTTGGTGTGCGGCTCGTCGTTGTCGTCCACGTTGACTTGCAAGTGTCCCCACTCTTGAACGTACGCGTGGTGGTGCTGCTTGAAGTCTGTCACCTTCTTCTGTCGCTGACGATCAAATCTGCATGTCACGTAAACCAATAGTTAAAATTAGTAGAAACTCTGTGCAATTGGAACGGCTGTACTGACGATCAAACTTACTTGTGCAAGGCCACAGACGTCGAGAACGGCTCTATTGGACACAGCTGTCTCTTACCAAACTGGCGTGCAACTCTATGTGGCAGGTGATACTCAACAGTATAGAAACATATTAGAGGGCACCTCATCCTGTAGAGGGCCTCGTCTATGTAGCACAATGCGCTGAGCTGAATACTTTCCACCTCTGGCTCGGCGTACGGCTCCCACTTAACCTGCATAGTAACAATTTACTTGTAAGGTACTATATTAACAAATAAAAATCACGATACCAAATGGAATGAACTTACATTGGAGGCCGTGAGCGCATCTCGCTCGTTCGTGTACTCTAGGTAGGCCCGCTTCATCCTGGCGTAGGGAACTGAGACCTGGTCCCAAAGATAGGCAACTGTCGGACGTCGACGAAGAGGAACCCCTGCGAACCAGGGACGAGGAGCCAAAACCGTGGGACGACCAACTGGTAGACGACACCACATCCACAGCTGGAGGAGGTAGAGGCAACCACCTAGTGACGGGTTCGCCGAAGTCCGACGACACGCCTCGCAGAGGTGGCGGTAAAGGAACGCCAACACCTCAGAAGCCCAGCTGTACTGACCCGCTGTGTCCCAGTCAGTGAGGCAGTGGATGTACATCCACGACGCGCTGTCCCCCGTTCCGCCGGGGAAGAGAACGCAGCCAAATAAGTGAAGGATCTATGCCCTGCAGTAGTAGGCAACTGTCTGCTCATCTACACCTTCAGGACACACTGCGAAAGACTGCCGGAGCCAGGTGATTGGAACTCCAGAAGTGTGATGGCCTACCTCAGGAGGAAGCTCTCTCCCGAGGAAGGCCTCTACTCGGGCTCTCCAACCTGTAGGCACGCACGGTCCGATAACTAGACGGCCGTGAATGGCGACACCAAGTATCTTCTGAGTGTCCTCGAGCGTAATAGTCATCTCCCCGAAAGGGAGGTGGAAGCTGTGAGTCTCCGGCCTCCACCTACATGATACAAAAAAGAGGAATACATGTCAGAGGCCGTGAGGCGCACATAGCCGATACACAATGAACATGCAAGTGGAGCAATGGTTTAGAAGAATACCTGTCAACCAGTGCAGTGATGGCCGGGGGGTTGAGGGTGGGCAACCCACGGGGAACCTGGTAAGAGATGGCGTCTAGGCCAGCCCTCTCCAGGAAGGGAGTGTACCTCTCGTCGTACCGCATGTCCAGGAACCCGTCATGGGTTCGAGGACGAAGGATGGGCAGCTCCTGTATAGAATAGACCAATTTTTTTTAGTTAATGCATCAACATAAACTCAAATTGCACAGGAAGTGATGAAGGCAGTACCCTCCCATTCGCGGTGAGCCGCCCTCGGTGGTTCTCCTCGTAGTATGGGTCTAGCAGGTGGAATAGCGCCATCCTACAAAAAAAATTGAATTTCTCAGTCCAACATAGAAGTAAACAAAAAATTGAACATGCATAAAATATGGAAAGAATAAGAAATTAAACAAGAAACATCGCGAATTGCATATGGAAAAACAACTAGATGAACTATGAAACATAACAAACAACAAGCACTCGCACCTGACTAAGTGGCCAATGGCATGTGCGTGAATTGTGGCCAAGTCTACCACATCTACTACATTGGTTCTGCTCGGGGTCAGTAAGAAAGGGGGTTGCTCTCCCTCGCCTCGTTCTTCTTGGAAGCTGATCCATAACCATCTTGTGTCTCGTCCTCTTCCTGGTTCCACGTTTCTTCCAACGGCTACCCGGATCCACAATGTATTTGGGCCCGGTGTATGGTGGCCACTCTCCCTCATCCCGGTAAGGCTCGAAACGGGGAGACCACGTAAGCACAAGGTTGTCAACACTGAACTCCCAAGGTATCTTGCTCTCGTAGTCAAAGTTGCGATGCCTTGCTGCTGCCACATAATGAGAACACGGAAAGTGGTACTGCCTCGGTTTACCACATGTGCATGAGAAAGCAATAAGGACAACCTTATGCCTCCTTGTCGGCCGGAGCTCTCCATCGGTCGTCGTATCACCCCTTTCTACAACCTCGTAAGTGCCTGTGGCGTTGTCAAAACAATGTACCTCATGTGCCTCAGCCCTCGCCTTTGCCTTTTCAAGGTGGCGCTTCGGTTTTGGGGCCCATCTCGTATCCAAATTTCTCCATAACAATCCCAGCAAGTGTCTTCACCTTCATATTGGGTTCTCCCTTTACTATGTGCCACAGTGACTTGGCAATAATGGTAGAGGTCAACTGCCGATGCTTCTGTTTGAGCTCTGCTTCGGCACAAGTGTGTGGACCAACGATTCTTGTGATCTTGAACTTTCCCGTGTCCTTCTGTTTCTTAGCACAAACCCTCCATTCACATGTTTCCTTCTCGCACACAACTGTGTACCTCCGCTCCACATAAGAATGCCTCACCTTGAATGGCCTTTTACGAATCACTGAATACTCCTGCAGCCACCTTTTCAATGCAGACAAGTCCTCAAACACAATGCCCTTCTCAATTGTCATGCTTGACCCGGCCTCAGGAGCATCTAGCAACTCGTCATCCCTTCCTTCTGCATAAGCCTCATGAGAATGCCTAAGATCACTGAATTCATGAACTGATGGATCCCGACCAGGGCAATAACGCCTGATCAGCTCAATATCACTTTCGGTCAGCTCTCCAAAAGGGCGGTCATCATCAGAATCAACGGACCTTGCGATCTCGTAAGGCTCCAGATCATCCATAATTTGAACATCCACACTGTTGGAGTCCCTGCAGACTTCTTCAACGTTGTCAGATGGAGCAACGGGAGGAACACTCACATTATCAGGAATGTCTCCTGCATCATAAGCACGAAAACGATGGGATTGAGACAAATGAATGGAATGATGGGAAAAGGCTAAAGTGTTGCTCTACACTTACTGGGATGATTCTGGGTCAAAGGGATCTCCTGAGGGGCCGCCACGACATCATCAGTCCGACATTCAACTCGAACTGGTTGAGAAATCCGAACCTCGTTTGGGGTAGATAGAGCATCGGGCACCTCAGGCACTTCTTCCACATCCACCCCAAGGTCCGGTAACGGAGGGTCAAAGGGTGCCTGATCACCTAGTTTTGGTGAATAACCATGAGGGGTGGGATCAATGGACACCTTCCGCACAACAAGGTCCAAACATTGGAACTCATTCCTCATAACCAATTTGACATATTTGTCCCATTGATCCTCACAACCAATTAAGATCAACCGCCTTAGAATTGTGTCTTTCGAACCGAAGTGAAGTAACCCCTCAACTGTGATGCTCTCCTCATTTGCATGACAATGTAGCTCCTCCTGGGCCCTAGCAACCAACTCACTAAACGACGGCCGATCACTGAATATCAGAGGCACCCTTTGCATTTCAACAAATTGAACATTTCCATAATCATCACTTGTCACACTGCCTCCATGATATAGGGTGACTAGGTTGTCCATCTAGTTCATACAGAAAACCAAACTAATAAGTACCTTTAATCGAAATTGGATACTAGATAGTAACTAATAAGTACCTAGTCACTATTGCCCACCATAAAAGCAGTGATAGTGCTTTGTGATGCACTATTGGGTTTAGTTTCCTATTCTAGAATAGGTAAACAGATGCTACTTCTTAGGTGCTATCAGTGGTTAAAGTGCCTTATATACCACCCTTCGTAAAATGTGCACAATTCTAGTACATAAACTAAACGTGTGTGTTACATAAAACCCAAACATAATAGGATTCTTAGGACCGCGTAAATCGCTAATCGTACACAAGGGACATAGCCTCATTACTCAAAAGACTTCACCGTCACAATTCGAAGACTACAAGGCAGGACTCCATAGACCAAGAAAACGTAACAGCAAATCCCAACTAAATAACACTAGACAAACACAAGATACCATGTCCAGAAAATTTTCATTTCCCAAGTTATAGTCTGTGACAGTACAAGTTACAGGCTGTGAGAGTACAGGCTGTGAGATATGCAAACATTGAGGCGCTGGGCCAACACGCTTCCGAGCGCAAGGCCCAGCTGTACACGGCAAAGGCGAGCAACGACGTTACAGCTTGAAGGTCTGCAACACGTCGCCCACGATCGCTGCGGCCAGGATGCGAAGATGAGCGCCTCCGACTTCTCAGGGCGCGGTTTCGTCTCGTCATCAGTGGGTAGCCGCACCGCCTGGCGGTCCGATAGCTTCTCCTCACGCAGCAGTGTCCGGATTGTCTCCTCCGTCACGAGCGTGCGGCCCAGGTCGCCGGAGTACGAACCCTCCTTTCTCTCCGCCGCCAACCACCACTTCTTTGCCGTCGCCAGATCGCGCTCTTCGAGCGCGTACTTCACCTCGAGAGGCGAGGACCGCCGGTGGATGGTGTAGTCACTGGCCACCTGAGAGCGCTTGTCGCCGGCCGCCATCATTGTTCGCGGGACAAAGAGCGCAGGGGCAAGAAAAGCAATGAAGGGCAGGAGGCGGGCGAGTAAGGAGCAAGTGCGTAGAAGAAGAACAAGTGTGGTACCGCGGGGGCATTTAAAGACCCTTCGTATCCCACCATCGGTAAGCGTAACCGGTGGGCGGCGAACCGCATGCCTCCTCACGGCTGAAGCCGAAGCGTCGCGATGGCACGCGTGTGCCAGATACGACCGCAGTCGTACAGACGCCTGTCAGCGCACGACGCTCCAGTAGCGCTCCGCCGCGTGTCGATTCCAGCAGGGAATAAATGCAGGTCATACAACCCGGTACAACTGCTGGCGCGTGTCGGCACGACTCCCGGGGCCAATCGACTGCAACAGTTTAGACGGGATCCCCGCCCCAGCGGTGAGGCCTTGACTTCGCCTTCGGCTGCGTCTACGCGAAGGCACACCTCGCTGGGAAGCCATTGCGACCCCGAGAAAAGGCGCCCCGCCATGTCCTTGCGCCCCCAGGAGTATAGGCGCCCAGCCGGACGTGGCGCACCTCCCGACGGGACGGAGCGGTCCCGGGAGGACCATAAGAGAAGCGACCGCAAGGCAAGGATTGGCCAACTTTAGCAGTAGCCGTTGCGGGGCCTCCGTTCTATTACAGCAACCCCGGCCTATACTCTGGCCCGGCAAGCCTCTTCGGCCTGCGCGACTCCGGGCGGAGAAGTCTCCGCTTTAGCGAAGAAGCTACAGCCTTTACCCCGGTTCGCCCGGAGTGAGGTAGCTCACTCCCGGCACGGATCCAAGACCGCGCCGGGGGGCGACAGCGTAAGGCCAAAGGCCAGTCAACCCCAGCGGCAGTGCCGACAAGATCTCCGCTTTAGCAGAGGCGCCCCCGCTTCGCCAACGGCGAGCCCTCGCGAGCGAATACCTCGCTATACCGCTACAGCCCCTGTGGCGGAGCTGGAGACCATCCCGACCATCATGACCCCGTGCGACTCGATGCATACTTCGCCCCACGTCTCCGACTTTCGTTCGACCATGTTCGCTGACACCAGCGCCAGAGGGCGCGCTCACCGAGCGCGGATGCGCAACAGAGAGCCTCTCCGTGGGGGAATGACAGCACACAGTGGCAAGGGGTAGCTGGCGAATCACAGGGCTCGGCGTAGGGTCGAAGATAAGTTTTTCCTGAAACAAATTATCGCGCATTCTTTCTGCCAAACGTTCTGTGACCAGGTCCATTGATGCTAACCCCGCATTAGGACAGTCCTTTCGAAGAATGCAGGATAGTACAGGCGGCTACCTCGGTTCCGGGATCCGCGCGACGACCCCACAGACCAAACCGGTGGGGGTCCGGCCGCCTGGGTTACTTGTAATTCGGGAGCGCGGGCGCTGGTTTACGGAAAGCACAGACTTGTTCTGGTTGACAGATCTGCTTCAATACACCAACATACTCTAATGGTAGCGCCCATCGGCGCAGCCAGAGGATGTGGATGAACTCAAGCATATCTGTCTACGAGAACGGGTCGGGCCTTGCCATTCTACGTGCGGAACCGGGAACGGAAGCAGGAGCGACATACGCAGGAAGCTGAGGAAGAAGAAAGCGAAGCGCCAGCAAGCATGCGACAAAGGGCATCATTTGCGTACCCGCAACGGCGCATTATAAAGCCTCCTCGATTCACCCGCAAGCAGAAGACCAACTAGCAGGAGTACAGCGGTGCTTTCACCCACGGTCAGGGAACGCAACCGCTGATGGCCGCGGGGAGCGGCGGAAGGTGGCCGGCCAGCGCACAATGCGCCAATACGTGCCCGCCACGCGTCCCGCTCCTCTAGGGAAGGGGCGAACGGCCACGGTCACGCAACCGCTCACATCCCACGACGCCCTAATCACAGCCCGCCGCGTGTCCCGCTCAAGCCTTGACACACAGCACGGCGCTGCGCCTGCCCCTGACAAGCCAGGGGCCAGCGCGATTCCGGGCATCATTAAAAGCGCACTACCGGACCGCGGAGTCACAACCACCTTACATATGCCAGAGTTAGGGACGCAAGGTCTGCCTCCGCTCCGTCTTCGACTACGACTCCGCCCGAGACCTCTACAGTGGCTTGGGCTCCAGACTCGACGTCGAGTTCGACTTCAACCTCAAACCCGGAGGGCCACCTTGCCCCCGACACGGTACGGCAAGGAGGGCCCCGCCAACCTGCCCAGAGCCATACCCTCGCGCCAAGGCGCGCGCCGCATTATGCAACAAGGCTCCGCCAAGTGTTGGGGAGGGTCACAGGCCGCAGGGACGGAGGGGGCCAAAGGACTCGGCAACATGACTTCGGCCTGTGAAGCCCTTCACCATGAGAGGCTCCTGTTGTAGGGGTGGCCCCCACCTAAGCCCAGCAGGCCTGTTAGAGGGTTGTAAGGCCCAAGAAGGGACATGTATAATGACTTAAATGCCCCTGAAGGGGATGTACACGTGTAAGGGTATATCTGTAAAAGCACTCCCCATGTATATATATATGATGCTGGCCATGGGGAAGAACCCTAGGCCATTATTCACCTAACTCTCCACTACCACACATCTCTTTCTCTGTTTGGTCTGTAACCACAACAACCGGAATATGCAAATCCGGACTCTCTTGTGTATTCTGCACTAGTCCAGGATCATGCTAGTGCACACAGTATAAACAAAGATGAAATATCGAACATATCACGATTCACTAAAAAAAGACTCAAATATTATTAATAATTATCAGAGTACGACCTTATGGCTAAGCTTACAATTAATAGCCTGAAAGGCTTAAAGAAACTAGCAGTGGAAAACCAGAAATAAGCGTAGTAGCCATTTGACATGCCCACAGGCAATCGACTGGGGAGCGAAGTCCTAATCCGTGAAGTTGTCGAAGTACCCTCCTTCTAGTAGCTCCTGCTGATCTGGTCCTTCCTCCTCAACTGAGCAAATATGGATAAAGCCGTGAGTACATAGAGTACTCAGCAAGTCGTTTGTAACAAAGAATGCAATATAGTATGCAAGGCTTACCAAAGGAACAGCTGATGGTTTAATTTTGCAGAAAGCAACAATTTAAAGTAAATACAATAAATAGATTGAAAAGCAAACTTTGACAATGGTGTTAAATAAGTAACCAAAGGAATTGAGACCAACCACGAGTGAACTGACCATTCACCCCAATGAATCACCCATGAACCAAGATTCATGTAATGAACCACCAGTGAACTAACCATTCACTCTCCAACTTAACCCAACTAGATTTTTATAAAAACTCTACCCCTCGTGTGAAATCACCGAGCATTGTCCATGACTGAGGACACGGCTATTCGAATAGTTTTACACTCTGCAGAGGTTGTACAATTTTACCCACAAGACATGATATTCTCATATTGCCACGCGATTGACACACTTTCTTTGGTGTGCGGCGAAGAAATCATGACAAGGCCTTTACAATGCTCAATCCCAACCCGAATCCGCTCGCTAGGGTTTCGCCTCACACCCCCCTTGTGCCTCATGGAAATCAGCGACCATGTTCATCCCAATGGCGGAATCGAAATTGAAATCTCACAAATTAATCAGCCAGGTCCATCCCATACTGGACATGTGGTTGTACAATAAGGCTCAGATCAATGGCGCACAAAGTTAAGCCCTTAAGTATTACCCGGGCGAAACATCCACATCCCGTGTGCAACCTGCACCCCCTTTACTGCACGATCATTCGCCCAAGTGAAAACCAATTTTGTATAACCAACACCAATGACACTACCCATGTCATGGCAATCAAATTTTATAACTGTGGCTGACGACCACGTTCAAATATAACATTAAGTCAAGATTAATTAACACATATGATGATAGACCCAACGTACTAGCAATAAGCATGGCTAAGCAATTTAGACGCGTAACCTATGTGACAACTAGTATTGCATCACTAAGTAATTACCCATCCTATGGTGACAATGGAATCATGGTATTCAAATTATCAAGGAGGAGCTCAATTTTAGATGAATTTAGGAAAAAGAATCGGGTCGATCGGAGTTAGGACGAAGGAGAACAAGCGATCTAAAGTTTGACGGGCGAGAAAATGCTAGAAAATAACAGAGGTTACTGTTCACCCAAGAGCTGAATTTTTGGAACGGAGGCTACCGCTGGCGAGAGGAGGCATGAGAGGTGAATTTAATTAACAAAATGGGTTGCTAGGGACCAAAGGCACACATAGAAAGCGATGGCACGCTAAACGGAGAACGGTGACGGCACGGGCGGCTACAATAACATGGGTAGGAGAGAGGAATAAAACTCGGGCTTAGGACATGAAGAAGTAGGGTGAGCACGGGCTAGAACGCGGCTTGGCGAAGCTAGGAAAATTATCGGCTCAGCCAGAAACCCACCGGAGACGGCGCAATCGATGTTTGAACGACGTCGGGAAGGAAAAAGGAAAAACTTAATATCTTGGTGCTCGGTGAACGAAATCTAAAACCACTTGAAGGGTAGCTACCTGGGATGGTTTGGCACAACATGACGCGAACGGATCGGGGAAAACACCACCGGATAGATGGGGACACGAGATGCCATTGGTGGCCATGGCGAGGTGTCGGAGGCGAAAATTTGTGGAGGCTTTTTGGGGAAAAGGAAGGAAGCACGGCGTAGAACATGGTGAGGCAAGTCTAAGAAAAATTATGGCAAGAGCTAAAGCTTACCGGAGGCGACGAATCGACGTCGGGAAGCGCTCTTGATCTAGATTGGGGAAAACTCGATTCCGGGAGATTGGCTACACCAAAACCAAATTAATTTGGCCAGAAGGTAGATGGCACATGATGGCACAATGTGACGCGAAAGGATCACGGAAAAACTCACCGGATAGCTCGAGACGCGACGAGCAAATTCAGGACCGGAGGGCCTCGATGTGGACGACGTCCTGGACTTTGAGGGGACTTGGCATGGCTTGGGACAGGTTTAGAGGGGTCAAGGGGTTGTATTTATAGGGTTGGAAGAGATAGAAACCGACTCCAATTCGCGGATTTCGCTTTAGAGTCCGTTTTAGAAAATACGAGATAAAAGACAAACAAATGAACGAAACGCAAAAAGGCCAGTTGGGATGGATTCCTTGCGTGATTTGGCACAACTTTTTTTGGGAAGACATTGAAATAAGGTTCGGATTGGAAGTTATGAAGAGAGAAAAAAACGGAAGAAAACGTGTACCGGATGGATTGATCTGGCCGTGCGTGGGGAAGATGAACAGTGCCGTGGGTACTGTTCATTCTCTCTCCTCTTTCTTTTTTTTTGATAATTTAAAATTGAGCTCAAACAAACTTCCAAAAATCCAAGAAAAGGCAGAAAAATTCCTTGTGACACAAAGAACACAAATAAAATATTTTTGATAAATATTAATGTTTAATTTAATCATATTAAATCTTTTTAATTAATGAAAATTCCAACTAAGCTTTAATTAATTCCAGAAAAATGCAAATGGTGAATTTTATTTTAAAAACTTCAAAAAGGCTTTGAAAATTAGGATGTTACAATTTGGCAGACTACGCCGACCTTGATATGAATGTATACATCTAGGTCATGAAACATGATGTCTCCTCGTCATCATCCTCCATCCCAGATTTGCCAGTCTTTGAGACTAGCGAGGTCGACTCAATAAAAGAAGACACGCCACCCCAGACTTCAACGCCACTTGGGGAGTCAAGCATTCCAACTATGTTAGAATGCCTAGGCACCACAACAAACCCAATGCATTCAACTGGCAAACACAGCAACAAGTGCGCGTACTCATAATGCAGTTGTGGGCAACCATTATTCGCCATTAGCTCATACATATTACGGGAGCTGATCGATACCTAGCCATGGTGTCAATGAGATTACCTCCAACAGAAAGCCAAATGAAGACAATAACACCCGCCATACGGTTGGCAATTCGTTGGATCAGGTTGAGTCCACCACACTGCCCCCTAGAAATGGTGGTTTCCAATCGTTTTTTATCATAACACAAAATTAGCATATAAAAATCATGGAGTTAGCCTTCAACCCCATCTCTAT
This sequence comes from Dendrocalamus latiflorus, assembly GCA_017311315.1. NCBI lineage: Eukaryota > Viridiplantae > Streptophyta > Magnoliopsida > Poales > Poaceae > Dendrocalamus > Dendrocalamus latiflorus. Next base: position 30,812,111 of record CM029643.1, read on the forward strand.
TTATCATCTAGGGCCCAAAACCCGAGCTTATCCTAAACCCACGAGTTCTAATCCAATTTCAACAAATAAGGGACCCGAAACCCTTCTTAACATGTGTTTTTCAAAATTCCAACTTTTCCAACTCGCCACGTATTGAAGCCTACAGGACTGCACCTCCCGTATCTTCTCCACGCATCATCCACCTTTGATCTCCATGTATTCCAGCGTGAACCCGACCATCTCATGATATCCTCGACCACCTGGACCTCAGATTTCCCCCTCTTAGTCCCAGTCTTTCTCGTCACCGATCATAACCGTCTCCATGGCTAACCTGCATATGCAAAGACTAAAGAATGTTTTTCTGACACAAGTTATTTTCAACTTGACTAATATTAGTCCATGCACGCACGCCATACACCTCAAATAGCAATACTAAACAATATTGTCAATTATTCATCATCATAAAAATTCTAGACCTAACTACATGGTCAAACAAGTGGGAACTGTGGAGAATGCACGGCATTTTAGCAGGCTAGAATACTTTCTTGGCCTTTGAACTCAGGAAACAACTACCATTCCATCCTTCTAGTTATAGGCATCTTCAGTCTTCACAAGTCGTCTCTGAAGTAAGGAGTCGTACCAATCTGCATGCTGTCAGTATCATATAACGTACGCGTCTAATTTAACTTGGCGTATCAATTACTGCAGGTTGACTCTTTCTAGCTCTTTCCTGTAGTTTTCTTTTTTGGGACTTGCCGCCCCATTTCCGGTTTCTTGCGGTCCCATTTCCGGTGTTTTTTTAATTTCCATCCACGGAAGCTTGTTGACTGAGTGCAGTGCAGACTAGAGAGCTAGCTGTGTATTACACTACTGCCCACAATTATATGCAGTGTGTACCACATATATATCACACTGGATATGTTACTTCATTAACCTTGAAGCTTTGTTCCTTTCTTGCAAGGAAGAGCCATGCCCGGAGTGACTCGTTGGTACTTTCTTCAAGCCCTTCTTTTCCTCAGCCTTAATCTTTTATACTTCACTACTGGTGATGGCCAATTCGCGTACTACGGCTTCTCCAACAGCAATCTCATCATTGATGGAGCAGCTACAATCCTTCCAGGAGGCTTGCTCGAGCTGACAAACGGCACGAGCAATTTCAAAGGCCATGCTTTCCACCCGACCCCAGTGCACTTCCGCAAGTTGCGCAATGACACAGTACAATCCTTCTCTGTATCCTTCGTGTTTGGCATCATCTCTGCCTTCCCTGATGTCAGCGCCGAGGGCTTCACTTTCTTCATTGCCCCGAGCAGGAATTTCTCCAGAGCGTTACCGGCCCAGTATTTGGGCCTGGTTAACAGTATGAACAACGGCAATTCATCCAACCATATTTTTGCCGTTGAGATCGACACCGTACTAAACGTGGAGTTCCAGGACATCGACAACAACCACGTTGGGATCGACATCAATAGTCTCTACTCATGGCAATCCATGTCTGCAGGCTACTACGATGACCACAATGGTTACTTCAATAATTTGACGCTGATTAGCGGGGAGCCGATGCAAGTTTGGGTAGACTACGATGCAGAGGTCAGACAGATTAATGTGACCTTGGCTCCCTTCAAAATGGCCAAACCCAACAGGCCACTAATCTCAACCCACTGTAACCTCTCACCTGTGCTCACAGCCGATCCGGCATACGTCGGCTTCTCATCTGCAACAGGCTCAATAAGCTCAAGGCACTACATCCTAGGCTGGAGCTTCAGCATGAACGGATCCACTCCGCCCTTCTTCACCGCTCAGCTACCAGACCTGCCTCGTGTTGTCCGAAAATCTGCGCGGAAGAAGGTCTTACCGGTCATCGTGCCTATAGCAACTGCCACATCTGTCTTTGTAGTGGGCTTGGCTGTGTTCATTTTTGTGCGAAGGCGGTTGAGGTATGCCGAGCTGCAAGAAGATTGGGAGGTTGAGTTTGGACCGCACAGGTTCTCATTCAAGGACCTATTTTGTGCCACTGAAGGGTTCAAGGATAGGCACCTGTTGGGCAGAGGAGGATTTGGGAGGGTGTACAAAGGGGTTCTTCCCAAGTCTAAGTTAGAGATTGCCGTGAAGAGGGTGTCTCATGAGTCAAGACAAGGCATAAGGGAATTCATTTCTGAGGTTGTTAGTATCGGCCGCCTTCGGCACCGGAACATTGTGCAACTGCTTGGTTATTGCCGGCGTGAAGCTGAGCTCCTTTTGGTCTATGACTACATGCCAAATGGAAGTCTTGATAAATATTTGTATGCTCACAGTAACCGGCCTAGTTTGGATTGGATTCAGAGGTTAGGAATTATCAAGGGTGTTGCATCTGGTTTATCATATCTTCATGGGGATTGGGAGCAAGTTGTCATCCACCGAGATGTGAAAGCAAGCAATGTGCTCCTTGATGGAGAAATGAATGCCCGGCTAGGTGATTTTGGCCTTGCAAGATTATACGACCATGGTACCGACATGCAAACCACACACTTGGTTGGCACCATAGGATATCTTGCCCCTGAGCTGGTACAGACAGGCAAGGCATCACCCCTCACCGACGTGTTTGCCTTTGGCATATTTGTTCTTGAGGTTACCTGCGGGCGAAGGCCCATTGATTACAAGGTGCATAGCAACCAGTTCATGTTGGTCGATCGGGTGCTTGACCTTTGGCGCGGGGGGGCGCTCGCTGAGGCCATGGACTCAAGGCTCCAAAATGACTATGATGTTGACGAGGCATCCCTAGTGCTAAAACTAGGATTGCTTTGCTCACACCCATCACCAAGTGAAAGGCCTAGCATGTGGCATGTCATGCAGTATCTTAACCATGACTTGCCATTTCCAGAGTTGTCGCCGATGGACCTGGTGCAGAGAGAACGGGTCGACTCACCTATTGCATATTATGAATCAGTGGCGAGCAATGGTACCATGTCCGGCCTCTCAGGAGGGAGGTAGCATATGTTGATCTCAATGTGGTCATGTCAAATGTACTTGGTTGTCATGTCTGTCACATGCATATACAGTGGATGAAATAGGGTATCTATTTATTTATGATCATATTGTCAGATGCAGTTGGATTAGGCTGGTCAGCTGAATGGCCTAAGATGAATAATCGGTATCTTGGATGCTCTTTGACCTTCAAAGTGAAATGGTTGTAAAATCTATTTTTTTCGGTGGCAATATATCAATCTTTGATTATCTTTTTATCTATCTCTTTATTTAGTTGATTTACTTTGCTTTGGTTGGTCTTTTCTCTACTCTCAATCTTTTCTTGATCTAAGGGTTTTTGTCTTGATTTTTTTTGTGTGTTTTGACTTGCCACGACATGTGAGAATATATCTAAAGTCATCTTAGCCATTATCTACCCACGAACAAATTGTTTTCACCAATTTGAGGTTTTTGCTCATTTTGGTTGTGAGATTGTGAGATTTTGTTATTAATTTCTTGTACTACTACCAGTGGGTGGCTTGTGAAGACCTATGGATCATGTTGCCGCCGGAATTTGCGACGCAAAGTAAAAGTATTTTCGGCGGTTCATACAATTTTAAAGAAAGATCAGGATTTAATAAAAAGCAAGCATGGCCACGCTAAAAACCCTTAAGAAAATCTTGACTAAGAAAATGTGAAACGAGAAGATTTAAAGTAGGACAGGAACTCCATCCAAGAAAAGATTAAGTCGGCATGAAAAGGGAGGCTAAAAGCATAATCCAAGATTGAGTCGATTGTTCTATGATATAAATACTCTGTAACGGTTGATGAAAGAACTCATACACACCAACCTTTACTATCTTTTTGTATCCCCTTTTTCTGTACCATAGAAGCAAACCGTAGCTGATAGAATCTTATCTTTGTAATTTGATTTTAATCAATATTACGAAGCATCGACATTTTGATCAATCTGTGTTACACATATCCCACGTTTTGAAGAAAAAATTGTTCCTATTTATTATTGTTTTGCATCGACGTTTTGTCTAGAATAGACTACTAGAAAGCACCCTCCATATAGACGCAGTGCTACTGTCTATAATTTTTGGACGATGGTACACTGCTTAGCTGGTGGTCAAAAAAATTAATAATGTAATTATGGGAAGGCTGAGGAGGTTGTTGGGGTCACAAGATTTTTGGTCTTATCTAAGGTGGGAGTTGGTTCAGTTGGGACATCGATTCCCCATCACAAAATTAAGGGATTGGCTGGCTGGCTGGTTCGTCCATGGACGCTCGGCTTTGTGCGTCGTAGCATAGTAGTTAGCTGGTGCGATTGCCGTAGAGCTGTAAAGGACGCAATTATTAATAATCTATTATTGTTAGCCTTCCTAGCTTCTTCTCGGCTGGTCTGGTGCTCCGCTGTGCTGTCTTCCATCTCCAATTTCTTCACTGGATGGAGCTGCTTCTTTTGCGAGCACCGAAAGCAGATCATGCGTGGCCATTGAGTAAAGACGAATAACAATCAATTAGCACAACCGCCGTATCATATTATTCCTTCTAATATGTAGTGCTGCTGCTACGTAGATTATGATGGTAACTGCAATCAATTGCATGATCTAACCCACTAAGGCGCGCCCTGTGCGAAGAGAGACCAAAATTCGTCGAGGCCCTAGGCCAGCTGCTAAGGCTCGTTTGGCGTAAAAGGATTTCACAGTAAATAGTCTAATTTTTACAAAAGAAAAAAGAAAAAAAATCCAGTGACCCTAAGTCTTATCGAGGCACGAGGCGAGTTATCATAGCCCAGCTCGTTTTAGTGATGGCTTCTGACTTCTGCAACAGGCCTAATAACCTCATGGCACAACATCCTAGGCTGGAGCTTCAGCATGAACGGACCCCGCTCCGGCCTTCTTCACCGCTCAGCTACCAGATTTGCCTCCTGTTGTCCACAAAGCTGCGCGGAAGAAGTTCTTACCGGTCATCGTGCCTATAGCAACTGCCACATCCGTCTTTGTAGTGGGCTTGGCTATATTCCTTTTTGTGCGAAGGCGGTTGAGGTATGCCGAGCTGCAAGAAGATTGGGAGGTTGAGTTTGGACCACACAGGTTCTCATTCAAGGACCTATTTTGTGCCACTGAAGGGTTCAAGGACAGGCACCTGTTGGGCAGAGGAGGATTTGGGAGGGTGTACAGAGGGGTTCTTCCCAAGTCTAAGTTGGAGATTGCCGTGAAGAGGGTGTCTCATGAGTCAAGACAAGGCATAAGGGAATTCATTTATGAGGTTGTTAGTACCGGCCGCCTTCGGCACCAGAACATTGTGCAATTGCTTGGTTATTGCCGGCGTAAATGTGAGCTCCTTTTGGTCTATGACTACATGCCAAATGGTAGTCTTGATAAATATCTGTACGCTCACAGTAACCGGCCTAGTTTGGATTGGATTCAGAGGTTACGAATCATCAAGGGTGTTGCATCTGGTTTATCATATCTTCATGGGGAGTGGGAGCAAGTTGTCATCCACCGAGACGTGAAAGCGAGCAATGTGCTCCTTGACGGAGAAATGAATGCCCGGCTAGGTGATTTTGGCCTTGCAAGATTATACGACCATGGTACCGACATGCAAACCACGCACCTGGTTGGCACCATAGGATATCTTGCCCCTGAGCTGGTACGGACAGGCAAGGCATCACCCCTCACCGACGTGTTTGCCTTTGGCATATTTGTTCTTGAGGTTACCTGTGGGCGAAGACCCATTGATCACAAGATGCATAGCAACCAGTTCATGTTGGTCGATCGGGTGCTTGACCTTTGGCGCGAGGGAGTGCTCGCTGAGGCCATGGACTCAAGGCTCCAAAATGACTATGATGTTGACGAGGCATCCCTAGTGCTAAAACTAGGAATGCTTTGCTCACACCCATCACCAAGTGAAAGGCCTAGCATGTGGCATGTCATGTAGTATCTTAACCATGACTTGCCATTTCCAGAGTTGTCGCCGATGGACATGTTGCAGAGAGAACGGGTCGACTCACCTATTGCATATTATGAATCAGTGGCGAGCAATGGTACCATGTCCGGCCTCTCAGGAGGGAGGTAGTGTTTGAGTTAAACTAGTTTGAGTTAAAATAGTCCAGGTCGAAGTCTGTTGGAGTACCGGTCTAACCACCGAAGCCGGTCTAACCGCTAGAGCAGTTTTGGTCTGATTGCTGAAGTAGCATCGGTCTGACCGTTGAAAAGTTTCCGGTCTAACCGGAACAAAGTTCTGTTTTCAGTTTCGGTTTGTGTTTTAGTTTCCGATTCTGTTTTGATCCCGTGTAAGAATAGAAGTAGGACTTATGTAACTTTGATATAAGGAAGGAAAACCTAAAAAGGTGCTATGTGATTTGCACCACCAAAAATTGCCTCGTTTTCTCTGATTGGAGTGCACGGCGAGTTCAGACGTCTTGCCGGACGAACTGTTCTCAGTTTGGCAAACGTCAGAATCGCTGATTTCAGTTTTCTGTCCATTGTTCGGTCGTGATCCTGTGATCTCGCTGACATTTGATATCAGAGCCAGCAGACAATGGACGATAAGGCTGCAGAGAAGAAAGGTGCGGCGGGCGAGGGCTCCGGTGAAAAGAAGCCGCTGCCGTGAGCACCGACGAGAGGAGGGTTGGTGCCAATTCAGTTTCCAGTGCTAACCGACACGAATTACGGCATGTGGGCTATGAAGATGAAGATCATCATGCGATCTCTGGGAGTATAGGCTGCAATTGAAGGAGATGCACCGATCAAAGAGGAGAAAGACCAGGGCGCTCTGTCCACCATATCTCAGGCTGTCCCCGACGAGGTCATGATGACCGTTGCAGAGAAGGAGACTACAAAGGAAGTGTGGGAAGCGATTAAAGAGATGCGCATTGGAGAGGATCGTGTCAAGAAAGCAAGAGCACAGGTGTTGAAGAGGCAATTTGATCGATTGATCATGGGAGAAACCGAGAGCGTCGGTGAGTTTTTTCAGAAACTCACTAGTTTGGCTGGCGAAATCCAAGCTCTGGGTGTTGCATTGTGAGAGACCATGTGGAGGTCATCCCGTGTGAATGATGAGTAATTGACATCGGTTTAGGTGAGTCGAGTTTGGTTTGGGTGGTTCGGACCTTGACGTTGCATGGTGCAATCGGGCTCGGTCGGACTTGGTCAAACTTGGTCGTATGGGATTAGGATACATATTCTGATAATTCGACAGGTTTGGACTTCAGTGTGTGTAAGTATGGTGTGTTTATACCATTTACGCTTTCATGTATCGAGCGGTGCTATTTGATGTGTTTCTTGTCTGTGTGGCTGCAGGACATCGGGCGGAGTCGTGGCGAGACACGGTGGACCGGACTAGGCGCAGGTGGCGCTAAGGTCAGAACGGTCGGGATGTGTCGAAGACGACGTAGACTCGAGGTGGTTGCGAGGCGTGCGAGACAAGGAGCGCGGAAGCTTCCCGGAAGGTGCAGGAGGGGCGAAACGGGAATTTCACAAGGCTGCACAAGCGGGAGCGGGCTCAGTTGGATTTAGCGGGCGTAACGGGGTGGAGACCCGTTAGCCGTGGGCTATAAATAGGTTGGAGGGGCTGCATGCCCACTTGAACACTTGAAGGGTTTTTAGGGTTTCCTTTAGTCAAAATAGGCTTTAGAGTTTGTTTTAGCTTTAGGCTTTAGTGGTTGAGAGTTGTTGGTGGAGGCAGAGTTGTGTTCCCTCTGTGTCCCCTTCGATGGTTTTCTTGAGTGTCTGAGTGTTCATCCTCTTCTCTAAGCATGTATGGTTGAGGGATTGAGGTGGAGAGGAGAGGATTGAGTGGAGAGTCATGTAACCTTCCATCTTGTTCTAATGTCCATGCGTATGGTGACGTAGCTCTCTGTATTCATCTTGGTTTAATGAATGAAATTTCAGAAGTTTGATTCCCCGTTCAGCCTCTCTGTTCTTCGTTCTTCACTTTTGGGTGATTTCTTGATCTTCTTGATTTCTTGTTGTTTGTTGTTGGTGAGTGCCAAAATGGGTTGCTATGACATGGGGGATGCTCAAAAGCCATTTGGCTTGTTAATCCTCAGAGCAAACCAAGTTTAATTTCAGTTTTCCTTTTTGGAGCTCCTCTGTTCTTGTATTTTCTCTTCTAGGGTTTTGGTGTAATCTTGATTCCTTTGGAAAAATGGCATGAAATTTGATCTGGATTATCCCATGGCTATTGCTAACATATCCTCAAAGTTTCATGGCCAAAGGATCAAAGGTCGGGGAGTAATTTGAGTTTTTTGTGCCTCTCTCTGAAAAGTTTCAGTTTTGGGAAAATTCTGAAATTCTTGGCTCCTTGGTTGAATCTTTGGTTTCCTGTGTTTCTAATGCTTTTTGGAATACCTTCTTGAGCTGTTGGTCTGAGAGGAGCCTTGCCGAAAATCTGTGCTACTAGTTAAGTTTCTCAACCAAGCAAGAAAGTCCTTCATTTTGGTCTGGCTTCCTTCTTGCCGATTTGTACTGCTCTCTTTTCAGTTTTCTGCTCCCTCTCGGCAGCAAGCAGGTTACTGTTTTTTTAATGCTTCTTTGGATCTTCTTGCCATCAGTTCTAGTGCATAATTTCTTAGTCTATTCGGCTGGGAGATTGATCTTCCCTATGTCTTCTGAAAAGTGATCTTGTGCCATCGGGTAGTTTCCAATCCTCAATTCTTTCGGCTTCAGGTTCTTCAGTTATTTCTTATTTTGTCTGTTTGCAGCCTACAGTCCAAATCCAATGGCAAGAAGATCCAATGACAAGAAGTAGCTATTTTTTTGTTTTGGTGCTGTCTTTGACCATTTTGCATGCAGTCCAAACGGCATTATTATCAGCTGAAATTTTTACTGGTTAATCTCTGATTTATGCTGATTTTTTAGTATCACATGCGTTTCAGATTTCAGCAGAATTAATTTTCTGTGAGTTGCTTCGTTCTGCTTCTTTTTGAAAAATCAGTGTACGAATTCTCGGGGGCGATTTTAGAAGCGAACGACATTCACCCCCCCTCTGTCGCCATTTCGGTCCTACAATTGGTATCAGAGCCGGTTAGCTCTAATCAATAGATCTTAACCGGTCTCAAGAGCCATGGCGACGGACAAGTACTCGACCAAGCCGTCTATTTTCGATGGCATCGATTACCCATTCTGGAAGAGCCGAATGGAGACATACATCCAGGCTCAGGGGTACGCTATCTGGCGCAAGGTCAAGGTCCGATTTGTTGTTCCTGCCGATGAGAACATCAATGCTGAAAATATGCATGATGTTGAGGCAAATGCGAAGGCAAGGAACATCATCATTATACATCAATATCACAGACGGTTTTTAACTAAAAACCGTCTATGATTATCCAATATCACAGACGGTTTTTTACTTAAAAACCGTCTGTGATATTTTTTCTACCCCTAAATCTATTTCTGTTTATTGGCTAGCCTCAGGAAATGCTAGCCATGCCCTCTGAAACAAGCAGATACACAATTCACAAATACAATATTTCACAAAAATAAAACATCCAATTCACATCGCACTTCATTTCACAAACATAAAAGCATCTATTTCGCAAATCAATTAATTGAAATGAAATAAAATATCCGTTAACAAATACAGAATTACAAAAGATGTACACTGCATTTGCACTTAGATGGTAACATTGCATTTTTTATTGCTCTATCACTCCGGAATCGAGATCTCGCGAAAGGAACTGATCCATAATCAACGAACTTGTCAGAGTGAACAAGCTACACTTGGATGGTGCATGATTGCCATTCAAGTATTGCTTGTGCACCCGACAAGTTCGTTGATTATGGATATCTTCCTTTCGCGAGACCTCGATTCCGGAGTGATAAGAGCAATAAAAAAATCATTGTGCGCAGTGAAACTTTCCTTCTGACGGTTTTGTATGCAGCCCGTCGATAGGAATATTAAAACCGTCTGTGATACTCGTTTTCTCCGACGCCGCCAACACACACGGTGTCCAAATTAAAACCGTCTATGTTAGTGTCGGTCACAGACGGTTTGACACACAGACGGTGTCGTAGGGGTGGCCCCCACCTAAACCCAGCAGACCTGGTAGGAAGTTATAAGGCCCAGAACAGGCCACGGGTAATGACACAAATACCCCTGAAGGGGTAATCAGCTGTAAGGGCATAATTGTAAAAGCACTCCCTATGTATATATATAGAACACCGGCCATGGGGAGGGGGCAGGCCATTACACTCATCTTAATCACTCTCCACTACCATCTCTCTCTCTGTTTGGTCTGTAGCCACAACAGTTGGCGCCGTCCGTGGGGAGGACAAGGACAAGCCTGAAGACCGAAGAAGAAGGATGGCACCGAAAAAAGCTTCTTCAGCGGCGGCGAAGGGAAAGAAGGCGGCCGGGCCGGAGCGTCGTATGAGTACCAGGGCTTCGGCATCGGCAGCGGCGAGTGCGGGTGGCGACGCAGGCGCGGTGGCCGAGGACGTCGACGTTCGCGCGGTGACGACCAACCTCGTCACCGGCACCGCGACGACCAACCTCGTCACCGGCACCGCGACGACCAACCTCGTCACCGGCACCGCGACGACCAACCCCGTCACCGGCACCACGGCGACCCACCCCGTCGGCGGCGTTACGGCGGCAAACCCGGCGGTCGAAGACGTCGACGCCGGTGCGGGGACAACCGACCCCGCCAACGCAACGACAGCCGACCTCGCCGCCCCCGCCGCGACCCTCGTCGGCAGCGCGGACCGGGCGGTTCGAGGTAGCCACGACGGAGTGACTGGCAGCTCGGGAGCTCGCGACGCGGTCGTGCCGCGCCGATCCGCCCGTTGGGAGTACCGGCGACCCCGCCCGCACAGGCGGTGGAAAGCGCCCTACTGGCGGCCCTCAACGCGTTCCAGCGGGAGCTAGGGGACCTTCGCGGAGCCGTCCGAGATATGCAAGAGGCTCGGAGCCAGCAGGCCGCGCCAGCAATCGCGACCGAGCCCACGCCGGAGAGGGCGGACAGTCGCGAAGCCCCCACGTCTAGCCGCGTGCCACTGTGGCGCGTAGATCCGGAGTCCCCGCTTTCTGCGGAGCTGCAGCAGGCGGCATGGCCCGAAGACTTCAAGTTCCCTAGCGCCGTCGACTCGTACAAAGGCGACACGGACCCCCGCGAGTTCGTGCGCGTGTACGAAACCGCGATCGAAGCCGCGGGCGGAGACGACACCACGAAGGCGAACGGACTCCCCCTCGCGCTACAAGGAGTGGCGCTCTCTTGGTTCTTTACCATAGAGCCGGGCTCCATCTATGCGTGGGAGCAGCTTCGCGTCTGCCTTCACAACAACTTCCAAGGAAACTACGTCGATCGAGTCGACGCGGACCAACTCTTTGCTGTAAAGCAAAAACCCTCGGAGAAGCTCCGGGACTACTTCAAACGCTTCGCCAAGATTCGATGCCAAGTGAAAGACGTTAACGAAACCACCATCGTTAACGCAGCCATACAGGGCCTTCGCCCGGGCCCAATGGCCGAGTACAACGCGCGAAAGCCAATCAAGACGGTGGCGAAGCTCTTCGACAAAATGGAAGAATATGCCAGGGCGGAGGAAGACGCGCGGCGAAGGCAAGGTGACGACTCCGACACCAACCAGGCCGGAGCCTCGGCAAAAGCCGAAGATCCGCCGAAGGGCGGTTCTTCGAAGGGAAAACGTAAGCAGGAGTCGTCCAGGGACGCGCCCGACCGCAGGGACGCTCGCATAAGGAGTCGTCCGATCAGCCCAAGCGCGGCCAGCAGAGGTCGAGGCGAAACCGGTACGTCCTCGACATCGAAGGCGGGTCCGACGAGGGTGCTCCAGCGGGCCGAGGCGGTCGGGGGCGCCGTGGCCGGGGGCGCGGTCGTGGCAGGGGCCGCGACGATAAGGGTCGTGGAGATTACGACGACCAGCATCAGTGACTGTGGTGCGTAGTCCACGGCCGCGGCAATCATGATACCCGCGCCTGCACCTCCATCGCGGCGCTCCGCGACAGCGTCGCTAGGGACAGGAACCCGGAGGCGCGCCCGCCTGCGGTGGCCCACGTCCAATTCCCATACGAGGCCCCCATGCAGGTACAGGCGCAAGTGATGCAACCCCAGGAAGGCACCTTACGGATCCAAGCTCACGTACAGCAGCCTCGGGAGGGCCTCCTGTCGCTGCAGGCCCCAGACGCAACCCACCGCAGGGTCATTAACGTCATATCCGGAGGCTCTGCGTTGGAATTCACCTCGGCACGGCAGCAGAAAGCCTATGCGCGAAGACTACATCACGTGGCGGCATACCCAGCGCAAGCACCGCCGGATTGGGCGCAGCACGAAGTTACATTCACGCCCGACGACGCCCAGGGTGTGGACTTCCCTCATCAGGACCCCCTGGTCATCCGGGTCACTATCGCGGGCTGCGACGTGGGGCGCGCCTTGGTGGACGGCAGTAGCTCCGCGAACGTATTGTTTGCGGCGGCCTTCGACCAGATGGGGATCCCTCGAAGCCGCCTAGGGCCCTCGGGAATCCCACTGCAGGGCTTCGGGGGACAGCCCCTTCGGGCGCTGGGCCAAATAGGTCTTCAAGTCTCCTTCGGCCGAGATGACAATGTGCGGGCCGAAGATGCCACCTTCGACGTGGTCGACCTTCCGTACCCCTACAATGCCATATTAGGGCGCCCAATCCTCAACTCCTTCAGCGCGGTACCACATCACGGCTATCTATGCATGAAGATCCCGGGTCTCCGGACCACCATCACCGTCCGAGGCGACCAGGATATGGCCCGACGCATCGAGCCAGGTACCAGGTGCCCGCGTCGCGAAGCCCAACGGCGCTCCTAGAGCTGGCGTCACCACGCGGAGGTCCGCGGGGCCATTCACAGGCACCTTGGCGGGCCCTGCAGATGTCTAGCGACTAGAGGCTTCGGCCGCACCAAGGGCAAACGGTTAGTATATCCATCCTTTGTAGTTGCTCACCCGCGCAAACGGGGATGTAATGAAGATCGCCGTTTGTCGCTAATCTTTCTTTATCACGCGCAAGTACGCGGTGAAGGCGCGCACAGGCTTAGCCAACGCGCGCGTTCCCGCAGTATAAACAAAGACGCACGTTCGTGTGTGCACTCGCCGTAGCCAGGGGTACGTGACTGAGTATAAATCGAAGTCGCACGTTCGCGTGTGCACTCGCCGTAGCCAAAAGGTGACGGGCCTGAGTATAAACAAAGACGCACGTTCGCGTGTGCACTCGCCGTAGCCAAAAGGTGACGGGCCTGAGTATAAACAAAGACGCACGTTCGCGTGTGCACTCGCCGTAGCCAGGGGTACGTGACTAAGTATAAATCGAAGTCGCACGTTCGCGTGTGCACTCGCCGTAGCCAAAAGGTGACGGGCCTGAGTATAAACAAAGACGCACGTTCGCGTGTGCACTCGCCGTAGCCAGGGGTACGGGACTGAGTATAAATCGAAGTCGCACGTTCGCGTGTGCACTCGCCGTAGCCAAAAGGTGACGGGCCTGAGTATAAACAAAGACGCACATTCGCGTGTGCACTCGCCGTAGCCAGGGGTACGGGGCTGAGTATAAATCGAAGTCGCATGTTCGCGTGTGCACTCGCCGTAGCCAAAGGTGACGGGCCTGAGTATAAACAAAAGACGCACCGGGGGGATGCCCTCGCGCGCACCAGTCTACGGACTTTAAATAAGACGTAGCGTCGAGGTCCGCCTCCGCACGCACCAGTCTACGGACTTTAAATAAGACGTAGCGTCGAGGTCCGCCTCCGCACGCACCAGTCTACGGACTTTAAATAAGACGTAGCGTCGAGGTCCGCCTCCGCACGCACCAGTCTACGGACTTTAAATAAGACGTAGCGTCGAGGTCCGCCTCCGCACGCACCAGTCTACGGACTTTAAATAAGACGTAGCGTCGAGGTCCGCCTCCGCACGCACCAGTCTACGGACTTTAAATAAGACGTAGCGTCGAGGTCCGCCTCCGCACGCACCAGTCTACGGACTTTAAATAAGACGTAGCGTCGAGGTCTGCCTCCGCACGCGCGAGTCTCCGGACTATAAAGCAAGGCGTAGCGTCGAGGTCTGCCTCCACACGCGCGAGTCTCCGGACTATAAAGCAAGACATAGCGTCGAGGTCTGCCTCCGCACGCGCGAGTCTCCGGACTATAACAAGGCAAAGTGCGGAGGTCCGCCTCCGCACACGCCAGTCTACGGGCTGTCCGTTCTAAGGAACCCTTGCGCACTACTTCGCCAATGGTGGCATCAACACACAGCGCATATCCTAAAATGCCAGGACGTCTGCATACCGGAAAAATCACAAGTACAAAGGTCCGGCAACATCCCTGCCGCTCTAAGCCGCTATCCCGCGGGTTCATCCTTAACACGCGCTAAAGCTGGGGCCTCGCTCGAAGAAGGCCGGCTCGCCCAAAAGTCCAGCGACTCTTCGGCCCTTCGCCAGCGTCGAAGGCGTCGCCGGGTTGAAAGGTCGGCCGCAAGAAGCCGGCCCCAGCAAGGAAGCTGCCCGGGATATAGGCGAAAGTCAGAATGCATGCAGCAAGTGTGTACTTTATTCGCAAAGACAAGGAACAGTACAACGCACGCCTACACCTAGGCACCACGGCGTCAGACCTGCGGGTTCCCGGCGCCTTCGGAGGGCCCAGCGCCGCCATCGTCGCGTCGAGGGACCCCGTCTAGAAATTGGCCGAGGCTCCCCGTCCCGTAGAGCAACTTCTGGAGCTCGATCCGTGCAGCATCCGGCCCGACGTAAGCCCAGATCCGGTCGCAGAAGGGCCCGAGGGCAAGGCGAGCGGAGCGGACGGCGCCGGACATTACTCCGGCCCCGCCAGGCATCTCCAGCTGGGGGTCATCCAGCCCGGCGACGTGCGTACAACCGCGGTGCTGCAGGAGCGCGCACACCAAGCATGCCGACGTGTACGCGCAGTGGGTGCCGAAGGACGTCGCCGCATCGCGCACGACGTTGGCGGCATCCCCGACCCAGCGGAGCGTCCGAGACAACTCCTCCGGGCCGAAGGCGCGGCCCGGCACCTCAGTTACCAGCCCTTGAAGATGGCTCTCCAGCGCTTGCATGGCGTCCCACGCAACCACCGAGGCGTCGCCCAGCGTCTGGTTACGCTCCGCTAGAGTCAAGGCAAGCTCGCCTTTTTCCTTCTCTAGCGTGGCGACATGCTCCAGGAGCCCGTCCCGCTCCGCCGCAAACTTTTGTTCAGCAGCTGTCGCGGCCGACTCCTGCGCCGACGCAGCAAGTCTTTCGACGTGTGCCCTCGCTTCGGCACATTCCGCTTCCAGCTGGCGGATGCGGGCGTCCTGGGCAGAGCGGGCTCCAGAGGCTTCGCGTAGCTCCTCCTTGACGGCCCGCAGCCTATCCTCGAGCGTCGTTCGGCCACGAGCATAGGCCGTTTGCAAGGCCTGCCCCAGCACAAGTGTCTGCAGAAGGGAAAGACTTAGCAAGCTCAGCTAGCCCAGGCGTCGTCGTATGAAGTACTTACCCTCACCCCAGACAACTCGAAGGCGTCTTCGAGGCGCCCCGCCCCATAGGCCTGCAGCACTTGCGGGTCGACGCTGGTGGCCGCGTCATTCACAATCCCGCGCCACGCCCTCAGCGTCTCCGGGGGCGGCACGAAGTCCGCGGGGCTTGTGCACGCGGAGGTCCCGTGTTCTGCCAAGCGCTCCCTCTCCAGAATGAGCAACGCTGCACACAGGGATGCAGGTGAGCACCGCAAGGCATAGAGTCATACACCAAAGTAAGCTAAGCCACCGTACCCTCGGTAGCAGAAGGAACGGTCCCGCCGCGGGCAGAAGCCTCCGCGTTCGGGGAGGGCGACGGCTGTCTCTGCGCGACGAGCGGCGTGGCCAGGGAGGCCGAAGGCGCGCACGCCGCAGGGTCTCCGGCGCTTGCCCTGGAGTCCCACAAGCTTCTGATGCCCGTGGCCACGACGAATCCTCGCGGTGTCCGGTGGAGCTCCGGCCGCACACACGGCCATTTAGCCGGGGCAGCCAGCAGCGACACCGCCCCCGCAGCCGCGGTCAGAGAAGACCCCGCGGCTGCCGCGCCCGGGGGCGTAGGTTCCGTGGTGGCAGTTGTCGCACGGGGCACCTCGGTTTCTGCTGCTATCGATAAAGGCAGCACGGCTCCGTGCGCCCCCGCGGAGGGCACCTCCGGCACCACAACGGCCGCGGTCGAAAGCTCCACCTCGGCATCGCCGGTCCATACGGGTTCCGCCTCGGTGACTTCGGCGGGCGATGAGACTTCCCCCCTCCGGCCGCCCGCGGCAAACCCGCCGTCCGGGACGCTCGCCGAGGATACCTCGCCTTCGGCGTCTGCGCCACCCAAGCCCGAATCGGCATACCTCGCCGAGTCCGACTCTGCGTCCGCCGCGACCTCGGAAACATTAGCAGCAGGCACGGCAGGCGCCCCGCTGCGGCCCGTCTTCCGAGACGGGGCCTTCTTCTTCTTCGCTGCACCGTCGTCTGGAGCGACACGGTCCGGCACGGCAAGGCCCAGGACCTCGCACACGCGGTTTATTCGCGCCAGCCCCGCCTCGGCGATAGCAGACGCGCGCTGCTCGTGCTCCCTGGCGGTGTACGGCCCCAGAAACATGCGCGCGGCTTGCTCCACCTCCTCCAAGGAAATTCCTGAAGCAAAGGAGCATAGCATCAGCATATAACGCATTTTGCGTGAATAAAGGAGGGACGCGATCGAGGCTCACGAAGACCGGGGGGCGCCGGCAGCGAGCAGACCCAGGGCGAAACATTGTTGTCTCGACGCCTCTCGACGGCAAGGTGCCAGTCGTAGGCAAGCGGTGCCACGCCGTACATCACGTACTCTTCGGCGAGGTCGCGCATGTTGAGGCGGGCGGCCACGCCTACGAGCCGCTTGACCCTCCGCTTGTCCTCATCATCGAGCGTTCGGCCGGGCGAGGGCTTGAACGCGATCGGTCGGCCTGTGCACTCAAGGCCGCTCCCGCTCTCCACACGGTGCTAGAACCACCGCTTCATGCAGCAAGATTCCCACTTCCCGCGAGTTGAGTTCGCAGGGAAGAGCTTCTTGCACGACGGACGAAGAATAAAAGTGACGCTACCGAAGCTCGACAGCGTCCCGTCCTTCCGACCGTTGGGCTGGCATCGTGCCTCGTGAAGATAGGCGAACAACGACGCGCTGGGCCAACACGCCCCCGAGCGCAAGGCCCAGCTGTACACCGCAAGCCGGGCCACGCCGTTCGGAGTCAGTTGCGCCAGCTCCAGCTCGAAGGTCCGCAGCACGTCGCCCACCATAGCCGCCGCTGGGATGCGGAGCCCCGCATCGAAAAAGGCAACGAACACGACCGCTTCTGACCTCTCGGGATGCGGTTCCGTCTCGTCGGCGGCGGGCAATCGTACCTCCTGGCGCCCAGACAACTTCCCCGCGCGCAGGAGCCCTTGGATCGTCTTCTCGGTCACGAGCGAGGGGCCTAGCTCGCTGGAGAACGTGCCTTCCTCCTCCGCCACCAGCCGCTCCTGGTCCGCCGCCGCCGGGTCGCGCTCTTGGAGCGCGTATTTCACCTTCAACAGCGAGGACCGCCGGCGAATGTCAGGGCCACCAACCGCCTGGCTGCGCTTGCTGCTGGAGGCCATCGCTTCCCACGGAGAGACTGAAGCGGTGAAGATAGCGTGAAGGTGTAGAGGGCGGAGCAGACAGGAAAGATGGCGTAAAGATGCGGGGACGCTGTTACGGGGGGGCTATTTCAAGCCCCCTCGCCCATACCGCCGCTACCAAAGCGTCGCAACGATCCGCGTACCGGATGCAATCGCAGCGGTGTAAAGGTCCGCCCCGCGCGATTCCCCGTAACGGAAAGCGAAGTGTTGCGAGGCGCGACCGCAGTCGTACAAGCGCCCGTCCGGCGCAATGCCCCATACCCAAAGCTGGAAGGCCACGACCACAAGCGCCAAGGGCCGTCACAGCATGACGCTACCTAGCCGTCGTTAAAGGTGCATTAATGGGCCAGGGGATCACAACCGCTCCGGCGTCGTGCCATTCACAGCCCGCCCCGTGCCCCCCTTGCCTAGGGAAGAGGCGAGCGGCCGCGCACACGCAATCGTCCACATCCCGCCGCCCGCCGGTCATAGGCCGCCACGTGCCCCGGGCGCGTCGGGTCGCACGGTACGGATGGCAGGCCGGGGGCCGGCGTGATTCCAGGTACCTTTACAGCGCAAGGCCGCATCGCAAGACCACAAGTCACCGCACGCGTGGCGGTGTTTGCGAGGCGAAGGTTGCAGGGTAGGGGACGGAGCGCGCGCGTCTACTTCGACTAGGCGCCAGCTTCGCTGCCACCCGTTCGAAGGGTAGGGGACGGAGCGCGCGCGTCTACTTCGACTAGGCGCCAGCTTCGCTGCCACCCGTTCGAAGGGTAGGGGACGGAGCGCGCGCGTCTACTTCGACTAGGCGCCAGCTTCGCTGCCACCCGTTCGAAGGGTAGGGGACGGAGCGCGCGCGTCTACTTCGACTAGGCGCCAGCTTCGCTGCCACCCGTTCGATGGGTAGGCGACGGAGCGCGCGCGTCTACTTTGACTAGGCGCCAGCTTCGCTGCCACCCGTTCGAAGGGTAGGGGACGGAGCGCGCGCGTCTACTTCGACTAGGCGCCAGCTTCGCTGCCACTCGTTCGAAGGGTAGGCGACGGAGCGCGCGCGTCGACTTCGACTAGGCGCCAGCTTCGCTGCCACCCGTTCGAAGGGTAGGGAACAGAGCGCGCGCGTCCACTTCGACTAGGCGCCAGCTTCGCTGCCACCCGTTCGATGGGTAGGGGACGGAGCGCGCGCGTCCACTTCGACTAGGCGCCAGCTTCGATGCCACCCGTTCGAAGGGTAGGGGACGGAGCGCGCGCGTCTACTTCGACTAGGCGCCAGCTTCGCTGCCACCCGTTCGAAGGGTAGGCGACGGAGCGCGCGCGTCTACTTCGACTAGGCGCCAGCTTCGCTGCCACCCGTTCGAAGGGTAGGGGACGGAGCGCGCGCGTCTACTTCGACTAGGCGCCAGCTTCACTGCCACCCGTTCGATGGGTAGGGGACGGAGCGCGCGCGTCTACTTCGACTAGGCGCCAGCTTCGCTGCCACCCGTTCGAAGGATAGGGGACGGAGCGCGCGCGTCTACTTCGACTATGCGCCAGCTTCGCTGCCACCCACTCGATGGGTAGGAAACGGAGCGCGCGCGCGTCTACTTCAACTAGACGGAGCGAGCTCAAAGAACGCAGAACAGCACGTACGACCACAATGACTCGAAAATGCAAAGGTCAATTTGCGGCAAGAGCAGACATGCTCTCGTAAACAGATATGCGTCGCCACACCAGCATATGCTCGTTCGCACGATCAGAGCGTATGGATGACTTCATATCTGTCTACGAGAGCAAGTCAGGCCTTGCCATTTCCACATCAAGTCGTGAAGCATTCCCACAAATAGGATATATTTTGTTCACGAGCGCTCGTGGGCATTGACGCCGGTCGACGCAGTCATCAAACGCAGATGAACAAAATTTTCCCCTACATGTGAGAAGTTAACCATGAGCAGGTACGGGAGGTGCAGCAAGGGATGTCTAGGGAGCGGCCCCCGACGCCAGCATATTTATACTCGGCCTCACCAGGCGAAGAGTCGCCAGCATGGAGGCATGCCAACCGACGGAAGCACAAACGCGGGGTGTCGGGCGGTTCAGCTACTAGGGGCACGTAAGTGCAACCGTCCGCACCCCACCGCGTGCACACCGGAAACCGTCGCACGCTCTACTTACGAGAAGGCGCACTGCACGATGCGACAGCCTGCCCCCTGGCAGGCCAACCGTCATTAAAAAGCACACCACCAGGCGGCAAGGTCGCAACGACTGCGGAGCGCGCGCGCCTCAGAAGTCCAAATGCCGGGAGTCCGCCGTCACATTGATGGTCACGACGCCTCAAGGCCCGCACCGCGCCAAGCACGCTTCACCACGTGGACGGCCGGAAGAGCACGCATCTGCTTCGGCCACAGCGTAGCCCCGGGTCAAGTTTGGAGAAGTTCACAGGCCGCGGGGACGGAGGGGGCCAAAGGACTCGGCGACATGGCTTCGGCCCTGTGAAGCCCTTCACCATGAGAGGCTCCTGTCGTAGGGGTGGCCCCCACCTAAACCCAGCAGGCCTGGTAGGAAGTTATAAGGCCCAGAACATGCCACGTGTAATGACACAAATACCCCTGAAGGGGTAATCAGCTGTAAGGGCATAATTGTAAAAGCACTCCCCATGTATATATATATATATATATATATATATATATAGAACACCGGCCATGGGGAGGGGGCAGACCATTACACTCATCTTCATCACTCTCCACTACCATCTCTCTCTGTTTGGTCTGTAGCCACAACAGACGGTTTTGTCAAACCGTCTGTGATTGCCCGTCTAGTATTAGGCTTTCTGTAGTAGTGGGCCGAGGTCGCGGCCGTGGGCAAGAAAGATGGCACGATGTTGAAACTAAAAAGAAGCCATACCGGAAATTTGACAAGATGAAGATCAAATGCTACAATTGCACTCCTTTTCCACAGCCTTAATCTTTCATCCTTCACTGCTGGTGATGGCCAATTCGCGTACTACGGCTTCTCCAACAGCAATCTCACCATTGATGGAGCAGCGACAATCCTTCCAGGAGGCTTGCTCGAGCTAACAAACGGCACGAGCAATATCCAAGGCCATGCTTTCCACCCGACCCCACTGCGCTTCCGCAAGTTGCGCAATGACACAGTACAATCCTTCTCCGTATCCTTCGTGTTTGGCCTTCCCTGATGTCAGCGCCGACGGCATCACCTTCTTCATTGCCCCGAGCATGGATTTCTCCAGCGCGTTACCGGCCCAGTATTTGGGCCTGCTTAACGACACGTACAACTGCAATTTCGCCCAGTGTTTGGGCCTGCTTAACGACACGTACAAAACATCGAGTTCAAAGACATCAATAACAACCATGTTGCTATCCCATTATGCAGGCTTCTACGATGACCACAATGGTTACTTCCATGATTTGACGCTGTTTAGCGGGGAGGCGTTGCAAGTTTGGGTAGACTAGGATGCAGAGGCCACACAGATTAATGTGACCTTGGCTCCCTTCAAAATGGCCAGACCCATCCGCCCACTACTCTCAGCCATCTGTGACCTCTCAACTGTACTGCTCACAGCCGAGGCATACGTCGGCTTCTCATCTGCAAACAATGGCAAACCATCAAACCATCTTCTTGCCATAGAGTTGGAGCTTCAGCATGAACGGACCCGCTCCGGCCTTCTTCACCGCTCAGCTACCAGACCTGCCTCGTGTTGTCCAAAAAGCTGCGCGGAAGAAGGTCTTACAGGTCATTGTGCCTATAGCAACTGCAACATCTTTGTAGTGGGCTTGGTTGTGTTCAGGGGCGGAGGGCCCGATAGGGCTAGCTATGGCCCAAGCCATACCTTAAATTTTTTTTTTGCAATGGACCCCCATATACCCCTCTATACAATAGCCCAATAACATAATCCCAAACCCTAGTCTCTCTCCTCAGTCCTCAAAATTTTTCCCCCTGAGACTCTGAGAGCGCGGCGGGCGGCGACGGAGGAACTGGGGCCTGGGGGAGCGGCGGGCGGCGGGAGGCGGTCGGCCGGCGGGCGAGCGGGCGGGACTCGGCCAGGCCACTCGGGTCTCGGGAGGCGGGAGGCCGGCGGGGCGGGCGGGACTCGGGAGGCCGGAGGCGGGCAGCGGGAGGCGGGAACCGGCGCCGGCAGGCGGGCGGGCCGCGGGCGGGACTCGGCCGCCACTCGGCAGTCGGGAGGCGGGCGACCGGCGCGGGCGGGCGGGACTCGGCCAGGCCACTCGGGAGGCGGGCGGCGGGAGGCGGGAGGCGGGCTGCCCGCAGTCGGCAGAGACGCAGAGGCACAGGCGCAGAGGGCCTGAGGGCCTGAGGCAGATATTTGTGAAATGTGAATGGATTTGTGATGTGAATGGATTTGTGATTTGTGAATTTTGGTATTAGGCTAAAATAAATTTGTGATTTGTGAATTTTGATTTGAGGCTTGAGCAATGGATAGAAGGGAAAAAGGAAAATCACAGAGAGGTGAGGCATATATTAGGAGTGTCATTGATATTTGATAATTGATATGCAGTTTCCATTTGTCAATTTACATATTGCAAATTCATAGGTCAATTTATTTGTCTATTTATTTTTACGTGTTTAGATTTGAAGAACTATTTTAATCGGGGTTCAAGTGCCACAAACCCAGGCCACTCGGGAGCCGGACCAGCAGGAGAGGAAGGGGCAGCCACCGGCCTGAGCGTAGCCGGCGGCGGGCGGGCGGCAGCCACCAGCGACCGGCGCGCAGGTATAGATCCGCCCCACCTCATTTTTTTCCCGTCCTCCGCCACTGGTTGTGTTCCTTTTTGTTAGACCATGTGGTTAGGTTTAGGGTATTTTGGTGATAAATAATTGATAATGGTTAATTTGTTATAATGAATAATTTGTGATTTTGTTTAACGATGTTATGTGAGGTGTGTGGTGCGTGCGTGAACTGATATTGGTTAAATTGGGACGAACTTGTACCGGAAAAATATTCTGTGGTCTTTGCATGTGCAGGTTAAGCATGGAGACGATCATGGCCGGTGACGAGGTGGACCGGGACTAGGATGGGAGATCCGAGGTTCGGACGGCCAAAGAGGTCACGAGCTGGTCGGGCTCATGCTTGGGGCACATGGAGATCAAAGGTTGATGATACGTGGAGAAGCTATGGGAGTTGCGGTCCTGAAGGCTTCGACACGTGACACGTTAGAAAAGTCAGGAGTGTGAAAAACCCGTGTTAGGAAGGGTTTCGGTGTAGCACCACATAACCATATGGGATACTACCATGGAACGTCATCGCCAAAGTGAAGAATAAATAAACTCTGCTATGCATCGCTTATATATTACACTTTTGTTGTAAATTATTTATGTGCGATGCGTATGGATATGAACTCAATGATGTATACTAACTACTGATCATGAGACTAGTACAGAACACATACGGTGACTACGGGTATTTCGCGCCCGGGGTCCCCACAAACACCTAGTTTTTCGAAGTGGCTTCTTCACTAATCTCACTCTCATCTCACTCCAAAGATAAGGCAGGGGGTCACGGGCAGAGCAGAGTGGACAGACCAACAGGCAGGGTGCACCTGCCACAGATCAAGCGACACTCGCCAGTGTGATAGCAATGTTGGAGCAGAATCGTTACCAGGGAGAACAGAACATCTTACAAGTGTTAGACCAGCATGCCAGACTTCTTGAACAGATAGCAGCCAGATCTCCGGGAATTCAAGATGGAAGCAATGTTCCTCGGGATGGTGCACCAATTTCCACCCGATGGGCAGACTTTATGAAAACACGTCCACTAGTCTTTTTCACCTCAGCTGACCCCATAGTAGCTGAGGATTGGCTCGTGGACGTGGAAAGGAAACTTGACACTGTTCGATGTGATGATAAAGAAAAGGTGTTGTATGCATCCCATCAGTTACAGGGCGCTGCAGCAACATGGTGGATCAACTATCAACACACACTGCAGAACAGAGAGATTAGTTGGGAAAGAGAGTCAGATTTGCAGCGAGATTTCCCCAACTTACTCCCTGGACCAAGTTAATCTCGGGGTCGAGATTCTTTTAAGGGGGGTAGGTTGAAAAACCCCAAAATTTCAACCCCAAAATTTTTGTGAATTTTTGCTGAATTTTTGAGTGAATTCTGAAAACTTTCCCTTTTTGGAAAGTCCCCCAAAAATCCGCCTTCCTTTTCTGGCCGGGCGCCTTCTTCCTTCGTTGGCGCCCTCGCCCGATTCCGCTTTCCCCCTCCTCCCGGCGCCTCCCGCTCTCCCTCCCGCGTTGGCGCCGCCCCGCCCCTGCCTTTCTCCTCGCCCAGCGCCTCCCTCCGTTTTCCTCCTCCGGCGTCCCGCCCCTCCCCGCTTCTCCCCGTCCCAAGCGCCCGCGCTCCCTCTCCCCTCCGCTGGCGCCACCCTAGCTCTCCGCTTTCTCCCCCCCGCACGTGTGCGCGCTGGCGCCCGCGGCCGCACCGCCCCTGCGCCCGCGGACAGCGCCCGTTCGGACCGCCGCGCCTCCCCGCCGTTCCCCGGTCCGGAGCCAGCTGTGCCCCGTGCCACGCGTCGCCCCTCTTCTGCTCCGGCCCCACCTGCCAGTCCCCTTCTCCTCCCTTCGCCCGCAAGCCTCGCCTCCGCCATGCCGCCCCGACCACCTGCTCCCGTCACTCGCATTCACTCCCGTGCAGAGCCAGCTCCGCCTTCCTTCCGCGCCAAGGCGTCGCCCTACCTGCCCCTGTTGACTTCCGCGCCCACGCCCGTGCCTCCTCCTCCTCGGATCCTCTCCCCTCCGCTCGGGTATAAAACCCCCACTCCTTCTCCTGCACGCCCCTTTGCTTCCCAAGCCTCTCCACCATCCTCACCGCCCTCCTGCCACTCCGGAGCACCCCCTCGCGTAGCCGATTGGAATATCTCCACCCCGAGCGCCGCCATTCCTTTCCCCCTGCGCCGGCAGCCCCGAAAAGCAATCCCCTTCTTCCCTTCCCCATTTGCCAATTCCTTTGCCCCTGAGCATCTCTGTCGTCTGCTAATCCTTTTGGTGAACTCCCTTGGCCAGGAGAACTGCTGAGGAGCTCTGTCGCCGACGACCCCGCCGACCTCGACAGCTCTCCCGTGGCCAGATCACTCCGAGGCTTCCCAGCTTCCACCGCCGCCCCCAACGTGAGCCCCTTGACCCCCTGTCCGTGTGGCCGCGGCTGATTGGACCCTCTCGCCGCCGGCAACCCCCCTCCGCTACCAAAAAGCCGAACCACCCCCTTCTCTCTCCCGCTCTCTCCTTTGACCCCCTCGCCTCCCTAAGCCCTAAAATGAGTTCCCCGCTCGGAGGGCTACCCGCCGGTGCCCTCGGTCGCCGCCGACGACCCTCCGTGCACTCAATCCGCCGTCGCCACCGTAGCACCGCCCCGGGGACACTGTAGCAGCGGGAGGAGGAAGACGACTCTCTCCCCCGCGACGTGGCCCCTTCTCCACCGTCCATCTCTCCCGTGCCGTCTAACTCAAAGCGTCGGATGGCCGCTCCTCTCCGCCGTCCGATCTTCTTAATCACCGCCTCTCTTGTCCGTTGGATCTCCCCGTAACGGTTCGCTAATCCTCGTTGTATCGCGTCCGTCGGATCTTCTTAAATCCCCCGCCTCTCCGCCGTCGGATCTGCCCGGCGTGCTGCTTCGCCCGCCTCATCCGGCCGTTCGCCCGAGCCACGTGTCGCTCATCTGAGCCTCGTGGGCGCGCGCATGCCTGGGCTGAGCCTCGGCCTGCCTCGCCGCGCCGCGCGCGCGCGCACGGGTTGCCGCCCGCGCGTTTGAAATCTCGGCCGGGCCGCTCTATAGCACCGGGCCGGCCCGTCACTGTTCATCCCGATTTTCCAGTGATTTTCTAATTTTTAAAATCCCAGAAAATCTAAATAAATCCTAGAAAATCACAGAAAATCCCAAAAATTCCCAAATTTCACCACATTGCTCCAAATAATATTCTTGACCCATTTGTGACGTCCTTTCCACCAAATTCATCCCAGATAAATTTTTAAAATTCCCTATTTGGAGATTTGTGCATTTTACTCCTTTTTAAATAGTTTATTTTTCCTCGCTTGATTAGTCTCAAGCTGGATTTAATTTATTTTATGTGTTTGCGCTAGTGTCGGAGATCCCGGAAGTTCAAGTGCAGGCTCAGGACCCAGGTGTTTCTTCGTTCGAGCTAGCCGAGATCATTCAAATCAACGGCAAGTCTCAAATCCTTTGATCATGTTGCAACCCATGTTATTTAATTATGTTATTATGTTATTTGCATTGAGCTAATTGTGAAATGTTACTTCAAAGTAAAATAAAATGTTTAGAATGACATGTTATGTAGTTAAACCTACCACCGATAAATGTCATGTTAAACTTGTAGCCATGCCTTTGTAACCCTAGAAATAATTATCTGTTAATCTAGATAACTGTAAGATATTATTATCACTCAAAAGTCTTATACTAATAAGGTCGTGGCAGCGAGCCAACAGAATTTGTAAAACCCGACTCTAAGGTAGGGTGGTATGGGACACCGTATCTTAGAGCGGAGAGTGCCGACGTGCACACGGTAGGGTAAGGGGGGGTTTGTGGTGCATCGCAAGATGATTATTCACCCATCTCTTACCCTAGGATTGAAGGAAGGGGGGGTTGTGGTGCATCGCAAGATGATTATGAATATTCACCCAACTCTTACTCTAGGTTGGGTCGCGGGCCTGGTAGGGTTGCGGGCCATGTGAAAATATAAGGACAGAAACCCTTACGCTGAGCAAATGTCATAGCAACCGCTCAACCACAGGTGTTGACTTGTCAACCCTGGTTTAGTACCTGCTCAACTTAAGTGAAACCCCGCATTGGGAGTCAGAGCAAGACAACGATAGGTCTTCACAACTCGGGTCCGGCGTTCCGCGATGGCCAGCGGACGCCCCGAGGTTGTGCGGGTTGATCATCTATCGGGTGGAGTGTATACCAAGGGTTGGGCAGCGAAAAGACCCGGTTCCTTAACTCAGTCATGAGGGTTAAGGGTGCGTGTGGGTAAAGCTGAGTAAACTCTGCAGAGTCAAATAAATGGTATTCGAATACGCCGTGCTCCCGGTGATTGGAGCTGTGTCACTTGGGTGATTCCAGCAGCGAAGCTTAAGTAGTTTTGTACATGCATTAATTTGATCAGTTGGTTAATGAACTCTTCATGAAAAACCCCTGAGATCTTAAGAAGTAAGATTTGAGTCCATTTTATAAAATATTTGCAAATAAAACTGCATCCACTCAAAGTTAATAAACCAAATATATTCCCTTCCTTTGATGTTCCGTGCATGTAAAAAGTTAGGGTCCCTTTGGGACTTGCTGAGCCGGTTGATTGGCTCACGGCTTGCTTTTGCCCTTCTTTAGAGGATCAAGACGAAGGTGAAGGTCTCCCCGTCGAGGACGTCCCTGAGGGTCTCTTCTTCGACGAGGACCCGTGGTTTTAGGTCTTGGCCGCGCTCGAGCGGATTCTGGAGCTTCTGTAATGTAATTATGCTTTGGGCTTGCACGCCCCGCTGTGGAAAATCGGATGCTAATCCTTATGTAAAGTACATGCTGGACTTTTGTTGTAAGCATGCAATGGTATACTCTTGCGCGACGTTCCATAACTGTTCATGCGTGAATAGTTGCGGAATGCCGTGTCCGTACGCGCCCCTGGAAACGGGGGCGTTACAAGAAGTGGTATCAGAGCAGGCTCTTGACCGTAGGTTGAGACCTAAGGCAAACTAGGAAGCGATTTTATCGCAAAACTTAATTTAAGCCATAAAAAGGGTTTACGAAAAACATAAGTATTATTGCTGTCTTCTCCTCTCTTGTTGCTACCTTATCTATCTTAGTTTTTTTTTCTGCTTAAGTTTTGCTTTTGCAAAATGTTTATTGCCCCTCTTGTCTAGCTTCAAAATTTCGCTCCTCGGCAGCTGGAGGAGTAGCCGTCGTTCGCTAGACTAGACTGACCCTGAGTTGTAGTAGTGCTTTTGTAATGTAAAGCAGGTGTAATCATGAACCCTAAGTGGTTTGTGTACCACTTGCATATTGTAAATCTATATTTATTATCCTTGTATGTTGTTTGCTTAATTATCAGTAATCCCCCTGTGTTCAAAGCTTTCTCCTGTCCCCTTTCGCTCTCGTTCTTACCTTTTTCATCCTATACTTACCTTGAAAATTCGATGTCTTACTTATCCCCTCTTGATTGCCAAAGCCGCTGCAAAGCTGATCTCAAGTTCCCAATTGGCAGATGGATCCGGCAGAGCAGAGTGGACAGACCAACAGGCAGGGTGCACCTGCCACAGATCAAGCGACACTCGCCAGTGTGATAGCAATGTTGGAGCAGAATCGTTACCAGGGAGAACAGAACATCTTACAAGTGTTAGACCAGCATGCCAGACTTCTTGAACAGATAGCAGCCAGATCTCCGGGAATTCAAGATGGAAGCAATGTTCCTCGGGATGGTGCACCAATTTCCACCCGATGGGCAGACTTTATGAAAACACGTCCACCAGTCTTTTTCACCTCAGCTGACCCCATAGTAGCTGAGGATTGGCTCGTGGACGTGGAAAGGAAACTTGACACTGTTCGATGTGATGATAAAGAAAAGGTGTTGTATGCATCCCATCAGTTACAGGGCGCTGCAGCAACATGGTGGATCAACTATCAACACACACTGCAGAACAGAGAGATTAGTTGGGAAAGAGAGTCAGATTTGCAGCGAGATTTCCCCAACTTACTCCCTGGACCAAGTTAATCTCGGGGTCGAGATTCTTTTAAGGGGGGTAGGTTGAAAAACCCCAAAATTTCAACCCCAAAATTTTTGTGAATTTTTGCTGAATTTTTGAGTGAATTCTGAAAACTTTCCCTTTTTGGAAAGTCCCCCAAAAATCCGCCTTCCTTTTCTGGCCGGGCGCCTTCTTCCTTCGTTGGCGCCCTCGCCCGATTCCGCTTTCCCCCTCCTCCCGGCGCCTCCCGCTCTCCCTCCCGCGTTGGCGCCGCCCCGCCCCTGCCTTTCTCCTCGCCCAGCGCCTCCCTCCGTTTTCCTCCTCCGGCGTCCCGCCCCTCCCCGCTTCTCCCCGTCCCAAGCGCCCGCGCTCCCTCTCCCCTCCGCTGGCGCCACCCTAGCTCTCCGCTTTCTCCCCCCCGCACGTGTGCGCGCTGGCGCCCGCGGCCGCACCGCCCCTGCGCCCGCGGACAGCGCCCGTTCGGACCGCCGCGCCTCCCCGCCGTTCCCCGGTCCGGAGCCAGCTGTGCCCCGTGCCACGCGTCGCCCCTCTTCTGCTCCGGCCCCACCTGCCAGTCCCCTTCTCCTCCCTTCGCCCGCAAGCCTCGCCTCCGCCATGCCGCCCCGACCACCTGCTCCCGTCACTCGCATTCACTCCCGTGCAGAGCCAGCTCCGCCTTCCTTCCGCGCCAAGGCGTCGCCCTACCTGCCCCTGTTGACTTCCGCGCCCACGCCCGTGCCTCCTCCTCCTCGGATCCTCTCCCCTCCGCTCGGGTATAAAACCCCCACTCCTTCTCCTGCACGCCCCTTTGCTTCCCAAGCCTCTCCACCATCCTCACCGCCCTCCTGCCACTCCGGAGCACCCCCTCGCGTAGCCGATTGGAATATCTCCACCCCGAGCGCCGCCATTCCTTTCCCCCTGCGCCGGCAGCCCCGAAAAGCAATCCCCTTCTTCCCTTCCCCATTTGCCAATTCCTTTGCCCCTGAGCATCTCTGTCGTCTGCTAATCCTTTTGGTGAACTCCCTTGGCCAGGAGAACTGCTGAGGAGCTCTGTCGCCGACGACCCCGCCGACCTCGACAGCTCTCCCGTGGCCAGATCACTCCGAGGCTTCCCAGCTTCCACCGCCGCCCCCAACGTGAGCCCCTTGACCCCCTGTCCGTGTGGCCGCGGCTGATTGGACCCTCTCGCCGCCGGCAACCCCCCTCCGCTACCAAAAAGCCGAACCACCCCCTTCTCTCTCCCGCTCTCTCCTTTGACCCCCTCGCCTCCCTAAGCCCTAAAATGAGTTCCCCGCTCGGAGGGCTACCCGCCGGTGCCCTCGGTCGCCGCCGACGACCCTCCGTGCACTCAATCCGCCGTCGCCACCGTAGCACCGCCCCGGGGACACTGTAGCAGCGGGAGGAGGAAGACGACTCTCTCCCCCGCGACGTGGCCCCTTCTCCACCGTCCATCTCTCCCGTGCCGTCTAACTCAAAGCGTCGGATGGCCGCTCCTCTCCGCCGTCCGATCTTCTTAATCACCGCCTCTCTTGTCCGTTGGATCTCCCCGTAACGGTTCGCTAATCCTCGTTGTATCGCGTCCGTCGGATCTTCTTAAATCCCCCGCCTCTCCGCCGTCGGATCTGCCCGGCGTGCTGCTTCGCCCGCCTCATCCGGCCGTTCGCCCGAGCCACGTGTCGCTCATCTGAGCCTCGTGGGCGCGCGCATGCCTGGGCTGAGCCTCGGCCTGCCTCGCCGCGCCGCGCGCGCGCACGGGTTGCCGCCCGCGCGTTTGAAATCTCGGCCGGGCCGCTCTATAGCACCGGGCCGGCCCGTCACTGTTCATCCCGATTTTCCAGTGATTTTCTAATTTTTAAAATCCCAGAAAATCTAAATAAATCCTAGAAAATCACAGAAAATCCCAAAAATTCCCAAATTTCACCACATTGCTCCAAATAATATTCTTGACCCATTTGTGACGTCCTTTCCACCAAATTCATCCCAGATAAATTTTTAAAATTCCCTATTTGGAGATTTGTGCATTTTACTCCTTTTTAAATAGTTTATTTTTCCTCGCTTGATTAGTCTCAAGCTGGATTTAATTTATTTTATGTGTTTGCGCTAGTGTCGGAGATCCCGGAAGTTCAAGTGCAGGCTCAGGACCCAGGTGTTTCTTCGTTCGAGCTAGCCGAGATCATTCAAATCAACGGCAAGTCTCAAATCCTTTGATCATGTTGCAACCCATGTTATTTAATTATGTTATTATGTTATTTGCATTGAGCTAATTGTGAAATGTTACTTCAAAGTAAAATAAAATGTTTAGAATGACATGTTATGTAGTTAAACCTACCACCGATAAATGCCATGTTAAACTTGTAGCCATGCCTTTGTAACCCTAGAAATAATTATCTGTTAATCTAGATAACTGTAAGATATTATTATCACTCAAAAGTCTTATACTAATAAGGTCGTGGCAGCGAGCCAACAGAATTTGTAAAACCCGACTCTAAGGTAGGGTGGTATGGGACACCGTATCTTAGAGCGGAGAGTGCCGACGTGCACACGGTAGGGTAAGGGGGGGTTTGTGGTGCATCGCAAGATGATTATTCACCCATCTCTTACCCTAGGATTGAAGGAAGGGGGGGTTGTGGTGCATCGCAAGATGATTATGAATATTCACCCAACTCTTACTCTAGGTTGGGTCGCGGGCCTGGTAGGGTTGCGGGCCATGTGAAAATATAAGGACAGAAACCCTTACGCTGAGCAAATGTCATAGCAACCGCTCAACCACAGGTGTTGACTTGTCAACCCTGGTTTAGTACCTGCTCAACTTAAGTGAAACCCCGCATTGGGAGTCAGAGCAAGACAACGATAGGTCTTCACAACTCGGGTCCGGCGTTCCGCGATGGCCAGCGGACGCCCCGAGGTTGTGCGGGTTGATCATCTATCGGGTGGAGTGTATACCAAGGGTTGGGCAGCGAAAAGACCCGGTTCCTTAACTCAGTCATGAGGGTTAAGGGTGCGTGTGGGTAAAGCTGAGTAAACTCTGCAGAGTCAAATAAATGGTATTCGAATACGCCGTGCTCCCGGTGATTGGAGCTGTGTCACTTGGGTGATTCCAGCAGCGAAGCTTAAGTAGTTTTGTACATGCATTAATTTGATCAGTTGGTTAATGAACTCTTCATGAAAAACCCCTGAGATCTTAAGAAGTAAGATTTGAGTCCATTTTATAAAATATTTGCAAATAAAACTGCATCCACTCAAAGTTAATAAACCAAATATATTCCCTTCCTTTGATGTTCCGTGCATGTAAAAAGTTAGGGTCCCTTTGGGACTTGCTGAGCCGGTTGATTGGCTCACGGCTTGCTTTTGCCCTTCTTTAGAGGATCAAGACGAAGGTGAAGGTCTCCCCGTCGAGGACGTCCCTGAGGGTCTCTTCTTCGACGAGGACCCGTGGTTTTAGGTCTTGGCCGCGCTCGAGCGGATTCTGGAGCTTCTGTAATGTAATTATGCTTTGGGCTTGCACGCCCCGCTGTGGAAAATCGGATGCTAATCCTTATGTAAAGTACATGCTGGACTTTTGTTGTAAGCATGCAATGGTATACTCTTGCGCGACGTTCCATAACTGTTCATGCGTGAATAGTTGCGGAATGCCGTGTCCGTACGCGCCCCTGGAAACGGGGGCGTTACAAGAAGTGGTATCAGAGCAGGCTCTTGACCGTAGGTTGAGACCTAAGGCAAACTAGGAAGCGATTTTATCGCAAAACTTAATTTAAGCCATAAAAAGGGTTTACGGAAAACATAAGTATTATTGCTGTCTTCTCCTCTCTTGTTGCTACCTTATCTATCTTAGTTTTTTTTTCTGCTTAAGTTTTGCTTTTGCAAAATGTTTATTGCCCCTCTTGTCTAGCTTCAAAATTTCGCTCCTCGGCAGCTGGAGGAGTAGCCGTCGTTCGCTAGACTAGACTGACCCTGAGTTGTAGTAGTGCTTTTGTAATGTAAAGCAGGTGTAATCATGAACCCTAAGTGGTTTGTGTACCACTTGCATATTGTAAATCTATATTTATTATCCTTGTATGTTGTTTGCTTAATTATCAGTAATCCCCCTGTGTTCAAAGCTTTCTCCTGTCCCCTTTCGCTCTCGTTCTTACCTTTTTCATCCTATACTTACCTTGAAAATTCGATGTCTTACTTATCCCCTCTTGATTGCCAAAGCCGCTGCAAAGCTGATCTCAAGTTCCCAATTGGCAGATGGATCCGGCAGAGCAGAGTGGACAGACCAACAGGCAGGGTGCACCTGCCACAGATCAAGCGACACTCGCCAGTGTGATAGCAATGTTGGAGCAGAATCGTTACCAGGGAGAACAGAACATCTTACAAGTGTTAGACCAGCATGCCAGACTTCTTGAACAGATAGCAGCCAGATCTCCGGGAATTCAAGATGGAAGCAATGTTCCTCGGGATGGTGCACCAATTTCCACCCGATGGGCAGACTTTATGAAAACACGTCCACCAGTCTTTTTCACCTCAGCTGACCCCATAGTAGCTGAGGATTGGCTCGTGGACGTGGAAAGGAAACTTGACACTGTTCGATGTGATGATAAAGAAAAGGTGTTGTATGCATCCCATCAGTTACAGGGCGCTGCAGCAACATGGTGGATCAACTATCAACACACACTGCAGAACAGAGAGATTAGTTGGGAAAGAGAGTCAGATTTGCAGCGAGATTTCCCCAACTTACTCCCTGGACCAAGTTAATCTCGGGGTCGAGATTCTTTTAAGGGGGGTAGGTTGAAAAACCCCAAAATTTCAACCCCAAAATTTTTGTGAATTTTTGCTGAATTTTTGAGTGAATTCTGAAAACTTTCCCTTTTTGGAAAGTCCCCCAAAAATCCACCTTCCTTTTCTGGCCGGGCGCCTTCTTCCTTCGTTGGCGCCCTCGCCCGATTCCGCTTTCCCCCTCCTCCCGGCGCCTCCCGCTCTCCCTCCCGCGTTGGCGCCGCCCCGCCCCTGCCTTTCTCCTCGCCCAGCGCCTCCCTCCGTTTTCCTCCTCCGGCGTCCCGCCCCTCCCCGCTTCTCCCCGTCCCAAGCGCCCGCGCTCCCTCTCCCCTCCGCTGGCGCCACCCTAGCTCTCCGCTTTCTCCCCCCCCCCCCCCGCACGCGTGCGCGCTGGCGCCCGCGGCCGCACCGCCCCTGCGCCCGCGGACAGCGCCCGTTCGGACCGCCGCGCCTCCCCGCCGTTCCCCGGTCCGGAGCCAGCTGTGCCCCGTGCCACGCGTCGCCCCTCTTCTGCTCCGGCCCCACCTGCCAGTCCCCTTCTCCTCCCTTCGCCCGCAAGCCTCGCCTCCGCCATGCCGCCCCGACCACCTGCTCCCGTCACTCGCATTCACTCCCGTGCAGAGCCAGCTCCGCCTTCCTTCCGCGCCAAGGCGTCGCCCTACCTGCCCCTGTTGACTTCCGCGCCCACGCCCGTGCCTCCTCCTCCTCGGATCCTCTCCCCTCCGCTCGGGTATAAAACCCCCACTCCTTCTCCTGCACGCCCCTTTGCTTCCCAAGCCTCTCCACCATCCTCACCGCACTCCTGCCACTCCGGAGCACCCCCTCGCGTAGCCGATTGGAATATCTCCACCCCGAGCGCCGCCATTCCTTTCCCCCTGCGCCGGCAGCCCCGAAAAGCAATCCCCTTCTTCCCTTCCCCATTTGCCAATTCCTTTGCCCCTGAGCATCTCTGTCGTCTGCTAATCCTTTTGGTGAACTCCCTTGGCCAGGAGAACTGCTGAGGAGCTCTGTTGCCGACGACCCCGCCGACCTCGACAGCTCTCTCGTGGCCAGATCACTCCGAGGCTTCCCAGCTTCCACCGCCGCCCCCAACGTGAGCCCCTTGACCCCCTGTCCGTGTGGCCGCGGCTGATTGGACCCTCTCGCCGCCGGCAACCCCCCTCCGCTACCAAAAAGCCGAACCACCCCCTTCTCTCTCCCGCTCTCTCCTTTGACCCCCTCGCCTCCCTAAGCCCTAAAATGAGTTCCCCGCTCGGAGGGCTACCCGCCGGTGCCCTCCGTTGCCGCCGACGACCCTCCGTGCACTCAATCCGCCGTCGCCACCGTAGCACCGCCCCGGGGACACTGTAGCAGCGGGAGGAGGAAGACGACTCTCTCCCCCGCGACGTGGCCCCTTCTCCACCGTCCATCTCTCCCGTGCCGTCTAACTCAAAGCGTCGGATGGCCGCTCCTCTCCGCCGTCCGATCTTCTTAATCACCGCCTCCCTTGTCCGTTGGATCTCCCCGTAACGGTTCGCTAATCCTCGTTGTATCGCGTCCGTCGGATCTTCTTAAATGCCCCGCCTCTCCGCCGTCGGATCTGCCCGGCGTGCTGCTTCGCCCGCCTCATCCGGCCGTTCGCCCGAGCCACGTGTCGCTCATCTGAGCCTCGTGGGCGCGCGCATGCCTGGGCTGAGCCTCGGCCTGCCTCGCCGCGCCGCGCGCGCGCGCACGGGCCGCCGCCCGCGCGTTTGAAATCTCGGCCGGGCCGCTCTATAGCACCGGGCCGGCCCGTCACTGTTCATCCCGATTTTCCAGTGATTTTCTAATTTCCAAAATCCCAGAAAATCTAAATAAATCCTAGAAAATCACAGAAAATCCAAAAAATTCCCAAATTTCACCACATTGCTCCAAATAATATTCTTGACCCATTTGTGACCTCCTTTCCACCAAATTCATCCCAGATAAATTCCTAAAATTCCCTATTTGGAGATTTGTGCATTTTACTCCTTTTTAAATAGTTTATTTTTCCTCGCTTGATTAGTCTCAAGCTGGATTTAATTTATTTTATGTGTTTGCGCTAGTGTCGGAGATCCCGGAAGTTCAAGTGCAGGCTCAGGACCCAGGTGTTTCTTCGTTCGAGCTAGCCGAGATCATTCAAATCAACGGCAAGTCTCAAATCCTTTGATCATGTTGCAACCCATGTTATTTAATTATGTTATTATGTTATTTGCATTGAGCTAATTGTGAAATGTTACTTCAAAGTAAAATAAAATGTTTAGAATGACATGTTATGTAGTTAAACCTACCACCGATAAATGCCATGTTAAACTTGTAGCCATGCCTTTGTAACCCTAGAAATAATTATCTGTTAATCTAGATAACTGTAAGATATTATTATCACTCAAAAGTCTTATACTAATAAGGTCGTGGCAGCGAGCCAACAGAATTTGTAAAACCCGACTCTAAGGTAGGGTGGTATGGGACACCGTATCTTAGAGCGGAGAGTGCCGGCGTGCACAAGGTAGGGTAAGGGGGGGGTTTGTGGTGCATCGCAAGATGATTATTCACCCATCTCTTACCCTAGGATTGAAGGAGGGGGGGGGTTGTGGTGCATCGCAAGATGATTATGAATATTCACCCAACTCTTACCCTAGGTTGGGTCGCGGGCCTGGTAGGGTTGCGGGCCATGTGAAAATATAAGGACTGAAATCCTTACGCTGAGCAAATGTCATAGCAACCGCTCAACCACAGGTGTTGACTTGTCAACCCTGGTTTAGTACCTGCTCAACTTAAGTGAAACCCCGCATTGGGAGTCAGAGCAAGACAACGATAGGTCTTCACAACTCGGGTCCGGCGTTCCGCGATGGCCAGCGGACGCCCCGAGGTTGTGCGGGTTGATCATCTATCGGGTGGAGTGTATACCAAGGGTTAAGCAGCGAAAAGACCCGGTTCCTTAACTCAGTCATGAGGGTTAAGGATGCGTGTGGGTAAAGCTGAGTAAACTCTGCAGAGTCAAATAAATGGTATTCGAATACGCCGTGCTCCCGGTTATTGGAGCTGTGTCACTTGCGTGATTCCAGCAGCGAAGCTTAAGTAGTTTTGTACATGCTTTAATTTGATCAGTTGGTTAATGAACTCTTCATGAAAAACCCCTGAGATCTTAAGAAGTAAGATTTGAGTCCATTTTATAAAATATTTGCAAATAAAACTGCATCCACTCAAAGTTAATAAACCAAATATATTCCCTTCCTTTGATGTTCCGTGCATGTAAAAAGTTAGGGTCCCTTTGGGACTTGCTGAGCCGGTTGATTGGCTCACGGCTTGCTTTTGCCCTTCTTTAGAGGATCAAGACGAAGGTGAAGGTCTCCCCGTCGAGGACGTCCCTGAGGGTCTCTTCTTCGACGAGGACCCGTGGTTTTAGGTCTTGGCCGCGCTCGAGCGGATTCTGGAGCTTCTGTAATGTAATTATGCTTTGGGCTTGCACGCCCCGCTGTGGAAAATCGGATGCTAATCCTTATGTAAAGTATATGCTGGACTTTTGTTGTAAGCATGCAATGGTATACTCTTGCGCGACGTTACATAACTGTTCAGATCATATGTCTTATGGATTGCATTGCATTGTTGAAAAAAAATCAATATCCCTCTCAATGACATAGCCACATAGGTCACGCACATTAGAGAGTGTGTGCAAGACTTGGGCGACGGGCTGGGCTTGCAGTCAGGTTCAGAGACCGTGAACAGCTCAAAATTAGCGGCACTGCTTGCCATACAGCTAGTATTACAGAAAAGGCATACCTACGCAGACTGAATTACTGATCGGTGATTCTGCACCTTCTTCAGTTGGTGACTTTTCAAAAAAAAAACTTGAGTTGGTCATGGACTTGCAGACCAGACATCTTAATTGTAAACTCCACAAGTCAATTTGCTTTGTCCTTACTTAAGTATTATTAAGTTTTACCTTGTACTTTTTACAGTGTAGATCGGTTAATATTTTTCTTTGAGACTGATCACTTCGTTTTGGACAAGCATAATCCCTTCAATTCACCTTTACTTCGAATCATCCTTCCAAAATAAATGTTTTTCAGTCTAAAAAATGTTTTGGTTCGAATTGAAATTATAGGAACCGTTTAGTAACACTAGGAGGCAAATCATTTGAAAGTTGGCATACCTTTACCATTTGCTGCATTTTTAGTAGTCATTCTTCCTTTTTCTT
Organism: Dendrocalamus latiflorus; assembly: GCA_017311315.1. Taxonomy (NCBI): domain Eukaryota; kingdom Viridiplantae; phylum Streptophyta; class Magnoliopsida; order Poales; family Poaceae; genus Dendrocalamus; species Dendrocalamus latiflorus. The sequence goes on from CM029643.1 coordinate 30,849,267, forward strand.
GTGTTCATTTTTTCTTTTTCTTCTAACTTAATTCTGTTAGATATGCTTCTTTGCCACTTGCAAGGCTTCATCAGGCTTGTATATTCCCTTTATCATCCTCCTATAAATATTCCTTTGTAATTTATACTTATATTACAACTGATACAGCAGGAAACTTCCTATTGTTTTTTTCCGTATTTTGTCGTTTTAACCCCGTATGCAAGGCGATTTAGTTGATAATGAAATGCCAAAGAAAGTTACAGCGATGTTTTATACCACTACCTAGTCCCATTCACATGAGTCAATGGTCATGTTTACTGCGTCGTACAAATTGATTACAAACAATTGGTTAGTTCAGCGGACTATTCAAGCCTAGTGCCAGTCTCTTATTCCTAACTACCAATTACGTGTTGGGTGGGTCACTACTGATATAGAATTAATCTTGGTTCCACAGATTATATTATTTTAGAGAGTTTATGTTTCATATTTAGAGAGTATTTATTATAGATACTAGAGTTGATTTGTAATTCTTTCTAAATACGTAGAGTCGTTGTCGAATGCATATAGATGTTTGCTCTTAATAAAAAGAGCACCATATAATATAGACGATCGTAGGGCGTCCCGTGACCGTCGGGCGAGGCAAGGACAGGGAAGAAAAGGCGGCCACGTTCTGGAAGAAGCGGCGAAAGAGCGAAGGATAAAAGTCTAATTTTGAGGCTCTGAAGGAATTTTTTTTCCCGAGATATTTGAAGGGTTTGATGCATTTACCACTCGTGTTGAGTTAGTCTTAGCTTACCGCACTTACTAGCTGTTCCAATTCTAAAAAGGGAAATTTTACCATCCTTAAGAGGGAAGAGGTACCAAATTTGAGCCGTTGATCACACTGATCGAACGGCTGAGATTTGGCAGTACCTAGTGGTACCGGACGCGAGGTACCAAGAGGTACCAAATTTTGAGCCGTTGATCACACTGATTGAACGGCTGGATCTAATTCGGTACCTCTTGGTACCTTGTACCTCTTGGTACCTCCTCAAGGATAGGAAAACTGCTCTTCTAAAAAATAATAATTACGTATGTCAGTCATCGTCCAAGGTAAATTCATCTCACAGTACAAACATCTCAATTCCGCTTCTGTTTTGTGGTATATGCCCACAGTTCAAAAGTTATTCTATATTAGTCGCTAACCTGTGCATTCGCACGACTACATATATCGTAAAACTTTCTATGTAACTTACAATAATAACACAATAAATACTAATTATAATTTATAACGGTTCCTGTTCCTCTGTCTTAAGTACGGCCAATCTAGTTCTTTCGTTTAATCAACAACAGAGCTCGTCCAGCATGAAGCCAGAGGCATACATCCTCACGTCCCCTACTTTCGTGCTGAGCATGTTAACAAAGATGCTCATGTTAGAAGTTAGAATACAATCACCTATTTTTCTTCTTTTTTTCTCTGTTCAAACTTAGCACCACCAGCGTTATCAGGCGTGCCATCCTTTCACTTAACGTTGACATCTTTGTAGGTCTATTTTTTAATTTCCTCCAAGACCGATCTGCCATCTTCCGCAGCACAATAGAGCACATATTTTCAGTTGCTTCCTTGACGATGGCCTCTTCGTGTTGTCATTGCGATCATCGATATCTTCTTCACAGCCGGGTAATGTGTCCTTCACCACAATCTATGTTGCATATCTACCTTGTTGTTGAAAGCACCACCTGTTCTGATGCCATTGCCGTGCCTTGAGCCTAACACAGCGACAAGAGCGACGATCGTATTCAACATCTACAACCCCTGCCTTTGTCGGTACCTCATCTTTTCTAGCTAAATGATGTGATCTTTATCATTTCCGGGATGACATCATCTTATCTGCTTCAGCTCCCATGCTACTCACACCATCGATTGCCATTGTCTTGACAAACTGTTTTTGCCATCTGCTCTATGAAATTTTGGACGATGCAAAGATAGAGAAGGGAAGAGAAAGATGTATACATCCATCTATTTAATATCAGACTAGGAGAATGGAAAAACATACTGCTAGATGTCAAAGAATCTCATAACAGAATTGGATTCGTAGTTCTTAATTAAGAAAAAAGTCTAACCGGATTGAATGTAGTAGCATGTTTGTAAACAACTCATGACGCTTTCCATCAAAGAAAAATTTCAATCGGATTGCATGCATCATGACTTTGTTTTAGTGATTCATGCATGAGATCCTTCGGTCCATAATCTTCTCTCATGTGCATGCATGCATGGATGCATACATTTGGCCGGTTTGCATGTGGTCTGATCTCTCCTCCCTCTTATATATTCTTTAGCATGGCTGAATAAATCTTTCCAACATTATGTATGTATCACGTAGAGATATTTTGCATTAATAATTAGTTTCCAACATATACGTTTATTTAACTACTGATTAGATTAATCTGAGCTATTATAATTTGGGTCCACCGGATAGATAGATGGTTAGATCTTTCTAGTTAACATAGGATGTTTCTTAGAGTGCCTAATTATTATAGATATAGATTAATCTAAGTCGTTATAATTCGGGTCCACCAAATAGATAGATGACTAGATCTTTCTAGTTAACGTGGGAACTTTCTCAGAGTGCCCAATTATTATAGATATAGACTGTCAGTAAACCTCGTCCACAACTAATGGGTGGGTTCTTTTGGGCTGTGACTTATAACTTTTGGCTTTTAAATTTTAGCTGTTTATGAGAGATTACAAAAAGAGAGACAATCACATGTGATTTTGGCCGATACAGCTGAAATCAGTACAATGTGTATTATAATTGATTAGTAGACCCCGCATTGAAAAAATATATCGTTTGAAAGCTAGTTCTGTAGCATTGTATATAAGCCATAAGCCATAAGTGGGAGCAGCACGTGGTGTGTCGCCATTGCATTGCTTACTTCATGTAGAACATCTAAAGTGCAAATTTGTGGATACCAGTAATTTGCTGTCTCCATTGCTTACTTCATGTAGAACATCTAAAGAGCAAATTTGTGGATACCAGTAATTTGCTGCTCCAGTGGACACCTCCCATGCTGTCCAATCAATAGTTTGAATGGTCCACGTGTAGTCTAATTACCTTTTGGACTTTCCAACCGGGCCTACATTTTATTCTTGAGGCGCGTAAGGGTTAAAAAATAACGCTTGCAGTGAAATGCAAAGCTACAATGAAACAAATGTTAGCATGTCGCAGTTGGTTTCCTATATATTGATAAAAGTTGGAGCTAGTATACCATGTTGTTTCTTGGTAGAAGTATATCATTTTTTTCGTTTATCGTATCGCTACATGTTTAGATGCAAGGTTTTTGTTACCTATTTGCAATTTACCATTTGCAACCAATTCATAAATTTGCCGAAGTTTACATTCAATTTCATTTAGAAGTTCTGAGAAACGACTCAAAAGTTGGATCAGCGTGAATCAAATATTTGTAAAAGTTATTCCAATTATCTCTACATTCGGTATCAAAGGCTAAAAATTAACGATCAATTAATATAATCATGAAAAAATCTATTAGTATTATAGTATATCTTAGGAAGTCCTAATAAACATATTCAAAGTTCTAGAAATAGGTAAAGTCACAAGAACTAAAGTTGTGAGAGTGAAAGAAAAGGAATTTCTTGACTTCTACGTGCGGTGTATTTGTTTTTCGCTTGAGATCATCGTATAGTCTCTCCATAGGGCCCATATCATGAAAGCGAAAGAGTCCGTTTTCAAGATGGGAAAGCGACAATCAGCTGGGCATGTAGCCCTGGGAAATAGCAAACACCTCCGGTTGGTTGAAAAAGATATGGACATGACGCCTCCCGATTGTGTGGAAGAAGTTAATTGATGAGAACTCGACACCTGGGAAATAATTGAATGAAAAAAGGATTCCTAAAAAATTCATGGATGCATAACATGTTAGTGCATGTGCAATTGCAAAATTCTGTGTAAAATTGATCATATTCATACTATGCAAAAAAAAAGGAGGGACCATCTTACATTACAAAATTTATGTGTATAAACTTGTATATTTTTTATAGTGCATACATATGATAATATTTCATGACCTTTCTGCAAGTATACATGTTCTAACATATTTCACACATCCTCCAAATTTTAAAGATTTGTATTTCCCAGAATCAACTATTTTCTTTGAAATTGCAAATGAAAGTACAGGTTCCTATAGCTAATTGACCTAGTTATGCCGTTTACATTGGGTACGTAGCTATTTAGAAGACTAACCTCAGAAACTAATTCAACTCGGCCTGGCTGCCGACTAAAATGATGTGGATGTGTTGTTGGACTTCTTGCGTGCAGGCGTCACGCGATGGAGGCCAACTCGAGCATACTGCCAACTGCTTACATGTCTTGGCCAGAAATATGTCCAGGAATTTTCCTTGGTGACCTGGTGATGCTCCAGCAGACTAGGTCGTACTCTTGCAGGAAGTGAGTGTACATCCTGTAACCTATAAACCCTGCGTATACAACGCGAGATGAAAGCTCATTTCGAGACGTACATGCATAAGGAGCGGGAGGCTCACAAGAGGGAGCATGAGAAAAAGAGGGAAATGGGGACCAAGTTAAAAGAGGCCGCCGAGGAGTTCAATGCCGAGCTGGCAAGGAAGGGAAAATGACTCTGGTCCACACAATAGGTCATACGAGCAATTGGGTGGGTTAGTCGCACATGATGCTCTATATATGTTATACATGTAATCAAAAAGTACGCGGCATATTACTCCCAACTGTATTATGAAGTCTATTTAAATTCAGACAAGTTTATTTCCTCATCTTTTCGCATTCAATTATTCCCATAGCAAGCTATTCAACAATATTAATATACCAGTTTTCCTCCGTGTACGAATTCCTGGTAACATCGCAATATCACCTACCATCGTACTTACCGATCGTTCTAAATTCAATCGTTCTTAAAAAAGTTTAACAAATTTTTTTACGCTCCAACAACATACAACGATCATAAACTTTTATTACAAATCCAACAGATTTTCTTCCAGTTATAATCTACAAAATTTACAAAATCTACAAAATTCACGGGGTGGAATAGCATCCTGTTTGCAGTCGCCCTATGGGTGGGCGACTTTAGATGCTGTCGCTCTGTGGCTAGGCGATAGGTTCCAGTCGTCCGACCGTTGGGCGACTGGAACCTGTCGCCCAACGGCTTGCAGACAACGTTGTTGTCGCTTGGCCATTGGGCAATAGGCTTCAGTCGCCCTACAGTTAGGTGACTGAAGTCTATTTCTGTAAAAAATATTGCCACAGATATATTTCTATTATTTTGAATAAAAAATAGAATATCCGTACAAAAAAATTCAACTGCCAACTGCTTCCACGTCTTGGCCAGAAATATATCCAGGAATTTTCCTTGGTGACCTGGTGATGCTCCAGCAGACTAGGTCGTAGTCTTGCAGGAAGTGAGCGTACATCCTGCAACCTATAAACCACCACATTTCATGATCTGCAGAACACAAGCCGACATAGCCATGGCTAGTACTAGCATGAAGCTTATTTTGTCTATCCTCCTGCTCCTAACCGTAGGCTTTAGCCTTAACCTTTCAGCCTTCGGTACCGGTAGTGACCATGAACAATTCGTCTACACCGGCTTCACCGGCAGCAACCTGACCCTGGACGGCGCAGCCAGAATCACGCCGTCTGGCCTCGTCGAGCTGACCAACGAGACGTTCAGGATCAAGGGCCACGCAATTCACCCATCTCCGCTGCGCTTCCGCCAGTCTCCCAATGGCACGGTGCAATCCTTCTCTGTCTCCTTTGTGTTTGGTATCCTCTCTTCATTTGGTGACATAAGGGGCCATGGCTTCGCCTTCTTCATTGCCCCGAGCTCTGATTTCTCTGCCGCTTTTCCAATCCAGTTCTTGGGCCTTCTCAATGATAAAAACAATGGCAGTTCGAGCAACCATCTCTTCGCGGTCGAGCTCGATACCATCGAGAACGATGAGTTCGGGGACATCAACAACAACCACGTCGGCATCGACATAAATAGTCTCAACTCTCTGCAATCCTACACTGCTGGCTTCTACGATGATAAGAATGCCATGTTCACAAATCTTTCCCTCATAAATGGATCCTGGCCAATCCAAGCTTGGGTGGACTACGATGGAAATTCCACACGTATCAGTGTGACCATAGCTCCTCTTGGTATGGCAAGACCTATGAGGCCATTACTCTCAGCAACCTATAACCTCTCAGAAGTGCTAACCGACCTAGCATACCTTGGCTTCTCTTCCTCGACAGGGCTAAGCACAGGGCATCACTGTGTTCTTGGTTGGAGCTTTGGCATGAATAGTCCTGCTCCAATCATCGACTCAACCAAGCTACCAAAACTACCTTATCTTGGTCCAAGACCTCAATCCAAACTACTAGAGATCGTTCTACCAATTGCATCTGCTGTGTTGGTATTAGCTGTTGGCATTGCAGTTGTTCTGCTCGTGAGGAGACACTTCAGGTATAAGGAGGTACGCGAAGATTGGGAGGTTGAGTATGGACCGCACCGATTCTCTTACAAGGATTTATTTTTTGCCACCAAAGGATTTAAGAACAAGCACTTGATAGGCGTAGGTGGGTTTGGAAGGGTTTACAGGGGAGTGCTTCCGACATCTAAACTGGAGGTTGCTGTAAAGAGGGTATCATATGACTCGAAGCAGGGTATAAAAGAATTCATCGCCGAAGTTGTAAGTATAGGCCATCTTCAACACCGTAATGTTGTGCAGTTACTTGGATATTGCAGACGGAAAGGTGAACTCCTCCTGGTGTATGACTACATGGCAAATGGAAGCCTTGACAAGTACTTGTATGGTCAAGAAGGCAAGGCCACTTTAGATTGGAGGCGAAGGTTCCAGGTTCTCAAAGACATCGGATCGGGCTTGCTCTACCTCCATGAGGAATGGGACAAAGTTGTCATCCATCGGGATGTCAAGCCGAATAATGTGCTTCTTGACAAAGAGATGAACGGAAGACTAGGAGATTTCGGCCTCGCAAGGTTGTATGACCATGGCACTGACCCACAAACCACACATGTCGTTGGCACAATAGGATATCTAGCTCCAGAGCTTGTGCACAGAGGTAAGGCAACCACTCTTACCGATGTATTTGCCTTTGGCATCTTCATTCTTGAGGTTACCTGTGGGCAAAAACCTATCAAGGAAGACCCACAAGGCAACCAGCTCGTGTTGGTTGATTGGGTGCTTCAGAATTGGCACAAAGAGTCACTCCTTAATACAGTTGATGCCAAGCTCCAAGGCGACTATGATATCGATGAGGCATGCCTTGCACTGAAGCTAGGATTGTTGTGCTCGCACCCATTTCCTAACGCAAGGCCCAGCATGCGGCAAGTAATGCAGTACCTCGATGGCGATGTGCCGCTGCCGGAGCTAACGCCGGCACACTTCAGCTTTCAGACGTTGGCCTTGATGCAGAATGAAGGTCGATTCGACTCTTCCACAATGTCGCCGTATCCATCGCCGATGATGATGAGCTTTGGCTCAATATCTAGCTTCTCACTAGATGGAAGATGATGATGAGGTGTGCATGGCTACGTTCAATGCTGGCTTAGACACATTCGCTATACACCAGTTGTGTGGGGTAAATATATCAGATGCCCCAAGGATATATTGTTAACTTTACTTCTCCTTTTGTAAAGAGATTTAGTAGCGAAGCTGAAGCATTGTACCGAAGAAATAATGTTTGGTAGAAACAGAAGTGTATGCTACTCACAAAAAGAGAAAAAATCGGATTGTACACAACACTCAGCTAATATTTTCTGTGATTTCATTCAATTTTTTTTACCTCTGGGTGTGATTGAAGATTCGTGCACCTTTACCTTTGTCATCAGAGAACATCGCTGCCTCTTGGTGAATGCTGCCAACGCCGAACGCCCCCTTCCTCTGCATACCCGTCTTCTCCCTCCACGTATTGGTGAATTGAGGGCGCGACTAAGGGCCAAATGGCCTAGCCAATGCTACTAGCAACTAGGGTTAGAGTTAGGGAGGAGATAGGTCCTGAGTTTTGTGCACTAATATTTCACCTAAAAGTATGAGCTATTGAGAAAAAAATGAGCAATACACTTTGGGTTTTGTTAAACATCATCTGGATGTTTTCTTCCTAACTATCATCTAGATTTAGGACCATCGGATTAGAGATCTAATGGCAATGAATTCTCCCCCTCCCCCTTAAAAAAAATCTCCCCCTTTCAAAAACAAGGGGCCCCTTTATCTCTAATCCTAAGGTCACAAATTTGGATGATAATTAGAAAGAAAACATCCAGGTGATGTCTAGACGCTCCCATAGTATCTAGCTTCCACCAGGCCAACGATGTGGACTAGAAGGGCTCACTCTTAGCTCTAATATCATATTGAGCCTAATGCATCAACCAATTTAATTACCTATAAGATTAAGCTATTGAGAAAATATAGATAATATACTTCAACAGTGGGAATTATATATAGTAAGGGTAGGGAGATATTAAGTCCACATGATCTAGATGCAATGGTTCAAAATTTGACTATAATAAAAAGGTTTGAGTGTTATGCAGACATTCTTGACAAAAATAGTTCAACCCAAAGGTGCCTATCAAATTCTGTATCACACTTCGATCATCTGTCCTAGTTGAAGTCAGCAGCGAACTTTAATTCTCTGAAATGACTTAAGCTAGGAGACCACTCGAAAGCACCTCTTCCTTCTAATTAACGTATAATGACCTATATCATGCATTGAAGCAGTATTGCGTTAGGGGACATATCAAGCGAGGGCAAACTACGAGCTAGCTAGTCGCAATACCGTAACTATTTTTGGGTTGAGTACCAAATAAATATGAAAAATCTCCCTAAACAATTTGGGAGATAGAGATAGTCTATTGAGCAATATTGCATATTACCTTTTAAATCTTAAAGCTTAATGAAAGATCGTATATGGCAACAGAGGGGGATGAATGGTGCCTTATAATTTTTTTCTAAGTAGTCAACATTCTTTCGCTCACATTCAACATTCTTGCCTTTCTCGTGCTATGCTTAAGCTCACTGTCTCACCTAGGGTGTGTTTGGTTCGTGGATAGAGGTTGTATCGTATATCCTAACTGAGTGGATGCAGGCTGAGTGGAATCGTATTTTAGAAAAAGAAGATGTTTGGTGAGGTTGCATGAGCGGATGCAAAAAAACTGAGATGCTGTTTGGTTGCCTGTATGAGCGGATGCAGTCTACCAAACCTGAGAGGCTGACACGTGGGACCGCATAAGATACACTGCATCAACCCATCCAGGATGGCCAGTGAAGCTCATTTTGAGCGTATCCACCCATCCAGGATGAGGGCGTATTTTTGCATCCGCTCATGCAGGCTGCATCCACTCATACAGGCAACCAAACAGGCTCTTTATTAGATTATACGGATCCACCCAGCCAGGACGAAGGAGATTCAAGCAACCAAACACACCCCTAGTATCCTTGATTGTTCTGGGCCTCAACTCCTTCATGAGTTTAGCCCCGATCCTTACCGTTGATCACCGTTGACTCCAAGCGACCCTGCACATCTAAAGACAAAAAACCATTTTCAGGCGTAAGTTCTTTACAACTTGACCTACATTAGCTAAGACATACACCATGCAGCCTTAATCCATTGACCCAGTTCATCTCAACTCAATCCATGACTCAATTCCCAAAACCTTGTTTTTCTGGCAAGATCAGAAGTACCACGCCTGACACGCTAGTGCTTCCTTAATGCGGAACTACCGTCTCCCAAAACGGTACTTCCGTACATTGAAAATCTCACCAGAAACTCTTTGAAAAAAACATACCTCAACTCAATCTGATACTTCCGTACTTATACCTGTGGTATTTCCGCCAAACGGAACTACCGCATTTATACATGCGGTACTTTCGATTTTCCTAACACTTCTAGAAGACAGCTCAAACCAAATATAATCTTTGCAAAACCATTTCACCACTCCACAAAATTTGCAATGGTTCATCGTAATAGTATCCTACACCTTCTCACATGATCCTTCACCTAAACTCAAAACTGAGTTTGGAGACATGAAAAGGAAAAGTTTGCTGCAAATAGGAACTTTTCTCTTTCTCTATTTCAGTCTAACACATAGTTTATCAGGGATTTCTTTTTTCTTTAATTCCCTCTCCCAACATAAATTGAATATAAAGTTTTTAAGGTAATTGAATATAAAGTTGGAGGTTGAGACTATATATGTTCGATTTAAGTACCAATTATTTCCTTTCTATTATAGCGGCTGTAAATTAACTTAGCTTGTCAATCAACTCGATCTCCCAGGGAGACCGCACGCAGGATAGGTATTGGACGAGGTATATATATCACCTTCAAGGGGAATCCTATTGGACCAGGTATCAGTTGCGGTGGCAGCCGGCGGCCTGAATCCATCGAGCACGGGCATGTGTCGTGATCATACTTCAATAATGGCGCTCAGCTGGTTCAATCACTCGAGAGAAAAAGAAAAAAGAGACGTCATCAAGCACCCATCACCCGTGTGATCAGAACCAATGTGAGAGGAGCATCCCTTGAACTTCCTCCGTCAGTCTACCATTAATCCTCTCATGGAAAGAGATTGTTGCGCTCGAGACTTGTCACCATTTTTCTTGGCTGCTCGTTTGTGTGGGAGTTTGATTGATTCTTCTTCTCCACCGTACAATGACCCATGGTTGAATAGTGGACCCTGATCTCGACGGGGTAGAATTTTCGAACACCGTAAACAATGGGGCGTCTTCCTAACCGCTGGCTTCAAAATAAAGAACTCCGGAGGGAAACCAACTACTACAATCTGAACCGCCTCTGTTCTTTCCACAGAAACAGGGGGAAAAAACGCATTTCGTGTCTTCTGCTCTGACCAGTCGAGCTGCCTGAGCCAAAAAGAAGCTGAACATCCAGACAATTTTGACGAAGCACATGGAGCAAACTGAACCTGACAGACCGGCAGTGATGAATGATACACACTCAAGAAGTTCAATTAGTTTAGTTTTTCCTACCTTGACTGTCGGCGAGCAGAGATCAATTCAAGAAAGAGATTTTGTACAAAGGACCGAAGCTGCCTCGACTGAGTCTCCAGTCCCATGGTTGATACATCACCGAGGCATAATAAATGTTCTAATGAAAATTGAAAACTAATGGATGCTTTGGTAGTGGGTCAGGCTTACGATAGCCTTGGCTGGGATCGCTGGCCGACGACAAGAAAGCTGTTTTTAATTGAACAGCGTGGGTACATCTCATTTATTTCTGAAATGATCACAGCGTGGTTACGAGAAAGTAGATTCTAAAATGAATCTTATATGCTCAACTGGTAGATTTCCTTGATCTTTGACAGGTATATATCAATTCGACCTTGATTTCCTTATAACAATTTTATGTTGGTTTCAGGCTTTCATCTTAAAACAAAGTTGCTCAGAACGTCTCCTCCAAAAAATGAGGGATAATTGATTTAATCTGAAAACTTCGTTACAATTAACTGTGTTGCGCAGCGTTAGCGTTATCGGACCGCTAAATCAGTGTCTGACTCCGGGCCTGCTAAACCATCGGCCTTGCCTTAGATAGTTGGGCTGCTATATTTTTGCAAAATGGCAGTATTTCCCTAGGTCGGACACATCGATGTGAGACTATTCTAAAAAACTGATAGAAAATTAGCTTCCTACAACCGCAGGTTGTTCGTTTGGTTTATACCCAGAAATTCACAATTTTTCCTTGGAGTAGAGAGCATTTTATAGAATTGTTCTAAAGTTTAGTTTCATTTGGACAGCTGATTTATGATTTTTTAGTGAAAGAATAATCAATATATATGTTGTTTGATACTCCCAAAAACAAAATATATTTGATACTCCAAAAAACAAAATATAGTACTAATAATAAAGCAATCGCATTCATGTATTGAACTGGTAACACTTGGACAATGGCTAATATGCAGAAGTACTAATAATAAAGCAATCGCATTCATGTACTTATGCACTGGAGTGAGGAGTGGCTAAGAGTTGCCGTCGTTGCTATAAATTCCAGACCGCAGAGTAGACTGATAACAGAAACCACCTCTCGTTGTTCTACGAAAACACTTCATTTCTGCATCTTGTTGAGCTGTTGCAGCTGCAGACATGCCTGACATGGCGCATCCGTCCTTCCTTTTAACCTTCCTCCTCTCCCTAGCCCTAAACCTTGCATCCTACACCAACACCACCGGCGACGACCAATTTGTCTACTCCGGCTTCTCCGGCAAAGACCTCACCCTCGACGGTGCAGCCAGTGTTACACCAGATGGTGTGCTTGAGCTGACCAATCGCACGGTTCATATCAAGGGCCATGCATTCTACCCAGCCCCATGGCGATTCCGCAAGTCCCCCAATGGGACGGTGCAGTCCTTCTCGATCAAATTTGTGTTCGGTATGGTCCCTGTCTTCTCTGATAAATGTACCGATGGCATGACTTTCCTGATCTCTCCAAGCAAGGATTTCTCAGGCGCACAGCACTCACAATACCTGGGCCTCCTCAACAAAACAAGCGATGGCAAAGCAAGCAACCACATATTTGCAGTCGAGCTTGATAGTAGCCAGAACACCGAGTTCCAGGACATCGATGACAACCACGTCGGCATAGACATCAATAATCTCACCTCGGTTCAATCCCAATCGGCTGGCTTCTATGATGACAGCAATGGTAACTTCATCAACTTGTCCCTTGTTAGCCGCAAGGAGATGCAGGTGTGGGTGGACTACGATGGAGAGACCAGACAGATCAGTGTGACCTTGGCTCCCCTCAAGGTAGCCAAACCGCGGAGGCCACTAGTCTCAGCTACCCGCGACCTCTCAACAGTGTTGCAAGAACCATCCTACATCGGCTTCTCGGCTTCAACTGGTCCAATCAACTCACTGTATTGTGTTCTTGGTTTGAGCTTGGGTATTAACCGTCCTGCTCCAGACATCGACATCACCAAGTTGCCAAAGCTACCTCGTGTTGGCCCAAAACCTCGGTCTAAACTGCTGGAGATCGTCCTACCAATAGCCACTGCCACATTCATCCTCCTTGTGGGAGCAACCATCATTCTGTTAGTGAGGAGGCGAATGAGGTACGCTGAGCTACACGAAGATTGGGAAGCCGAGTTTGGGCCACACCGTTTTTCATACAAGGATCTGTTCCATGCTACAGACGGATTTAAAAATAAGAATCTGCTTGGCCTAGGAGGATTTGGGAAGGTGTATAAAGGTGTGCTTCCGGTCTCTAAATTGGAGGTTGCTGTGAAGAGGGTGTCTCACGAATCAAAGCAGGGGATAAAGGAGTTCATCGCCGAGATTGTCAGTATTGGCCGCCTCCGACATCGCAACCTTGTCCAGTTACTCGGTTATTGCAGGAGAAAAGGTGAACTCTTACTGGTATATGACTATATGTCAAATGGTAGCCTTGACAAGTATTTATATTATGAGGAGGACAAGCCCACCCTGGACTGGGCTCAAAGGTTTCAGATCATCAAAAATGTTGCATCTGGCTTGTTCTACCTCCATGAGAGGTGGGAGAAAGTTGTCATCCACCGAGACGTCAAAGCAAGCAATGTACTCCTTGATAGTGAAATGAACGGACGTCTTGGTGACTTTGGCCTTGCAAGGTTGTATGACCATGGCACTGACCCACAAACCACACATGTGGTTGGTACCATGGGATATCTAGCTCCAGAGCTGGCGCGCACTGGTAAGGCAACACCTCTAACAGATGTGTATGCATTTGGCATTTTCATTCTTGAGGTAACCTGCGGGCAGAGGCCTATCAACAATCTCGCACAGGATGGCTCAGAGATGCTAGTTGATTGGGTTGTCCAGCATTGGCACAAAGGATCACTCACAAACACACTGGATAGGAGATTACAAGACAACTATGATGCTGATGAGGTATGTCTAGTGTTAAAGCTAGGATTGCTGTGTGCACATCCATTTTGCAATGCAAGGCCCAGTATGCGGCAAGTCATGCAATACCTCGACGGTGACATGCCACTGCCGGAGTTGATGCCCACAAACTTGAGTTATACCATGTTGGCCTTAATGCAGAACGAAGGTTTCGACCAGTACACATCATTGTGTTCCACAGTTGACAGCAATGGCCCGTCGTCCAGTCTCTCGGGTGGAAGATGACATAGATGGGATTCCAGTGCCATACGAACATATTGTACCTAAGCCCATTATAATTATTAGTTATACTGTCACAATATTTACTGTACCTAAGCCAACAGTCTCTGTTTCTTCTCAGTTCTTAGTTTGAACAGAATGTAAGGGTTCTGCTGTCAGATCTTGTAAATATTTGGAGAGTTTCTACTTGTACTTGTTTAAAATTTAGCGACTGTACTTGTTTGAAACTAAATGACTACTAGGTAACTTCTAATCTTATATATACTGCATATCAGCTTTGTAATGTTGAGGTTCAGATTCTTGGGTAACGACATCCAGATCACTAACTCAGTACCACAAGGTACACCGAAACGCTATTGTCGTTAATGCTACAGTGTACGAAAGGATGGCCCAATCTTTAAGAGAGTAGTTCACACCTTGATACTCCGATCCTCCAGCCGGGGAATGCATGGCATGTGCCACCGGATGACGCTCAGAAGTCAGAATAGACGTGCATTCAGATGCTGCCATTTTTTATTTTAGATAAAGGAACAACGTCCGGTCTCAGCAATCAAGTTTTGAAAGCTTACAACCGTAAACAAAAGGACCCTGCAGCACCTTAGGCCGCCAAATCGACACCGACACAAAACTAAAAGCTCAAGACAAAACACCACACAAAAGAGCTCCTAAGCAGCCCCTTCGAACTGAATTCTTCTCCTGAAGTTCCAGCCTGCCCTGCTGAAAACTTCCATCCCTATGACCTCCAGCCTGTGACAACCTTTCATTAGACTGTCTTTCACTTCCTCTTTAGATAGTATCGCCCAGCTTCTGAGCCAATACGTCCCCCTGAAAATCACCTGCAAAAAGGAGTTAGGTTTTGATCTTTGAAAGACCACATCATTCCTACTCAACCACAGTGCCCAGCAAATGGCAGTTGTTCCAATTAAAATTCTCTTCCTCAAGCTAGCAGGAAAGCTCCTAAGCCATGAGCCAAACAAATGAGCTATGCTCCTTGGAGCTTGAATGCTGCCATTTGTTAGAGATATATGTATAGTTTGTTATTCCCCATTGTTATGAGAGGTTCTTTGCATATTTACCACATGTACTTTGTGTATATATACCGGCCCATTGGCCTCATATGAATACAAGCGCTATTCATAACATGGTATCAGAGCCAAAACTAGGGTTTACCTAGGGTTCCGCGCCTGCGTGCCGCCTCCGGCCTCCCATCCTTGCCGCGCCGCCGCCTCGCCTCCCCGGTTGCCGACGCGGCCTCCGCCTCCCCTCTCCGGTCGCCGACGCGGCCTCCCCCGCTTGTCGACGGCGACGTGCGGTCTGCTGCCGCCGACGACTCCAACCGCTGCCGATCCACCGCCTTCACCGAAGCGTGCCGCTCGGCCTCCACCGCCGTCGAGCCGTCCGCTCCCACCGTCGTCGCCGAAGCGCGCCGCTCGGCCTCCACCGCCGTCGAGCCGTCCGCTCCCACCGCCGTCGCCGAAGCGTGCCGCTCGGCCTCCATCGCCGTCGCCGCCTGCTCGGCTGCTCAGCCGGCGTCGCAGTCGCGCCGTCGCGCGCCGCCCCCGCCGCCACCTGCTCGAGCCACCGGCCGCCTACCCGGCCCGGCCCCGCCGCCCGCTGGCTGCCCCTGCCGGGGCCCGCCGCCGCTGTGGCCGCTCAGCTGTTCCGCCCGAGGAGGCTGCGGACCGATCGGGCAGATCCGATCGGATCTGATATTTAGCTTCTTTTAGAAGCCAAAAAAAAGAGCAAAAAAAAACGTCGTTCTAACCGCCGCGCCGTCCAGCGCCGCCTGTTAGACTTCGTTGCCTTGGTCGCCGCGCCGTCCAGCGCCGCCTACCAATGGGCACCGTTGCTCTCCCTCGCTGCCCGGTGATTTTTGATGGTGTTAATTACACCGATTTTGTGTCTCACATGCGCATTCACATGCGTGGTCTTCGTCTCTGGGGCGTCCTCTCTGGCGATGTCACCTGCCCGCCTTGCCCTATTCCTCCGACGGAGCCTACGCCTGTTGCATTGCCTCCGACAGCCGATAAGGTTGCTGCTGATGATGACGCTGATGATAAAGCTGCCTCTGCCTACCAGGAGACTCTGGATTCCTACAAGGATCGTCTGACCGTCTACACTCAGTGGTACGATGACGACGCTCGGGCTGCTGCTGTCTTCATCGCCAGTGTCCAGCCTCAGTTTTCTTCTGAGGTTGTGGGACTCCCTTCGGCTTTCCAGATGTGGACTCATCTTCGTCAGCGCTACGAGCCCTCTGGTGATGCCCTGTACCTGTCCGTGGTCCGCCAGGAGCACTCTCTTCAGCAGGGTGATGCTACTGTTGACGCCTTTTACGCTCAGAGTTCTGCTGTCTGGCGTCAGTTGGACTCACTTCGCACTGCTGGCTGTCGTACCTGTCCGTGCTGCCTGGAGGTACGTGCTGATCTGCAGTTTCAGCGGGTTTACGAGTTCCTTACTCGCCTTCGTCCTGAGTTCGAGCAAAGGCGTGCCCAGCTCCTTGCACGCCACCCTCGTGTCACTCTCCTGGAGGCTCTTACCGAGATACGCGCAGAGGAGACTCGTTTGAGTGGTGCTGGTCTGATGCCACTCCCCTCTGTGCTCGCCGCTCGTCCGCCTGCTACACTGCCTCCTCCAGCGGCTACCACAGGTGGTGGTGGCCGTCCTCAGTCTGGAGGTGGCCGTCCTCACTGTTCCTACTGCGACAAGGATGGCCACACTGAGTCCCAGTGCTACAAGAAGAAGCGACATCTTTCACGCCGTTCTTCTACTGGCACTAGTGCTTCTACGATGACGTCTGCCTCGACTTCTTCAGCAGCTTCTCTCACCGAGCAGGAGATAGCCAGACTTCGACGCCTACTTGCCGCTTCAGGTTCTCCCTCGACAGGTTCTGCAGGATCTGCTACTGACTCTTCAGGCACTGAGAGACCACCTCCTACACAGTCAGGTACCTCCCCGTGGATTCTTGATTCTGGAGCATCTTTTCACATGACTCCTGATTCTTCCACTCTGTCTTCTATTACACCTCTTGCTTCTCCTGTCAGTGTTCTTACTGCTGATGGTACATCTCTTTCTGTCTCTGGTCGAGGATCTCTTAGCAACTCATCTTTTCATGTTCCTTCTGTTGCTCATGTTCCTCGCCTTACCTTGCAGCTTCTTTCTGCTGGGCAGATTACTGACCTTGGTTATCGAGTTATTCTCGAATCTGACTCTTGTTGTGTTCAGGACTGCCACACGGGAGCTCTGGTTGGTTTTGGCCCTCGGCGCCGTGACTCACAGCGTCTCTGGGAGCTTGACTGGCTTCATCTTCCTTCCGCTGCCACCACCGCCGCCAGTCTCTCCGCTTCTGCCACTTCGTCTACCGGCTCTTTCCAGCAGTGGCATCACCGTCTTGGCCATCTGTGTGGATCTCGCCTGTCGTCCTTAGTTCGTCGTGGTCTTCTGGGGTCTGTCTCAGGAGACGTGTCTTTAGATTGTCAGGGCTGTAAGTTAGGTAAACAGATTCAGCTTCCTTATTCTCATAGTGAGACTGTGTCTCGGCGTCCTTTTGATCTTGTTCATTCAGATGTTTGGGGTCCGGCTCCCTTCGTTTCGAAAGGGGGTCATCGTTATTATATTATTTTTATAGATGATTTCTCTCGCCACACTTGGATATATTTCATGTCTTCTCGTATTGAGGCCTTGCCTATCTATAAACAATTTGCCAAGATGATACACACACAGTTCTCCACTCCTATTCGTGTTTTTCGTGCTGATTCTGCTGGCGAGTACCTCTCCCGTCACCTGCGCAGCTTCCTTGCTGAGCAGGGCACTCTCGCTCAGTTTTCTTGTCCTGGTGCTCATGCTCAGAATGGTGTCGCTGAGCGCAAGCATCGTCACCTCCTTGAGACGGCTCGTGCTCTGATGATCGCCGCCTCTATTCCACCTCACTTTTGGGCCGAGGCTGTTTCCACTGCCACCTATCTCGTCAACATTCAGCCCTCTTCTGCTCTTAAGGGTGCGATCCCTGTTGAGCGTCTTTGTGGTCTTCTTCCTGACTACTCTGCCCTTCATCTGTTTGGTTGCGTTTGCTATGTTCTCCTTGCCCCTCGAGAACGTACCAAACTGACCGCTCAGTCTGTTGAGTGTGTCTTTCTGGGGTACAGTGCCGAGCACAAGGGCTATCGGTGCTGGGATCCTGTTGGTCGTCGGATACGGGTTTCTCGGGATGTGACTTTCGACGAGTCTCGTCCATTCTACCCAAGAGAAATATATTCTCGTCCATTCTAAAAGAAGCTAAATATCAGATCCGATCGGATCTACCCGATCGGTCCGCAGCCTCCTCGGGCGGAACAGCCGAGCGGCCACAGCGGCGACGGGCGGCGGGCCCCGGCAGGGGCAGCCAGCGGGCGGCGGGGCCGGGCCGGGTAGGCGGCCGGTGGCTCGAGCAGGTGGCGGCGGGGGCGGCGCGCGACGGCGCGACTGCGACGCCGGCTGAGCAGCCGAGCAGGCGGCGACGGCGATGGAGGCCGAGCGGCACGCTTCGGCGACGGCGGTGGGAGCGGACGGCTCGACGGCGGTGGAGGCCGAGCGGCGCGCTTCGGCGACGACGGTGGGTTCCGCGCCTGCGTGCCGCCTCTTGAAGAGAATTAATCAGTTTTCGCTAAAAACAAGAGAGAATAAGCAGTTAACTTTATGGCATTAGAGCAGTTACCTAGGACCATCAGGTGAGGTTAATTTATTGCTGCTTTCTCTGCTGCTTCCATGTAAGAAACAAGAATGTATGTATCCGAGTCTCTGAATGACTGAAAGCCATCAATCTGGAAAGGGAGTGAACTTCAGCGGGCATGCACGATTGCATCCCTGCTGCCTGATAGTTCCAGAATATTGTATTTGACCTACCTTGTGTGATGCAGAATGTAGATCTCCCCGAGACATAAACATACTTCCAATGCTGCAAGATGTTGTTTACATCTGAAAAATCTCCCTCGGAATTAGAAAAAAAAAAGAAAAGGAGGGCTTGACTGAAGTCCTTCCATATCCTGCCCAACCCAGCCCATTAGTTTTCTGCAGGCCCAGACACCATCAATATGCGAAATCTTAAGATTAATCTCCCTGCCGTCGAACGAAATGTCAAAACGACTGATATTACTGCACAACTAAAAAACCAGTTAGCCACTGGCTGGCAAAAGAACGATCACAGCAGGATTACATTGCACTGTTCAAACGATCAATATCCCTGTCAAGGACTTCGTCAAGACGTAATTTGGTCATACTCAGAACACTTATAACATCTAGCCTAAGCATTCAGATTCCTTATATTATGATTCACAAGTAGAGAAATATCTAGACATACGGTCAATACATAGCATCATCAATCTTGACATAGGTATCGTGTTCTGAACAGTGTAGATGTAACGCCCTAGGGTCCAAACTGGCTCAGACCTAATCACATTCTGGATAGGCCACGCACACATAGCAACCTGCTTGCACTTTCGTCCTCGCTTTGCGCAAAACGGTTAACCTGGGCCAGGGTGTCATAGTAGATTGGTTAGCTCTTCAGAGACAATATAATGCTTGCTCCTTTCAGTCCAATTCTACATTAAATGGCAAATGCTTACTTCTAGCTCTAGTTCCTGTCCTTAGTCAAGCCACCTGCTTGACATAAAGAAACTAGCTATCAGGATTCTCCAGTTTTGTTGAATCACAAGGTGTCACAGTTGGTCCACCATGGACCAATAATGACTACCCAAAAAGTCTGGTTCGAGGCGGCTAAGAAAAAGGGGAAAAAAGAAAGTATCAGTCTCTCTCCCCTTTGAATCTTGAACATTGCTTTATGTTGGACGGCTATATACGCTGCTTACTTTAGGTGGAATGGATAAGTTTGAGTGTTCAACTGATTTTTTTCACTCTTAATTTGGATGCTCCACAGCCCTGCAAATTGTTTGACTGGTGCTTTTTAGAAAAACACTACAATTTTTTTTTCATTTTCCATGTACTAATTGTTATGAATATTGTGTGTATATTTATATGGCTTAATGTGTAGTATATATAGTGAATACAAAGTGGATATTACAAAAAAAATACCATACACATATATGAAAATATAAAAGAATTTATATTCTAACACCTCTCAAACTCATGGTAGATCACACACGATGACTTTGGAGAAAAAAATACAAATATTGTACTCTAGTCTGTGGCTTCATGAAGAAATCAGTGATCTGTAACTCCGAGGACACAAATTGTGAAGCAAATACTCTCTCCTGCACCTGTGAGCAAGTATATAAAGCATCCACACCAATATCTTGGTGAGCTTATGCTTCACTAGGTCATGGACAATACTGATAGCACCTATACTATCAGACAAAAGAATCGTAAGTCTCACCACAGCCACTCCAAAATCTATAAGTAACCACCTCAACTAAGTAACATTTGCTGTCACTGCTACCATAGCTCTCAACTCAGCCTCTGCACTCGAACGGGAAACTGCAGTCTATGTGACACCCCGGCCCATGTTGGCCCATGTGTGTGTGCACATGAATTTCTGGGTTAGTCCCACCTTGCTAGCTTACCTTGAGAAGCACTTACATATAAGCCTAGGAGTTCCAATGGTATCACCCCCGGTTAACCGTTTTGCGCGAAGCGAGGACGAAAGTGCAAGCGGGTTGCTACGTGTGCGTGGCCTATCCAGAATGTGGTTAGGTCTGAGCCGGTTTGGATCCTAGGGCGTTACAAATGGTATCAGAGCCGACTCTCGCGGTTACATGGGCGCATGCGGGTCAGGGGCGCGGGCATATGGCGCATGGCGCATGTGGGCCCGTAGCGGACACACGGCATGGCATATGTGCTGGCACTGAACGTACGGACATGTGCTAAGAGAGGAGATCCTTATCATTTTCCCCAGTGTGGGTATGTTTGTCCGACGAGGACATCGGGTCCTTTGAGGGGGAGTGTATGTGACAGCCCGGCCCATGTTGGCCCATATGTGTGTGCACATGAATTTCTGGGTTAGTCCCATCTTGCTAGCTTACATTGAGAAGCACTTGCATATAAGCCTAGGAGTTCCAATGGTAGCACCCTCGGTTAACCGTTTTGCGCGAAGCGAGGACGAAAGTGCAAGCGGGTTGCTACGTGTGCGTGGCCTATCTAGAATGTGGTTAGGTCTGAGCCGGTTTGGACCCTAGGGCGTTACAGTCTACTTCTTTGTCTTCGAAGTAATCAGAGAGGAGCAAAAACAAATGGTAAGCAGAAAGAGAATGACAATCAGAAGGATCACTAGCTTAGGTTGTATTAGAATACGCCTGAAGCTGTAGTAAATTGGAGCTATTGAAAAACAAACGATAAGCGATAGTCCCACATAAGTAGCAAAGAACTCGAAGAAGGTGACTATAATAAAGGTGAGTAGGACAAGCCATGAACTAACTCTAGATATGAATAACAAGAGTAATATCAGGACGAGTTCTCACAAGAACTACTCATGAGATGCTTCTTCACATATGTGATGAACGAGGAGTCATCAACAGTGATAAGCATGTCATCCACATACAGAAGAAGCAGTGTCCCACCTCGGGGTGACACATGGACAAAAATAGCAGGATTGTGGAAACTTACAGTGAAACTGACAGCGGCAATCATTAAGGTAAAACACACAAACCAGGCATGAAGAGCCTGTTGAGACTATAAAGAACACGACGAAGATGATAGATGTGCCAATCTGGAATAGAATATCCTGGTGGTGGTTGCATATTGATCTCCCTATGCAAAATAGCATTAAGAAATGTATGCTTAACATCTAGCTGAGAGATAGATCACCGGCAAATAGAAGAAACCGCAACAAGAGTGCGAATAGTGATCATATGGGTAGTAGGGGCAAAAGTCTCATCGAAGTCACGACCGTACTCCTGTTAGAAGCTACGAGCCATAAGACGAGCCTTGTAGTGCTCGATAATACCATCAAATCGGATCTTGATCTTGTACACCCACTTACACGTGATAGGACGAGCATGCATAATTGTTGGTCCAATATCGCAAGTCTCTGTACATCGAAGAGCATCAAGTTTCTCTACCATAATGAGCTGCTAATCAGAATGTGGAGCAGCCTCATGATAAGAACTAGACTCGGTGATAGGAAAAGCATGAACTGTCGAAGCAAAACCAAGGTGATCAGAAAGCCAAAGGGATGTCTGGTCACGAAGGACGTAATGAGGAGCATCATCAAGGATCAGATGCCGGTATCATCAAGATACCAGGAGAGGAGGCTGATGAAGGATGAGAATTTCTAGAGTAGTGAACCCAGAGAAACGAGATAGTGGTGCTGCAAAAACAAGAGACGGTGCTGCAGGAGGCAGCACAGGAGGCAAGGGTGCAAAAGGAACTACTGAAAACAGACTAGGAGAAGGCTGTAATAGTGGAGCCGACAGTTTGATTGATTCTTCTTCTCCACCCTACAATTATCCATGGTTGAATAGTGAACCCTGATTTCGACGGGGTAGAAATTTCCAACACCGCAAACAATGGGGCGTCTTCCTAACCGCTGGCTTCAAAATAAAGAACTCCGGAGGGAAACCAACTACTACAATCTGAACCACCTCTGTTCTTTCCACAGAAACAGGGGAAAAAAACGCATTTCGAGTCTTCTGCTCTGACCAGTCGAGCTACCAGAGCCAAAAAGAAGCTGAATATCCAGACAATTTTGACGTAGTACATGGAACAAACCGAACCTGACCGGGCGACAGTGATGGATAGACACTCACGAAGCTAAATTTGTTTAGTTTTTCCTACCTTGACTGTCTGCGAGCAAGCTCAATTAAAGAAAGAGTTTTTTGTTCAAAGGAACGAAGCTGAGTCTCCAGTCCCATGGTTGATACATCACCGAGGCATAACAAATGTTCTAATGAAAACTAATGGATGCTTTGGTAGTGGGTCAGTCTTACGATAGCCTTGGCTGGGATCGCTGGCTGACGACAAGAAAGCTGTTTTTAATTGAACAGCGTGGTTACATCTCATTTCTTTCTGAAATGATCACAGCGTGGTTACGAAAAAGTAGATTCTAAAATCAATTTTATATGCTCAATCGGTAGGTTTCCTTGATCTTTGACAGGTATGTATCAGTTCGACCATAATTTCCTTATAACAATTTTATGTCGGTTTCAGGCTTTCATCTTAAAACAAAGTTGCTCAGAACGTCTCCTCCAAAAAAATGAGGGATAATTGATTTAATCTGAAAACTTCGTTACAATTAATTGTGTTGTGCAGCGCCAGTAGACCGCTAAACCAGCATCCGACCCTGGGCCCGCTAAACCAGCGGCCCAGCCTCAGATAGTTGGGCTGCTATATCCATAAGTCCAACTCGTAGAGCAACAATTTTCGGGGTCTTAGACTATTTCCCCCAAAAGACTAGACTAATAGGTGAACTACCTTCACGTTTATAAGTTGTGCTCTCTCTCCACCTGCAACTGATGTGACTATCTCAACAAATCTCCCCTCACACATCAGGCTTTTTTCTAGCAACCGTGAGGCCTGAGATGTATCCAGGATACTTGAGCTCTCATACGAATTGTTAAAACTGGCGGCAGCTCTAGCATGAGAGAACAATCACATCATATAAGAGACACAGATATTTGTTAACGAGTTTCGGCAATGCCTACATCCTTAAGAGCCGAATCATGGCGGCTCCATTCGTACAAAGAGTTTCTATTTATGATTAGGATTACAAGACATGTAATCTGTACCGCCCCTTCCTTTGCATCGTAGTCCACCAACACCCGATGGCCCCTTCCTTTGCATATAGAAATCTGTTAGACCATGTGGGTAGGTCTAGGTTATTTTCGTGATGAATAATTGACAATGGTTGTTTTATGATGATAAATATTTGGTAATTTTGTTTAGCGGTGTTATGCGAGTTGTGTTGCGTGTGTGCGAACTGATGTTGGCCAAGTTGAGACGAACTTGTGCCGGAAGAATGTTCTTTGGTCTTTGCATGTGCAGGTTGAGCATGGAGGCGATCATGGTCGGTGACGAGGTGGACCGGAACTAGGATGGGGAGATCTGAGGTTCAGACGTCAAGGAGGTCACGAGATGATCGGGCTCATGCTTGGGGCGCATGGAGATCGAAGGTAGATGATACGTGGAGAAGCTACGGGAGGTGCGGTCCTGGAGGCTTCGACACGTGACGCGTTAGAAAAGTCGTGAGTGTGAAAACCCGTGTTAAGAAGGGTTTCGGGTCCCTTGAAAATTAGTGGGCCAAAAGTCTAGTTGGAGTTGGATTAGGATTCTAAGTCTTAGTTGGAGTTGGATTAGGATTCTAAGTCCTAGTTGGAGTTGGATTAGGATTATAAGTCCTAGTCGGAGTTGGATTAGGATTTTAAGGTCTAGTTGGAGTTAGGCTGTGTGTGTATATATATGCATGCGGCGGCATGGCAAAGGGTGACTGAACAGCCGTGACCGAGCGAGAAAAAGAATTTGGCCGTGCGCTGTCTTTGGAGGGGCGGCTACGGTTTTTGGTGGCAGCGTATCGTGCTTTTGATTGTAAGGCGACGGCGTGTCTCGTTTTTGGTTCTTGGGCGACATCTCTCAACTCCACGCGGTGCTTCCCGAGACAGCAGCGTCCACGTCCTCGTGCGCCAGAGGTGCGTGGTGCGCTCGTTTTCTGCGCTGTGGTTTCTCGATCCACGTCGTCGATTGGGCGTCACATGCAGCGCAATTGAGTTGCAGCTATGCGGTGAGTTTGAGCAGCAGGCGCATGAAAACTTGATCTCAGTTTGCATGTTATAGTACCATTGCTTTTATTGCATTGGGTCTTCGTCAATACTAGCAGCATATGCTGTCCTTGCACACAGGTCATTATTGCCTTGATTCACGTGACTAAAAAGTATTGTTTTTTTATTAACTCTATAGCTAATCACAGCATTGATTTGTTTTGCCATCCATGAAAGCCACGTTTGCTATTCCAATGGATTTGAATATTTTATTATTACAATGGTCCATGCATGTTTAATCTATCCGATTGCTGTTAGGTTTTTATTATTCACTACAGTACCAAATAAGTAATCTGCTTCAGTACACGAGAAAAATATTTCCTTGTTGTTTTTTTGTGGTTGTTTGCTTGTCTTTATTAGCAGATAAAAAAAATAGATTTGAAAAAAAAACTTCCGGTGCGCACTGCAATCATTCACCCCCCTCTGATTGCCATCGACGATCCTACAAAATCATACACAATAAATCTCCACCTTAGCAAATACACCATTTTGAGAAAAAACATCGGTTAAGATAGTCCCACATCGATTATGGGAGAAGGCACAGCACGATTTTGTACGGGTGAGGATGTATCCATCCATTAGGCTAGTTTTTTGAGGGAGTAACGAAGGGCTATCACTCCACACTTATATAACCAGTTAGCCACAAGTAGGCAAAACAAAACTTCATCTAAACTTTAAACATCCTAAACTGGACATGCAACGTCCATGAATTAAATGCACAACCCAAAGATCAACTGGATGTCACTGTCAGTGGGACCGATGGGAGGCCCATTGCAGCGGCAACGGGCTAGGAGCTCGATTAACTTCTATCTTTAGATTCCTCAGTCTTACGTATAGATCGGGATCTATTCGTATTAGCTTTCTACATTAAAATAGTTTTTCTATAATATTTAACTTTCAAATGAAATGTTTTTAATACAGTCTATTAGTTAATTGTAGTAGGCACTATATTAATTTTATTTATATCGGTTAAAATTACACATGAGTATCTTTATCTTTGTATGGCTTCTTTAAAACTATTATTATTTATAAGTCAAAGTTAAAAATCATAAGTAAAAACTAATATAAACAGACGCTCATTTTTCATCTAGTAGGACCTAACTCAGATCAAATCAGACTACAGTAGATCACATCAGAATATCAGAGAAAGATTACATTATATTGCAGCGCATCGTTCGGATCGATATCCCAGTGGAAGATTTTCTCACAACTTGATTTGGTCACCGCACAACACTTACGGCATCCAGCCTGATCATTCAGGTTCCCTCAACTCTAGGTAATCTCTGCCAGCCACTACTACAGAAATATCAGTACATACATATGTTCAACATCATAGCATTCATTAATCTTGAAATTCTGGATAATGTAAGATCAGTTAACTCTTGAGGGACTGATATAGTCTTGAAAAATGCTTTACTTCTAGCTCAGTTCCCTGTAATTCTAGTCGTGTCCACTTGCTTGATAGAAGGCTTATAAGTAGTGTCGACATTTTAATATCGATTTTACGTATGATTTATTTGGATTTAAAGAGACTCTTAGAAGATCCGGTGTATGCATATATAGAGTAGAGATACATGCATGAATTTTTATATAGGTTTAGGGCTTCTCCTAAGAGAATAATAACCCTACGTCCTGTGTGATCACTAATCATTAGAAAAAGATTACAATTGAGAGTAATGCGAATGCCTAGCACTATCTCCTCCTTCGATCCGAATGCCTCCCTCTTCTCTCTTTGACGTTAATCTTTATATAGCCAGTGAAGCAACGTCAGTTGTCTCGCACCAAAAGACACCTCAACGCTTCGGATGATAACCGCCCGACGGAAGTTGCTGTTAGAGAGACGTAAAAGACTGTTCGCCATGTAGCGGTTGTTGTTAGAGAGAGATCATGTGCGATTATTGAATAAACGCACGTTCTAACTGCCTTAATTATCAGATGAACCCACGATGCAGTTGTTCGTTGTAGACAAGTTAGTCGGAGATAGGTTGGTCGCAGGAAGGTCAGCGACCATAAGGTGGTTATAAGTCAACTTACGACTATGTAGTCGTAGAAGGACTTACGATCAGGTAGTAGTCGCAGAAGACTTACGACTACATGATTTTAGAAGGACTTACGACCAGGGAGTAGTCGTAGTAAAATTAACGACTACATGGTCGTAGAAGGACTTACGACCAAGGAGGTAGTCATAATAAGACTTACGACTATTTGATCGTAGAAGGACTTATGATCAAGGGGGTAGTCGTAGTAAGACTTAGAATTACATGGTCATAGAAGGACTTACGACCATATAGAGTAGTCGCAGTAAGACTTACGACTAACTTGAGTGACTTTTTCCCTACTAATAATGGATATATTTAAGGAATATAATGATGTAATAATTTGAGAAATATTCTATCCTCATTAAGTAGGTACCAGGATTCTCTGTTGCTGCAATAGAAAAGTATCACCCAACAGAAGAAAAAAATCCAGCTCAAGACAGGCAAAAAAAAAGTTTGCGATAAAAAGCATTAGACAAGAAAATCTCAATTTCCCCTGAAAGTTTTACTCTATTAATTTGGATCCATTGCAGCTGCAGGTAATTGTTCAGAGGATGCTTTTCAGAAAACCTGACCACACAAATCTCATTTTCAGTATACTAATTACTTGACCCATTCATACTGCCAGATCACAACGCATGTAGAATAAGTAGACAGGGTAGGACTCCCAACAAGCAAACCATGCCTACTCCCTAGGTAACAAATTGCCTAGCTCACTGGTCACTGCAAAATATACACTGTCAAATAGAGTGCAAGCTTCAGTGCTGGTGAAGCTTATGTCCTGGTATCTTCACTGAGTTACTTATGCTCAGGTCTGACATGAAACCTCTGTCCTCGCTTCTACATCGCCTCTTCTTTCGAGTGTGCATTATGTATCTATTATTAGTTTGTAAGTACGGACTCACGCTTTATAAGTTGCTTTGAGGAGTACTGAAGCAAGGCCCCTTACTCCTTTTCTAAACTTTTTTCTCCCTGGAGGAGTACTGAAGTAAGGTTATCTTTCAGTCACCTGAAGTTGCACTCTGAATCACCTAAAGTTGCAGCTGTTTTTTTATAGGGGGGCTGCAATTTCAGTTGATTGAGAGTGCAATTTCAGGTCACCTGAAGTTGCACTCTGAATCACCTAAAGTTGCAGTTGTTTTTTTGGAGGGGGGCTGCAATTTCAGTTGATTGAGAGTGCAATTTCAGGTGACTGAAAAATAAAAAAATTTCAGTCGCCTGTGTAATAGCAAAACTGTTCAATTATACAGACCATATTTTCAAATTTCGCTTCGGTCCGTTTTCATGGTTGAGCGGACCATATGAGATGCTCATTGGCATGATATGTATCAAACATTGACAAAATTATCAAGTATCAACTAATTTGTTCTCCTAATTTACGTTCCTTTCTCTGTGTAAATTAGGTGCACAACTTTTTCCAGGAAAAATCAGACTTGGCATTAACTTCCAACACTTTCAGACATTGACGTGTGTGGAAAAAACAGTTGGGTAAAAAGTTGCTCTCACTACAAATTAATATAAACTGCTTTTTTCTTAGAACGCGCAAAAGACTTTCATATCATTTCATTAATAGAAGAAGAAAGAGTACAACTAATCCCCTAACCAAATTGACCTATGAAAGTCTGCTTGGAAGGAACTACAGAAGCACCATAAAAGGCCTATGAAATGCTTCATTCTACTTGCATCTCTGTTGATTTGTTACTAGTTGTCCACACATCTCACATGAAGTTCTTCCTTCTGTGCCTCCTCCTTTCCCTTAGCCTTCACCTTGCAACAATCATCGCTGGTGGCAGCCAGCAACTCCTATACAATGGCTTCACCGGCTCTAACCTCACCGTCGATGACACTGCCGCAATCACAACAAGCGGACTCCTTGAGCTTACCAACGGCACGATTAATCGCAAAGGCCATGCGTTCTACCCAACTCCGTTGCACTTCCGCAAGTTACCCAACGGTACGGTGCAGCCCTTCTCAGTCTCCTTTGTGTTTGGCATCCGCTCTAGCTACCTCAGCATGACCCAACACGGCTTGGCCTTCGTTGTCGCTCCAAGCAAGAACTTCTCATATGCACTGGCCACCCAATACCTAGGTCTCACAAATACTACGAATAACGGCAACCCAAGCAACCATTTCTTCGCTGTCGAGCTCGATACAGCCCTAAATATCGAGTTCAAGGACATCAACGCCAACCATGTAGGCATAGACATCAATGGCCTCACTTCTATACAGTCCTACCCTCCAGGCTATTATGATGATAGGAGTGGTAGCTTCCAAAACCTAAGTCTTAATAGCGGTGAAGCAATGCAAGTATGGGTGGACTACGGTGGAGAAGACAAGCAAATCAATGTGACCATAGCTCCCCCTGCTATGGTAAAACCTGCAAGGCCATTGATCTCGACCACCTATGACCTCTCAACAGTGCTTCGAGAGCCAGCATACATCGGCTTCTCATCATCAACTGGCGCAGTCGACTCACGACATTACGTGCTCGGCTGGAGTTTTGGCATGAACAAACAAGCTCCAGCGATCGACTTCACAAAACTACCAAAGCTACCTCGCGAGGGCCCAAAACCTCGATCAAAACTCTTGGAAATCATCCTACCAATAGCAACCGCGACATTGATAATTGTTGTGGGTGCTATAATCATTTTATTTGTCAGGAGGCAATTGCGATACGCTGAGCAGAAAGAAGATTGGGAAGTTGAGTTCGGGCCACATCGCTTCTCGTACAAGGATTTGTACCATGCCACGGAAGGATTTAAGAGCAAGCACCTACTAGGTGCTGGAGGATTCGGGAAGGTATACAAAGGAGTGCTCCCATCATCTAAATTAGGAGTTGCTGTGAAGAGGGTGTCTCATGAATCGAGGCAGGGTATGAAGGAGTTCATTGCTGAGGTTGTCAGCATTGGTCGCATTAGACACCGCAACCTTGTTCAGTTACTTGGCTATTGCAGGCGAAAAGGTGAACTTCTTTTAGTATATGAATACATGTCAAATGGTAGCCTCGATAAGTATTTGTACTATGATGAGCACAAGACCACACTGAATTGGGCTCGAAGGTTTCAGATCATCACAGGCATTGCAACAGGTTTGCTCTACCTTCATGAGAAGTGGGAGAAGGTTGTTATCCACCGTGATATCAAGGCAAGCAACGTGCTCCTTGATAGTGAAATGAACGCACGGCTAGGTGACTTTGGCCTTGCAAGATTGTATGACCATGGCACTGACCTACAGACAACACGTGTGGTTGGTACCATGGGGTACCTAGCCCCAGAATTGATATCCACAGGCAAGGCATCCCCTCTCACAGATGTGTTCGCCTTCGGCACGTTCCTTCTCGAGGTCACCTGCGGGAAAAGGCCAGTGAACAACAATACAGAGGATAATCAAGAGGTGCTAGTCGATTGGGTTCTTCAGCATTGGCGCGAAGGATCACTAACTGAGACAGTAGACACCAAACTACAAGGTGACTATAATGTTGATGAGGCATGCTTGGTACTGAAGCTAGCACTATTATGCTCACACCCATTTACCAGCGTAAGGCCTAACATGCAGCAAGTCATGCAGTACCTTCACGGTGAATTGCCACTCCCGGAGTTAACACATACAGACATGGGCTTTAGCATGCTTTCCCTAATGCAGGATGAAGGGTTTGACCCTTACGCAATATCATATCCTTCGTCAAAGGCAAGCATTGGCACTATATCCAGCATCTCAGGAGGAAGATGATATACACGGTGCTTGCTGTTATCATGACTACTTGCATGCCACTTGTGATATTTTGTATTGATTCATGTACTTTGGAGCTAGCTAGATCTAGACTTTCATTGGCTTTTTTGTGAGAATGTGTACTATTTATATGCATGGCGTTTTACAGCTCACAATTTAACGCCTATATACAAAGCAGCTCTTTTTTTTATGGTACTACCAACTTACATTGCTAATGTATTGTACACATTATCATATCCTTCGTCAAAGGCAGGCATTGTATCGTCATCTCAAGAGGAAGGTGATATCTGTGGTGTTTGATGTTATCATATGAGTGCTTGAGTAGTCATGATATTTTTCATACCCTCCCACCCACTGTATATAAGCATTCTCCTTTCTGAAATAAACGTACTCATGTGCGTTGTCGGTGGCAAGAAAGTACCTTAAAACACAGCAATTCATTTTAGTGAAATCAGATGTTATGGTTGTGCCTCAAAGATCTGATTTATTTCCTGATCAACAAACTAGCAAACCTCTGGAGATTTTATCCCAACAACTAGATATGGTTGTTTTATGTTGATTTTTCAAATATTAGGTCTTCAAATATCTTCTTAGAGGTATATATATTTTTAGAGGGGAGTTGCATCTGGATTATCTCCGTTGTTATTGGAAGAAAAAAAAAGAGGTAGTCGTAATCCTCGTTGTGCCATAGTGGCCCTTGATTTCTTATACTAGTTTTGTTTTATAGTGGACCATCTACTTCTCGTTACCTGGGGTTTTTTTCCCCATGAAATTTTAGTGTCATCTTCTTCTTCGCTTTTTTTTAAGTTTTGAGTCAAGTCCAAGTAAACTACCGTGCCTTGAAAATTTTTGCAATAGCTGCCAAGGGCCCCACAGCTTGCTGTCAGCACATGACATTATGGACAATAATTTTTGGGTATTGATAAATATCATCCGGATGTTTTCTTCCTAATTATTATCCAAATTTGTGACCATTTGATTAGAGATCTAATGACCATAAATTCTCCCCCACCCATTCCAAAAAAAAATCTCACTCTCCTTAAAAAAATCTCCCCCCTCCAAAAAAAGAGGCCGTTGGATCTCTAATCCAATGATCTCAAATCTGGATGATAGTTAGGAAGAAAATATCTAGGTGATAGCTATACATAATTTTTACAGATTTTATACAATCTCATCAATTGATTGCTGGTCTGGTCAGGGAGGCAACGATCAAAGCCATCATGAATACGACTGGGATCGGGGTGACTGATTTGCGGTGGTTGCAGGCATCCAAGTAAAGCACGGCATTTTGACGCTTTTCTAGAAGATAAATTATGGTTAATATACTACTAAAAATTTCGTGGATTGATGTATGGTCATCCAGATCCGCAGCAAGGAGCGCAGCCCGGCAGCGCAGTGTCCCAACGGTACGGAAGCGGGCGCAGCTGCCGAATTTGGGCGACGGCTGGAGGTGGCCGCCTGTAACTGGCGGCGGCGACGGAAGCTGTGGCCCTCGGGCTATGGCGTAGGCGACGGCGTGGAGCAGAAGGAGGTGGCCGCTCGTGAGATTAGTCGGCACGGCGGTCCTTGACATGGCCATCCTCGGGAGGAGATCGATCCTCCGGGGGCAGCAGCAACCTAAGCTCTGATACCATGTTATGAATATTGTGTGTATATTAATGATGCCCAAAGGGCAATATATATAGGGAGTACAAGGAGATATACAGAGAAATATGTTATATACAAATAAGGAAACCAAGATATATAAGGAAACGAATAACAATCATATTCTATCCTTAACAATGTATAGCGAATATCAAAGTCAAGATAAGTGAGGTAAGTGATTAAGAAAAAAGATAATCGAGGTAAGTACTTATTGCCGTGGCAACTGGCAACTCAGTCTTTGTCGGACCGAAGGATAATTCAGATGTAGATTCACCCCCAAAACATTTCCACCATCTAGCAGCCTGAGGGTTTTCGGCCAATCTAGCCCCTTTTCGCTCCGTTTTGTCCGATATAGCCTCTACGTGCCCGAAATAATGTGGCTGGCTCCCTTGCACACTCAGCCGCCATGCAAGGTCTTCATGCGGTCGAGAGACATGCTAGCACGACTGGGCCTGCAACATGTCACGGAAGGGATCTCATAGGGCCGGGCGATGTGCTAGGGTAGCTTGCGCGATCCCTAGGCATGCCAGCTAGGTCACGCGGTGGGGGCACACACCAGGGGACCTCGCGTGGCAGCTGAGAGTGCAAGGGGCCCAGCCACGTCATTCCGGGCACATGGGAGCTACATCGGGCAAAACGGCGCAAAAGAGGGCGAGATTGGCCAAAAATTCGCAGCCTAACAGTCATGTTCCTTTCAACTGTGCATTACGTATCTATTACTGAAGCGATGTGTGTCTCTTGGTAGATACTAGTTGGATCATACATATCTTTCTATTATTAACATAAAAGAATCAAATAATTTGTTCTAATTTATATTCTTGGCTGTGTAATTTGGTTTTCAATTTTTCAGGAAAGATGTCGGACCCGGATTTAACCAATCCAGAATCCTCTGTAAAACCACTGCACTATTCTCTACACCAGTAAATAGTGTTTACAGATACATTATTGAATCATTTCACACACAGCGTAACATGTACCATACAATAATATTATAAGTCACCAGAGTTCAAATAGACCGTATCGGGTCAAGTTTACAGTAAGGTCGTTCAGGCTAAATGATTACATTACAGAAAATTGGATGCGGTAGCGGAAGCAAAAGGGGAAGGTGTATCTTGCCACAGGCAGCGACTGGAATGACCTGTGTATGATTGATATTACCCAACAACGTGGATAATTTTGATGTACGCAAACATCGAACTGGTCGGCCTAACTATGGTGAGATCTAGACTACTAGAGACTAAATTAATCTCCACCATGTTCATCACCACCAACTTATTGATCTTCGTAGTAGACATAATGACCTTGATCCACAAGTTTTGAAAGGTTTTGAGAGTGAGGATGAGCACATACAAATGGTGCTCCACGAGTCAACATGTAAAATGCAAGTATTTATACATGTAAGGTTTGATAAGGATAGCTCTGGTTCTTTTATTTGTTAAAAGCAACATTTTGAATTACAATAATTAGCAAATCCGATGATTTAACATTTTAACCAATCATGTTTTAATTAAGAGATTGAAAGTGTGCAATATTTATAGTGGTACAGGTTCCATCCACCTATTACATGATTCCATCTATCATATGCTTAGTTTTGATCATTATGGTTACATCCATCTAATTAACAACACTGAGTTACATCCATCTAGGAAAAAGTTAAATTTAGAGTTACATCCACCCGACGATTTTTATCCCAGCCACAAAGGTTTTTGAAATAGAGACTAATTTGAGCAAGTTACTATATATATTTTGGATCATAGACATAACTGTTCGAATAGTTTATACTTTATAGAGACTGTATATATATATATCTTTAGAGGGTAGTTGTATCTGGTCCGTTTTTATTGGAAGAAAAAAAAAGAGGTAGTCATAATCCTCGTTGTGCCACATATAGTGGCCCTTGATTTCTTATACTAGTTTTGTTTTATAGTGGACCATCTACTTATCGTTACTTGGGCTTTTTTCCCCATGAAATTTTACTGTCATCTTCTTCTGCGCTTTTTTTTAAAAAAATTTTGAGTCAAGTCCAAGTAAACTACCGTGCCTCGAGAATTTTTGCAATAGCTGCCAAGGGCCCCACGGCTTGCTGTCAGCACAAGACATTATGGACAATAATTTTTACAGATTTAACACAAGCTTATTAACTGATTGCTGGTCTGGTCAGGGAGGCAACGATCAAAGCCATCGTGAATACGACTGGGATCGGAGTGACTGATTTGCGGTGGTTGCAGGCATCCAAGTAAAGCACGGCATTTTAACGCTTTCTAGAAGATAAATTATGGTTAATATATACTACTAAAAATTTCGTAGATGGGTTCGTGGATTGATGTATGGTCATGTATAGCGAATATCAAAGTCAAGATAATTGAGGTAAGTGATTAAGAAAAAAGATAATCGAGGTAAGTACTTATTGCAGTGGCAACTGGCAACTCAGTCTTGGTCGGACCGAAGGATTTGTGCCAACTGTCGGGCGGCGTCCACCTAGCCGGTTGCCCTAGCCCCACACACACGCATGCAGTTGGTCGATGGGCCCAGCACATGGCCGCAATGGCACACCGGGTTGGGTCTTCATGCGGTTGAGAGCCATGTTAGCACGCTTGGCCTTGCAACGTGTCACAGAAGGGATCTCACATGGCCGGGCGACGCGCTAGGACAGCTCGCACGGTCCCCGGGCACGCCAGCTAGATCGCGCGGTGGGGGCACGCGTCAGGGGACCTCGCACGGCGGCTGAGAGTATGAGAGACCATGTGGAGGTGTCCCCATGTTTGTGATGAGTAATTGACTCGTATTCTGGAAAGTTTGAGTTTGATTTAGTTGGTTCGCGCCAAGTCGGTGCATGGCGCAGTCTAGTACGGTTGGGCTTGGTCGAACGCAGTCGGACGTGCTTGAGACGCTTGTTTTTTTTCTCGATCGGTCGATTTGGGTATTTCATGCTTGAGTGTCTTCTTTTGATGCTAATGTTGATTATATTGTTTCGAGCGGTGCTATGTGATGTTTTCTTGTCTATGATAGCTGCAGGACTTTGAGGTGGAATCGTGACGAGGCATGGATGGCCGGACTAGGCACGAGTGGTGCTGAGGTCAAAGCGGTCGGGAGATGTCGAAGACGACGAGGACTCGAAGTGGTTGCGAGGCGTCGACAGCAAGAAAAGAGGAAGCTTCCAGGAAGGTGCGGCAGGGGCATTTCGGTAAAATGCGCAAGGTTGCAAAATAGAAGCGGATTCAGTTGAGGCTGATGGGTAAAGTGCTGTAGCAAATGGGTTGGAGACTCGGTAGTAGAAGGAGGAGGTTAGTGTTTGGAGGGCTCAAATCCTGGTTCCCTCCTCTTTTCTGCATGTGAGTGGGCTTTGCCTCATGTGTGTGTGAGTTTGGTAGTGAGAGTGGGCTGCCACTTCTTGATTTGCTATTTAAGAGTGTGAGCTCTTCTATTTAGTGAGTGGGAGTTGGCAGTGCAGTTTAAGGAAAAGGAGTAGTGTTGTGTTCTTTCTCCTGCGTGAGTTTGCCCATGGAAGAGTAGTTGTGTTCTCGTGGGTGTTGCCCAAGATGTGTGTTTGGGGTTGAGATGGCTGTAGACCACTTCTTGTAATCATTCATCTCCTTGTATCAATCTGAGATGCCTTTTGTTTGAGATGGTCTGATGTCTTCCTTTCTGTGTTTGTCTTTTGATTCTATTTGTTGTTCTTTGCTCCTGTGATCTTTGAATTGGAAATTGATCGAGAACCTGCAAAATGATTGTCTCTGGATTGGGTTTGTGCTCAAGGCCCCTTGGCTAGATTATACCCGAGAGAAATCATTTAATCCTAGTTTTCTTCCAGAGATTTTGCTTGCTCAAACATCCTCTGTTTCAATGTTTCTAGGGCTTGGAGGCAGAGCAACTTTGTGATTCTTGATATCTCAGCTAAGAACTTGCTCTGGCTTTGAGTTTCTTTGTCTAAGAATGGGTTCTCTGCTGAATCCAAAGATTCATGAGCAAAGGACCAAAGAACCTTGAGTTATTTGATCTCAATCTCATTTTCTGTTCTTGTCTCAGATTCCAGCTCAGATTTTGGTTCCTTGCCCTTTTTGTCTGCATTTTCTTCCCCCTGAGATCTCTATGCTATTTAGTTTGTAGTCCTAATGAATTGTTCTGAGATGAGCAGCAAATTTCACAAGTTTCCTTGATTTCAGTATTTACTGTGTAGTCGAGTTGCAGCCAGCTGCTTTGCTCTGTTTTCAGGGGGCCGGTCAGACCGCTAGGGTTTGCCACGGTCTGTACATGGCGGTCAGACCGGCGACAACTTGGCGGTCAGACTGGCTTTAGCTTGGCGGTCTGACCGGCCGAGGCTATGCGGTCCGACCGGCCCATGACCTCTGGTTAGACCGGCCTTAAGGCTATTTTGGTTGCAGCACTCTGATCTACTTTGTTTTTTTTTGCTTCGTTCTCGTGTCTGTTCAGAATGGATTTCCAGAGAGCATGAATCATCTTCTTCATAGCTTTTATAGCTATTGGAGAGAGGAGATCTATGTGAATACTTGGGGGCGATTTTTGAAGGCACCATTCACCCCCCTCTGTTGCCGTTTCCGATCCTACAGAGCGCAAGGGGCCCAACCACGGTATTCCGGGCACATGGGAGCTACATCAGGTAAAATGGCGCGCAAGGGGGCCAGATTGGCCAAAAATTCACAGCTCGACAGTCATGTTCCTTTTGACTGTGCATTATGTATCTATTACTGAAGTGATGTGTGTCTCTTGGTAGATACTAGTTGGATCATACATATCTATCTATTATTAACATAAAAGAATCAAATAATTTGTTCTAATTTATATTCCTGGCTGTATAATTTGGTTTTCAATTTTTTAGGAAACTTGTTGGACCCGGATTTAACCAATCCAGAATCCTTTGTAAAACCACTGCACTATTCTCTAGATCAGTAGATAGTGTTTACAGATACATTATTGAATCATTTCATACACAACGTAAACTGTACTATGCAATAATATTATAGGTTATCAGAGTTCAAATAGACTGTATCAGATCAAGTTTAGAATAGGGTCGTTTAGGCTAAATGATTACATTATACAAAATCGGATGCGGTAGTGGAAGCAAAAGGGGAGGGCATATCTTGCCATAGGTAGCGACTGGAATGGCCTGTGTACGAATGATATTACCCAACAACGTGGATAATTTTGATGTACGCAAGCATCGAAATAGTCGGCCTAACTATGGTGAGATCTAGACTACTAGAGACTAAACTAATCTCCACCGTTTTCAACACCATCAGCTTATTGATCTTGGTAGTAGACCTAATGATCTTGATCCACTAGTTTTGAAAGGTTTTGAGAGTGAGGATGAGCACAGACAACGGTGCTCCCTGAGTCAACAAGCAAAATGCAAGTATTTATACATATAAAACCTTTAAATATCTTCTTAGAGGTATATATATTTTTAGAGGGGAGTTGCATCTGGATTATCTCCGTTGTTATTGGAAGAAAAAAAAGAGGTAGTCGTAATCCTCGTTGTGCCATAGTGGCTCTTGATTTCTTATACTAGTTTTGTTTTATAGTGGACCATCTACCTCATACCAGTGCCACCATGACAAACAAGAGCAATTGCCATCGGTGCTGGCGTTAGGGAAGAAGCAACAAGGGATGTCAAAGAGGTAGATGACAGGGTCGCCAATGTTGAAGGTGAGGAGTAGCGTCATCGGCAAGCAGGGCTATAGCTAGAGTAGCGACGTGCGGTGATTGGAGGAGGGAAGAAGGAAGGAGGGAGGAAGATGTAGTGGGGGTTTTGGTGGAGATGTGGTGGAGACGTGCCGGATTTGGAGGGGATGGGAGGCAGTGTGTGACACCTCGGCCCATATCGAATTAGGCCCATGATAACCTATATGTGTGTGCACATATGAGGGTATAGGTTAGTCTCACCTTGCTAGCTTAGCTTGAGAAGCACTAACATATAAGTCTAGGGTTTCCAATGGTAGTAACCCCTAGTTAACCGTTTTGCGCAAAGCGAGGACGAAAGTGCAAGCGGGTTGCTACATATGCGTGGCCTATCTAGAATGGAGTTAGACCTAAGCCGGTTTGAACCATAGGCGTTACAAATGGTATCAGAGCCGACCCTCACGGTTACATGAGCACGTGCGGGTCAGGGGCGTAGGCATATGGCGTATGGCGCGTGTGGGTCCGGAATGGACACACGGCATGGTATATGTGCTGGCACTGAACGCATGGACATGTGCCAAGAAGGGAGATTATGATCATTTGCCCCAATGTGGGTATGTTGGGCAGCCGACAAGGACGTCGGGTCGTTTGAGGGTGGGTGTATGTGACACCTCGGCCCATGATAACCTATATGTATGTGCGCATATGTGGGTATGGGCTAGTCCCACTTTGCTAGCTTAACTTGAGAATCACTTACATATAAGCCTAGGAGTTCCAATGGTAGCACCCCCGGTTAACCGTTTTGCGCGAAGCAAGGACGAAAGTGCAAACGGGTTGCTACGTGTGTGTGGCCTATCCAGAATGTGGTTAGGTCTGAGCCGGTTTGGACCCTAGGGCGTTACAAATGGTATCAGAGCCGACTCTCACGGTTACATGGGCACGTGCGGATCAGGGGCGCAGGCATATGGCGCATGGCGCGTGTGGGCCCGGAGTGGACACACGGCATGGCATATGTGCTGGCACTGAACGCATGGACATGTGCCAAGAGGGGAGATCCTTATCATTTGCCCTGGTGTGGGTATGTTGGTCCGACGAGGACGTCGGGTCCTTTGAGGGGGGTGTATGTGACACCCCGGCCCATGTTGGCCCATGTGTGTGTGCACATGAATTTCTGGGTTAGTCCCACATTGCTAGCTTAACTTGAGAAGCACTTACATATAAGCCTAGGAGTTCCAATGGTAGCACCCTCGGTTAACCATTTTGCGCAAAGCGAGGACGAAAGTGCAAGCGGATTGCTACGTGTGCGTGGCCTATCTAGAATGTGGTTAGGTCTGAGCCGGTTTGGACCCTAGGGCGTTACACTTAGCTTGAGAAGCACTAACATATAAGCTTATGGCTTCCAATGGTAGTAACCCATGGTTAACCGTTTTGCGCGAAGCGAGGACGAAAGTGCAAGCGGGTTGCTACGTGTGCGTGGCCTATCCAGAATGGAGTTAGGCCTAAATCGGTTTGGACCCTAGGGCGTCACATGGTGCGAATTGGTGTGGCACAGAGGCAGCGAGGTGTGGTGAGGTGATGGCATGGGGAGTGGCAGTGGTGGCACGGTGGAGGGAGCAATAGATGTGGTAGAGGGAAGAGAAAAGTGGAGGGTGGACGCTGGCGACCACCGGTGCCGGAGTAAAAGAAGAGGAGAAAAGGGCTTAAACACGCATCGCAAATGCCCATCCGCCATGGTCGAGGCAAGAAGAAAAGAGGATACGCGGAAGAAGGGGGAGGAAGAAGAAGAGGGGCATAAATGTCCATATACAGGCACAACTGTCAAAAATAGCAAACAATGAATTGCCTCTCTATAGAATGGCAAATTATAAATTGCATCCTATAGAGCGACAAATCCTAGAGTGCCACCTCATAGAGTGGCAAAATCATAGATTATCCCGTATATTAATTTGACTGGAGAATTCAGTACAAGTGTGCTTGTCAAACAAAAATAAGAAGGTACACTTAACAGCATCGGGAGAACATGCGAGTCATCTACCTCCTGAGAGATAAGATATTGTGCTGCTGTTCGTCATTGTAAATGTGTTTGTTATGGCCTCCGGATCCAAACCTTTGTTCTGCATCAAGGAAAGCATGTTGAAGCTCATGTGTGTCGGATTTAGCTCCGGTGGTGGCATATCTCCATTGAGATACTGCATAATTTGCCTCATGTTGGGCCTTACATTGATGAAAGGGTGTGAGCTCAACAATCCTAACTTCAGAGTTAGGCATGCCTCGTCAACATTGTAGGCACCTTGGAGCTTGGTATCCACGGCATCGATGAGTAATCCCTGGTGCCAACGATCGAGCACCCAGTCGACTAACATGAGTTGATTGCCTTCTGCAGTTCGATCGATGGGCTTTCGCCCACAAGTGACTTCAAGAACAAACATGCCAAAGGCAAATACATCACTAAGAGGGGTTGCTTTGCTGGTGCGTGCTAGCTCGGGAGCTAGGTATCCAATGGTGCCAACAACATGTGTGGTTTGAGGGTCAGTGCCATGGTCATATAACCTTGCTAAGCCAAAATCACCTAGTCGCCCATTCAATTCACCATCAAGGAGCACATTGCTTGGCTTGATGTCTCGATGGAGTACAACTTTCTCCCACTCCTCATGGAGGTAGAGCAAGCCAGATGCAATGTCTTTGATGATTTGGAATCTTTGTGCCCAACTTAAAGTAGGCTTGTTCTCGAGACCATACAAGTACTTGTCAAGGCTTCCATTTGACATGTACTTATACACTAAAATAAGTTCACCTTTTCGTCGACAATAGCCATGTAACTGTACAAGATTGCGATGTTGGAGGCGGCCAATGCTTACAACCTCGGCGACAAATTCCTTCATGCCTTGCTTAGAGTCATGGGAGATCCTTTTCACAGCAATCTCCAATTTAGACATTGGAAGCACTCCCCTGTATACCCTCCCAAATCCTCCTATGCCTAGTAGATTCTTGTTCTTAAATCCCTCGGTAGCATGAAACAGATCCTTAAATGAAAATCTATGTGGCCCAAACTCGACTTCCCAATCCTCTCGTACCTCAGCATACCTTAGTCGCCTTCGAACAAGAAGAATGACAATGGTGCCCACAACGATAACAAACGCTGCGGTGACTATAGGCAGTACGATTTCCAGTACCTTGGATTGAGGCTTGGGGCCTTCACGAGGGAGCTTTGGCAACTTGGTGATGTCAATGGCCGGAGCAGATCTGTCCATGCCGAAACTCCAACCAAGCACGTACTGTCGCGAGATGAATGAGCCTGTCGATGATGAGAAGCCGACATATGCCATATCTGTGATCACTCTTGAGAGGTTGTAGGTTGTAGAGAGTAGTGGATTGATGGGTTTGGACATTTTTAGGGGAGCCAAGGTCACATTGATCTGTATGCTATCCCTATCATATTCCACCCACACCTGCATCAATTTGTAGCTCGCAAGTGTCACGTTGTGGAAGTTACCATTGCTGTCGTCGTAATACCCGGCGCTGCTGGAGTTCACAGATTTGAGATTGTTGATGTCGATTCCGACATGGTTGTTGTTGATGTCCTGGAACTCGTCATTTCGATTGGTGTCGAGCTCAACGGCAAAGAAACGGTTGGTTGCGTTGCCATTGTTGTGGTCGTTGGTGAGGCCCATGTACTGGCTTGGCATTGCGGTTGAGAAGTTGTTGCTCGCGGCAACGACGAAGGCGATGCCATGGCCGCAGATGTCAGGTTGGACGCAGTAGATGGCAAACACGTAGGAGACAGCAAAGGACTGCACTGTCCCATTGGGTGTCTTGCTGAAGTGGAGTGGAGTTGGGTGGAAGGCATGGCCTTTGAGCCGGACAGTGCCGTTGGTCAGCTCAAGTAGGCCATTTGGTGTGACCGTGGCCACACCGTCGAGGGTGAGGTTTGCACCGGCGAAGCTTGAGTAGACAAATTGGTCTTCACCGGTAGCAAGGTCTGAAAGGTTAAGGACAAGGAAGAAGAGGAGATGTAGAAACGAGGACAGAGGTTTCATGTCAGACATGAGCATAAAGCAACTCACTGAAGATCCAAGCACGTAAGCTTCACCAGCACTGAAGCTTGCACTCTATTTGGCACTTGGCAATATATTTTGCAGTGACCAGTGAGCTAGGCAATTTTTTACCTAGGGAGTAGGCATGGCTTGCTTGTTGGGAGTCCTACCCTGTCTACTTATTCCACAGGCGTTGTGATCTGGGAAGATGAATGGGTCAAGTAATTAGTATACTGAAAATGAGATTTGTTTGGTCAGGATTTCTGAAAAGTCTCCTCTGAACAATGACCTGCAGACCGCTAACTGATCTTACATTGCCCAGAATTTCAAGATTAATGAATGCTATGATGTTGAGCGCCTGTATGTACAGATATTTCTGTAGTGGTGGCTGGTGGAGATTACCTAGAGTTGAGGGAACCTGAATGATCAGGCTGGATGCCGTAAGTGTTGTGCGTGTGACCAAATTAAGTTGTGACAAAATCTTCCACAGGGATATTGATCTGCACGATGCGCTGCAATATAATGTAATCTTTCTCTCATATTCTGATGTGATCTGCTCTAGTCCGATTTGATCTGAGTTAGGTCCTACTAGATGAAAACGAACTTTACGTAAGGCAGAGGGATCTAAAGATAGAAGTAAATTTATGCAGGGGCATGTCCGGTTATACACGCTGTAGAAAGATCTTGGTAAATTTAGGATGTTTAAACTTTAGATGAAGTCTCGTTTTGCCTACCTGTGGCTAACTGGTTATATAAATGTGGAGTGATGTCATTCGCTTTGATATTTCGTACGATTTAAGTTAGCTACGGCAGGGAGATAAATCTTAAGATTTAACATATTGAGGCTGTGCTGGGCCTGCAGCAAAGTAATGGGCTGAGTTGGGAGATGGCTGGACCTCGGTTTAGCCTTTTTTTTCTCTTAATTTCCCCCAATTCCGGGGAAGATTTTTCACATGTAACGTCTGGTTGCATTCGAAGTATATTTATGTCCTGGGGAGGTGTATATTCCGCATCACACAGAGGTAGGTCTAATACAATATTCTCGAATATGGAGACTATAAAGCTATTTAAATTAATTTGCAGCAAGGGCAAGTTGCTACCCGGCTTTTTTTCTTCCACATGCATCCTGGCCTGAAAAATGTTGGTATTTTACACTAGGAAAGTGATTTGTTTATTTGTGTTTTCTCTAAACAAAGAGCTCTTGATTTACTGTCATAAAACGAAAAGTGCGAAGGTTTGGCTATCCTCTCAAGGAGAGGCGGTCAGCAGTCCACAACATGTTTTGCAGCACCAGCTATATGAAGATTTTACATTTTTGGGGGCCCAAGTCTTCTAAACTAGGGGTTTCATGGAGGTGTTTATTGTGCCAAAGAACTGTGCTTTGTATGTTGAGGCCGTGGTGTAGCTTCCATGCGGAATTAGCTTCCAAATTATACCATCCTCCACCCCTTCCTGAAGGTCCATGGAAGATATGTAGCCCCAGAGGGTGATGAGTTCTTGAATATGCTGTGCGGTTGGGCCGGCCAGCTAGTTGAGATCTTGAGCCATTTGTTTCTGGTTAAAGCCACGTGCAGGGAGCAGTTCTTTCTTTTGGAGGTGACAAAAACATGTGTAGCAAAGTCTCGTGGACGTCTCCCATGAGCCCAAGCCAAGTTCTAGAAGCTCACTATTTTGCCGTTGCTGGTTGTAATGGAGCGGCTGCCGCAAATAAGAGACTATCGTGGTCATCACATTGGGTTTGCATTCCTTTCCAAGGCTTATTTGTGGCTGCCCACTCATACCATAGCCATCTGATTCGCAGGGCTTGCGCGAAGCGCTAGAGGTCCAGGAGGCCGAGCCCACCTAGGTGTGTGGGTTTGCACACCTTGTCCTAACTGACCTTGCATTTACCTCCCGTTAGTTGATCAGAACCGACCCAAAGGAATTGTCTCCTCTGTCTGTTTAGGAACTGGAACACTCCGGCTGGTGGTTTGATAATCGTGAGGAGGTATGTCGCTTGGGCATTTAGGACTAACTTTGCGAAAGTTTTTCTTTCTACAAGTGTCAACGGTTTACCATGCCAGCTCGTCAGGCGGC
This sequence comes from Dendrocalamus latiflorus, assembly GCA_017311315.1. NCBI lineage: Eukaryota > Viridiplantae > Streptophyta > Magnoliopsida > Poales > Poaceae > Dendrocalamus > Dendrocalamus latiflorus. The sequence continues at coordinate 30,893,278 of CM029643.1, forward strand.
TGGACACTTTGTCTTGTAGTCTTTGGAAGTGTAGGCGACGTAGTCTTCAAAGTGCAAGTGGAAGCCTCAAATATTGCAATGGGAAGGTAGTTAGAATGGCCGGTAAGTCCTAAAGCACAGCTTGTAAATCAATCCCTTCACAACGTATCGGTGCCACCGGCTTTTTTTATAAGTTTGTATGTGGGCTCGTAGCTTCACCAAACTTCTTTAAAATGTAGACAAGGGAGTTGACATCTACCTGAGAAGGGTGTAAAAAATTGCCTTATCATCCGCCTAGAGGGAGGTTCGCAAGGTTGCTGCCCGTCCATGTAAAGGTTGGAGAAGACCTCTATCCATTGCTATATCAAAGATTATTGTGGGGATGGTCCCCACCGGTATCTATTCGGCCTGATGGGCTAAGAGGCCCTAATAAGGTATGTAAAAGACATGTGTACTTTTGAAATAGTACCCTATGGTAGGGGCGTTGTTGTAATAAGGCCTTGTGGCCATGTATATATAGTCCCTTGGATTAACAAGGGAAGGTAGAGAGCTCATTTCTCATATACACACTACTAGTCCCCTCCTCTACTGTTTTGCCCGTAGCCAAAATAGTTGGCATCGTCCGTGGGGACGACGAACAACCTACGAGCTTGAAAAAACCAATGGCACCGAAGAAAGCAAATCAGCGACCAAGCGAAAAAGGAGTATGGCGGCAGCGACTGCCGAGGCCGGTGTGCAAAGACCGATGGTCAAAGGCACGCTGGCCCCATGGTAGCGACACACCAGCACCGCGGCCAGTGAGCGGCTCGCACTGACGCGGGAGGCTGGCTCCGATGCTAGCGCTGGTGCGATCGTTGACCGTGATGGCATGGTCGTCGATCACAACACCCGCACCATGATGAAAAGTGCAGAGTCTTCTGTCAAGACGTTTAGCAGAAGCTGTCGAGCTCTGATGATCTGTCCGTAGGAAGTAGTAGGTCCTTCTGTTGATGCAGGTGGCAGTTCATCTGTTGCTCACGTTTTGCTTTGTCCCCCGTGTCAGTTCGCACATGCTACCGATGTATCGTTTTTTTGTATTTTTAACAGGCAGAGCACTATCTTATATTAAAAGCCGAGAAAAAATTATATACAGATAGAGGATGGTAGGCTGGTGGTTTGATAACTGTGAGGAGGTATGTCGCTTGAGCGTTTAGGACTAACTTTGCAAAAGTTTTTCTTCCTACAAGTGTCAACAGTTTACCATGCCAGCTTGTCAGGCGGCTGGACACTTTGTCTTGTAGTCTTTGGAAGTGTAGGCAACGTAGTCTTAAAAGTGCAAGTGGAAGCCCCAAATATTGCAATGGGAAGGTAGTTAGAATGGCCAGTAAGTCCTGAAGCACAGCTTGTAAATCATTCCCTTCACAATGTATCGGTGCCACCGACTTTTTTATAAGTTTGTACGTGGGCCCATAGCTTCAGCAAATTTCTTTAGAATATAGACAAGGGAGTTGACATCTGCCTGAGAAGGGTGTAAAAAATTGCCTTATCATCCGCCTAGAGGGAGGTTCACAAGGTTGCTGCCCATCCATGTAAAGGTTGGAGAAGACCTCTATCCATTGCTATATCAAAGATTATTGTGGGGATGGTCCCCACCGGTATCTATTCGGCCTGCTGGGCTAAGAGGCCCTAATAAGGCATGTAAAAGGCATGTGTACCTTTGAAATAGTACCCTATGGTAGGGGCATTGTTGTAATAAGGCCTTGTGGCCATGTATATATACTCCCTTGGATTAACAAGGGAAGGCAGAGAGCTCATTTCTCATACACACACTACTAGTCCCCTCCTCTACTGTTTTGTCCGTAGCCAAAATAGTTGGTATCATCTGTGGGGGACGACGAACAACCTACAAGCTTGAAAAAAGCAATGGCACTGAAGAAAGCAACATCAACGACCAAGCAAAAAAGGAGTATGGCGACAGTGACTGCCGAGGCCGGTGTGCAAAGACCAGTGGTCAAAGGCCCGCTGGCCCCATGGCAGCGACACACCGATACCGCGGCCAGTGAGCGGCTCGCACTAACGCAGGAGGCTGGCTCCGATGCTAGCGCTGGCGCGATCGTTGACCGCGATGGCACGGTCGTTGATCACGACGCCCACACCATGACCGTCAACAGCGACTCCATCGATCACGACACCTGCGCCATGACCATTGATTGCGCCACCAGCGCTACGACCATCGACCACAATGCCTGCACCACGACTGTCGACCATGACGCCCGCGCAGGCATGATCATGGACCTCAACATTCGTGCTAGCATATCCACCGACCTGGGTGCTCATGCCGACCCCGTCGTCAATCGCCACGCCTACCGCATCAGCACACCTACTACCTCGGGCGCCCAAGCCGTCTTCGCCAGTGCCAAGCGCCCCACGCCAGCAAGCCCTACCACATGAATGGCAAAGGGCATGCTAGTGGTGGATCTCAGAATTCTACAACATGAGCTGGACCCCTGGAGTGCCATACGAGAGACGCAAGAGGCTCGGAGTCAGCAAATACCCACAGCAACAGAGGCAGAGGTCACAGTCGACAGGGCTGACAGTCGCAAAGCTGCTACACCTACTCGCAATACGCTCTGGCGCATGGATCTAGAGTCTCCTCTATCTGCTGATTTACAGCAGGCTACGTGGTCGGAGGATTTCAAGATGCCCACCATCAAGCCAGTCAAGGGTGATACGGACTCGCAGGAGTTCGTACGAGTCTACAAACAGCCATCGAGGCAGCCAAAGGCAATGACTCCACAAAGGTGAAGGGAGTGTCGCTAGCCCTTCAAGGGATAGTGCTCTCCTGGTTCTTCACCCTTGCGCCGAACTCCATATACGCGTGGGTGCAGATCCGGGACTGCATGTACAATAATTTCCAATGAAACTATGTCGAGCGGGTGGATGCTGAGCAGCTTTTCGCTATCAAGCAGGAACCTTCGGAAAATCTTAAAGAGTATTTTCAGAGCTTTGCTAAGGTTTGCTGCTAGGTCAAAGATGTAAACGAGACCACCATCATCAACGCAGCAATATGAGGTCTTCGCCTGGGGCCATTGGCTGAATATAACACGCACAAGCCTACAAAGTCCGTCAACAAACTCTTCAGCAAGATGGAGCAATATGCGAGAGTAGAAGAAGACACACAATAGCATCGAGGTTATGCCCCCGACTCAAAGCATGCATCCGACCCTACAAAGGAGGGTTCCACCCCTAAAGACCGAAAGAACCAGCGGCATAAGTACATCTTCGACATTGAAGGTGGGGGCGACAACAACAACACCACCTCAGCAGGTCGGGGCCACAGCCGTAGGGGCCAAGGTCATGGTAGAGGATGTGGTTGTTTCGGCGGTGGTAGACACAGGCATGATGATGGGCAACAGCAGGTGTTGTGGTGCGAGGTGCATGATCGTGGAGACCACCTCACCTGGCACTGTCTGAGCATCGTAATGCTCTGAGAGAGCGCTATCAAGGATAAAGCACTTGAGGCTAGAGCGCCAGTGGTGGCACATGTCCAGCAACCCCATGAGGGCCAACTGGTCCAAGCCAATCTCGCTGCATTATGCATATAGGCCCCCAACGGTGGAGCACGCTGAGTCATCAATGCCATCACGTGTAGCTCATCATTAGAATTCCTATTTGAGTGGCAGAGGAAGGCCTACGCCCATCGACTACACCACGTCGCTGCATATCCAGCCCAAATGCCCCCCGACTGGGCACAGATTGACATCACGTTCATGATGGTCGATGCGGCGGGTGTCGACTTCCCTCACCAAGACCCCTTGGTGGTCCAAGCCAGTATTGCATGCTATGATATCAAGCGCATCTTGGTCGACAGGGGCAACTCCACCGACATCTTGTTTGCTAGTGCCTTTGACCAGATGGGCATCCCCCAAGCAGGCTCCAGCCGTTAGCTGTCCCACTCTAGGGTTTCGGGGGCCAAGCACTGCAGGCCCTAGGCCAGGTGAAACTCTAGGTGTCTTTTGGCCAACACGACTAGGTGAGTAGTGAGGATATCACCTTCAACATCGTGGATCTCCCCTACTTGTACAATGCCATCCTGGGAAGGGCCATGCTCAACACCTTCGGAGCAGTCCCACACCACAATTCCCTATGTATGAAGCTATCAGGTCCGCATAGTGTAATCACCGTTTGCGGAGACCAGGACCTCGCGTGCTAGATAGAGCTAGGCTCGTGAGGTCCCTTTCACAAGGTGAACGCTATTAGCAAGACCCTCGCCACATCGACACTGTCATCACCATCAGCTCCAAGGTGGATGCCCAAACCCAAGTCTGATGGCCATGTCAAATGGGCCCCCCTCCATGACGCAAATGTTTCGCGGCAAGTTTCCATTGGCGGGGGCCTTCCTCCGGAGACTAAGCAGGAACTCCTCCGAGTCCTCCACACCAGCGCGGACATCTTCGCATGGTCGCTGGCTGACATCATGGGGGTAAACCGCTCCATCATTGAGCACCACCTGGCAGTGCGCCCTGATGCCAAGCCGATCAAACAAAAATTATGATGCATGTCCCTCGAGCGTCACCAGGCTACCAAAACAGAGGTAGCCAAGCTACTCGAGGCCGACATCATCCGTCCGCAAAGTGCACCATCTGGAATGGCTCGCCAACCCGGTACTGGTCAAGAACACGAGCGAGGCCTGGCGCATGTGCATCAATTTCACCAACCTCAACATGGCATGCCTGAAAAACAATTATCCACTTTCGCAGATCGACCAGCTGGTGGAAGCCATGGTTGGATGTGAATTGATGAGCTTCCTAGATGCATACTCCGGCTACCACCAAATTCATATGGCAACAGAGGATGAGACCAAGACAAGTTTCATCATCTCAGGAGTCACATACTACTTCATCTGCATGCCCTTCAGTCTCAAAAATGCGGGGGCCACATTCACCTGCTTGGTCGCCATTGCCCTTGCCGCCCAACTTGGGAGGAATGTCGAAGCCTACGTTGATGACATGGTGGTTAAAATCATCTAAGCTAGGTCCCACGGCCAAGACCTCCAAGAAACCTTCAACAACCTCTGATGGACTGGCATTAAGCTAAATCCAGACAAGTGCATCTTCAGAGTGCAAGTGGGCAAGCTGCTTGGATTTCTAGTGTCTGGACGAGGAATATAGGTGAACCCAGAAAAAGTTGATGCAATCCTCTCCATAGAGCTGCCCAGGACCACAAGGGAGGTCCAAGGCTCATAGGCCGGCTGGCCACCCTCAGCCATTTCTTATCCAGATCAGCCAAGCAAGGTCTCTCATTTTTCAAAACACTTTGAGGCTGTGATGGATTCTATTGGACCAATTACTGCGCGGTGGCTTTTGACGTGCTCACGAAGCATCTAGCCAACCTTTCAACTCTGATCTCTCCAACACCAGAGGCTTCACTGTTGCTCTATGTGGTTGTCGCTCCAGTAGTAGTAAGCGCGGTCCTCGTCATCGAGGAGGGGTCCATCCAGCACCTGGTGCCCCCACTGGGTGGTTCATATGCGCACTGTGATCCTTGGAATGGCCACAGTTTAGGTTGTGCACTATTTTTTGACCTGCTTTAGGATGAATTTCACAGTCTTCTGCAGGGTCGGTGGTGTCTCCAGGCTACTGATGGCGGTCTCCAATGCGCTTGCAATGTGCTACACCTGCTCTAACTAAAGTGACACACGAAACAGGTTCAATAACGAGCAGTATGAATTTCTTGAATGGAACAATAAGATATTTAAATTGTCTTACGTTGTCATGCCGCTGCGAAGCACTGTGGGGATCGATGGAGTGTTCCAGACGTTCCTCGTGAGTGATTTGCTCGGGGAGATCTAGTGGAGGCATGGTGAGTCTGCTGCATGACCAGGGTATGTACCACTCTAGATACTCATCGTATGGATGGTGCTCCATAATAACATCGAGATGTGCCCTTTCTGTCCATGTCGTCATCCACTGCTGCTGCATTGGCCACCAGTTCGTAGCATGCTGACCGGCCCTTGATTGCCTGCATTTCCAAAATTATCGACGTTACATAGTAAGACATACAAGGTGTACACAATAGTCGGATGGAATTTGACTTATGCACTTCCTTCAAATAATTAGCTACGCACTATTAATTTTGAGAGTACCTTGCAACAAATGGGACAGACGAAATACTAGTACAAAGATTGATAATGACAACAACATACTACAAGTCAGTGATTACATGTGTTCGTGTAACTACATACAAATACTTCACTACTTACCGATAATTTGATTACTCATCCGAAAAAAATGACGAGCCATTCATTACCATCATCCTTAGCACTAACTCATTACTTACCCTGAACTAACAAATTATGGGTACCGTACGTACACAAAAATAGTACAAATTATGTCTAAATTACTACGACATAACATTAACATTGACTAACTACATAATACTAATTGACTACGATTATGGAAATAACGTCGAAAGCATACGATCAAAAATTACCTGCCTTTTCGGAGAAGAAATTAGTACTGCCAGTTTTGAGCTACGTGCTGGCTTCTCGAATTAATGAGCTACGCGCTTCCAATTTTCAGCAACGACCGCGACAATGACCTTTTGCGATGAGCAACTGGGATGAGCAATGACGAACTGCTAGAAGTGCGTATTTATACCCAAGCAAAACATGAACCCGATGCACTCACCCCGTACATTAAGGACCCATTATCACGAGCAGCGCTTCAGACTGACAAATGTGCAAACGAGGGAGCGGGCAAGGGGGACGACACGGAAATAATGACATTAGCGCGAACAAGAGAGCGCGCGAGAGGTAGGGCTGGAAACGAGCCGAGCCGAGCCGGCTCGAGCCAGGCTCGGCCGAGCTCGCTCAAAGCTGCGGCTCGGCTCGGCTCGGCTCATTTTCGAAACGAGCTACGCAAGAGGCTCGGCTCGGCTCGACTGGTGGTTCGAGCCGGCTCGCGAGTCCGAACGAGCCAAAACGGCTCGCCGCTGCCGGACCGAGCCAAAACGGCTCGCAGATGCCCACCGAGCCAAAACGGCCCGAACGAGCCAAAACGGCTCGCCGCACATAACAGAGAGCAGCGCAGCAGAGAGCAGCGCAGCAGAAATAGCATAGATTCACAGACAGAGACAGAAATAGCATAGATTCACAGAAATTCACAGAAATAGCATAGCATACAGAGAGCATTCAGCATAGCATACAGACAGAGAGCAGTTCAGTAACTTCAGTTCACAGACACAGACAACAGTTCAGTTCACAGACACAGACTTCAGTTCAGTTCACAGAGCATTCAGCATAGCATACAGACAGAGAGAGCAGTTCACATTCACAGAGAGAGAGCACAGCTATTTCACAATCACAGCAGCAATCTGAGCAGTTCACAGAATCAGTAGCACAAGCAGTTGAAAATTTGACATGATCACAGCAGCAGCAATTCACAATTGGTGGAAGCATTACACTAGCTGCTCTCTACGACGCTTTTAGGAAATGGAATGGTTTGAACATCATCCTCTTCATCTTCTTCCTAAAAAGATATATAATATTCAAGTTAATATAAACAAAAATAAAATAGACAAATATTGCATTACAAATGAACTCATGTCATCATGTGCACATCTGATCCAACTAGAGGCACAAACCAAATATTGAACCATAGCCGGTTAATCAAAGGTTCTAATGGTTGTAGGCCATCATTAACAACCAAATTCACTACATGAGCACAACATCGAACATGAAAATACTTGGAAATGAACCGAGCTGATCCTCTAGCAGCAAACTTGGCCATTAAACTATGTACAACAGCAGTATTCGAGGAAGCATTATTAAGAGTAAGTGTGATGATCTTATCCTCTATCTTCCATTCAACAATGCAATCAAAGACAGCCTGAGCTATGACAACCCCACTGTGTGGAGGATCCAACTCAATAAAGTTCAGCACACGATATTGCATAACCCAATTTTTATCTATATAATGTGCCACCAAAGACATTTAGCAAATGTTTTGATTTGAGGTCCACAAATCACAAGTTAAACTAATATGTGACACACTTCTGAGACTCTTTCTAAGAACTTCCCTCTCTGATTCATAAATCTTGATGCATTCATTTCTTATCGTCTTTTGACCAATGAACTGATATAATGGATTTAAATATCTCATCAAAACATTAAACCAAGTATGCTCGACCATCCTAAAGGGATACTCATGGACAATTATCATCTTAGCAATTAGTCGACAAGTTTCATCTTGATCATATTCCGTAGGAGTAGAAACAAAAGGTAAACCAGTCTCACCTGCCATGGCAGGGCCCAAGTTGAGTTTCGCTTGAGCTTTCATCTTAGCCATCTTGTTCATATATGGCGTGCACTTCGGTATATGCCTCATCAGATGTGAAGTTTCACCCCCTTGTTTGTAAGACATGAGTTTGTAGCAGAACCTACACTTTGCCTTTGTATCAACCTCTCATTTCTTTGTCTTCGATGGAACATTCACCACCTTAAATATCTTCCAACAATCTGATCTCTATTTCTGTTTCTGTCTACCAGCTGATCCTTTCCTCCTTTTTGCCCCCTCTTCTGAGACACTGTACCCTCTTCTATTGTCACTGCCACATCGCCTTCTTCAGCACCATTTGAACTTGAAGAGTCCACATCAATATCATCCATGTCTTCTTCATCAGATGGTACACCACCATGACCATGAACATCGCCACCCAAAGCCTCCCAATCCACATCCTCACTCGACGACTGCAATAAAACAATGTAAAATGTTAGCACAAGAATCAAATTTAATGGTGCATTTTAGATTTAAAATGACAATACATGTTTATAATCACACTTCAGATTTAATAGTGCATTTCAGATTTAAAATGACAATATATGTTTATAATCACACTTCACATCTGATTTAAACTGAAATCAAACAGCCTTACCACATGTATACTATACTGATATTTAACAGCACATCTATACTGACATCTATACTGATTTAAACTGAAATCACACAACACTGCACAATCTGAAATCTATACTGAAATCACACAACACTGAAATCTATACTGATATTTAACAGCACATCTATACTGACATCTATACTGATTTAAACTGAAATCACACAACACTGCACAATATTCTGTATGCATACAAGTCCTGCATACATCATACATGGGCAGGTTCCAAAGGGCTCTTGCACCCCAGCCTGCGGGATTACTAACAGACATCACTAATTATAACCACTCCTCATATTTACCCAGATAGCAAAAAAAATTAGAACCTAAGACAGTATATTTTTTTCATGTCTGTGCAATTGACATTTAGCATCCATATCTGTGCAATTGACATTTAGCCTGCGGGATTACTAACTGACTTCTAGCATCCATATCTAGAAATGAGATAGATTCACCAACTAGAGAAAGTGCCCATCTTCCTGGGTAGGCAGAAAGAAGATCTCTGATGAAAGCTAGTATGTTCGGCTAGTATGTTTACACTCAAAATTTACCATGAATAAGTGTCACTCACCGAGGCTGCTGCTGGTTCGGCGATGTCACGACGAGGCGGTGCAGGCCGTGTAGGTTGGCCCCCTATTGCCGACGGGGAGGCCTCGACGTCGGCTGCCTTCTTCCCTCGAGCACGCGATTCCATGCTCCGTTCGCGGCCCATGCGCGTCGGTTGGAGCCTTGGAGGAGGCCGCGTTGTGGATCGGGAACGAAGGCCGAAGGGGGTCGGACTCGGGGAGGATGGGGATTGGGGAAGCCGCCCGCGCGCGTGGGGAAGAAGGGGTTCGGGGATGGACGGCGGCCGAGCGCGTGGGGAAGGAAGGGAATCGAGGAACGGGGGAAGGACGGCGGGCGGCCGCCGAGCGCGTGGCGTGGCGGCGATCGCCGATCGGGGACGGGAAGGGTTAGGGTTAGCGCGTGCCGACTCGCATCGCATCGGCCGATCGGCGCCGCGCATCGCATCGAGACTATCGATCGGACTCACTAATTCACTGGGCTGGGCCGACTGCGGTCGCAGCATAACTGATTCACTGGGCTAGGCTGACTGGGACCCGACCGAGCTCGCACGAGCCAGCGAGCGGCTCGCGAGCGGCTCGAGCTCGGCTCGTTTTTCTCACGAGCTGGACGGTGGGCTCGGCTTGCCTTGAATCAGTTACGAGCCCGAGCCGAGCCGGCTCGAGCTCGTTACGAGCTGAGCCGGCTCGCAAGCCTCAAGCCAAATGTCCACCCCTAGCGAGAGGGGCACATACATAGAGAGATACGTTGTGTTGGGAGGCTATACATAAATTTTCGTAATTTTTTAGCTCATTTGATATATTTAAAAATTGAAACAAACATTAAACGAAAAAAATTCCGCAGCCTCCAGTCTTGATAGGATGGCTCACGGATGGCCCCTTCGACCGCTTCTTGGTCAAATGGAGGGCGGCCACCACCACCACCACATAAAAATAGCTAATAACTAGGAAACAAATAACTAAGAGATATGAAAATAGGAAAATTGATACTTGCAGCTTATCTCTAGCAACTGAAATCCTGCAATCGCAGGGATTACTAATTTGCTACAGCACCACATAGCTACTGTTCATGTTATTGTACACGTGTTAGCCGCTGCCGTGCCACCATAGCCCCACGGCTTGCTGCCAGCACATGACATATTATGACCAATAATTTTATAGGTTTAAAACAAGCTTATTAATTGATAGCTGTCTTGCTGGTCAAGGAGGCAAAGATCAAAGTAATGAAAATGACAAACAGTAACTGATCGCCGGTGGCTGGAGGCAATCTAAGTAAAGCACGGCATTTTGACACTATCTAGAGGATAAATTATATGGTTAATGTACCACTAAAAATTTCATATATAGGTTTGTGTATTGATGTATGTTCATGTATAGCAAATATCAAAGTCAAGATAATTGAGGTATGTACTTTTTGCAGGGGCAACTGGCAACCGCGTTTTGGTCGTTCCAAAGAATCATTCGTGTATATAGATCAGAAAGAAATGGTGGCATCCATCACGTATGGTACAGTTGGAGCTCCGGTGCTTAGCATGCACTTAGGTGAATTAACTACAATGTTCAAACTAAAAACAAAACACGGATGTCATAATACATCTGCAGCATCTGAGAACAGACAAGGGGGGACAAAGCAAAATGTGAACAACAGATGAACTGACGCGTACATCAACAAAAGGACCTTCTTCAAGTGACGAGTTAACTGCAATGACAAACAATGCTATGGAGGAAGCAATACCTAGTTCACTTTGTCACCCGCTACTTCCTTGTAAAGAGTATATAACGTTCTTTTCCTATTTCTCCACACACGTCGCTTGTATTTTATGTAAATTAACTTGGTCTATTTTCCCATTCTAATATATGGCTCCAGCATCTACTGGCTTTAAAAAAAAAGGACCTACTACTGCCTACGGACAAATGATCACAGCTCCTCAGTTTTTGCTAAACATCTTAACAGAAGACTTTGCCCTTTTTCGTTTTATCCAAGTATAAATCAAAAGCTATTTGTTTTGAGAAAACAAAAACAAATCACTTTCTTAGCATAAAGTACCAACACTTTCAGACAACGATATATGCATGTGGGAAAAAGCAGGGTAGCAACTTGCCCTCACTGCGAATTAATTTAAATAGCACAAAACGGCATGGCCAATGAAGTGCTTCACCCTTGCATTTTCTTTTGAGTTTTTACAGGTTATGCACTCGTCCCACATGAACTTCTTCTTCTTCTTTTGCTTCCTCCTTTCCTTTGGCCTTGACCTTGCATTCTTCAGTACAGCCGGTGATGACCAACTCTTGTACCTTGGCTTCACTGGTATTAACCTCACCGTCGACGACACCGCCACAGTCACGTCGAACGGACTCCTTGAGCTAACCAACGGCACAACTAATAGCAAAGGCCATGCATTCTACCCAAATCCATTGCACTTCCGCAAATCCCGCAATCATACAGTACAGTCTTTCTCAGTCGCCTTCGTGTTTGCCTTCCGCTCTACCTACCCCATCATGAGCGGACATGGCTTGGCCTTCATTGTCGCCCCAAGCACGAACTTCTCAGATGCATTGGCCAGCCAATACTTAGGCTTCTTGAACTCCCAGAACAACGGAAACTCGAGCAACCATATCTTTGCCGTCGAGCTCGACACCGTCCTGAACGTCCAGTTCCAAGACATCAATGCCAACCATGTAGGCATCGACATCAATGGCCTCCACTCTATACAGTCCTACCCTGCTGGCTACTATATTGATACGAATAGCTTCCAAAATATGAGTCTTATTAGTGGTGACGCCATGCAAGTGTGGGTGGACTACAACGGAGAAGCCAAGAAAATCGATGTGACCATGGCTCCCCTCCAAATGGAGAAACCTACAAGGCCACTTATCTCCACCTTCTGTGACCTCTCAACGGTGCTACAAGAGCCATCATACATCGGCTTCTCATCATCAACTGGCATACTCGACTCACGACACTACGTGCTCGGCTGGAGCTTTGGCATGAACAAACCAGCTCCAGCGATCGACTTCACAAAACTACCAAAGCTACCTCGCGAGGGCCCAAAACCTCGATCAAAACTCTTGGAAATCATCCTACCAATAGCCAGTGCAATAGCCAGTGCAATATTCATAATTACTGTGGGTGTCGTGGTTATTTTACCTGTGAGGAGGCAACTGAGGTATGCTGAGCTAAAAGAAGATTGGGAGGTCGAGTTCGGGCCACATCGGTTCTCATACAAGGATTTATGTTGTGCCACAGAAGGGTTTAAGAACAAACACCTACTTGGTGCAGGAGGATTTGGGAAGGTATATAAAGGAACACTTCCATCATCTAAATTGGAGGTCGCTGTGAAGAGGGTGTCCCATGAGTCGAGGCAGGGTATGAAGGAGTTCATTGCTGAGGTTGTCAGCATTGGTCGCATCCGACATCGCAACATCGTTCAGTTACTTGGCTATTGCAGGCGAAAAGGTGAACTTCTTTTAGTGTATGACTACATGTCAAATGGTAGCCTTGATAAGTATTTGCACTATGATGAGCACAAGACCACACTGAACTGGGCACGAAGGTTTCAGATCATCACAGGCATTGCAACAGGTTTGCTCTACCTTCATGAGAAGTGGGAGAAGGTTGTTATCCACCGTGATATCAAGGCAAGCAACGTGCTCCTTGATAGTGAAATGAACGCACGGCTAGGTGACTTTGGCCTTGCAAGACTATATGACCATGGAACTGACCTACAAACCACACATGTGGTTGGTACCATGGGGTACCTAGCCCCAGAATTGGTATCCACAGGCAAGGCATCCCCTCTCACAGATGTGTTCGCCTTCGGCACGTTCCTTCTCGAGGTCACCTGCGGGAAAAGGCCAGTGAAGAAAAATACAGAGGATAATCAAGAGGTGCTAGTCGATTGGGTTCTTCAGCATTGGCGCGAAGGATCACTAACTGAGACAGTAGACACCAAACTACAAGGTGACTATAATGTTGATGAGGCATGTTTGGTGCTAAAGCTAGGGCTATTATGCTCACACCCATTTAGCAACATGAGGCCAAACATGCAGCAAGTCATGCAGTACCTTGACGGTGATTTGCCACTCCCGGAGCTGACACACATGGATACAAGCTTTAGAATGCTCTCCCTAATGCAAGATGAAGGGTTCAACCCGTACACGTTGTCATATCCTTCTTCAAAGGCAAGCATTGGCACTATATCCAGCATCTCAGGAGGAAGATGATATACACGGTGCTTGCTGTTATCATGACTACATGCATGCCACTCGTGATATTTTGTATTGATCCATGTACTTTGGAGCTAGCTAGATCTAGACTTTCATGGGCTTTTTTTTGTGAGAATGTGTACTATTTATATGCATGGCGTTTTACAGCTCATAATTTAACGCCTATATACAAAGCAACTCTTTTTTTTATGGTACTACAAACTTACATTGCTAATGTATTGTTTAGTGAGGTTACGATGTCAAGATTATTTATCCTGCAGCCATCAAACAATTTTTTGGAAGATCTGAACCGACGAAAGCAGACCTTTCGCCTCCTCCTCCAGATCTGGCCCCCTTCCCCCTTCTCCGGCGGGCTCGCCGGCGTCGAGGGGGGAGGGGGTCCCACCTCGTGGTTTTCCCTAGCCGCTGGCTCCCTGGCGGCGCGAGGAGCTCGAGTGAGCAGACGGTAGGGGCGGACGGCGGCCGAGCTCGCTATTCGGAGCGCGGGCGGAGGAGCCAAGGTCGGCGACGGCGGCGCCTATGCGGGGCGCGGGCAAGGCAGCGCTCGGCTGCAGGCGGCGGGCGGCTTCTCGCGCGGTGCGTCGGCGGGCGGCTTCTCGCGCGGTGCGGCGGCGCCTCATGCGGGGAGGCGGCGGGGGAAGCCGGCACGGCGGCGGCGCACAAGCGCTTGCGAGCGCGGGTGCCGGTAGAGGCCGGTTGCGAGCCGGCGGAGGTGGCCGGGGTGCGGCCCGGCTGCGGCAAGCGGTGGCGGCTTCGGGCTGGTGGCCGAGCGGCGCGTGCATGCGCGGAGACCGGCGGCGACGCGTGGCCTCGTGCGGGCGGCAAGCGAGGAAGCCGAGACGTCGGTCGGCCGAGGTGCGCATGCGGGCGCGAACGCGCGTTCTAGCGCGGTGAGAACGAGCGGCGAGACCGACGGCGCACCGCGGCTTCATGCCGGCGGTTGCTTCAGGGCGATCTTTAGGGTGGTGGGCCTGGTGGCCGTGCGGCCAGTGGTGGTCCGGCGACCCATGGTCAACTTCAGGCCGACGTCCTGCAGGCGGTCTTCGACCTGGAGTTTGGCAACAGGAGCTCAAGAGCAACCTCAAGGTCCTCTACATCAACTCCGAGATTCAGTTGGTTGCGGTCGGGAGCAAGAAGGAGGTGGTGATCCACGTGTCGTACAGGCTCCGTAAGGCGTTTCAGGAAGTTTTGTGTCAGGCCCTTCCGTTGTTTTGCTGTAGGTTTGATCTGTGGCTCATGTCCCTGGATCTGCTCAGTGGTGGCGCTTAGACGTCGCATAGTGGTTTCTACAGTGGCGGATATTGCAGGAAGCGGCTCGTCGTGGAGTTCAAGGGTGGCTATGCCATGGCCTTGAGGCGTGCAGGGCCTCGGAGTGTTGGTGGCGGTCTATTTTGTGTGTGGGTAGTGCGTGGGGTGCTGTGGAGGTGCTGGCGAAAGCCTTGCCGGTGATCTTACCGGTCTCGACAACAATGACGCCTTCGGGCGCCATTATCCTTCCTGGAGGTGTGTCGTGGCACTACATAGCTCTCATGTTTACTGATCTCCAGGTGAAAACCTTGCCTCGATGAGGCGGGCGGCGTCGGCGACTCTAGTCGCCTTCTTGGAGACGTCGCCTTGGAGGTCCATCTTCACGCAAAGCAGACCGAAGTTTGAATGGCACAGTCGGAAGAGGATAGGGGCTTGGTTGTAAGCAAGGACGGAGAAAAAATGCTGAAGCTTAGCCTTTCTAGTTTTTTTTCATAGTCCTTAAGTTATCTTTCATGTTGTTTTATGTACCTCAGTTTTGAGGTTTTGAGCCTAAGAGCTCGTGTAACTTTTGGCTGTGTATATCCTTCGTGGATATATAGGCTGGATTTTATATCCTTTATCTAAAAAATCAAACAATTTTTATGTACTGCACATCCCAGCCTGAGTAAATTTCATCCATCCCAGCCCAACTTAGCCATTGTTGCCAAGCAGGCCAAGCCTGACTCAGCCCATAGTGCACTATTACCTACTCCGGCATTGTTTAGTGCAAAATATGGGCTTATTCTTTTTGGCTGAAACTTATAACTTTTAGTTACGACTTGTGGCTTTTGAGCTGTTCATGTGAGAGATTACAGAGTAACAAAAATTCACGTGTGGTTTTTGCCGATATAAATGAATTCGGTATAGTATGTACTACAATTAACTATAGTAGATCTTATCTTGAAAAGATACTCTGTTTAAAAGTTAGATACTGTAGAAAAGTCGAAAAGTAACTTTTAGAAGCTGAAAAGAACATGGCCTATAATTGGTTTAGAGTAAAATACATGGTGGGTCATCGAACTTGTTCTGGTGCGTCATCTGGGTCACAGAGCAAATTTAGGTCATGAAAGTGTGTTAAGTGGTTCATCGGGCAGTCACAGCGCACACACTGGTATCCCCCGCACGTAGCACTTTCATGTTAGCCAATTGAACATGTGTCCATGACAAATTTTGAAAAACCCCCTCCTCTTTTCTTCTCTTTCCCTTTCTTTTCTTTTCTTTCTTCTACCTCTCTCTGCTTCTTTCAACCGATCCCTAGATCCCACTGGCCGCAGGCTTGCCGCTGCGCCGCTTTGCACCATGGCCAAGCACAGTCACAGCCGGCACCACCTCGGGCTGCACCTTGCCCATTGAGCTGCGAGGAAGAAGGAAAGAAAGAAAGGGAAGGGAAGGGATAAGAGCATCTATAGTGTATATAACCCAAGGGGCCTTAAGGTGGGTCCCATCTAAACCTTAAGGTCGATTTCATAGTGTATATAACCCAAGGGGCCTTAAGACGGTCCCACTCGGCAGATAAAAAAAATTGTATTTTAATGCTTGTGGTCAGGTCTTTAGCTTGAGGACCAGCCTTAAGCCTTTTTTGCTTATAGCCTGCTTAAGGTCACCCCTGTAATGTATAAGGTTGACATTAAAATAGCTTAAGACCCTCTATTTTTATACACTACAGATGCCCTAAGAAAAGAAGAGGGGATTCCCGAAGTTGTCATGGACACGTGTTCAATTGGCTGATGTGGCAATGCCCCATGTGCTGGGGATGCCAGCATGTGTGACTGCGACTGCCCAATGAACGACTTAATGCACTTTAGTGACCTAAATATGTATTTTTAGAGTACCGTGACCTAGATGACACACTTGAACAAGTTCAGTGACCTGTCATGAATTCTACTCATTGGTTTACTACAGCGTAAATCCTTTTTTTGGATGAATTAATGGTACATTATTGCTTGAGAGGAAATTGGAAATTAATTCGAAGGAAGGACAACTAAACTGCAGCAATTCTCACTTAAGTTTCTAAACTTCAATACTAGCTTGCCAGGTTTTTAAACTTGTGTAGATATATCACTTAGGTCCAATTATCATTTGTTTTTTCAAGCAAGGAAATGCTAGAAAAAAATACAGTGATAACATCATAAAAAAGATCAATACCAATATAAAAGTAAAAGAATCAATAGTAGATAAGGAAGTCCATACATTGCCATTGTGTAGCTGAAAGTAGTCGCACCGCAGGCGCCCATCCATCACTTCGTGTAAACTCTTCATTCGCCACTCCTCTTTCAGTTGGGCCCAGAGAACTGATCAATCCAATAGCAAGAACTGGAACGCCACCCAGCAGGCCAATGAAGGAAGAACCCTGTATGTGCAGGGGAAATGAATGCTGGTCAATTAACGCAGAAGGAGCGACGCAATCGATCAGCGGAGCGACGGAAGAAAATTAAGCGAGCAAATGACCGGGAGGAACTGAGGCAGATCAACCGGCGGGAGGCGACGGCCCGGCGAGGCAGGAGCCGGCCGAGGCGAGGTGGAGAGACTCGCGGCGCGAATCGAACGTGGGGGTGCCCAGATCTGACGGCGAGCGGGAGAACACCGGACCAGCGGCCGAGAAGATGTATTTTTAAGATGGGAAATGGACTAATACATATCTGATATCTCCATTTCTCAAAATACGGTGTAAATAGTCATAAAAATTTCAAAAGAGAATTGATAGCATCAAATCACAACTGACCTATTGTGCCACAAAATTCCAAATCAAAATTTAATCTACACATGAAGGAAAAAAATGATTTTTTTTTGCTTAAAAGAGAATAAAAAGGGAAAATAAAGCAACTTTGCACTGAAAGATGTATTTTTTTTATTTCTCCTAATGTAAGTCACATTTTCAATTATTTTTTCAAATTGTTGTTTGATTAACCAAAAAAATTAGAATGTATCGTGACGGGAGACGCGCCAAGTACCGGAAAGGTGCATGGATGCAAGGGATACGTTCTCCGTATCATATATTATCAGGTGAATTATGTGTACAGTTTCAGTCACTTCAAGATTTACCAAGCTAGTTTTACGACGTGTGTATATGTATGACAAGGACATGCAAGGTTCCATGTAATGTAAAATGCAAAGCCAAGCGTCAACTAAAAGTACTCACTGTCAGTAGGACCAAAGGGAGACTGACTGCAGCGGCAACGAGCAACCTTAGGTCAAGCACGGCAAGTGTTACTAGTACTGTGACAACTAATGTTCAATTTCCCTTCCAGGTCATGGCCTGGACAAGTCGACGCCAGGGGCGGATCCAGGACAAAATCTGAGAGGGGGCACAACAATACACATAGTATGCTGAATTGTTCTCATTCATAATTTTAGCATGAGTGAGGGCCTTTTAGTTGGGCTGAGTGGGGGCACTAGCATTAAATCTTGGGCTATATACCTGAGTTCAACTTGCTCTTTCATGTACTGCTTGTCAGTTGTCACATGGCGTATGCCAAGAATAGGTGAGTCTACTTAGGATAAGATCAAGTGCATGAAGTCTCAAGAGCATTTCGATTGAACTCATATCTAATCTCTAGATGGTACCTCTACCGTGCTACTTAATTATCTGTTCTTGGAATCTTCCATTCAACTTGCTAGTAGTGACGATGACATAGTCCTCTTGCTTTTTCAAAGAGTAATGTACTCCAAATCAAGCTATCTGTTGTCTTGTGGCAAGTAAGTTGAACAAACTTTTATGCATTTCTTCTTTTTTGTAATTTTGGATCGGACAGACGGGAATTACTAACACTCAAAATAATGTGTACCCAATTGATAGGCATGTTCGGCCTCTGAAGACAAATGTTTTGTGTAAGCTTCAACAAACAAAAGACACATAATGTTAAGATTTCATAAGAAACTTTGGGGAAAGATTAGGATAATCTCGAACAGTTATTTTTAAAAAAATATAGGCTAGAATAGTTTTTTTAGGAACACGCGCGCAAACAGAAAGATCATTCTTGGCACGTAGCTACATCACATTGAGACAAGGACGGATTAAGAAAACTAGGCAGAAGACTACGGTATGCATGCACCGGGGCAAGTCATCGGTCATCCACGCGGTAGCTAAGAAGCTACACCTTTTTTTTCCAGAGAGACTCGAGTGGTGGTCTTCTTCTCCCCGTGAAATCGGTAGTTTTGCTTTGTGTGGAGCGGTACTTTTGATGATCGAAAGTACTGGAGAATGAACGGCGGAACTTCCAATTTTAACTGCAACGGCTAGTTTTCTGACCGTTGGAGAGGCGAGCGGAAGTACCGGACTATGGCCGACGGTACTTCTTTTTTTAGGGGTTTAACTCCAACGGCTAGTTTTCTTGTGTGGGGTATAAATACCCCCTTGTGGCCGGTTGGAGAGTGTGTTGATGAACTCATTTTTGTTGTCTTGAGTTAGTATGAGGCTCTCCACTCAAAAGTGCATGTGTTGCACTTTGTGAGCAAGGAGACGGGATCTAGATTGCATATGTTGCATCTAGATGTGGACTTAGTGTCCAATTGAGCTTGTGCATCCATTGCATATGGTGAGAGTCCAGCGAGGGGTTTGACTTGTTACTCTTGGAGTTTGCCGAGTCCTAGATGGCGTTAGAGGCGTCGTGCGCGGTATTCTTATCAAAGAAGGTTGTGAAAAAACCCGGCGAAATGTAAAGGTTGGAGCTCACCTACCCGTAGCGGGAAAGAGCTACCACTAGTGGATTGAGTTGAAAGGCTTAATTCGTAGAGCCGGTCCAATTCATTTGAGCTAACCTCAACGTGAACTTGGGGAGACCTTGTACCTCTTGGTACCTCCTCAAGGATAGGAAAACTGCTCTAGAAAAAATAATCTGAGTGCTTCTTAACAACAAAAAACACTCCCCCCTAGACAGACCCTTATATGAACTGCATAGCAGATGGCAAGATAAACCACTGTGTACGGCCGAAGAAACACCTTGTTTCTGCTTCATTGTTCACTTGTCTCCGCCCAAGAAACACCTTGTTTCTCCATCATTGTTCAGATGGGGCATCTGCCCGCGTTCTTCCTTCTAACCTTCCTCCTGATCTGTCTTATACTTACCCATGCATCCTTCTGTGCCGGCGATGACCATTTTGTCTACTCTGGCTTCGCCGGTGCCGGCGCCGCCAACCTCACTGTAGACGGCTCTGCCAGAGTGAATCCCGAAGGACTCCTTGAACTGACAAACGGCATGTCCAATATCAAAGGCCATGCGTTCTACCCAACTCCGTTTCAGTTCAAGAAGTCGCCCAATGGCACGGTGCAGTCCTTCTCGGTCGCCTTCGTGTTCGGCATCGTCCCTGCCTACCCCGACGTAAGTACTGACGGCATGGCCTTCTTCATCGCCCCGAGCATGAATTTCTCAGGCGCGTTGCCTGCCCAGTACTTGGGCCTCTTCAACAATCAAACCAACAGCAACGCAAGCGACCACATCTTCGTGATCGAGCTTGACACCATCCAAAACAGTGAGTTCCAAGACATTGACAACAACCACGTCGGCATCGACATCAACAATCTCTGCTCGTGGCCATCCAGCCACTCTGGTTTCTACGACAACAACACTGGTGCCTTCACAAATGTGTCACTCAGTAGCTGCAAGGCGATGCAAGTGTGGGTGAACTACGACGGAGATGCCAAGCAAATCAATGTTACCTTGGCTCCCACCGAAGTGCCCAAACCTGTAAGGCCACTGCTCTCAACTCCCTGCGATCTCTCAAGTGTGATCACTGCCCAAGCATATATCGGCTTCTCAGCAGCCACTGGACCATTCGGTTCAAGACACTGCGTGCTCGGCTGGAGCTTTGGCATGGACGCTCCTGCTCCGGTCATTGAGATCGACAAGTTGCCGAAGCTGCCTTGCTCTGGACACAAGTCTATAACACAGGTCTTGGATATTGTACTGCCAATTGCCACTGCAGCACTAATCTTGGCTACATGCATTACAGTCATTCTTCTTGTGCGGAGGCGTCTGAGATACGCTGAGCTAAGAGAAGATTGGGAGGTCGAGTACGGGCCGCACCGATTCTCGTACAAGGATCTATTCAACGCGACAGAAGGATTCAAGGATAAGCACATACTAGGCGTGGGAGGGTTTGGGAAGGTGTACAAAGGAGTGCTTCCGACATCTAAACTGGAGGTCGCCGTGAAGAGGGTGTCCCACGGTTCGAGCCAGGGGATGAAGGAGTTCATCTCTGAGGTTGTGAGCATTGGTCACCTTCGGCACCGCAACCTCGTGCAGTTACTCGGTTATTCCCGACGCAAAGGTGAACTCCTTTTGGTCTTGTTGGACCGAAATGGCGACAGAGGGGGGTGAATGGCGCTCAATTAAAAATTATACTCCTCCCCAAATCCAAGAACAAACTTCTCCGATAACAATGAGTGCTATGAAGAAGTAAGAATCAGCTGTCAACTGGAACCAACTCACAGGAGAAAAACACCTTCAATAGCTATTGGAAGCTATGAACAAAAACTCTCCTTCACAAGCAAAGAGGCTATGAAACTAATGCTAGCACACTTGAAAAACCCTTCACTACAGAGGAGGAACCCTAACACTAAATACCAGAAAGAACCACAACCATCTGAGCCAAAATAAAATGGGCCGGCCTTCGGGTTCAGACAGCAGACTTGCTGATTTTCAGTTTTCAGATTTTGGAGCTTCCCTTTACTTGCCCAAAACAAGAGAAAAGGATGAATAAATTAAATCCCTTCAAGGCAAGACTTCAGAGACCTATTCCAAATACTTTTGAGGGACCAAATAACCTGAAAAACCAACTGAACACATGGAATTTCAGATTATGCCCAAAACCTGAAAAATACAGGG
The DNA here is from genome assembly GCA_017311315.1 of Dendrocalamus latiflorus. Taxonomy (NCBI): domain Eukaryota; kingdom Viridiplantae; phylum Streptophyta; class Magnoliopsida; order Poales; family Poaceae; genus Dendrocalamus; species Dendrocalamus latiflorus. Next base: position 30,915,086 of record CM029643.1, read on the forward strand.
AGCTGAACTAAAAACTCAAAAATCTCCCAAACCCTTGATCCTTTGGCACTGAAACTCTAGGGATATGAGAGCAATAGCAAGGGGAACTCCCAGGCCAAATATCACCTCAAGCCAAGAAAGGAATCAAGGAAATAACCCAAACCCTAGAAATGACAGAAACTGGAATCTTCAGAGAAGAGCTTCAAACAAAAACAAATTACTCCTTCCACATAGATCTTTTGCACATGAGATTTTAGGGATATAAGAGCAATACCTAGATGATCCCTCAGACCAAATCTCAAGTCAGATTGAGGAGTAAAAACATTTTTCCCTGAAACCCTAGAACTGGCTGAAACTTGAACAGAGAGGGCCAAAATCAAGAAACTGGAATTAAACTCAGTTTGCTATGGGGATTGACTAGCCAAATGGCTTTTAGGCTTCACCCATGTCATAGCAACCCATTTTGGCCAAAACCAGCAAGCAAGAACTCGAAAATCACAAAATCAAGAAATCCACAAAAGAAGGCATCGTAGAACAGAGAGCAAGAAAAAGATGAAACTTCAGATTTTCATTGATTTCAACAAGGGGAAATGCGAGGAATCACGATACGCATGTACATTAGAACGAGGAATGATTACATGACTCTCACACACTCTCCAACCTCTCAAACATCAACCATGAATGCTTAGAGGAGGATGAACACACTCTGTTCTCTCAAGAACTCTACGTAGGGGACAGAGGGAGCACTGACTCTGCCTCTCCAACCACTAAAGACTAAAGAAGAAACCAACTCCTAAAGCCTCTTTTGACTAGAGCTAACCCTAATTCCCTCCAAAATGCTCAAGTGGGTATGCAGCCCCTCAATCCTATTTATAGCCTTGGCTAACGGGTCTCCGCCCCGTTACGCCTGCTAAATCCAACGGCGCCCGCTCCCGCTTGTGCAGCCTCGCGAATTTCCCGATTCGCCCCTCCTGCACCTTCCGGGAAGCTTCCGCGCTCCTTGCCTCGCACGCCTCGCAACCACCTCGAGTCTACGTCGTCTTCGACACATCCCGACCGTTCTGACCTCAGCGCCACCTGCGCCTAGTCCGGTCCACGTGTCTCGCCACGACTCCACCCGATGTCCTGCAGCCACACAGACAAAGAACACATCAAATAGCACCGCTCGATACATGAAAGCGTAAATACCATAATACTTACCATAATGAAGTCCAAACCTGTCGAATCATCGAAATATGAACATAAACCCATACGACCAGGAATGACCAAGTCCGACCGAGCCCGACTGCGCCATGCAACGACTCGACTCCGAACTACGCAAACCAAACTCGACTCACTTAGACCAACGTCAAATACTCATCATTCACATGGAGTCACGACCGCATGGTCTCTCAATCTCCCCCTTGATGAGTATATTGACAAACTCCGAAAAAGCATGAAGTAGAGTTTGATTTGCAAAGTCCAACATGGTCCAAAGACGGGAATGAAACTAATGACCATGTCGACCGAAGGAAGCACTAGAGCAACAAGCTGAAAGAGCAAATTTTTCTCCAACGCTCTAAAAAGCTCCCAAATGACTTTTTCTTCTCTATTCTCCCCCTTTTGGCAATAAACACATCAAGATGCAAACGAGAGAATATGATCACAAGGATGGATGAAATATGGCTGAAGTTTGATTATTTCTAAGCATTTTGAGCCATGAGAATTATCCATAATGACCATAATGTAATGCACCAAGCCATAACTCAATAGAACGCTATCTAGATCATGACAACATATATATAAGCCAGCTAGAGCACATAGATGACAATCTGAAATGTAATGCATTTTGTGAGCAAGTCAAGTCATCAATGAGTAAAGTTTAGCTAGAGACATCCAAGGATGATGCAGGCCATGTCAATAAGCTAAGCGGAACAAAGAAGCTAACATTGAGTCCAAATAGAGTGCTATAAGCTCAAGATTGAAACATTGATTAAAGTACTTGGTTCTGATTGTAGATTAAGCAAATTGAGCACATTAAACATTGTCTTTTGAAAGCATATGGTTGTTTTCAACCCAATTTTTTTTTTGTTTATGTGCTAGATCTCAAGCCTTATGCGACTACTCCAAGCAAAAGCTTAAGAAGATAGTCTAGGTCATCCAAAACTCCCCCTGAGTTCATGCCTAGTGCAATGGCAAGCTTTCTCATGAGAAAGAATTGGTGAAATCAGTTTTTTCGCACAAACATTTTGTTTTATCATGTGCTAGATCTCAAGCCTTATGCGACTACTCCAAGCAAGAAGCTTAAGAAGATAGTCTAGGTCATCCAAAACTCCCCCTAAGTTCATGCCAAGTGCAATGGCAAGCCGTCTCATAGGAAAGAATTGGTGATATCAGTTTTTTCGCACAAAAGAGATCTTTTTGCTTTTTAACACATTGTACTAACTCATGTATCATCAGGAGACTAAAACAGCTCAAACTAAGGCTCAATATAGATTCAACGCTCTACTCAGCCTATTTGACATGGCATGAATCATAAAGGGATAGCTCAAGAAAGACTAAACTCAAATGCTAGCATGACAAGTTTAATTTAAGTTGATCAATTTTTACTTAACTTATCATGGCAAATGCTAGTCTACACATATGAAGTCATGATAAATCTAGCAAGCTAAGCACAAGTCATGGCAAGATGTAAAGCATTGTAAACATGTCATAGCAGGATAATAATCAAGGCTCAATGTAGTTATATATTACAATGCTAAATGCTAAAATGCAGAAAAATCCAGCTCCCCCTCAATATGACATGCAACTTTTAGTTTAAGTTGAGTTAAGTCACAATTAAGCTCCAGAAGCTCCCAAATGAACTCTCCCTGAACTAAAGCAATAAATCGAGAAGCTGGCAAATAAAACCAAAACAGGCAGTCCTTAAAGCATAGATAAGATATAGAGATAACTATGGCTCAGACTGACTCTCATCTACCCCATATGACTCCAGGACAATCAGCTGACAGTAAATCACACACTAGAGAGCAAACACGTACCCTGTCTACCCGAGGGTGGCCCGACCCTCGCTAGAACCTACAAGAAGTGAGTGAGCTCAATCTAGTGAGATAAGAAGCAGCTAATAAGAAGCATCCTGGAAGCACAAGATAAGAGTAAGAGGTCTAAGCAACTAGACAAGAGAAGCACTCTAACCTATGCTAGAAGGACTAAGCCCAATGCACCCGCAAATGCAATGCAACCGAAATGAGACAGAAGCATAATTAATATAATAAAGCAGTAAAGCCCAAGCTCCCCCTCACTACAGTCCGTAAGGACAAACCACCCCAAGCTCTCCCCGCAGAGCTAAAAACCTCGAACTGTCCAAAGGCTTGGTGAAGATATCAGCCAACTGGTGGTCACTCTCCACAAACTGGAGCACTATGTCACCTTTCTCTACATGGTCTCTAAGGAAGTGGAAGCGAATATCAATATGCTTGGTCCGAGAGTGCTGCACTGGGTTCTTAGCAATGTTGATAGCAGACGTGTTATCACAAAAGAGTGGAACACTGTCTAAGGCTAACCCAAAGTCCCGCAGAGTCGAAACCATCCAAAGTACCTGGCTGCAGCAACTGGCAGCAGCAACGTACTCGGCCTCTGCAGTGGACTGTGCAACACCGGACTGCTTCCTCGAAGACCAGGAAACGAGAGAAGTGCCAATGAACTGGCAGGTGCCGGAAGTGCTCTTCCTATCTATCCTACAGCCAGCAAAGTCTGCATCCGAAAAGGCTCTCAAGGAAAGACAGGATGAGGAAGAGTACCAGATACCATAGTCAATGGTAGCTCGAAGGTACCGAAAGATGCGCTTCACCGCCTGGCGGTGAGATACGCGAGGAGAAGCCTGAAAACGAGCACACAGACACACAGAGAAGTGTATGTCTGGTCTCGAGGCAGTGAGGTAAAGAAGGGAGCCGATCATACTTCTGAACTCTTTCTGATCAACTGGCTCGCCGTCCTCATCTGGGTCAAGATAGGCTGTAGAAGCCATGGGAGTTGACACAGGCTTACCATCACTCATGTCGAAGCGTCTCAGGAGGTCACGAGTGTACTTTCCCTGATGAAGAAATGTACCCTCCCGAGTCTGCTTGATTTGGAAGCCAAGGAAGAAGGTCAACTCGCCCATCATACTCATCTCAAACTCGGTGCTCATGACATCCGAGAACTGTGAAACCAGAGTATGGGAAGAGCCGCCAAAGATGATGTCATCGACATAGATCTGGACGAGCAGAAGGTCATTGCCATGACGGCGGATGAACAAGGTCTTGTCTACTTTACCCATGTCAAACCCATGACTCAACAAGTAGGACTTAAGCCTCTCATACCAAGCTCTGGGGGCCTGCTTAAGTCCATACAACGCTTTGGAAAGCTTGAAGACATGGTGTGGGTATTTGGGGTTCTCGAAACCTGGAGGCTGTCTGACGTAAACTTCTTCCTCAATGACTCCATTAAGGAAGGCACTCTTGACGTCCATCTGGTAGAGCTTGAAACCCTTAGAAGCTGCAAAGGCAAGCAGGATTCTAATGGCCTCAAGTCGAGCTACAGGGGCAAAGGTCTCCTCGAAGTCTAGACCCTCAACCTGGGAAAACCCCTGAGCTACCAGTCTAGCCTTGTTTCGAATAACCACTCCATCCTCGCTCTGCTTGTTCTTGAACACCCACTTAGTCCCAATAATATTGTGACCTCGCGGGGGCTCGACAAGCGACCAGACCTTGTTCCTCTCGAAATTTTCTAACTCCTCATGCATGGCATTGACCCAAGACTCATCGGAAAGAGCATGAGAAATATCCTTGGGCTCAAAGGAGGCAATGAAAGCAGAGTGGAGACAGAATTGAGATAAGCCAGATTTTGAGCGAGTAACACGCTCGAACAGGTCTCCAATCATCTGCTCAGAAGGATGCCTTTTCTGGATATGTCGGGGAGGTCCAGGATGAGATGAAGAAGTGACCTCTACCTCGTGAGCTGACGAGGTAGGAACAGAGCCACTAGCTCCAGAGGAAGCAGAAGGCATGGGCTGATCACCTGGAGGTGCGGTGGAAGATGCCACCTCAAGGGGTGGATAAGGGACTGGATCGGGTAGACAACCCTCATCTCCATCGTCCTCGTCATCCACGAAGATGGTCTCGGACTGCTCTAAAGAACCTGAGATATCAGGCCTAGTCCCCGGACTGGCCTCGTCAAAGGTCACCTCACAGGTCTCTACCATTTTGCTAGACTCGCAGTTCCAGACCCTATAAGCCCGCGAAGAGGGTGAGTAACCTAGAAAGATCCCATCACAAGAACGCGACTCGAACTTATCTAGGTTCCCGGACTTCAGAATAAAGCACTTGCAACCAAACACACGAAAATGAGAGACGCTGGGCTTTCGCCCGTATCTCAACTCATAAGAAGTGCGGTGCAAGTGTGCCCGAAGAAAAACTCGATTTGAGACATGGCACGCGGTGGCTATAGCTTCAGCCCAAAACTTCCGCGGTGTAGAGTACTCATCAAGCATCGTCCTGGCCATCTCGACCAAGGTACGGTTCTTCCTCTCCACAACGCCATTCTGCTGAGGGACGTATGGAGAAGAGAACTGGTGCTCTACACCTGTCTCACCACAGAAACTCTCAAAGTAGGAATTCTTGAACTCCGTGCCATTATCACTGCGGATCGCTCGTAAGGCACCTGGAAGCTCAACAGAAAGCCTACTAAAAAGACCTCGGAAATGTGAAAATGTCTCATCCTTCGAGGCTAAGAAAAACACCCAAGAATACCTCGAGAAGTCATCGACCACAACAAGCACATACCACTTCCCTCCTGCTGACTGCACTCGAGCTGGTTCCACTGTATCCATGTGGAGCAGCTGTCCCGGTGCATCGGTCATAGTAACTGTGACCGGAGGGTGAGAAGCGGCAACCATCTTGCCGTGCCGGCATGGAGCGCAAACAAGATCCTTGACCATTTTGAGTTTCGGCAGACCACGAATGAGATCGTGGCCGCTAACTCGGGTCAAATGGTCAAATCCGATATGACCAAGTCTCCTATGCCAGAAAGAAAGGTCGCGGGACTCAGAAGCAACTAAACACCTGAGAGGATCGCCAGAAGACTCAGAAAAATCAGCACGAAAGATCCTCCCATAACGAGAGATCCCGCAAACCAGACTACCTGAAGAATCAAGAATTTTACAAGCATTTTTCTTAAAGCTCACCTCGAAACCGTCATCGGTAAGCTGAGAGACTGAAAGCAAATTGTACTGCAGCTTACTAACCAAGGCTACATCTTTCAAAATGAAAGAGTCATTAATGCGCACTGTACCTTTGGCGATGACGCGCCCAGATGAAGCATCTCCGAAGGTGATCGTCTCATCACCTGGAGCACGGGCAAGGGAAGAAAACCAACGGGAGTCTCCGGTCATGTGTCGTGAACACCCGGAGTCTACAAGCCAAACCTTTCCCTTCCCTGCCCGGCGAACCTGAGTCAAGCAGAGAGTAAAGTCTCAGTACTGGGGTAAATCAAGAGTGATTTTGGCACCCAATACTGAACAACACGTCGAGCAGATGAAGTAGTCAAGCACGACTGACCTCTATCTACCCTACGCTCTCTGAGACTCAAAGAAGCAGAAGGTCTGTGAGCAGACCTGAAGCTGTTGCGGGGTCCGGCTGCTACGGGAGAGCGAGTCGGAACACCGGCAACACGCTGATCACGCCGCGGGTAACTGTCTCGATGGGGGAAACGAGATCTACCCTCAGGACGGCGGAAGTCACGACCAGAGGCAGCATGAGGACGGAAAACAGAAAACTCGGAAAAACCAAGTCCTCTATGCTGCCTAAACTCCGTAACAGGAGCAAACCTAGACCTCGTGTTGGTCTTAGGTGCACTCAGGATCTGGGGCTGACCCTGAATACCCCTAAGGGACTCAACACGGTCTCTACGCGCGATCTTGGCGCGCCTGAAGCATCGATCAACCGTGTGTCCATCCTTCTGACAGAAGGTGCAGTGATACTTCATCCTCTGAGAGGTAGAAGTAGCACGAGGAGGCTTCGCCTTCTGAGAGGCCGGAGCAGCAGGTGCAACCACCTTGCTGTCAGAAATCCCCTGGACATAGCCCGCTGACTTAAATTGGACTTTCTCGGTCCTGGGCTCGGTCTCGATCACACCTGGTGCTATGGGTCTGAGCACGGCAGGTGGATGCTTCCTCATGTCCTCATAATAATCATATCCTAGACCCTGATTGAATTTACAAATCTTGGATTGGTCTAGAATAAGATTAAGCTTCTTCTTGCCTCCTACAAATCTCTCGAGAGTGTTCATAAGATACTGACACTCCCGAAAGAGAGAGGTGCAAGAAGAGCAGGGAGAAGAGGAAACAGCAGGAGGTAAGGGAGCAGAAGAAGAACCAATAGTAGAGGAAAGAATGGCTTGTGCACGCACAGCCGACTCTGAGGGGACAGTCCTACTACTAGCAGGTTGGTTCGCGTCTCTAGGCGTCTCACCCTTACCCTGGGGCTTCTCCCCCTTCTCAGCACAAACAATACAAGCTGGTGGTTGCTTCTCTAGTAAGTCCTTAGTTAGCTTCACACATTTCTCATCCAATGCAATCAAATCAGATTTTAGTTTGTCACAGTTTTTGCATGGTGAGCTAACAGGGTCCTTAGAAGCATACTGAGCCAACTTCCTATCATGATCAATCATATCTTGAAACTGTTTTGAGACAGATTCAAGTTCAGCAGTTAATCTAGGACAATTCAAACATGAATCAATGGGCTCAAGTAAAGAAGCACACAACTCAGCAATTTTGTGATCTGCCCGTTTTAGGTTCATCTTTAATTTATTGCAATTTGCACAAGTCTCGGGCAGATCAAGGAGCATGGCATAAGGTCCTCTAGCAGCAATGTCCTTATCCTCACAAGAGGTGGGAGAAATAGTCTCATCAGTAGTAAGTAGGGTAACAGCCATCCTACTCAACTCTAAATCAGCAAGCAGACTAACATTCTCCACCTTAATAGAATCAAGCTCGGAGGACACACTATCATGCGAGGTCCTTAATTTCTCCATATCAACCAGCAAAGCAGAGCATGTATCACAGTCGTCACGGGAGGGAGCAGATATAAGTAAAGTAAGCTCCCGTGACAGTTTCTCTACTTCCTTCTCCAACTCGCTACATCTAGCTCTAGATCTAGCATGAAATCCTCCTAACTTAAGGAAAGCTTCATTAAGTTGGTCATAGGAGGGACATACCTCGTCCGAGTCGGAGTACAGCTCGCTGTCGCTGAGTTCGCCCTCGAGGGCCATGAAGCACATGCCGGAGAAGTCGTCGCCGCCATCCTTGGGCTCTTGGTCACCCGTCCCGTCGTCGTCGCTCCATCCCTCCACCTCGCTGAGGTCGAGGTCGTCGAACGCGGTGAGGACGCGGTGGAAGAGCTTCTTGGCCTTCCCGAAGTTGCGGAACTTCTTCTTTCCCGGCGTCGGAGCTGGAGGCTTCTTGTTGCGGTTCTTGTCGGTGTAGTCGATCTTGCTCGAACCGCCGTAGTCGTTCTTGCCCTTCTCCAGCTTGGGGCAGTTTGCCCGAATGTGGTTGGGGCCACCACACTCGAAGCAAATCACGGGTCCTCCTCTCTTTCTGTCTCTCCTACCCTTGTAGGCATGTGAAAACCTTCGGGCTAGGAGGGCCAGCTGATCATCCGCAAGCTGCTCTAACTGATCATCAGTTATGTCACAGAGAGCAGCGAGGGAAAAACCGCAAGAAGAATCAGAAGAGAGACCAGAAGCAGAACTGGGATCGGTGACCAAAGCCATCGACTGTGACTTCGACCGACGAGAGACAACGTCAATCTCGTGAGTCTTGAGGCGTGAGTACAGCGCGTCAAGAGTCAGGGTCGAGAGGTCTGTCGTGTCTTTGATGGTGGTCACTTTCATCTCCCACACGCGCAGATCGAGTGCCGCGAGCATCTGACGAGCGTTGTCCGAGTCGGGGTATGTGAGACCGACCGCTCGGAGGTTGCTCAAGATTTTGTGAAATCGCGAAAAGCACTCGTCCAGGGACTCACCAGCAAGCATCTCGAATTTGTTGTATTCGCGCTTGAACTGGTCCTGTCGAACCGTCTTGATCTGGGTGGTGCCCTCATGGTATGCGTCGAGGGTCACCCAGATGTCGTAGGCGGACGACAGGTGAGATATACGGTCAAACTCGCTACGACTCAACCCCTGGATGATGATGTTCCTTGCCTTTGCATTCGCCTCAACATCAGCCATGTTCCCGGCATTGATGTTCTCATCGGCAGGAACAACGAATCGTACCTTGACCTTCCGCCAGATGGCATACCCCTGGGCCTGGATGTATGTCTCCATTCGGCTCTTCCAGAAGGGGTAATCCATGCCATCGAAAATAGGCGGCTTGGTCGAGTACTTGTCCGTCGCCATGGCTCTTGAGACCGGTTAAGATCTATTGATTAGAGCTAACCGGCTCTGATACCAATTGTTGGACCGAAATGGCGACAGAGGGGGGGTGAATGGCGCTCAATTAAAAATTATACTCCTCCCCAAATCCAAGAACAAACTTCTCCGATAACAATGAGTGCTATGAAGAAGTAAGAATCAGCTGTCAACTGGAACCAACTCACAGGAGAAAAACACCTTCAATAGCTATTGGAAGCTATGAACAAAAACTCTCCTTCACAAGCAAAGAGGCTATGAAACTAATGCTAGCACACTTGAAAAACCCTTCACTACAGAGGAGGAACCCTAACACTAAATACCAGAAAGAACCACAACCATCTGAGCCAAAATAAAATGGGCCGGCCTTCGGGTTCAGACAGCAGACTTGCTGATTTTCAGTTTTCAGATTTTGGAGCTTCCCTTTACTTGCCCAAAACAAGAGAAAAGGATGAATAAATTAAATCCCTTCAAGGCAAGACTTCAGAGACCTATTCCAAATACTTTTGAGGGACCAAATAACCTGAAAAACCAACTGAACACATGGAATTTCAGATTATGCCCAAAACCTGAAAAATACAGGGAGCTGAACTAAAAACTCAAAAATCTCCCAAACCCTTGATCCTTTGGCACTGAAACTCTAGGGATATGAGAGCAATAGCAAGGGGAACTCCCAGGCCAAATATCACCTCAAGCCAAGAAAGGAATCAAGGAAATAACCCAAACCCTAGAAATGACAGAAACTGGAATCTTCAGAGAAGAGCTTCAAACAAAAACAAATTACTCCTTCCACATAGATCTTTTGCACATGAGATTTTAGGGATATAAGAGCAATACCTAGATGATCCCTCAGACCAAATCTCAAGTCAGATTGAGGAGTAAAAACATTTTTCCCTGAAACCCTAGAACTGGCTGAAACTTGAACAGAGAGGGCCAAAATCAAGAAACTGGAATTAAACTCAGTTTGCTATGGGGATTGACTAGCCAAATGGCTTTTAGGCTTCACCCATGTCATAGCAACCCATTTTGGCCAAAACCAGCAAGCAAGAACTCGAAAATCACAAAATCAAGAAATCCACAAAAGAAGGCATCGTAGAACAGAGAGCAAGAAAAAGATGAAACTTCAGATTTTCATTGATTTCAACAAGGGGAAATGCGAGGAATCACGATACGCATGTACATTAGAACGAGGAATGATTACATGACTCTCACACACTCTCCAACCTCTCAAACATCAACCATGAATGCTTAGAGGAGGATGAACACACTCTGTTCTCTCAAGAACTCTACGTAGGGGACAGAGGGAGCACTGACTCTGCCTCTCCAACCACTAAAGACTAAAGAAGAAACCAACTCCTAAAGTCTCTTTTGACTAGAGCTAACCCTAATTCCCTCCAAAATGCTCAAGTGGGCATGCAGCCCCTCAATCCTATTTATAGCCTTGGCTAACGGGTCTCCGCCCCGTTACGCCTGCTAAATCCAACGGCGCCCGCTCCCGCTTGTGCAGCCTCGCGAATTTCCCGATTCGCCCCTCCTGCACCTTCCGGGAAGCTTCCGCGCTCCTTGCCTCGCACGCCTCGCAATCACCTCGAGTCTACGTCGTCTTCGACACATCCCGACCGTTCTGACCTCAGCGCCACCTGCGCCTAGTCCGGTCCACGTGTCTCGCCACGACTCCACCCGATGTCCTGCAGCCACACAGACAAAGAACACATCAAATAGCACCGCTCGATACATGAAAGCGTAAATACCATAATACTTACCATAATGAAGTCCAAACCTGTCGAATCATCGAAATATGAACATAAACCCATACGACCAGGAATGACCAAGTCCGACCGAGCCCGACTGCGCCATGCAACGACTCGACTCCGAACTACGCAAACCAAACTCGACTCACTTAGACCAACGTCAAATACTCATCATTCACATGGAGTCACGACCGTATGGTCTCTCAGGTCTATGACTATATGTCGAATGATAGTCTTGATAAGTATCTATATGGTGAAGAGGGCAAGTCTGTTTTAGATTGGCCTCGGAGGTTTCAAATCATCAAAGACGTAGCTGCTGGCTTATTCTACCTCCATGAGAAGTGCGAGCAGGTTGTCATCCACCGAGATATCAAAGCGAGCAATGTGCTCCTCGACAGCGAGATGAACGGGCGCTTAGGTGACTTCGGCCTCGCAAGATTGTACGACCATGGTAGCGACCTACAGAGCACACAGCTAGTTGGCACCATGGGGTACCTAGCCCCGGAGCTGGCGCGCACGGGAAAGGCATCCCCTCTCACAGATGTCTTCGCCTTCGGCACGTTCCTTCTCGAGGTCACCTGCGGGCGAAGGCCAATCAGCAACAGCGTGCAGCATGGCCGGGAATTGCTAGTGGATTGGGTCCTGCAGCATTGGCAGAGAGGGTCGCTCACCGAGACGGTGGATCCAAGGCTGCAAGATGGCTACAATGTCGATGAGGCATGCCTGGTGCTAAGGCTTGGGTTGCTATGCTCGCACCCATTCCCCGACGCAAGGCCTATCATGCGTCATGTCATGCAGTACCTCGACGGCGACATGCCACTGCCGGAGTTGATGCCGGAGAACTTGAGCTTCAGCTTGCTGACGCTGATGCAGAGCGTAGGGTTCGACTCTTACGCCATGCAGCATCCATGGTCGGCGACCAGCTTGGGCTCGATGACACACGACATCTCAGATGGAAGATGAACATTTTCAGAATCTCTCCTGTCTCGTGTTATTACAAGTGTGTTTGAGTTAAGCTGGTTAAGTCTGTTTGAGTCTGGGTCGAAGACTGAAGAAGTACCGGTCTGACCGCTGAAGAAGTACCGGTCTGACCGCTGAAGTAATACCGGTCTGACCGTCGAAGCTGGTCTGACTGCTGAAGCAGTACCGGTTCGAAGTTCTGTTTCAGTTCTGTTTTGTGTTTTTAGTTTCCGACTCTGTTTCCGATCCCGTGTAAGAAAAGGAGTAGGACTTATGTAATTTTGATATAAGGAAGAAAAATCTGAAAAGGTGCTGTGTGATTTGCACCACCAAAAATTGGGCTCGATGACACACGACATCTCAGTTGGAAGATGAACATCTCAACTAGCCTCACAAGATTCACTTATACATATGTGATGTATTTGATCGACTGTAAAATGAAATCCGTATAAGTTATTAAAAGTGCTTGCTAGGATAAGTTGGATTCTCAGGTGGATATATATCCCGATTGAAGTATAAGGGGAGGCTTGAATTAGTTCTTTGTTGTGCGCTTGAGTTGTGATGATATATTTAATCACTAGCTTGTGGATTGTAAATCCTACTGAGGGTTATTGTAAATCCTGACATATTTACATGAGCTTCTATTTCCTATCTGAAACGAGAAGCCCAATTAAAGCAGTCATCCCATCCTATTTCCGCCCACTACATCCCACAGGCCTGGCCCGGCCCGGCCCCACACCTCATTTGGGCCCAAACGTTTATAGGTCAGGGGTTCCAGCCCAGTTCGGCCCATTTTTATTTCTTGTTAAAAGCCCAACATAATCTTCCACAGGTTCAAGAAAACATAGGATTCCCCAAAAATCAAAAATAGTAACTACGACAACTGAAGAAATATGATGCAGAATAACCACGGCAAAATGAAAACAAGAACTGCCTGCTACTCCGGCTGAAATGAATCTGAAACCAGAACAAAGAGAGTCGAGAGACTTCATTTTCTTCAAGAATGTATGTGAACCTGTGTGGAAATTTTGTTTGTGTTGTTCCTTTACACTATTTACATGCTCATGGCATGGGCCGTATGGACCAGCCTAAAGCCCACACACTCAACACTACTCTAACACTCCCCATCAAGACGAGCGATAGATATCTATCATCCTCATCTCGTCACATGCCGACAAACACTCTTTAGTTCCTAATCCCTTTGTTAGACAATCAGCTATTTGTTCTCTAGAAGTTATATAACTCAACTTCAAGGTACCATCATCAAGTCTCTCTTTGATGAAGAACCGATCTATATCTACATGTTTTGTTCGGTCGTGCTGAACTGGATTATTTGCAATGTTGATTACTAACTTGTTGTCACACCAAAGTTTCAATGGTCCACCTATTAGTAACCTCAAGTTCGATAGAAGACTTCTCAACCACCATAGTTCACATAAGCACATTGCCATAAATCTATATTCTGCCTCGGCTGTTGATCGAGACACCATCGATTACTTCTTGCTCCTCTAAGATACCAAACTTCCCCCAACAAAGACACTGTAACCCGATGTTGATCTCCTATCATCAAGGCAATTGGCCCAATCAGCATCACAATAGCCATCAACATCCAGGTGATCATTTCTTTTAAACCATAGACCTTTTTCAGGACTTCCCTTTAAATATCATAGGATTCGATGGGCTGCTTCTAGATGTCCACTCCTAGGATCATGCATATAGCAGCTCACAACACTCACTGCATAGGAAATGTCGCGCCTTGTGTGACATAAGTAAATAAGATGACCAACAAGCCTCTGGTAGCTCTCCTTGCCAACTGAATCCCCTGACTGAGCACACAGCTTATAATCTTGATCAATTGGGGTCATAGCAGTTCGGCATCCAAGCATTCCAATATCACTGAGAAGATCCAAGACATACTTCCTCTGTGAGAGAACTATCCCTTTGGGGGACCTCGTGATCTCAATACCCAGGAAGTACCTCAGCTGGCCTAGATCCTTAACCTCAAACTCCTTATTCAATCTCTGTTTCAGTTGCGACATTTTGACAGCACCATCTCCTGTAATAATGATGTCATCCACATATACTGCAAGGATTATGGTGTAATCTCTTGAGTGACGATAGAACATAGTGTGATCCCCGTTACACTGCTTGTAGCCCATACTACACATAGCACAACAGCATTTATCAAACCACGCTCTCGGAGATTGTTTAAGCCCATACAATGACTTCCTCAATCTACAAACTTTCCCCTTTGTCTGAGATGTACTGCAATCAAATGGAATCTCCATATAAACCTCTTCCTGAAAATCACCATGTAAGAAGGCATCCTTCACATCAAGTTGATATAAGGGCCAATTACGATTTGCTACACAGGATATCAACGTTCTCACTGTACTCATTTTTGCCACCAGTGCAAAGGTCTTATCATAGTCAATTCCATAGGTCTGACTATAACCCTTTACAACTAGTCTAGCCTTGTATCTTTCAATCTTCCCACTTAGGTCTTGCTTCACTGTGTAGGCCCATTTATAATTAACCACTTAGGTCTTGTTCTTTTCTAGAGCTGCTAATTACTCCAACATGGCCTTGCACCACTTGGGATCTTGCATCGTGGCTCTCTAATCGGTTGGGACTACCACAGACTGTAGTGAAGCAATAAAGGCTTTGTACTCCGGTGACAGAGATTCATATGACGCATAGTTCGCTACATCATGCTCGAAACCATACCTTAAAGGAGGTTTCCCTGCCCCAGCTTGTGGTTCCTTCCTCAAGCCAATAGACAGATCCATGGAATCATTTATAGTGCATGGCTCACATTAGATAAGTCTGTACCTTCAACAGCCGTCGGAACCTGTTGCTGTCTCCTTGAATACACCCTTATATCTTCTTCATCATTTACTCTTCTCAACATATCATCAGTACCTTCAACAGCCACTGGAACCTGTTGATGCCTCCTCGAATACACTCTTAGATTTTCTTCCTCATTGACCCTTCACCTATCTCCCCCCATAGGACATGGAATTGAACCAACCACAACCCTCAGTTGCTCACCTTCTTCAATTTTTGAAGCTTCAACCTCCCCCTCTCGACTAGCATCACCCATACTAGGAGAGTCAAGGTCAAATAGAGAACTCAAATATGTTCTCTCTCCATAGAAGGGCTCTGACTCCTTGAAAGTCGCATCCATACAAACACGCATCGTTCAGAGGGACTCCAACACTTATATCCCTTCTGTCCAGAAGAGTATCCCGGGAAGATACATTTAACATCCTAAGGATCTAGCTTTCCCACCGAGGGTCTGTGATCTTGAATGAAGCATGTGCATCCAAACACCTTTGGAAGAACGATGAACTCATTCTTCTCTTAATGTTGCAGTCATAACTGCTTCACTCCAAAGAAATTTAAGCACATTCATAGTATACATAAGTGATCAGGCTACCTCCAAGAGATGATAATTTTTTTCTTTCAGCCACTCCATTCTGGGGGATTTATCTGGACAGGAGATTTGATGTAAAATTCCTTCAGCTGATAAGAAAGTATCAAACTCCTTATTTACATACTATGTTCCATTATCTGTTCTTATAATCTGGACATGGGTATTAAATTGATTCTTAACATACGCATAGAAATCTTGGAAACATTTGAGCACCTTTGTTTTGTCTCGTAAGATAAATCCAACTCATACAAGTGTGGCAATCAATAAAGGTAACAAAATATTTCATGCCACTAACAGAAACAACAGGTAATGTCCATACATCAGAATGCACAAGTACGAAGGGAGACACATTGCGAAGTCTCTTACTCACATATGAGGATATAATGTGCTTTCCAAACTCACATGCATCACACATTAGCTTACTCCTGACTATTTTGCTCATTACATCAGGAAATACTTTACTCATAGTTTCAAAATATATATGACCTAGCCAACAATGCATAAGCATCACCTTAACCTCCTCTTCACTTGATGTTGCCACCAAAGCAGTGCATAACCCAGTATCTTCTCTCCTTGGATCCAGGTACCACAACCCATTACTCCTGATGCCAGTCCCAAGCTTTTTGCCATTCCGTCTCTCCTGAACAATACAAGTTTCTCAATCAAATATAACCCGGCAATCCAAATGATCAATCAATGAACTTACTGAGATCAAATTGACTGGAAATGAGGGAGCATGTAAAACTAATGGTAGTATAATGGAGGGACTGCATTGAACAACACCGACACCTTTAATAGGTTGGGATATTCCATCAGTCGTTTGGATAGTTTCCATGTTTGTGGGTGAAAGTGGAGTATATAATTTAAATTCATTTAACATACCCATAACATGTGTTGATGCACCTAAATCTATAATCCATTTACTTAGATTGGAGTGAGCCAGATTAGCTGAAGCGTTGGATCCAACCGCAGTCCTTTCATCTATGCTTCCTAAATTCTCAACTTTCTTCTTTAGCTATCTCAACTACTCTAGCTCCGCAACTGAGACCTCCACACATTCAAGTGATTCTTCTCTAGTCATTGCAAAGTTCGCCTTGTAGCGACTCTTGCCTCTCTTGCTTCCACCTCCTTTCTGTCCACCTTTAACATAGACTCGATTTTTACCCCAATTAGGCTGACGAAGATGGGACAGTTACGGCCTAGGTGACCCATCTCACCACAATTAAAACAATCTCTTGTTTCAATTACTGAAAAAATAGGACGAGCATATGGCATTGTTGTGCTTGTCATTACCTTTAATCGAGTCTCTTCTTGTGCAATAGCAGCAATCGCTTTTTCCAGTATAGAAAGAGTAGGTTGTTGAAAAATAGTAGCTCGCCTTCCATCAAATCTTGAATTTAGCCCTTTCAGGAATTCAATCACTCTTATGTGTTCAATCCACTTCTTAACAGTGTATATGCAGTCTGCATTAGTAACTCAAGATGATCGTAGTGATCTAGATCAACCCACAATCATTGTAGCTCAGCAACATACTCTATCACAAAGTTCTCCCCCTATCTCAGATCACTAACTCTCTCCTGTGTCTCAACCATCAGCATTACATTCCCTTCTCCCGAGTACAATTTTGATAAAGTTTTCCATACCTCAGCTGCGTTTAAGATTGTTTGACAGATGTACAAATAGTCGGAGACACTGAACTCAACAGCCACGCCACCACCAGTGAGTTGGTAGCACTCCAAGTTCGTCATTTTGAACCCGTCTTGTCCGCCGGCTCAGTTAATTCTCCTTTGACAAAGCTCTCCAGCCCTTTTGTCTTCAGGATCAAAATTGCCCTTCGTGACCATCTCAAGTAGTTTCTCACACCCTTCAACTTAACATCATTCGGCATCAATTCTATTTTCTGCACCACCTCAGCATGAGGAACGATTGCCCTACTTGAAGACAATCCCCCACCCATCTTCTCTGTGAGAAGTTGTGCCAGCTTCTCGAGCACATGCTGCAGTCCTTGATTCTCCTCCATTTATCGGATTTCTGCCCTAAGAACTCAGCTCCTTTGAAGATGTGAAAAACAATGTTGCACTTCTAGACGAGGCAACTATTGATCCACCACAATGTTGCAGCAACTGATCCAAGCTATCTTGAGAAGAAATGTTCTAGTTGGTGCCAAGAACAAGATCAGCTTTGTTATTATGGATGGAAGCTGAAATCCTTGAACCCTCTGTCTCCAGGAAGCAGGCTGAGCAAATGGCCTAACAAGGAAAGATGTGTATGTGACCTTGCCCTACCTTTTATTAGCACTCAAATCCTAGCCGCCGCCTGCGCCTCAAAGTTGTCTCCTGCTTCCCAAGTCCGTGCCCCAGCCGTCCTTCGCCGCCAAAGCAGCAGCTACCTCCACTGCCGAGAAGCAGACGCTGCCACCTCTTCTTGCTCCCTCAGATCGCCTACCGCCACCGCCGCATAGGCAGAGGAGACAATGGTGAAGGTGGTGGTTGGCGACGACCTCCGCACCTTAAGCCTAGGTGGATCTCATGGTCGGCAAACTCAGCGCCTTCTCTGACTGCGCCCTCGGGCTCCACCCACCTCGCGTGAGCTCCGCGCCTTGCCTCCTCCGAAGCACCGCTGGCTCCTTTCCCTTGCGGCTACGGCTGCCTTCTCCGCCTCCTCTCGGCCGCCGCCCGCCGCCTAGGGTTCGAGCGCCGCCACAACCAGCTCTGATACTATGTGGAAATTTTGTTTGTGTTGTTCCTTCACTGAGTACTTAATACACTATTTACATGCTAATGGCATAGGCCATATGAAAGACCACACACTCAACACCACTCAACAACCTGCCACCAGCATGAAACCGTCCTTGCATCTCATGGCCGGCCATTTCAACCTGAATGGCATCCTCTTCAGTCTTCACCAAGCAAAGATTTGTGTTCAAAGGCAACGACCATATCAATTTGTGTTCGTCCAGAGCAGACGGCGGACCAGCTGACCAGCAAGCAGCAGTAGAACCATACAAACTACAAAGCCATCGGGGTACTGGAAATTTTATCACCGATAGCTTGTTGTCTGAATATTCACACTAGCAAGAATACCGTTTGAATTCTTCTGTTGAACCTGGACGGCTTCAATCTTTTGCCCACTGGCCAATATCTTGATCATACCACTTGTTGCCTGTGACGAAAAAAGACGGCTTGACTATTGGTAGCCACCAACGAAAAAAATTGCTTGATTGAAAGAAATATATAATAACTAAATGATGTGACATATGCTAGAATTCTCAGCAAAATTCAACCTAGTCAGCCTCAAATTTATTGTCATACGTAAACAAAACCCAAATTTTATGTACCAAGCTAGCACTAATCCTCTGATAATTCATATTCACACATGTACTGATCTTTGTGGCCTTAATTAGTTTCTTGGTGACGTGGAAAAATAAATCTCATTTGCGGTATTCTTTCTATTAAAAAACTCATTTTCCATATTATTTGCTGCATACTTCCAGACTAGGAAGCAAGCAGGACTTGGACAAGCAAGTGCTGCGTAAGTAACTATAAGTTGCCTAGCTCCACTGAAAATTATGAACAGCAAAACAAAGTGCATTTAGGTGTGCCACTGCAAACCACACCGCATGATCCACAAAATACATAGTTACAGACATGAGATCAATGGGCGAATAGGTGACTTTGGTCTCGCAAGGTTGTATGATCATGGTACTGACCCAGAAGCCACACACGTGGTAGGCACCATAGGATACCTAGCTCCAGAGCTAGCACGCAATTGCAAGGCAACCCCTCTAACGGATGTATTTGCCTTAGGCGTGTTCATTCTTGAAGTCACCTGTGGGCACAACACTGAAGACAGCCGGTTCATGCTATTTGACTGGGTTCTTGAACATTGGCACAAAGGATCGCTCGCTGATACAGTGGACATCAAACTTCGTGGTGAATATGATATTGGTGAGGCATGCCAAGCACTAAAGTTAGGATTGTTGTGCTCTCACCCATTTACAAATGTAATGCCAAATTTGAGGTGTGGCATGTTAAGGAGGGTGGTTTTCTTTTGCCTAAAGTGTGGCTGCGTGTTTATGGCTTCCATGAGAAGTTGAGGGAGTATTTGAACCTTTGGGCTGTAGGCACTATGTTTGGGTCTACCCAAATGGTAGACATGAAGACCACTCGCAAGAATGATTTTGGAAGAATTCTTGTGGCGGTTCTTGATCCTAAGTTGCTGCCATCTAGTACTGATGTTGTTATTGGGGATCATTACTTCGAGCTCAAAATTAAGAAAGAACGTGTCAGCTTTGATGGCAATGGAGATGAGGTGGAGTTTGATTTCAAAGATTGGGAGGTTGAGGGCAATGAGGAACAGGAGGAAAACAATCCCAAAGCGGTTCCTAATTCTGATTCGGAGCCTAAGGGGTTAAAGGGGATGATATGATTTTAGAGGGTGGAAATGACAATAACAAGACTGAAAACAACAGGCCTGCTGCTTCTGACTCAATGCAAGCATTAGAGGATAAAATCAAAATCGTGGCGACCAGTATTCTGGACATGGCGGTGGAAACAACCTTGGGTGAATGTGCTGACTTGGTGTTGGCCGAGGACAACAATGCCTTTGTTGAAGGAGTTGTGGAGGGTGTGCTGCCCGAAGCTGATAATGAGGCTGAGAGTGGCGGCGAAATTGGTGGGAAAGAAACTTTAATCGTTCATTTGGATGTGGATACGGTTCTTCCAATTGGTGGCGCACTTCAACAAGGTATCTTGGAGGTGACACCTTTGGTAGTTCAGGGGCTTACACCACTTTTAGAGGTTCTCGGTTCAGTGGAGGTGCAGCTGAGCCCCCTAGATAGCAGCATGCCTAAACTGTGATTGCCTTCGCTGTCACCTTGGGCTCATCCGCCTCCTGTTGTGGGGCCAAAGGAGGTGCTGCCGACCTTGCATGGTGGAGGTGGCGCGCTGCAGATGCAGGGTGGAAGCACAGTGCCGGTTAATGTGTTGGCGGCTGCAGTTATCACGGAAGCTACAATTACCCCAACTCGTTCCAGCCCGCGTAATGTTAACAAGGATGAGCATGCGATGGAAAAAAGCAAAGAAGAGAGCAGCGTGGAAAAATCTGGATTTCATTAAAGGTATCAACAATAACCTTTCCTTTGCTTCTTGTTCAGATTCTCTAGTTGCCTCTTCTATACTTGATCTAGGTGTTAACTTAGGCAAGAATACTATGGATATCTCAGAATCAGTTAGCAGAATTAAAACTATTGAAACTGATATATTTAATTCGAGATTGGGCCGCTTAGAATCTGAAACAAATATGGATTCTGAATTTATTGATGAGGAGGACGATGAGGACATAGAAAACCTCACTCTTGGTCACTTATGTGGTGATTTGATGGAGGAGGTAATGGATGAGGACAGTGATCACCTAAGTTGTGATTTTAAAGTTGTCTTTAAGAAAAACAAGTCACATTCGTCCTTTAGAAGGAAGAAACACCATAAGATTAGGATGATTAAAAAACATAGGATTGAGTCAAAATGAAAGGAATTTTTTGGAATAGCAGAGGTCTTAGTGAGTTGGCTAAATTTAGATTCCTGTTAGACACGTCTAGAGAGCAAAAAGCTAGACTTTATTGCTCTCATGGAGGCCGGTAAGAAAGATTTTTCTAAAACAGTTTTAAACAACATTTGTGGTGGACAAGAATTCCTGTGGCACTGGTCCGCACCTCATAGTAGGTCCGGTGGTATTTTGTTAGGAGTGAACTTAGAGGTCTTTGACATCGGAGCTATTGCCGAAGGAGATTTCTATGTTAAATTCCGACTTAGAAACAAAGCAGATGGCTTCCAATGGATTCTTATAGCAGTTTATGGGGCTGCTCAAGATGACTTTAAGGAAGCTTTTCTCGCGGAGTTGGTTCAAACATGTTCTAAAGAAACACATCCGATTCTTATCGGTGGTGATTTCAACATAATTAGGAGCCCAAAAGAGAAAAACAATGATAAATATGATGATAAATGGCCCTTTTTATTCAATGCCGTTGTTGATGGCTTAG
Organism: Dendrocalamus latiflorus; assembly: GCA_017311315.1. Taxonomy (NCBI): domain Eukaryota; kingdom Viridiplantae; phylum Streptophyta; class Magnoliopsida; order Poales; family Poaceae; genus Dendrocalamus; species Dendrocalamus latiflorus. The sequence continues at coordinate 30,936,675 of CM029643.1, forward strand.
ACTTAAGGGAGCTTGAACTTTCGAATAGGAAGTTTACTTGGGCAAACTCTAGGGATATACCAACTTATGAGACACTTGATAGGATTTTGGTAAGTACAGAGTGGGAGGCTAAATTTCCGCTAGCAAATGTTCAAGCATTAAATAGGAAAATTTCAGATCATACCCCATTGCTGCTTAGTATGGGTGATGGTACCCATATTAAAAAAAACAACCTATGTTCAAATTTGAACTCGGATGGTTGTTGCGGGATGGTTTCTCGGAGTTGGTAGCTGATGTGTGGAACAAAGAGAAAAGGGGGAAAACACCTCTACAAAAATGGCAATTTAAAATTCAACGTCTTAGACAATTCCTAAGAGGTTGGGCTAAGAATGTGAGTGGTACTTATAAAAAGGAGAAGGAAGAGCTGATTAAGAAAACAGATGAGCTTGATAAGAAAGCAGAAACTCAAACTCTAAGCCCTATGGAGCTTGATTTGAAACACTGTTTAAAAGAGAGATTAGTCTCCCTTTTAAGGGAAGAGGAGCTCAAATGGTATCAAAGAGCCAAGACAACTAAGTTGTTATTTGGCGATTGTAATACTAAGTATTTTCATTTGGTAGCAAGCGGTAAACACAGGAAAACTAGAATTTTCAAGCTTGAGCAAGAAGAGGGAGTTATAGAAGGGGATGAGAATCTTAAAAGGTTTATCACCAATTATTATAAGGACCTCTTTGGAGCTTCAGATCGTAATAATTTTTCCATGATGGAATCTATGCGGGATGATATCCCACAGGTATCCGATTTGGAAAATGATTTATTAACCATGGAATTCTTGGAGGAGGTCAAAGCTGCCATTTTCCAAATGGAGCATAATAAGGCACCAGGCCCAGACGGGTTTCCGGCTGAGTTCTATCAAGCCTTTTGGGATATTATTAAGAGTGACCTCATGGCTCTCTTTGCTGAATTCCACAAGGGTAAATTGCCACTATACACCCTCAATTTTGGAATAATTACATTATCACCAAAAGAAAAAGAGGCAAAACGGATACAACAATTTAGGCCAATTTGCCTATTGAATGTTAGTTTCAAAATTTTTACAAAGGTAATGACAAATAGAATAGCTCTAGTAGCTCAAAAAGTCATAAAACCTTCACAAACCGCTTTCATGTCCGGTAGGAACATTATGGAAGGCGTTGTCATTTTACATGAGACTATTCATGAGATGCATAGGAAGAAATTAGATGGGGTTATATTGAAGCTAGACTTTGAGAAAGCATATGACAAGGTTAATTGGTCCTTCCTTCAGCAAACTTTAAGAAGGAAGGGCTTTTCTTCTGTATGGTGCAATTGGATAGAACAAATTGTTAAGGGTGGCAGTGTTGGCATTAAAGTTAATGATGAAGTTGGCCATTATTTTCAGACTAAGAAAGAACTTCGGCAAAGAGACCCCTTGTCACCAATTCTTTTTAACTTAGTGGCTGATATGTTAGCCATCTTAATTGAGAGAGCCAAGGCTAATGGAAAGTTTAGTGGAGTTGTTCCTCACCTTGTCGATGATGGTCTATCAATCTTACAATACGCGGATGACACTATCCTCTTCCTGGATCATGATATACTCCAGGCCAAAGACCTTAAGCTAGTCTTAAGTACCTTTGAGCAACTTTCGGGGTTAAAAATCAATTTCCATAAGAGCGAGTTATTTTGCTATGGCAAGGCCAAGGAGTGTGAGCATGAATATGCGCAACTTTTTGGTTGTGGCACGGGGGGTTTCCCATTTAGATACCTAGGTATTCCCATGCATCATCGCAAGCTTTCGAACAAGGATTGGTTGGTCATAGAGGAAAAATTTCAGAAAAAACTGAGTAGTTGGAAAGGTAAACTCTTTTCAGTAGGAGGGAGACTAGTATTGATTAATTCAGTTCTATCTAGTCTAGCCATGTACATGCTCTCCTTCTTCGAAGTCCCCAGAGGTGTGTTAAAAAAGCTAGACTATTACCGTTCCAGATTCTTTTGGCAATGTGATGAACATAAAAAGAAATATAGGCTCACTAAGTGGAGTATTCTTTGTAGGCCTAAAGAATTTGGAGGATTGGGGATCCAAAATTTGGATATCCAAAATAAATGCCTTTTGAGCAAATGGTTGTTTAAACTTATTAACGAAAAGGGTGTTTGGCAAAGCCTTATTAAAAGGAAGTACTTGTCCAATAAAACTCTTACCCAAGTTACAAAACAACCGGGGGATTCACATTTTTGGTCTGGCCTTATGAAGGTCAAGGATCAATTCTTTGCATGTGGTCACTTCCGTGTTCGTGATGGGTCCAAAACTAGATTTTGGGAGGATACTTGGATAGGTGACAAACCCTTTAGTGTTGCATATCCCGCTCTCTATAGAATTGTGAGGAGAAAAGACGCCACGGTATCACATACTTTAAGCTCTATACCTCTTAATGTGTCCTTTAGGAGGGCCTTGGTTGGCTCTAATCTAGATGTTTGGCTTGATTTGGTGACCAAAATATTTTCAGTAAACCTTACAAGTGGAGAGGACTCTTTTATCTGGGATTTGTGTAACAAGGGTACTTTTACGGTTCGTTCTTTTTATATGTATGTGATACAAGAAGGGGTAGTTCCCCAAAAGACTCCTCTTTGGAACATTAAGTTACCTCTGAAAATTAAGATCTTCCTTTGGTACCTTCAAAAGGGGGTTACTCTCACAAAGGATAATCTAGCAAAAAGGAATTGGCAAGGTAGCACCATTTGTTGTTTTTGTAACTCTATGGAGACGATACAACATCTTTTCTTTGATTGCCACTTTGCAAGATTTATTTGGAATACCGTTTATATCACCTTTGGAATTCAGCCTCCTTCTAGTTTTGCGAACATGTTTGATTCTTGGTTGAATGCCATTCGGCCAAAACTTAGAAATCAAATATTTGTAGGAGCTGCTGCTTTATGTTGGTCTATGTGGTTGAATAGAAACGATATGGTATTCAATAATTCTAAATCTAATACATTTCTGCAGGTTATCTTCAGGGCAACATATTGGATTCGACAATGGTCCCTACTACATAAAGAAGAGGCGAGATCAAATCTCAAAAATGGATGCAGATTGTTGGAGACCGTAATCATGGAGGTTTTTGCGAAGTTCGGTTGGAAATTTAGGAATAGAATCAGGGGCGAAGCTAGAGCACTAAAGACCCGAGTGCACACATAAGCCTGCTGTAAGCCTGTTGGGCCATATGTTCCATGCGTTATGCGTATATGGGCTTGCTGCAGGCCAGGTGGTGCACGTACTGAGCTCTAAGGGAGTGCACAAACAGTGGAACTTAATTGCTAATTACTTAAAATTATTTTTTTCCCTGGTGCCGGTGCACTCGGCAAGCCTAACTTGGCTTCGCCCCTGAATAGAATTGAAGCGTAGCTTCTTTCTTCTCCTTTCTTTATTTGTAGTTTGATTTCTTGTGGAGTTGAAGCCTATGTGCTCGGTTTTGTATTGAACAGCTGTGTACTTTCTCCCCAGAAAGTAGAAGCTGGAACTTTGTTCCATTATCTAAAAAAATGCCAAATATGAGGCAAGTCATGCAGTACCTCAACAAGGACGTGCCAATACCGGAGTTAATGCCAAATAAGCTTTTGCATGCTGGCCTTGATGCAGAATGAAGGGTTCAAACATCCTTCATCGTCAACGAGCTTTGGCACAATGTCTAGGTTGTCAGGAGGAAGATGAGGAGATGACACACATACCCTTCAATATTTCTAGGTGTGCCTACTCATATGTTTGGCATGCACATAACCGATGCTTTGTGACTGCAAAGTCTACAGTTTTTTAGTCTCACAACAGTTATTTTTTTCTGAAGGTTATGTCTGTAAATTTGATATATTTAATTGGAATTTATAAATGTATTTGATGAGAAATTGAAGGCCATGTAAAGAAATGATGCAGTGGGTACACAGAAACGACCAAAATCGAAGAAGCACACGAACAGAAAAAGAAAACACAAACTACTGAAACTAGACTTGTAGAACTTCTCGTCTTCTCCAGCAGCAAGCTAGGGTGCAGATTTATCTCAACCTAGTTCTGCAACTCCCCACATACACTCAAACTAGCTTTGAAATCATAGTAGGAACGAAATCGGAAGCTAAGAACTTGTGGGCCATGGGAATATACCAACTGGGCTTGGAGCCGAGGAGGCCTGCTGCCGCGGCTGGAGCCTTACTGCCGTGGACCGAGGGTAGCCACTACCCAGACATGCTTCCTCGCTGCCGTGCCGAGGAGGGCGTGGCCGCCGTGAGCATCGCCGGCAGGGACACAGGGTTGTTGGTTGGAAGGCCGTGGCCGTGCAGAGGCGAGCAGACCGCACCGCAGAAAAGCCTGGGCCGTGGGCCCGGCGACTCCCATGAGAGCCCGTGAACCGACGCGGCCAGGCGACGGTGGAGCCAGTGAGAATGGCTTTGCACGGGAGGAATGATGGGTTGGAGGGCCCATGGGCTCGAGGGGCTAACATCCAGACAATTCGGCCTATGTAGTAAGCGCATTACTTCGCTGAAGAACCAGCCCAAATTATGGGTTTGGGCTCTGGCTACCACTAGGCCCATGACTCACTGTGGTTAATATTACTTGCGCTGCTACGACTTTTTTTAGATCAAGGGAAAATTTCATTAAGCGAATGAAAAAGGTCCCAGCCTCTACAATCCGAAGATCGTACGCAGCTTAAAGGTTACAACCAAGAGCATTCAAGCACAAGAACTAACACAAAACAAAAGACACAAGATACATGAAAAAACAGACACTACGCCTCAATCCTATTCCGGAACTTCCATCCAAATTTTGCAAAGACCTCCATGATGACCGTCTCCAAAATCTGGCATCCAGTCTTGAAAATTGGTTTTTCTTCTTCATTACTTAACAAGGACCAATGCCGGATCCAATATGTTGCCCTGAAAATGACTTGCAGAAAGGTGTTGATTTTAGCATTATTGAACACCACGTCATTTCTATTCAACCACATTGCCCAACAGAGAGTCGCAGCACCTAGTAAAATCTGATTTTTGAGTTTTGCCCCGATGCCATGAAGCCAAGAGCCAAACATATCCGATATACTAGATGGTGGATGAATTCCAAAGGTGATGTGCACTGTGTTCCAAATAAATCTAGCAAAGTGACAATCAATGAAAAGATGTTGTATCGTCTCCAACGAGTTACAAAAACAACACTTGACACTCCCTTGCCAATTCCTTTTTGCTAAATTATCTTTTGTAAGAGTGACCCCTTTTTGAAGATACCAAAGGAAAATTTTAATTTTCAAAGGCACTCTTATTTTCCATAGTGGATTTTTCGTAGGTAAGACTCCATCTTGAATCAAATTCAAATACATAGAGCGAACCGTGAAAGACCCACTCCTATGCAAGTTCCAAACAAACACATCTTTCTCATTTGTAAGGTTAACTGTCACAACTTTAGAGACTAAGTCGTACCACGCTGTCAAATTACCTTCCACCAAACCTCTTCTAAATGACACATCCAGTGGCGTAGAAGCTAAAACCTTAGCTACAGTATCATTCTTTTTCCTCACAATCCTATAGAGTGAAGGATAGACATCCCTTAAGGGTTTATTTCCTAACCAAATGTCCTCCCAAAATCTAACTTGTGTTCCCTTTTGAATTCGAAAATAACCATGAGCCAAGAAATCATCCTTGACCTTCATTAGCCCCGACCAAAAGTGGGAGTCACCCGGTCGTTTATAAACTTGAGTTATGGCTTTATTGGTCAAATATTTCCTTCTTAGAAGATTTTGCCAAACACCATCCTCATTAATAAGTTTAAACAACCATTTACTCAATAGACATTTGTTTTGAATCCCAAGGTTTTGGATACCCAACCCGCCATAGTCCTTTGGTCTACAAAGTACACTCCACTTAGTAAGCCTGTACTTCTTTTTATGACTATCACTTTGCCAAAAGAACCTTGAACGGTAAAAATCAAGTTTTTGTAAAACACCCTTAGGGGCTTCAAAAAAGGAAAGCATATACATAGCTAAACCAGTTAAGACCGAATTGATCAAAACTAGCCTTCCTCCAACGGAAAGAAGCTTTCCTTTCCAACTGCTGAGCTTCTTTTGGAATCTCTCCTCAATGATGGCCCAATCTTTGTTAGAGAGTTTATGATGATGCAAAGGAATACCAAGATATTTAAAAGGTAAGCCCCCGGTTTTTGCAACCAAAAAGTTGCGCATACTCATGCTCGCAATCCTTAGCACTACCATAACAGAAGAGCTCACTCTTATGGAAATTAATTTTCAACCCCGAAAGTTGCTCAAAGGTACTTAACACTAGTTTAAGGTCTTTGGCTTGGAGTAGATCATGATCCATGAAGAGAATAGTATCATCTGCATACTGGAGGATCGAGAGGCCATCATCTACAAGATGTGGAACAACTCCTTGAAACCTCCCATCAGACTTAACTCTACCAATTAACGTTGCCAACATATCTGCCACTAAATTAAAGAGGATTGGTGACAAGGGATCACCTTGCCTAAGTCCCTTTTTTGGCTGAAAATAAGGCCCTAAAATGTCATTAACTTTAATGCCCACACTACCACCCCTAACAATTTGATCTATCCACTTACACCAAAGTGGTGAAAAACCTTTCATCCTCAACGTTTGTTGAAGAAAAGACCATTTCACCTTATCATATGCTTTTTCGAAGTCCAGCTTTAGAATCACTCCATCAAGCTTCTTCCTATGCATTTCATGTATGGTTTCACGAAGGATAATAACCCCTTCCATGATATTCCTCCCTGCCATAAAAGCTGTTTGAGATGGTTGTATAACCTTTTGAGCCACTAGTGCTATACGGTTAGACATTACCTTAGTAAAGACCTTAAAGCTAACATTAAGTAGGCAAATGGGTCTGAACTGTTGGATTTGAGTAGCCTCATTTTGTTTCGGTAATAATGTAATTATACCAAAATTGAGGCTAAAAAGTGGGAGGTTTCCTTTGTGAAAATCAGAGAAGAGAGCCATGAGATCTCCTTTGACGAGACCCCAAAAAGCTTGGTAAAACTCAGCTGGGAAACCATCAGGTCCCGGGGCTTTGTTGTGTTCTATTTGGAATATAGCCTTTTTAACCTCTTCTTCTGTGAAAGCGGACGCTAAAATCTCATTCTCAGTTTCTGATACCTGAGGTATATCATCCCTAAAGGATTCCATCATTGAGAAATTATTTCTCTCTGACGCCCCAAAGAGACCTTTATAATAATTGGTGATATATTTCTTAAGGTTCTCATCACCCTCTATAATCCCCTCTTCCTGCTCGAGGCGGAAGATCCTAGTCTTCCTATGTTTTCCATTGGCTACCAACTGAAAATACTTAGTATTACAGTCGCCAAGTAACAACTTAGTTGTTTTGGCTCTTTGGTACCATTTTATCTCCTCCTCTCGCAACAAATGAACTAACCGCTCTTTATAATAATGCTTTAAATCATTTTCCGCAGCACTGAGAAGCTGAGTCTCAGCTTTCTTATCTAATTCATTCGCCTTCCGAATCAATTCTTCCTTTTCTTTTTTGTATGAACCGCTAACACTCTTAGCCCAACCCCGTAGGAATTGTCTAAGTCTCTGAATTTTAAATTGTCATCTTTGTAACGATGTTTTCCCCCTTTTTTCTTTGTTCCACACTTCCGCCACCAACTCTGAGAAGCAATCACGTAGCAGCCAACCGAGCTCAAATTTGAACAGAGGTTGATTTTTGCAACGAGTACCGTTTCCAGTATCTAGTAACAGAGGAGTGTGATCCGAAATTTCCCTAGTCAACGCCTGAACCGTTGATAGCGGAAATTTTGTTTCCCACTCTGTACTAACAAGGATCCGATCAAGTCTCTCATATGTTGGTGTATCCCTAGAATTAGCCCACGTAAATTTTCGGTTAGATAATTCAAGCTCCCTTAAATTTAAACCATCGATGACGGCATTAAATAAAAAGGGCCACCTATCATCAAACCTATCATTGTTCTTTTCCTGTGGATTCCTAATAATATTGAAATCACCTCCGACAAGAACCGGATGTGTTTCCTTGGCACATGTTTGTACCAACTCTGCAAGGAAGGCCTCCTTAAGTTCAGGTTGAGCAGCCCCATAAACTGCTATAAGAACCCATTGGAAACCATCACCTCTCATTCTCAAGTGGATCTTAACATAAAAATCTCCCTCATCAAAACTACCACAGTCAAAAATCTCTAGATTCACCCCAAGAAGGATGCCACCGGACCAACCATGAGGTTTTGACCAGTGCCACAAAAAATCTCGACCACCACAAATATTGTTCAATGCCGCTTTTGGAAAATCTTTCTTCCCGGTCTCCATAAGAGCAATAAAGTCTAGCTTATGCTCTCTAGATAATTCAGAAAGGAACCTATATTTAGCCAAGTCACTAAGACCTCTGCTATTCCAAAAGATTCCTTTCATTTTGATCGATTTGATTTTCTTATTTTCCTAACTATTCCAATTTTCTTATTCTTCTTATTAAAAGATGACATAGATTTATTCTTCTTGAAGACAGTTTCGAAGTCACAACTTAGGTGATCACTATCGTCATCCATAACCTCCTCCATCAAATCACCACATAGGTGACCAAGAGTCAGGTTATTAACGTCATCATCTTCATCACTTTCTAAAAAAACAGCATCACTGTCAAGTTCTTTAATAATTCTAGGAAAAAAGCCGACAGTCTATTGCGTTCTACAGTTTTAAGCACCCGAACTGAACCTAAAACTTCTTTCTCATTTTTGCCAACATCTAGGCCTAGGTTGATGAGTTTGGAAGCAACAACAACATCTGAAAAAGAAGTGAAGGACAGATTTTGCTTGTTACCTTCAACCTGCTCCAAATTATTCAACGCAGGAGGTAGTGGCGCCATCTTGGGCGCCTCCTGTGCCAAGGCCGGGTACTGCAACCTTGCTGCATCAGGCAGCTGTCGAGCACCTTCCGGCACAGCCAGCCGTTGGCCAGCACCTGCCGGCGTCAGCCCGTGATGTACCCGCTCCTCCATCAGTGCATGGAACACCCCAACATCATTAGATGCTGCTGCTCCAACTCCCTCAACACCTAGCAAATCACCAACCTCATCAGTGAACACATCTTCCACCATCTCGTCAACAAGAACATTATCATTCTCCACAAGAACCTTGTTACAACAATTGTTATTAATTTTGAGATCACAAGCCATATCCAGTATCTGAACCTCCAAACCTTTAATTTTTGCTTCAAGTTCTTTAATCTGCTCTGCCATAACTTTAATATTTGCCTCAAGAGTCGCCTGGGAAGTAGCCTTTCTTGTTGGACCCTGCGACAACGGCAAACCACCCCACTGGCCAGCTGGAATGCTGGTCGTTGCCGCTGCATAAAAGCCTGCGCCGCCGCGGCCAAAGCGCCCAGCAAGGCCACCACAGTCAGGACTAGAGCCTCCCAACTGGTAGCCATGTCGTCCCTTGTGCACACCACTATCCATCGCATCACCCTGGGCGTAACTGTTGCCGACGGCTTCAACTCCGCCCCCGGCTCCTTGCAACCCAGGTCTGTCCGCTGGCAACGAAACGCCGCAGGCAGACGAACAGTTGTGAGATGAGGCGAGAAACCTGGGACGAAAGCGACCTCCCCGGGAGAAAAGCTCACACAGCCCGGCTGGAAAACGGACCGACCTACTCCCAATCCGGATCACACCAGAGCGGGCCAAACGTCGTCTTTCAGTTTGGGCCAAAACAAATTGGCCCAGACCAGTCGACACCGTCGGCCCACATACCTCCTCAGAGCCCCGACTAAACTCATTCAGGGACAACCCTGTTTTACCAAGATTAACCTTCCTCATGTCCTTAACTTTAAACTCCCCCAGCTTACTAACTGAAGACCGATCAAACTTAGGTAAGGGGCCTTTCCAAGGACGAATTTTTGAGGACAAACGCCAGTCCGCTACCTTCTCGGTTATCCTTGATGGTAGAGGCCTAGGATGCCTCACATGGCCAGCCCCACAGTCAACCGAACCAAATTTCGGAGACTCAATGTTTTCAGACAGCATTGCCTCAGCTCTGATCAATTCGTCTACTGAGAAACCCACTCGCAAAGCATCTCGAATAAATTCTGAACCTGAATTAGATGAAACAGGACTAGCAGCTTCATCTTCTTCCTCAGAGCTATCCTCCCCATCCACTGCCCAAAATTTTGATCTACTCGTGAAATTTCTATCTCCGACTAGCGGAGCAGAGAACTTGAGGAGATCAGGCGCTGATTGCCTTCTTGGCAACACCCCAATCCATTCATGCTCAACATGGGATTGCGACTTAGCGCACACTGAGCCACCTCCATCAAGACGGGTCAAATCCACCATTAACCGAGCTTCACTGAAAGGATACTAGCTCCCAACTCACACCGTTGAAGAAACGGAGCCACAACTAACCCGGAGACTAGCTCCAAGTGATAGGGAAAGAAGAAACGAAGACTAGAGGAAGCGAGCAAGACGTACCTGAAACTAGGACCGGTTTGGGAAAAATGTCGAACACCTTGCCCGCACCAGCCTCAGAAGCTGCCGCACAACCGCTGCTTGGCAGCCACCTTCACCGGCCTTCGTCCCTCCAGCGCCTCTGCAGACCAGCGACCTCAACCGCACCCTCTGCCGCCACCGCCGCCGCCGCCCGTCGACTTCTCCCGCCGGATCTGAGCACCGGGAAGAGGCGGCCTGGATCCGGCAGGATTTAAGCCATGGCTGCCGGAATCGTCAGCTCTGGCCGCTTGGATCTGGAATCTGGAACAGTGGATGGTGGTGGTGGTCTGGTAGATGCCGAAGGAGCAGTGCGCGGCTGACCAGTAGCTGGCAGGGGCGCTGTCGCTGACCGAGCTTGAGGGCAGACGGCGGGCGAAGGCAGCGAGCTGGTAGACAACTCGGCGCGGCCGCGCGGCGCCCTCCTCTAGTTTCTCAAAGCTCAGCGCGAGCACCGCCCCGGCCGGGACGACGTATCGAGCGACGCCCCTCGCGGCCGCCGCCACGGGGGGCGCGGCCGACTCCCCCTGCGCCTCGCGGTAGGCCCTCCGGAAACCCCTCGAACACCACGGGCGCCGCCTAGAAAGCTTCGCAACTGGAGAGCTCCCTGCGCTGCTACGACTTGTCCTTTCCTCAATACTCCTCACCTCATTCCACTAAAAAAACTCCTCACTTCAGTCTCAAGGTTAATAAATTTCAAAACGTATGCACATAGAACTCTGTTCTCTGACTGAATGCTGACAGCATGTGTCCGAAACCCTGCCCCCAAACGCCCTAGAAGCCTTCGAATTTTAGTTTCTCCTTTTTAAGAGTCAGTCAGAAGACATCAGTTTCTCAATTTCAGTTTTTTTATATTGTTTATGATAATATAACTGTATTTTTCTCTTATTTTTTATTTTTTACATTGAATAACTCAACAGTCGCTACAGTACAATTTCAACCACTATAATACAATTGCCGTGGCCCTTATTTGTACTTCTTTTTAGCGGTGTAAGCTAGTTGATTAACGTTCTTTTAACGTGGAACAGTGTCTTCAGAGCAGTCAGAGAGCTAGTTTCAATTGTCTGACCTCGAAATTCTCTAGAAGACAGTAGAACAATCTAGTAAATCTGCTCAAAAACAAAAATCGTTTAGATATATTGCTGAAATTCAACAAGAAAGGTGGTACTTTTCCTCTGATCTTCCAAGTTCCAAACACGTACTTTAGCTTCACAATCAATTTCTTGGATATCTTCCTCTGAAACTGATGAACATGTAAGGGTAGCACTTTTGCTCTGATATTTGAAACGCATACTTAGCTTCACAAATCAATTGCTTAAGTATCTTCCTCTAAAATTAAACATGGAAAAGTAGCACTTCTCCTCTGGTCTTTCAAACGCACACTTCTTCAGAATCATTTTCTTTGTGACAATTCAGATGCATCCAATGGATCAATATTTGACTACTTTTTTTGTTGTACGGCATCAGTGACTAACTTGATGCACGCTTCTTCCAGACGACGACGCCATTGAGACTTTGACAACATTTTTTTGTTGTACACGATGTACAGTGAATACGTACACCGATCGAACACTCCGACAACGACAGGCAGGACTCTTTCTTGCCTAGGCTGTACAGTACTACGCCAGTACGTACTAGCTAGCTGGCAACAAGTTAATTCCTTTGCCTTCTCTTCGCCCTACATGACGAGAAATTTTGTTATACTAGCCACGTAGGCGTGGCGTCACGCCACGCCAGCCACCGTGTGGATCGAAGCAAAAGAGACGATAATTCGCAGGTAGTTTCATAAAAAAATCGAGAAAAAAAATCGAGGACCTGTGTGCAATTTCGGAAAAACAAAAGGACTTTTTTGGAAAAAATCGAGGACTTGTAAGGACCTGTACGTAAGTAAATAAGGACCTATACGCAATTTCGGAAACCCGCCGGGCGCAATCAAAAAATTTTTCCAAAGAAAAAACTTGCAAGGACCTATCCGCGAGAAAAAAGGACCTTTACGCAATTTTCAGAAAACCGGAGAGAATTGCCCCCCCGGCCGTACGCGAAAACGGGCGACACGCGCCGGCCGGGGGGAGCGAGGGGGCGACGTGGCCTCGCTGCCTGCCCCGGAATCCCACCGGCTTTACTTCGGTGACGATCACGGTGATACAAAGCGGTTTATGTCATAAACTAATTCAGCGCATGCAGTATTGTAGCAACCAATAAATTTTTTTTTACTGTTTTGTACTTTGGCAAACAGATAAAAAATATTTTTTCGTACTATATACAGTAGGAAACAATAAAAATAATTGTTTTATTAGTTGCACATGCTACATGTCAGCGCTGGATTGATTCATAACACAAACTGATTAACAAAATTTCTTCTCCATGACAGGGTTGCCGCCGCTACAAACCCTGCACCCTGCATGCTCCACGTACGAAGCAAAGCGAGTAGTAACAAACCACCATGGCTCACATGAAGCTCGTCAGCTTCCTCCTACTCGGACTCGTCGGAGCCCTTGAGCTCGTAGCCAGTGACGACCAGTTCGTCTACCCAGGCTTCGCCGGCGCCAACCTCACCCGCGACGGCGCGGCCACGGTCACGCCGGGCGGCCTCCTCGAGCTGACCAACGGCACGCTCCAGCTCAAGGGCCACGCCTTCCACCCGACGCCGCTCCGCTTCCGCAATTTTCCTAACGACACGGTGCGATCCTTCTCCGCCTCCTTCGTGTTCGGTATCCTATCCGCCTACCCCGACATGAGTGCCCACGGCATCGTCTTCGTCGTGGCCCCGAGCACGGACTTCTCGGCCGCGCTGGCGAGCCAGTACCTGGGCCTCGTCAACGTCCGGAACAACGGCGACGAGAGCAACCGCTTCTTCGCCGTCGAGCTCGACACCTTGCAGCAGGACGAGTTCCGCGACATCAACGACAACCATGTGGGCGTCGACATCAACGGCCTCATCTCCTTGCAAGCCAGCAGCGCCGGCTACTACGTCGACGGCGAGAACGGAGGCTTCAAAAACTTGACGCTGATAAGCCACGAGGCGATGCAAGTGTGGGTCGACTACGACGCCGGAAGCAACCGGATCAACGTGACCTTGGCTCCGCTCGGCGTGTCCAAACCTGTCAAGCCTCTGATCTCGGCCATCTACAACCTATCGTCGGTGCTCACGGACACGGCGTACGTCGGCTTCTCGTCTGCGACGGGCTCATTCAACTCGCGACACTACGTGCTTGGCTGGAGCTTTGCCATGGGCGGTCCTGCTCCGGCTATCGACATCGCCAAGCTGCCAAAGTTGCCCCGTGAGGGCCCCAAGGCTCGGTCCAACGTCTTACAAATTGCCCTCCCAATAGCATCTGCAGCAGTCGTCCTCGCTCTGGGCACGGCCATCATTCTGCTCGTGCTTAGGCGACGGAGGTACAGCGAACTACAGGAAGATTGGGAGGTCGAGTTCGGGCCGCACCGATTCCCCTACAAGGATCTGCACCACGCCACGGAAGGATTCAAGAACAGGCACCTGCTCGGCGTAGGAGGCTTTGGACGAGTATACAAAGGTGTGCTTCCGATCTCCAACCTGGAGATCGCAGCGAAGAGGGTGTCGCATGACTCGAACCAAGGCATGAAGGAATTCATCGCCGAGGTTGTCAGCCTAGGCCGCCTCCAACACCGCAATCTGGTGCGGCTTCTCGGCTATTGCCGGCGAAAGGGTGAGCTCCTCCTAGTGTACGAGTACATGGCAAATGGAAGCCTCGACAAGTACTTGCATGGCCAAGATAACAAGCCGACTCTGGATTGGGCTCGAAGGTTTCAGATCATTAAGGACATCTCGTCTGGTTTGCTCTACCTTCACGAGGAGTGGGATAAAGTCGTCGTCCACCGAGACATCAAGGCCAGCAACGTGCTCCTCGACGGCGAGATGAACGGACGGCTAGGCGATTTCGGTCTCGCAAGGTTGTATGACCATGGTGCTGACCCGCAGAGCACGCATGTGGTTGGCACCATAGGATACCTAGCTCCAGAGCTGGGACGCACCAGCAAGGCAACCCCACTAACCGATGTATTCGCCTTTGGGACCTTCGTTCTCGAGGTCGCATGTGGGCGAAGGCCTATCTACCAAGACACGCATGGGAAACAGGTGATGCTGGTCGATTGGGTGCTGGAGCACTGGCACAGAGGATCGCTCGTTGATGCGGTTGATGTGAAGCTGCAAGGTGACTACAATGTCGGCGAGGTGTGCCTGGTGCTCAAGCTAGGGCTGCTGTGCTCGCATCCGTTTATCAACGCGAGACCCAACATGCGGCAGGTGACGCAGTACCTGAATAGCGAGGTGCCACTGCCGGAGCTAATGCCCACCAACATGAGCTTCCACATGCTTGCGTTGATGCAGAACGATGGATTCGACTCGTTCGTTCAATCGTACCCGTCTTCGAAGGCAAGCACTGGCATAACTTCTGGCCTCTCACGATGAAGATGACATGCACGCGCGCTTGCATGGTCTTGGATACGGTGCTTGTTACTGGAAAATAAGACCTGTGTCCTATGCACGTGAGAGATTGGATCCTGCTCAGAGTATGAAACGTTGCATTTATATGGAAGATACAAAATTATTGTGTGTGTAATTTAGACTTCACAATCCTATGGTTAGCTACTCCCACAAAATTAACCTGTATTCAGAGTTTTCGTTTTCTAAACCCGCGTACTAATAGAGTTGCTACTTGCCTTTTGTTGGGACTAGCTCTCATTCGTTGTCATGTTTACCAGTTATCGAAATAATAAACTGACCTTTCAGACCCATCATGTTACAATAGAGTTGCTACTTGTATGATGTATGTGTTGTAGTCCAGAGTAAGGTAGTGCTCATTTGGGATTATAAGTTTAGACTTCTAGTTTTTTTGCACTATAATGAATAAAAATGAATTGTCGATGATGTTACATTCTTCAGCATAATTAAATTTTTTAAAAAAATAAAAAATATCACTACGGATAATGAAAAGGAATAAAGAGAAAATAAAAGACAAAAAAGCTTTAAAAATAAAATTAAAAAGGTAGGAGTCAGGAGCAGAAGCTCATTGGAGCGAGCGACAGAGTGGCTATAGTAGTTTGTGTATAGTGCGCAAAAGGAGACCAAGTTGGATAAGATAACAAATCCGAAAACAGTTCTAACACGGAACTACCGGCCCTCTAACAAAGTGCAAGAACAATACTAGCTGCATACGTATTACTCTCTCGGGTCACAAGAGTGTGATGTTTTATACTTTTCAAAGTTAATAGGATGCAACTTTGGTCATTAGATTCTCTTATTATATATTAAAAAAATTGTAGAAGTGTGATATTATGCAAATATTTTTGGTTTTTGGAAGTGTCTAGCCATCACTGAGATATTTTCTTTCTAATTATCATCCAAATTTATGACCCTTGGATTAGAGATCAAAGAACCCCTTGTTTTTGAAGGGGGAGATTTTTTCAAGAGGGAGGGGTAGAATACAAGGGAAAGTGAGAGAATTTATGGCCATTGGATCTCTAACAGTCCTAAATCTGGATGATAGTTAGAAAAAAATATCTAGATGATATTTAACAAAACCCAATATTTTTAATAACAAATTCGCCCGTCTCATTTTCATATATCAGAAGCATATGTTTTAAACAATATATCTAATCAAAATTAATGGTGTTTGGCTGTACGTATTTTAGGACGCTACTCTCTTATGACGTGATCAAACAAACAAAATAAAGGTGCTGTTCTTTTTTGTTGAAGCCTATAGCTTTTGGCTGCGGCTTGTGACTTTTGGACTATTCGTGCGAGAGATTACAGAGCAACAGAAACTCACTTGCGGTTTTTGTCGATATAAATGAAGTCGGTACAGTATGTACTATAATTAAATAGTAGATTTTATCTTGAAAAGATACTCTATTTAATAACTAGTTATTATAGAAAAATTAAAAAAATAATTTTTTGAAGCTGAAAAGAACAGACCAAAGGACAAACATGGTTAGTTATACGTCGCCGTAGATGGTGAGCACGTACCACCAAGATAAGAACTGCACTGGAGACCAATGAAAAGTCAAGCACCGCATCTTTGACACTTCTACAGGATGTCATGTCAAGGAAAAAATGATGGTAGCTAGGGAGGGGTTTCCTGATCCAGATTGGCTCATATCAAACTTGTTTTCTAGGTAACCATGAAAGCAAGATCACACGTATATCTGAACTGAAAGGGAGCTAACCTTGACTTGATCAATTAGGCCGCTCTAGAAAATGGATATTTGATTCAGTTCAAAAGGGAGCTCAATGCTCGGGACAGATCGAGGTGGAAGATATTTTAGGATGTTGGAAAATTCGCTTTCGCTCTTTCGCATTAGCCACCGATCGAACAGATGACCAGCCAGCCCGTCTAAACTGATGAGGACAGCCGGCCAGGCAAGTTACCACCCATACACGACGAATTTTTTTAAATAATATATCTTCTATTTTAAATTGTAGTATTATATTTGTATTTTTTTTTTACAAAAAAAGTCATCTATCATCCTACGGTTAAGCGATATAGATAAGTTGTCCACCGTTAGATGACAAGTGGCCAAGTCGCCTGACAGTTAGGCAACTTCTTGCTACCAGTACATTGGAGCAAGCTACAGAGTGGCTACAGTAGTTTGTATATAGTGCGCAAAAGGACACCAAGTTGGATAAGATAACAAATCCAAAAACAGTTCTAACACGGAACTACCGGCCCTCTGTTTGCACAGTACCATCCTCCTATTAGAATTCGGGTCAAAAAATTGTTAGAAAACTGGGCCCACGGCCAGAGTCCTGACATATTTGGGCACCCCACCGTAGACTATAAATAGGGATCTATACCCCCTCATTATGTACACCTGATGCAATTGAAAGCAATAAAGAAAGACCAGGATTTCTCTCTACCTCTCTGTGTTCAATCTATTATTCTGTGATTCTGTGATTGATTCGTTCTTGTTCTAAGCAGAGGAATCGATCGGACTGGTCGCCAGCGACGGTTCCTCAACACGTTATCAGCACGACTTCGCTCCGGTGAACGAGGTAATCATCGAAGCACAGATTGAATTTTCTAGATCACTTTTGAATCTGTATTTTCTTTTCGCGTTCTAGATTGAATCTCTACGGTGCAAATCCGCCCTAATCTACCGCGAGCAGACTTGAAGTCGCCGGCACAATGCCGATCGGTAGATTGTGAAACGGGGTAGATGTTGATTGCACTGTAGATTAGAAACGATGCAAATCCGCCCCAAATCTACCGCGAGCAGATCTGGAATCACCGGCACAATGTCGATCGGTAGATTGCGAAACGGGGTAGATGTTGATCGCATCGTAGATTGGAAAGAAAATTTTGCATGAATTTGTTTGATTCTGAATAATCACTGCACGAGAAATAGAATCTGGAATTATATTCTCTGTTTCGGTTTCAAGCTAGTATCTACATATCATTGCATGAAAAAAAACATGGCCGGCCTGAAGCCGACCGTGGGTCACCGGCCAAGCCGCCGGCCACTTGGCCGACCACCCAGAAGGTCGGCCGGAGCCCTGCACAGCGCCGCCACCTGAGCTCGCCCCCATGCGACATGGCCTCCCACGCCTATATGCGCGTTGGCCACCGGTTGGCCCCCGGCCCACACGCCAAAGCTGTCGGGGAAGAGGTGCCGCGCCCCGGCCCAACCTGCGTCCGCCCGCGCGACATCCGACCGACGGTGCCTAGCCACTCGCGCCCGCATGCTTGTTTGCCCGTGCTCGCCTCGGCTCCACCGCCTCCTCGCTGCGCGCTGCTCGAAGCACCGCCCGCCGACGAGGATCGCCGGCCCCGTGCGCCTAGGCCCGCAGCCGCCGGCCCCCTCCACATCGGCCCGCAGCCGACCGCGCCTCTATGCCCGACCGCCCCGCCTCCCGCGCCCGAACCCGCGCGCCGGCCGCTCGCCCCGAACTGCAGCGCCGCCCGCCGCCGGCCGCTCGCCCCGCACGGCAGCGCCGACCGCACGCCGCCGGCCGCTCGCCCCGGCCTCGCCGACCCATGCGGCTGCCCACCACCCGAACCCGATTCGGGCCGCCGCCGCCACGAGAAAAAAAACGGCAGGGGAAACCCTAACTGGGACCTTAAGCCGGTAGTATGGGCCGATTGGCGCATGGGCCGGCCGATGGGCCAATGCGCGATGGGCCACAAGCAGGCCAGAGAAGAGAAAAAAACGGGACGGGCCGGTGGGGGGTTGCGGTAAAATTGCAAAAAAAAAAGGGCCCGAAGTCATGAATTTCACCAATAAGCCCTTAATTTTTACATTTGAATCCCGAAATTTTGCACAAGGACCACGGTAGTTCTGAAAATTACCGATAGGTCCTCGAATTTACGTATGGGTCCAGAATTTTGAAGAAAACCCCTCTGTAAATTAACAAATTGTGCGAATTTTCTCTGAATTGAATAATTTGCGTAAAAACCCTCTGGAATTGCAGAATTTGCTGAAATTATATATTTTAGCATAAAAGCGCCTTGGGAATCCGAATCTTGAATTATTTTTAGCATTTGAAGCTTATTTATTTATGCCATTACTGTTTTATGTATTTTCTGTATGTATTTACTGTTTTTGATTAATTGTAATTGCTGAAAATTGCTTTTAATTACTGAAATTAGCAGTAAAATTATAGAAAATGCACAGAAAATTATGAAACATTATGGGAATCTATTGTACCACTTTATTTACCTGTAGTAAATTTCCATGCATGTTTACCTGCAGTAAACTTATTTTATTTCATTCATACGCATGTAGATGACTGCAATTTCGAACCGAGAGTTCGAGGAGCTGGCCCAGAATGGCCAAAACTATCTGACATGGGCATCCGATGTCGAGATTGTGCTTGGGGGCCGGAAGCTCGACCCACACTTGAGGAGAATGATCAAGCACTTCATTTTCTCAGGCATCATCTATGCCCGACTCTCAAGAATGAGTATATGGCGGAAAGAAACGCGCTAGCACTCTGGATCGCACTCATGAAGCGGTTTGAGAGGCTCAAGTACACCATTCTTCCTCAAGCAGAGCAGGAGTGGATCAGACTGAGGTTTGCCGACTTTAAAACGGTCGGGGAGTACAATTCTGCCTTGCACAGGATTTGTACGAATCTTAAACTCTGTGGCAAGGAGATCACAGATGATCAGAAGATCGAGAAAACCATGTCCACCTTTCACCCCAATGCTGTACAGACTGCCCACAACTATCGTCAAGACGGCTACAAGGAGTACGCCGAATTGATTGATATGATGCAGTTAGCAGAGGCTCAAGACGAACTTCTCCGCAAGAATTACGTCTCGCTGCCATCAGGCAGCTCCGCTGGCCGTGAAGCCAACGTTAGCAGCTTCAAGGTGCGAAAGCCCTTGATGAAGAGAAGGGGGAAGAAGGGTAAGCCCATTGCCCAGAAAGGCAAGTCAGATGCTCCAAACGACAAGAAGGCTAATAAGAGTGGCAAGACCTATGGCCAGCAGAACCAGGGTTGCTACAAGTGTGGCAAGTGGGGACATTGGTCGCGGATATGCGAAGAACCGCAACATGTCATTGATGCCCACCAAGCTCAAAAGAAGAATGGCAAAGGGCAACCTGAAGCCCACTTTGCAGCCGTTGAGGGGGAGCATCCTGAGCATCTACCTGAGATGATGGAGGTTGAGTCCATCCCGGCAGCAGCACCCCCTTACGACTTAGAGGCAGCCACCGCCATGATTTCTTTTGAAGAGAATGTCACTCCTGAGAAGATAGCCGAAGAAGTTGATGATTTTCTAGTTGATTCCGTCTGATGCAGAGAATGCATGAGACGTTAATTGTCATTTATTTTGTGTTAAATGGACAAGTTTAGAACTTGCATGGTTGGTGCTTTAGGATTTTGCTTTCTCATAATAGTTGGATGATTTTGGAATAAAACATTCATTTATATTGGCATTATATGTTCTGATATTGGCGTATTTTATTTATGTGTTGAATGCCTTCTAATACATGTTAATTAAATATGTTATATTAGAACACGTGTGGCGCCCTATGGAGGAAGTATGCCTTGCCGACAGCGGCACAACGAATAGCATCTTAAGAAAGACTAAGTATTTCCAGTCGATCCGTAAGAGCGCTGGCAGCCTTACGACAATCGCCGGAAGCGATGTGTGTATAATTGGTTCCGAAAAAGCCACCATTATACTCCCAATGGGCACAACTTTGGTCATTGAAGAAGCCTTATTGTACCCAGAATTGACTAGAACTCTACTAAGTTTTAAGGATATTCGCGCCAATGGTTTCCACATTGAGACTGACGAAGAGTACGGTAAGGAATACCTGCTCATCACGAAGCGCGAAGAGAATGGCAAAAGGGTACTAGAAAACTTCCTTCACTTGAAACTGGGCTATATTATACCAACATTAAAGCGCCTGCAGTGTACACTGTTCTGAAAACAGTGTTTAGAAGCTCTGAACTCTTCTGTCTCTGGCATGACAGATTAGGCCACCCAAGTCTTAGGATGATGAGAAATATAATAAATAACTCGCATGGGCATAATATTAATGTGAAGAATTTCCCGAATTATGAAGATTTTGTGTGCCCTGCATGTGCCACCGGGAAACTAATAACTAGAACCTCCACTCTGAAAGTGAAGGATGAAGTCCCTGCATTCCTGGAACGCATCCAGGGAGATATATGCGGTCCCATTCAGCCTGTCTCAGGGCCGTTTAAATATTTCATGGTGCTCATTGCCGCTTATTCGAAGTGGTCATATGTGGGTTTATTGTCCACAAGAAATCATGCCTTTGCAAAATTGATCTCGCAGATCATTCGCATCAGAAATGTGTTTCCAGATCATCATATCAAGTCCATCAGAATGGACAACGCCGGAGAATTTACTTCGAAGGCATTTGACGATTATTGCATGGCGATGAGAATTGCAGTCCATACCCAGAATGGTTTGGCAGAGGCTTTAATTAAAAGAATTAAATTTATTGCCCGACCCCTCTTGCATAAAAGTAATTTGCCAGCTACATGTTGGTGACACGCAGTCCTTCATGCAGCGAATCTCATCAACCTTAAACCTTCGGCCTATAACATCCATTCACCTATGCAACTAGCGCAAGGGTCACCACCGAAAATTTCTCATCTTAGGAGGTTTGGATGCAAGGTTAATGTACCGATACCACCTCCGCAGCGTACTGCAATGGGCCCACTCCGCAAGACTGGGATATACGTTGGTTATGAGACTGCATCCATAATCAGGTATTTGGAACCCATGACGGGAGACTTGCATACTGCCCGCTTCGCTGATTGCATTTTTGATGAGGATAATTTCCCGTCATTAGCGGGAGGAAATCAACCCGTTGATGAAAAATGTCGGGAAATTACGTGGGAAGCCACGGGAATTCATGCACATGACCCGCGCACTAGTGAAACTGAAAAAGAGGTCCAGAAGATCATCGACTTGCAAGCATTAGCAAATCAACTGCCCGATCACTTTAGTGATTTGAAGAGCATGATTAAGTCGCATGTGCCTGCACGCAATGCACTGGAGAGAGTTGAAATACCAAAGAAAATTGAAGTTATCCCTAATCCCGTCCAGAGGCCTCAGAATAAAAGGACGAGAACTCCGGTTCCTCGAGTCCAAAGTAACCGGGGACGTCCGGCGAAAAAGGATAAGATGGATTTATCACAGCCGATCATTGAAGTCCCCCAGAATGAGAAGGGGAGCCAGTTGAGACCTGGCACAAGTATGACACCTTCTGAAAAGGGCATACCGGATCTGAATATCCCCATCAGCATGGATGTGTGCGCACACATCGGAGCCAAAAAACTAAAGGGACTTGCCACCGCAATTGAAAGAAGCGATGTGCAAGGTAAAGCTCCAGCAGAAGCAATCGTTCCAGAAGAAGCAACTCATGAAGAAATAGCTATAAATTATGTGCACACGGGAGAGTCCCTGAATAGGACAACAGCTAATATCGATATCTTTTTTGCAAAGAAAATTACCACCATCATCGATCTTGATCCCGAGCCTGCATCACTCGCTGAATGTAAGAAAAGATCAGATTGGGAAGATTGGAAGAAGGCAATAGCAACTGAATTGCTATCTCTGAACAAAAGAGAGGTGTTTGGGCCCGTATGCCGTACGCCTCCCCACATACACCCCGTTGGGCACAAGTGGGTATTTGTTCGAAAGAGAAATGAAAGAAATGAAGTGATAAGATACAAAGTAAGGCTGGTAGCCCAAGGTTTCACTCAACGTCCTGGAGTTGATTATGAAGAAACCTACTCTCCAGTCATAAGTGGAATCACCTTTAGATATTTGATCTCAATGGCAGTGAACTTGAACTTAGAAATGAAATTGATGGATGTTGTGACTGCATACCTTTATGGTAACTTGGATTCGGAGATTTACATGAAAGTCCATGAAGGAATCCCTCTCCCAAACCAAGACAGAGCAAATAGAAATCTGTACAGTGTGAAACTCAGAAAGTCACTGTATGGACTGAAACAATCTGGAAGAATGTGGTATAATCGCTTAAGCGACTTTCTCTGCAAGAAACAATGAAGACTGTCCTTGTGTATTTATACGGCGATCCCAGAATGGATTCTGTATAATATCTGTGTATGTAGATGATCTGAATATCATCGGGACAGCTGAAGACATAAAAGAAGCAAGCTCCTACTTGGAGTCAGAATTTGAAATAAAAGATTTGGGCAAGACCAAGTTTTGCTTAGGCCTATAGCTTGAGCATGTCCCTGAAGGAGTCTTGGTAGATCAGCTGACCTACACCCAGAAGGTGCTTGAAAGGTTTGGCTTTGAGAAGGCATTTCCCTCGAAAGTACCGATGATCGGGAGGTCTTTACAGCAAGAAAAAGACCCTTTCCGACCTAGAGAAGAGTGGGAGGAAGTCTTGGGACCAGAATTCCCATACTTGAGTGCAGTGGGAGCACTCATGTACTTAGCAAACTGCACTATACCGGACATTACATTTGCCGTGAACCTGTTAGCAAAGTACAGTGCAGAGCCCACCAAAAGGCATTGGCAGGGTATAAAGGACATATTCCGATACCTCCAAGGAAGCAAGGACCTTAAACTGTTTTACAGAAAGAATCAAGATCTGAACTTGATTGGCTATGCAGATGCTAGGTATCTGTCAGACCCGCATACTGCTAAGTCACAAACAGGTTATATATTTCTGTGTGGTGGAATTGCAATTTCATGGAAATCGTCTAAGTAAAGCCTTGTAGCTATTTCGACGAACCACTCAGAAATCATAGTACTGTATGAAGCCGCACGAGAGTGCGCTTAGCTCCGCCGAATGGTTCACCACATCCAGCAATCATGTGGGATGAACATTGTGCAAACCCCCACAATTATCTATGAAGATAATGCCGCTTGCGTTGCACAAGTGCAAACGGGCTATGTGAAGAGTCATCTCACAAAGCATATCAACCCCAAGTTCTTCTATGCACATGAATTGCAAAAGATGAACGAGATTAAAGTACTGCATACTAAGTCATGTGAAAATCTCGCAGATTTATTCACTAAGTCACTCCCCGCATCTAGCTTTGAAAGGTGCGTGCGTGGAATTGGAATGATGAGACTTAGAGAAGTGCAGAATTCAGGGGGAGAATTCTCACAAGCCCGCTAATAAATCTTGATCATGAAGATTAAGTACCCAAAGTATAAAGTCCTGCAGACCAAATGAATATGGGTGAATTGTACTCTTTTTCCCTTGACGAGTTTTCCATGAAGTTTCTTGACCAAGGTTTTTAATGAGGCAATTCGTGCATCGCAGCATTACATGTATCATGTGCTCTTTCTCCAAATTTTTTCCACTGGGTTTTATGGAGTTTTAGTGAGGCATGAACATGTTGGGTGAGTGTCCAAGGGGGAGTGTTAGGAAACTGGGCCCACGGCCAAAGTCCTGACATATTTGGGCACCCCACCATAGACTATAAATAGGGACCTATACCCCCTCATTATGTACACCTGATGCAATTGAAAGCAATAAAGAAAGATCAGGAGTTCTCTCTACATCTCTGTGTTCAATCTATTATTATGTGATTCTGTGATTGATTCGTTCTTGTTCTAAGCAGATAAATCGATCGGACTGATCGCCAGCGACAGTTCCTCAACAAAAATAACACATCAGTCTGAGATGAGGGAAAACTTTTTCTGAAAAAAAAATTCGCCCCCCACCGGAAAAAATTTGCCCTGAGATTTTCCAATTAGGTAACAGAAAAAAGGATTTTACCGATCAATAATCCACTGATATGCATGAACAGATATCTTAGGAACAATCTAATTTGTCTATGACAACTCAGAGTCTTGTCGCGGGCATGGCCTGGCTAGATACGTACTTTTTCACATATCTTAGGAACTGATATGCATGAACAGGCAGGCTGACATCACATGTATGACTTCACTGGTAGTCGAGAGTCAGGTCGGGGGCATGCATAGATCAATCACGCTCATTTCATGTTCTAACAAAGTGTAATAACAATATTAGCTGCATACGTATTACTCTCTCGGGCAGGGGCGGAGCTACAGGGTGGTCCCTGTGGGCCGCGGACCACCCTGCGCTCGGTCCAACCAATGCCCAGATTCCTCAGTCCGCAGTTCCGCACTTTAGTTCGCGTACGCGTGAGACAGAGAGTTCGCGTGGGCCGTGCTGCCGTGGCCGCGTATTCGCGTAATCGCGTCAGACTGAGACTGCGCCCGACGCCCGTTCGTATTCTTCATTTCTTCTCCGTGCGGCCATCGAGCATCGGTGCGGGCGTGCGGCGCCGCGACTCCATGAGAAATTGAGGACCACGACGTCGACGGCAAACGCAACGCCTAGCAGCCAGCAGGTACTCAGATTCTCGGCTGCCTGCCCATCTACTTCTAGTGTCGGTTTTATCAGCAATGCCATGGTGAATCACCAACTGCCCATCTTAGTTTGCTCTTTGATCGTAAAACTAGTATTTAGTTGTTAATTTAAATGTGTTCATATCATAGGACATTCAGCTATTGTTGTTATTCTGAATATTCTGAATTTGTGCGACCAAGGGACAGATATGCAACAAAATTCAGAATTCGTATCATAGGTATTCCTCCTTCGCTGCCTCCTCTTCTTGTTGCTTAGTAGTAAAAGATCATCACGCTGGTTCTCATTTTCTGAAAGCATAGGTATTCTTCTTTGTGTTTGATTACAGACATATATTACTAATACTAGAGTTCATTGATCAATTTGTCTGAAGCAATTTAGTTGAATTTAGCATAGACTGGGTAACACAATTTTGTTATATATTTACACTTGCTCTTCTTTTCTAGAAATTTACTAATTTTCTAGAGATTAGTTGTGATGCAGTTATGATGTATTTGTGTATGCAGGTGGCATGAAGGGTTGCACAAAGTCAAAAGAAAAGAAAAATGAGCTAGAGAGGTAGCAGTGAGCATAGATGCTTTGCTGTTCTTCCTACTAGTAATCTAGTGCAAACACCCACGGTTGTTCTTGAGAAGGTACAAGCAAGGTCATTGAAGCTGGCGCTGGCGTAAATTTTGCAAAGCTTTTATGTAAGCATGTGTTTTGTTCACGTATATGTACGAATGTATTGTTTAAATAAAGTGAGATGTAGTGTGTACTAGTTCTAACTGGTAATATATTTAAATTTGTACCAATGTAATTCTAGCGCGGTAGCGCCATATGTGTACAACTGTCGGCAGGAAGTATTGTGTCAGCAAGTATACAGATAATTCTTCTTTCTACTTAATATAGTCAGGTTTTCTACTTCAATTATATGTTTTTTTGCAGTATTAGATTATTGGTTTGGTAAATTGAAACTTTATATAATTCTCTTGCAGATTTGTTAAAACATGAAGAGGAGTGGTGATATTGCCTCACTTTTTCAGAAATATGCATCAAAGAAGAAGGCTTCTTCTCCATCTCCTTCCGTGGCTGCAGCTGTTTCAGAAGAGCAAATTGAAGAACAAGGAGGTGGATCGGATCAAGATAGAGTGATTGAAGAAAATGTGACTCCAACTCCAATGCCTCCAAGTCCACCTCCAGTCGCTGAAAAAGAACCGGTTTATGATATCAGTCGGCTTCCACTTGATCCAGGGGAGAGGCAATCCATTGCAAATTATCCCGTCAATGATCAAGATGCAGTTCGACGATCATATATTATTAAAGGCCCATTCCAACCTTATCCACATGAATTTGAAAGTAGAAAAATCGGAAATAGGGATAGGCAATTCAATCCTATATGGTTTTATAAATATCCTTGGATTGAATATAGTATCAAGAAGGAAGCTGCATTTTGCTTTGTGTGCTACTTGTTTGCAAAGGAGAAAACTAAGAAATCTGCATTTGTTGAAGGTGGTTGGAGAAATTGGAATAGAAATGATGCACTTGATTTACATGTGGGTGGTGTAACAAGTGCTCACAACGCAGCTCAAGAAAGATACAACTTATTTATGACTCCCCATGGAGCAATTGATGATAAAATTATGAAGGTGGATAATGAGGAGCGACGTCTCTACAAGATCAGGTTGACTTATTCACTTAGATGTTTGAAGTTTCTTTTGCAGCAAGGATTGGCATTCCGTGGGCATGATGAAAGTGAAGAGTCTAGCAACAGAGGGAACTTCATTGAACTTTTGAAGTGGCTTGCAGCAAATAATGAAGAGGTAGACAAGTTTGTTTTGAAGAATGCTCCAGGTAATTGCACATTGACTAGCCCAGACATACAAAAAGAAATTATTCAATGTTGTGCTATGGAGACTAGAGATCAAATCATTAAGGAAATTGGTGAAGATCACTATACAATTTTAGCTGATGAGTCTAGTGATGTCTCTCATAAAGAACAACTAGCCCTTTGCTTGCGTTATGTTGATAAATCAGGAAGGCCATGTGAGCGGTTTCTTGGAATTGTTCATGTAGATGATACTACTTCTTCATCACTTAATGAAGCAATTCAATCTTTACTAGTTAGTCATGGTTTGACTCTCAAATCCGTGGTCAAGGCTACGATGGGGCTAGTAACATGAAAGGAGAGATTAAAGGGTTGAAAACCTTGATCATGAAAGAATCACCTTCTGCTTATTATGTACACTGTTTTGCACATCAACTCCAATTGGTTCTTGTTGCTGTTGCCAAAGGAAATAATGATTGTGTGTGGTTTTTTGATCAAGTATCACTCTTGCTAAATATTGTTGGTGTTTCTTGTAAGCGTCATGGCATGCTTCGACATCACCAATATGACAATGTCATAAAAGCACTTGAGTGTGGTATACTAGAATCTGGAAGTGGGTTAAATCAAGAGATGGGGTTGCCTAGACCTGGTGAGACTCGGTGGGGCTCTCATTATAAAACTGTGGTCAACATGATTGCTATATATCCCACAATTCGTGATGTACTCATAGCTCTTGGAGAAGATACATCACAAAGGGGTGAATGGCCAAAAATACATACTATGGTTGGAGTGCTTGAGTCATTTGATTTTATTTTTAGTGCTCATTTGATGCTTGAGATTCTTGGACACAAAAATGAATTGTCTGAGTGTTTGCAAAGAAGAGACCAGGATATTCTTAATGCAATGTCACTTGTCAGTTTGGCAAAGAGTAAAATGCAGCAAATGAGGTCTGAAGGGTGGGTTTCATTTCTTCAAAGGGTTACAATATTTTGCAACAAACATGGCATTCAAGTTCCTGCAATGCAACATAATTATGTGCCATATGGAAGATCAGCACGTTTTGCTCAGAACCAAACAAATGATGATCACTTCAGAAGAGAAGTATATATTGGAGTCATTGATAAAATTAGTAAGAGCTTGACAGTCGGTTTGATGAGGTAAATATGGAGTTGCTTACTTGTATGGCTGCTTTGAATCCAGCGGATTCCTTCGC
This sequence comes from Dendrocalamus latiflorus, assembly GCA_017311315.1. Lineage (NCBI taxonomy): Eukaryota > Viridiplantae > Streptophyta > Magnoliopsida > Poales > Poaceae > Dendrocalamus > Dendrocalamus latiflorus. Next base: position 30,965,046 of record CM029643.1, read on the forward strand.
TTCTTTTGATGCAAACAAGGTACATAGACTTGCTGAATTTTACCCTAATGATTTCTCAAGCTCTGACTTACTAAGACTCGACTTGCAAGTTGAAACCTTTATTGATGACATGAGAAAAGATGAAATGTTCAAAGGCCTAAACAATCTTGTTTACCTCTCAGTAAAACTTGTTGAAACAAAGAGGGATAAAGTTTATCATTGGGTCTATTTACTTATCAAATTGGTATTGCTTCTACCGGTGGCTACCGCAAGTGTTGAAAGAATATTTTCTGCAATGACCTTTATCAAGAATAAGTTGAGAAATAAGATGGGTGATAGCCTTCTGGATGATTGTCTAGTCACTTTTATTGAGCGGGATATCTTCTTACAATTGAGTGAAGAAGAGATCATCAACACTTTCATGGCTATTAGAGGGCGCAGGCCTGACAAGAAGAAGAAGTAGTGACGTATTGTTCTTCAACTACTATGGGTATGTAATATTTCAATTCTATGTTAAGAAAGCTATATTCGTCTATTTTATGAAGTTCGTATGTCCTTTTTACCTTAATTGCATTTCGTAATTCATATACTTGTGTACCGATATGTTAAATTTATAGCGGTTAAATAAATTTTAGACAATGGACCACCATAGCTACAAATCCTGGCTACGCCACTGCTCTCGGGTCACAAGAGTGTGATGTTTTGAACTTTTCAAAGTTAATAGGATGCAACTTTGGTCATTAGATTCTCTTATTATACATTACAAACAGATGTTTTCTTCCTAATTATCATCTAAATTTATGATCTTTGGATTAGAGATCAAGGGGACATTTGATTTTGAAGGGGTAGATTTTTTTCAAGGGGGAGGGGGAGAATTCATGGCCATTAGATCTCTAATCCAATAGTCCTAAATGTAGATGATCGTGAAGAAAACATCCAGATGATATTTAACAAAATCCATTAAAAAATTTGTAGAAGTGTGATATTATGCAAATATTTTTGAGAGTGTTTAGGCATCACCGGGATATTTTCTTCCTAACTATCATCCAAATTTATGATCCTTGAATTAGAGATCGAGAGACCCCTTATTTTTGAAAGGGGAGATTTTTTCCCAGAGGGATGGGGGAAGGGGGAGAATTTATGGCCATTAGATCTCTAATCTAACAGCCCTAAATCTGGATAATAGTTAGAAAAAAACATCCAAATGATGTTTAACAAAACCCAATATTTTTAATTACAAATTCACCCATCCCATTTTCATATATCAGAAGCATATGTTTTAAACAATATATTTCATCAAAATTAATGGTGTTTGACTGTACGTATTTTAGGACGCTACTCTCTTATGACGTGATCAAACAAACAAAATAAAGGTCATGTTCTTTTTTGCTGAAGCTTATAGCTTTTGGCTGCGGTTTGTGACTTTTGGGTTGTTCGTGTGAGAGATTATAGAGTAACAGAAACTCACGTGCGATTTTTGCCTATACAAATGAGGTCAGTACAGTATGTACTATAATTAACTAGTAGACTTTATCTTAAAAAGATATTCCGTTTAAAAACTAGTTACTATAAAAAATCGAAAAACGGTTTTTAAAAACTGAAAAAAAAAACATGCCCAAACACGAACGTCGTCAGTTATACGTCGCCGCAGGTGGTCAGCACGTACCACCAAGCATAAGAACTGCACTGGAGACCAATGAAAAGTCAAGCACCGCATCTTTGACACTTCTACAGGATGTCATGTCAAGGAAAAAAAGATGGTAGCTAGGGAGGGGTTTCCTGATCCAGATTGGCTCATATCAAACTTGTTTTCTAGGTAACCATGAAAGCAAGATCAACACGTATATCTGAACTGAAAGGGAGCTAATCCCTTGACTTGATCAATTAGGCCGCTCTAGAAAATGGATATTTGATTCGGTTCAAAAGGAAGCTCAATGATCGAGGTGGAAGATATTTTAGGATGTTCGAAAATTCGCTTTCGCTCTTTCGCATTAGCCACCGAAAAGATGACCAGCCAGCCAGTCTGAACTGATGAGGATTGAGGACAGCGGCCAGGCAAGTTACCACCCATTCACGGCGAATTTTTTAAAATAATCTATTTTTTATTTTGAATTGTGGTATTACATTTGTATTTTTTATTTTTACAAAAATAGCTATCTATTGTCCTATGGTTAAGCGACATAGGTAAATTGTCCAACCGTTAGACGACAAGTGGCTAAGTCGCCCAGTTGGGCAACTACTTGCTACCAGCTCCTCGTTTTCTCTTTGACCCGTTCCCCTCACGGATCTCTTACCATTTCTCTTGCAAGAAAATAAGAGGGGCTCGAGAGAGAAGAAAAAAGAGGGAGAGAATGAGAGGGAAAGTGAAGAGGAGGAGAAGATCACAAAGAAGCTTGGGAGAGGAAGAGAACAAGAGGGGGAGAAGTAGAGGAGCTCGGGAGAGGGAGGGAAGGAGAGAGGAGAGCAGCTCAGAAGAGGGAGTGAAGAACAGAGGAGAGCAGCTCGTGAGGTTAGAGATGAAGATGAGAAGCTCGTTGATGAGAAGAAAAGGTCTTCGTGTGAAGGTAATAGCCTCATTCGTTCTTGTTGTCATCCAAATTGTCATCCAAATGTAGGGAACGTATAGCTATGCATTTATTTAGCACGTATTTAGTGAATGCATGTTGAAAAATGGTAATATTTGCAGTGAGAAATCAGTCATGTCCGAACCCACAACATTGAAAGTGTACTACGGTGTTCGTAACATTCGTAAAGGTCCATACGATGTTGACCTGAGCAGTTTTTTCGCAAGCCAGTATGGTACTCCTAGACGCAGAGAATGCTTGGATCGGAGATGTCCTGGAATGGCTCACACGCGGCTTCTCCTTAGACCCTAAGGTGTGCAGTATCATCCTACAAGGGCTTTGGAGTCGGTCTACTACAGACATTCGATGGGAGTTGAGGAGACTGATACGCATGATTGCATGGACAGGCTTTGTGAAAGGTTGGCGGTGACATAGTTATGAGTGCATGCTACTCGTGCAACCATGACCGAATGGAGTCACAGGAGGTCCAGTTGCGCGTGTTTTACCAAGAGGACATGGTGGGTGATGTTGTGGAGGCAAAACCAGAATATCAGACACTGCACGTTGAGCCCACCCGACAGACAGATGCAAATGTTGCTGTGGCAGATTAGGAAGATTGCACTACGCAAGCTAAGCTGACTAGACAGGCGGACGTAGGGGAGTATGTCAATAACATTGTGCATCAGATGGAGATCGATGGCCGGACAACCTGGGTCAAGGAGGAAGCTTTAAAATGGGATGGCAATAACTCTTCCGATAAGGATGAAGGTTCCATGTCGCAGGCATGGAATACTGTGGATATTGAGGGTCTTTCTGTACACGACGAGTATGAATCACCATGGGAGTACCATGCAGCCTGGGAGGAAAAAGCGAAGCATGTCAGGAGGCCACCTCTTCGAAGTAAAGCCCTCCGTATCTCCAACCCCAACCCATACCTCAACGTTCGCACTGAGCGTTCACCGCAACACCCGCCCGTGGAGGAGATGCCCCCTCTGTTGGTGCAGGGACGTATACAGGTTCTTCAAGTATAAGGACAAGTTGAGCTTGGACATGTGTTACTGGGGTTGCCATACCTATGCCTGTGACTATCCTAACCAGTGTTGGGACACTGCCGGCTAGCCACAGCTGTAAGAATCGGTTACAGTATATTGTCCTACCAGTTCTCTTGTATGGCACGCACTAACAAGCTCTTCCCTCTTTCTGTAGTCTTCGAATCTGCTATGCACCTATCACAAATGGATCGACAGGGAGATTCACCTGCATGACCAGTGGACTCTAGACTATAAGGAATGAGACGCCCCGGCACGCGAGACGACGAAGGAGCGGCGATGCAGCAAACAATGAAGTGAGCATATCTAGGGGGATGCAAGCTCACCTGGAGGCATGCAGGTGCAGGGAGCGGGAGGCTCGTGAGGAGGTTCACAAGAGAAAGCACGAACTAGCGGCCTAGGCCAAGGTCGTCAGCGAGGACTATAACACCGACCTCAAGAGAAAGGGCAAATGGTCGCGTTCCATGCAGTAAATCGACCCTCTTCGATCATATGTCCCATGTATTTCTAATTCCCTAAAGGCATGCGTATACCATTCTTTGTTCATTGCTTGCATGACATGTAACCTTCTTGTCAAATCAACAGCCATGTTTTTTATGCCATTTTTTAAGTTCTCCTCTATGTATGAATATCTTGTTGCATTATAATATCACTTACCTTTCAACTTACAAATGATTGTTAGCTCAATCGTCCTCATAAAATTCTTCAAAAATTTATCGCAATAGAACAACATACAATGATCACAAAAGGTATTGTAAGTCTAACAGATTTCATATCATTCACAATATACGAAAATCATAAACGGATCAATCGGCATTGTCTGCCCTTTTATTTCAAAAAAATAACAACCTGCAAATAAGATTTGATAGATATATTACCTACAAAAATTGTCATTTACTCCCCCATAATTATTTTCATCAGCTTAATAAAATAAAAATATTATTATTTTAAATCACCTAACAGTTGGGCAACATAGGCAAGTAAGCAATATATACTTTTAGGCCATATTCATATTACCTTCTAAAAATATTTTTCTATAGCACCTAACTTTCAAATGGAGTGTCTTTTTAAGACGGGATCTACTAGTTAATTACAGTATATACTACAGCAACTTAATTTATATCAACTAAAATTATATATAAGTGTCTCTTTATAAGCTTACCTATAAGCCATTACTATTTAAATGACAAAAAGCTATATAAACAGACTCTTAGTGTATATTTTGTGTGCAATTGCTAGTTTTTCTTCTAGAACGCAATTCCTATTTTTTTTTAGTATGCGAGTCATCCTCCAATTTATTATCCATGGAGCTGACGGGATCGCGGTGGGAACTGAAACCAAAGTCTGGCATGACACGTCTGAAAGTTGGGACAGGTACATATCGTATTAAGATTGGCACTGGTACGATCTATTGAGATTCAAACAAGAAGAATTGGAGGGTAGAGTGGTTCGCGGGTCCATATCTCTGAAGAAGACTTCATGGTCGTTGCATTAAGATTATATGATATATATTTTAGTTAATGTAAGTTAAGTGATAAAAAATTTATGTCCGAAAAATAATTTTTTTGTCTTTAGATGTGTAGGGACGTTTGGAGTCACCATAGTCAGCGACGAGAATCGGAGCTACGCACAGGAAGGAGCGGAGGCTCAGAACGATCAAGTATGCCGGGTGAGATGGTGAGCTCAAACACGGCACGTGAAAGGTAGGAAATGTTGAAGGCGTGTTTGAACGACGGGTTTGTACCATGTGGCTTGGTCAGTCTAAGTGAGGCGTGATCCGTTAGAACCGGAGTGGGAGAGACTTGTCGACGCGTGGCAAGACAATGCTAAACCTACAGGTGGTAAGCATAGCGATTGCTTGCAATGAAAGATGAAGATCGAGTCATGAAAGGGTATTTTGGTAGTTTAGCTAACATACCAAAAATTATCTTGGATAAAAACCGCGGCGTTTAAAAGAGCGGTTTAGGTTAAGGAGAAACTGATTTGATCAAAATGGATCAAGTCTAAGGACTTAGCGGATTCGGATGTATGCACTTTGAAAAACGTGCATAAGTGAACATGTGTGAGTAAAACCTGCGTGTGTTGGGTTATCGGGTTTTTCTATTGTGCTAAGTGGATAGTATCCACTAAGAGTTAGGTGTGACTGGTTAGCTCACCTATATAAAGGGATTATGATGAAAACTTGGATTAACCATCTAATCCATCTATCTTGTGCTCTTATATTTAGGGTTATGATTTGAGAGTTGAGAGCTTTGTATGCTCTCTGTCCTTTAAGATGAAGTAGCTATAAAAATTTGTCCCCCACTGATAAAATCCGAATTTTGGAAATTTCAGAAAAGTTCAAAAAAATTGTTCGAGATTTTTAAATCTGGTTTTTTTAGTAGAAATAGAAAAACAAAAACAATAGTGTTGGTTTTAGCGTTTGAACTCAAGATATAGTGCTCACTAACTACTATCCTTGCCACTAGGCTAGCTAAGTACTTCTTACCTTGTATTGGTTAACGATAGTTTTTAACCGAAATTCATAGGCTTTGCAATTTTTCAAACCCCACGGAGAAAACCAAAATTTAAAAAAGGCCGAAATTATTTTCTCTATCTGAGATTTCCCAAATAGGTAACAAAAAATATAAGGATTTTACCGATCAATATTCCACTGGTATGCATGAACATATATCTTAGGAACAATCTAATTTGTCTATGACAACAACTCAAGAGTTTTGTCGCGAGCATGGCCTGGCTACATACGTACTCTTTCACACCACACAAATGGAACAGGCACGCCTGACATCGCATGTACGACTTCCTTCACTAGAAGTCAAGCATAGCCTCACGACGCGGCACCGTACCGTTCAAGAATCAGGTCAGGGGGCATGCAACTTCAGACTTAGCCAGAGATTGAGTTGGACTATCTTTTGTTGGATAAAAGGATATAAAATCTGGTCTCTATATCCACGAAGAATATACACAGCTAAAAAGTTGGACTATCTATCATGCATAGATCACTCACTCACGCACGCTCATTTCGTGTTCTAACAAAGTGCAAGAACAATACTAGCTGCATACATATTACTCCCTCTGGTAAAAATATTGTGCAAGTGTGATACTATGCAAGTATTTTTAATAACAAATTCACTCATCTCGTTTTCATATATCAAAAGCATATGGTTTAACTAATATATTTGGTCAAAATTAATAGTGTTTGATTATACGTATTTTAGGACGTCACTCTCTTATAATCGAAGATGTGTTTTAGATCGTCATTCTATTATGACGGGAGGGATTAGTTAGAAGATTTGGCGGCCGGTACGATGTCTATGATGTGATGAAACAAACGAAATAAAGACGAACGTCGTCAAAGTTGTACGCCGCCGCTGATGGTCAGCACGTACCACCAAAGGATAAGGACGGCACTGGAGACCAATGAACCGAAGTCAAGCACCGCATTTTTTACACTTCTACAGGATTAATTGAGACGACTAGCATTGCATTTCGTGTCTAAGAAGAAGAAAAATGGTAGCTAGGGAAGTGTTTTCTGATCCAGATTGGCTCATATCAAACTTGTTTTCTAGGTAACCATGAACGCAAGATCAACACGTATATCTGAACTGGAAGGTAGTTAACCTTGATTTGATTAATTAGGTCGCTCTAGAAATGGATATTTGATTCAGTTCAGAAGGCGTGTCCATCACGGGCTCCGAATCAGTCAAATGGCAGCTCAATGCTCGGGACAGATCGAGGAGGACGATATTTTTAGGATGCTCGAGTTTCTTATAGGATGTTCGAAATTTTGCTTTCGCTCCTTCGCATTAGCCACCCAAAAAATGATCAGCCAGCCAGTCTAAACTGATGAGAATCCATTCACGGCAGTATCCAAAAGCCGTATATTGCTGCTGTAAGATCGTCGACGATAATTTGAGAAGCGAATGATTATAATCGGTAGCGAAAATTTTTTCTTAACTCTATAGTCTTCTGCTCTTTCAATCTATCCATCACAGTAAGAAAACACACCAAAAAAAAAGCAAAAGAAAGAGAAAATTTTTATTTTTTTCTCAGGAACTGTAGCAAAGCAATGTAGACTGTAGCAACCGATTAGAAATCAGTTTTGCTATTGCACAGGCGACTGCAATTTTTTTATGTTTCAGTCACCTGAAATTGCACTCTCAATGAACTAAAATTGCAGCCCCGCTAAAAAAAAACAGCTGCAACTTTAGGTGATTCAGAGTGCAACTTCAGGTGACCTGAAATTGCACTCTCAATCAACTAAAATTGCAGCCCCCCCTCCAAAAAAAACATGTGCAACTTCAAGTGATTCAAAGTGCAACTTTAGGTGACTGAAAGATAAAAAAATTTCAATCGTCTGTACAATAGTCTATCTCATTAGAAATTGGTTGCCCGATCATGCATGCAGGAAAATTAAAACATAGCTTTCACGTGATGATACTGTAGCAGAGAGAAACAAATATTATTTGGGTGTGTATAGGTATCACCCGGATGTTTTCTTCCCAACAATCATCCAAATTTCGGACCGTTGGATTAGAGATCCAACGGTCTCTTTTTTTCGAGGGGGGGATTTTTTTTGGAGGGGATGAAGAGAATTTGTGGCCCTTGGATCTCGAATCCAACGGTCACAAATCTAGATGATAGTTAGAAAGAAAACATCCGGATAATATTTATCAATACCCATATTATTTTTCTCAAATCTGTGTTCGGACCTGAAGTTCCTTTTACCTTTTACCTCAGATTATGATGTTGTTTCTATTGGGAGTTGGGACCCATTGTCGTCATTATCAGAAACGATGAGCGGCAGTGGTAGAGCCAGAATTTAGTTACACCCCGAGTTCAGTGTTAAAATAATCTAGACTGGACCATGAAAATGTTACCCAGGCTAAACTAAATTTACTTGGGTTATACACTAGATATTTTTCCACACCCCGGGCTGAAGCCTACCCTGCCCGGGTTGTGGATCCGCCCCTGGTGAGCGGTCGCTTTCACGCGCACTGTAGTGGCTATGGAAAACTCACACGCTGTTGCCATGCGCGAGCGCGTGTGAGACTCGCGCGTTGGAGAAGATGTGTCGCCGCTGCCAGGCTTTCTTAAGAGATCTAATTTTTTTATTGTTAGATCATTATATTATTGGCTATAAAATATTTTTCTAGCATCTTTTAAATTTTAGTATGAAAATTATATCTATTCAACCTTTTCTTTCTTAGGATTAACCCTTAACTTATCTCTATTTATAGTCCAGATCCGAACCATTACCTTATCCCTAATACTATGAGTTCTTTTCTAATTTCAAATAAGGGATCCACAATCCTTATGTAACATGGGTTTTTCACACTATCCAATTTTAGGTACTCCAAAATTATCACGTGTCATAATCTTCGGACCGCACCTCTGTAGCTCCAGCACGTATCATCCATTTTTTATCTCCATGTGCCCCAACTCGATTATGACCTCCTTCAGCATCCTTAACCTTCTGGACCATGACTTTGCACCAAGCCATCTCTCGGTCCTTGCCGTAGACCACGATCGCATCCGAGTTACTCTGCATATGCAAAGATCAAAGCAACATCTTTTCTCGACACAAGTTCTTTTCAACTTGACTGATATGAATCCTCACACGTCACACGCCACACGTCTTAAATATTCTAGATCTAATCACATGATCTAATGGTTGCAATGCATCCATTTACATGCGCTCCGAAGCCTGATCTTGTCCTGCGTATGTGTTATACACTAAATTGATCCTCCATATATTACATCTCATAATATTAACCTTCTTTATAAATGTGGGAAAATCAACCTGATGTTCTTTTTTATAAAATTACAAACAGAACTCAGGGCCAGTTTGGGCACATACCATTTCTTAGAGCTTTTAATTAAGAAGCCGATATACTCCGTTTGGAAGATGGCATCTGAAGCACTGAATTTTGTCGACAGGAGACCAAGACACGCATACGCATGTCTTCCGTAGCTGAATTGCCCTCCTCGCAAGCGAACTATGAACCATACATATCAGAGCGCAATCTCATGATGTTTGCTGAGACGTTACAGACCAGCTTCGCAAGAAGAAATATGTCCTTCCTTCTACGCCTTCTCCTGGCCATCTCCCTCGGCCTAAACCTTGCAGCCTTGCTCACCACTGCCGACGACGATCAGTTCGTCTACTCCGGCTTCGCTGGTTCTAACCTCACGGTCGACGGCACCGCCACCGTCACATCGGACGGGCTCCTCGAGCTAACCAACGGCACGGCCTACCTCAAAGGCCATGCTTTCCACCCGGCTCCGTTGCGCCTCCGCAATTCGACCAACGGCACGGTGCAGTCCTTCTCGGTCGCCTTCGTGTTCGGCATCGTCTCCGTCTACCCCGACTTCAGCGCCCACGGCATGGCCTTCTTCATCGCCCCAAGCAAGGACTTGTCGGCCGCTCTGCCGGCCAAGTACCTGGGCCTCACGAACGTCCAGAACGATGGCAACGCCAGCAACCACATCTTCGCCGTCGAGCTCGACACCATCCAAAGCGTCGAGTTCAAGGACATCAACGCCAACCACGTAGGCATCGACATCAACGGCCTGCAATCCGTGCGGTCCTACAACGCCGGTTACTACGATGACATGAGTGGTAACTTCCAAAACTTGAAGCTGATTAGCCGTCAGGCCATGCAGCTGTGGGTGGACTACCATGAGGAGACGAAGCAGATCAATGTGACCCTAGCTCCCGTCGAAATGGCCAAACCTGTCAGGCCACTTCTCTCAACCACCTACGACCTCTCAACAGTGCTCACTGACCAAGTGTACCTCGGCTTCTCGTCGGCGACGGGCCTTGTAAATTCACGGCACTGCGTTCTTGGCTGGAGCTTCGGCATGAACCGACCAGCTCCGGCCATCGACATCACCGAGCTTCCGAAGCTACCTCGTGTTGGCCCGAAGCCGCGATCCAAGGTCTTGGTTATCGTCCTACCAATAGTCACGGCAACATTTGTATTTGCTTTGGGCAGTATCGTCGTACTTCTTGTGCGGAAGAGATCAAGGTACGCTGAGGTACGAGAAGATTGGGAGGTTGAGTTCGGGCCACACCGATTCTCATACAAGGATCTGTTCCGTGCAACCGACGGATTCAAGGACAAGCATCTACTCGGCGCAGGAGGGTTTGGGAGAGTATACAAAGGAGTGCTTCAGCCAAACAAATTGGAGGTTGCTGTGAAGAGAGTGTCCCATGAATCAAGACAGGGGATGAGGGAGTTTGTTGCGGAGATAGCCAGTATTGGCCGGATCCGACATCGTAATCTCGTACAGTTGCTCGGCTATTGCCGGCGAAAAGGCGAACTTCTCTTGGTGTATGCCTACATGCCAAATGGCAGCCTCGACAAGTATCTACATACTACAAGTGAAGAGCGTAAGCCTGTGTTGGATTGGACCCAAAGGTTCCTGATCATCAAAGGTGTCGCGTCCGGCTTGCTCTATCTGCACGAGAGGTGGGAGAAAGTGGTTGTCCACAGAGACATCAAGGCAAGCAACGTGCTCCTCGACAGAGACATGAACGGGCAGCTGGGTGACTTCGGTTTGGCAAGGCTGTACGACCATGGCACTGACTCACAGACCACGCACGTCGTCGGCACCATGGGTTACCTAGCCCCGGAGCTGATACGCACGGGCAGGGCGTCCCCTCTCACAGACGTGTTCGCCTTCGGCATATTCCTCCTCGAGGTCGCATGTGGGCAGAAACCCGTCAAGGAGGACGCGCAGGGCGGCCAGATGGCGCTGGTCGACTGGGTGCTCCAGCACTGGCGCAATGGATCGCTCATGGAGGCGATGGACGCGAGGCTCCGAGGCGAGTACGACGCCGACGAGGCCGGGTTGGTGCTGAAACTAGGGATACTGTGCTTGCACCCGTTCGCCAGTGCAAGGCCCGGCATGGGGCAAGTCGTGCGCTCTCTCACCGGTGTGACGCCGCTCCCTGAGCTGACACCGACGGACTTGAGCTTCGATGTGCTGGCGATGATGCAGAACAGGGGGTTTGACACGACTGCCATGTCGTATCCGGATCTGGTGACGAGCTTTGGCACGATCTCCAGCCTCTCAGGAGGAAGATAACGTTAATTTATGGTGCTTAAAGGTAGCTTTGGGCATTTGGTGTTTGTATGTGTGTGTGTTCTCCCAGAGTGCATGTATACAAGTATATTGGATTCCATGGAGAGAGAGAGAGAGAGAGAGAGAGAGAGAGAGAGAGAGAGAATATGTAGCAGAGCTCGGCCAACACTAGCTAGATCTGCAATACTAACAGAATAAATCGCAGCAGAGGCCTCTGTTGTCTATTGCTGTTCCTTTGTTATTTTTTTCATCACAGTGCAAATTAAAATCAGGGCTTCAGAGCTCAGACTACTGCATAAACTGATAGTAGCAACAAATGACCAATTTTCTATCTTCCTCGTCGTCTTCTTTTTCCCTAAAACGAAAACAGATCATTTGTGTGTGCCCAAGTAAACCAGAAAGAGGGATGGCTCAAAGAAGCCCAAGTAAAGTCCATGCAAGCCGGCCTGCACCAGCCAATTATTATCCACACAGGCCCGGACGGCGAAATTGTTCGACTGGGCTGCAGTCCGATTTGTCTTTCGGCCAACTACCAGGCCTGCTTCGTTAACGTGGTTACATTTTTTCACCGACTCCCCCCCCCGATTTTGGATCCTCTGACTTTGCCAAGGGAAAGACAGAGTGACATTGAGTGAATATGAACTGTCTGATAAAAAAACAACGGTCCAGATCGATCACTGTAGCACTACAGTATTTTTGCACAGTAAACTACATTGTTTTTTTCATCAGACGATTCATATTCACTCAATGTCACTCTGTCATTCCCTTGGCAACGTCAGAGGATACGCTCCCCCCCTTTTTCTCTCCACAGCAGACAATATACCGTGACGACATGACTGACAATTTGATTGCGTGCCCCGTCGCAGACGTTGCAGTGGCTGCGACGACGTGATTGTTCAATACGTAGAACGAAGATACATCAAAAACAACAATCTAATCTAAAATTATAGCAACCTCGAGACCACAGTAATAGCAATCAAATCACAGACCTCACAATAGATCAATTCACACAACCAACATGTAGGAGATACATGAATAAAGTGATCACGGCAGGTCAATCTAAACAATCCCGGTGAATCAGTAAGGACAATAAAGACAAGAACTCTCAAATTCTAGGAAAAACACTCTCCAAACTATCCGTACGCATGAATGACATATAATATTAATCTCACTGTGCTGTTTTTCTCCTTGCTTGACTTGTACACTTCGGAGTCAAACGCAATTTTTAGACTATGAACAGAGTACTTCGACTGACGATTTTTCATTATTTTTTCCTGTAGCATAAAGTACTTGAGTTGCTACTAGCGTAAAATCTATGTACCATTGTATTAGGTCACGCACGTTCACACTGGATAGCCACCTCTCATGTAAATTCACACTGAATTTCATTGTCTGCTTTGACCGCTAGAAAGCAGTACTAGTACAGACAACGGCACATTTGGAAATTCAGACCGGAGACTGGCTGTAACGCGCAACTAGGCAAGTCATGCGTGGTTCAGCCACCCCCAGGCAAATCAAACTAGCAAATGCACTGTAGATAAAATGTCTGGGCATTTCCAAGGTCCAAGGAGATACTTCACTAATTCAGTGTCCCTTATTTCGGGTCTCTTATTTGTTAGAATTAGATTAAACTTATGAGCTCAGGATAAACTCAGGTTTTAAATCCTAGACTATAAATATAGATGGGATTAGAGGTTAACCCCGAGTTCTTTAGAGATATTAATTTGATGTTAGAGTTTAGAGATGTTAAAAGTGCTAAGATTTAGAGGTGATAAAAGAATATTTTATAGCCATCATGACTCAAAAATAAAATTTACATCTGTTCCGACAAAAAAATCAGGCCGTGCTTTCGTGTCGTGTCGTTCAGGTCATTGCCAGCGACTCAGCATTGTATAGCGTAGTCTGGTACTTCTTCCTCCGGACATCTCCGACTATTGCTGCGCACGACAGCAGACGCGTGGGTCTTCCGCCGGGCATCTCGTGCGCCACGTGGTCATCGCGCCGGACAGAGAGTCGTCGTGCTGCTAATCGAAAGCATTGATTGAAAACGTACTGCAGTGAGAAAAAAAGTGGCTGTATGCTGGCATGAGGTTTGACCCAACACTTTGAGGGCGACTACCTAATTTTATTTATTTGTTACAGTGTTGTGCACCTGTTGCTTGGAAATTTCTTCGTAACAGTGGACAGATGACAGTGAATTTCTCACATTTCGTAGTAGTTACTCAATTCCGGCGACGATGGATGCTTAGGCAACAACTTGCCTAGCTCCATCACTCCATTGCAAAACAATTATAAACCGCATGCCGATCAACCACCAGCTCAATACACTGCCAGCTAGCTAGATTGAGCTTACAGTCATATCTGCCATGAAATCCATGTCCTTGCTGCTGCCGCTCCTCTTCCTTGGCCTTAACCTGAAAGCCATCGCCACCGGTGCTGATCACCAGTTCATCTACACCGGCTTCGCTGGTGCCAACCTCACGCTCGATGGCGCGGCCACAGTCACTCCAAATGGCCTAGTTGAGCTGACCTACGACGCCGTCCGGCTGAAAGGCCACGCCATCTACCCGACCCCGCTGCACTTCCGCAAGTTTCCTAACGACACAGTCCATTCCTTCTCCGTCTCCTTCGTGTTCGGCATCGTCCCTCTCTACCCCGACGTGAGCGGCCATGGCCTCTCCTTCTTCGTTGCACCGACCAAGGACTTCTCATCAGCGTTCTCAACCCAATACCTTGGCCTTTTCAATGACCAGACAAACAACAACACAAATAGCCACATCTTTGCAGTCGAGTTCGACACCGTCCCAAGCATTGATCTCCATGACATCAACGGCAACCACGTCGGAATTGACATCAATAGCCTCACCTCTGTGAAATCCGACACCGCCGGCTACTACGACGATAAGAACGACATGTTCAAGAATTTGACCCTCAGCAGCCAGAAGGCGATGCATGTATGGGTCGATTACGATCGAGAAACCACACAAATCAATGTGACCATGGCTCCCCTTAACATGGCCAAACCTGTGAGGCCATTGCTCTCTGTCGCATATAACCTCTCATTAGTGCTTACAGATCAAGCATACATCGGTTTCTCTGCTTCGACAGGCGGCGCATCCAGTGCGCAACACTACCTGCTTGGCTGGAGCTTCAGGATGAATGGCCCTGCTCCAGCCATCGACATCGACAAATTGCCAAAGCTGCCTCAAGTTCGCCTGAAGCCTGATATATCCAAGGTATTGGAAATCATCTTGCCAATAGCAACTGCTGTATTCCTTATGGCTATGGGCATTGCTATTTTTCTACTTGTGCGGAGGCACATGAGGTATGCTGAGTTGAAGGAAGACTGGGAGATCGAGTTCGGGCCACAACGCTTCTCATACAAGGACTTGTTCCGTGCCACAGGAGGATTTCAAAACAAGAATTTGCTAGGTGCAGGTGGGTTTGGAAGGGTATACAAAGGAATGCTTCCAGTGTCTGAACAGGAGATTGCTGTGAAGAGGATATCACATGGCTCGAAGCAAGGCATGAAGCAATTTATCGCGGAGATTGTTAGCATAGGCCACCTCCAGCACCGCAATCTCGTGCGCTTGCTCGGGTACTGCCGTCGTAAAGGTGAATTGCTTTTAGTGTATGACTATATGCCAAATGGAAGCCTCGACAAGTATTTGCATTGCAAAGAGGGTAAGCCAACTTTGGATTGGGCTCAAAGATTTCACATCATCAAAGACATCGCGTCGGGTTTGCTTCACCTCCATGAAGAGTGGGAGAAAGTTGTGGTCCACCGAGATGTGAAGCCAAGTAATGTGCTCCTCGACAACGAGATGAATGGAAAACTAGGTGATTTTGGCCTTTCAAGGTTATATGATCATGGAGACGATCCACAAACCACGCACGTGGTTGGCACAATAGGATACCTAGCTCCAGAGCTAGCATTGACTGGCAAGGCAACCCCACTTGCTGATGTATATTCTTTTGGCATGTTAACCCTTGAGGTCACATGTGGACAGATTCCTATCAAGCAAAATGCGCAAGGCATCCATCTGACGTTGGTTGATTGGGTACTTGAGCATTGGCACAAAGGATCACTCACTGACACTGTTGATATCAAGCTCCAAGGTGCCTATGATGTTGACGAAGCAAGTTTAGTGCTAAAACTTGGATTACTATGCTCGCATCCATCTGCCAATTCAAGGCCCAACATGCGGCAAGTGATGAAATATCTCAATGGAGACATGCCACTACCAGAAACAATTTCAACACACCCAGGCTTTGGTATGTTGAACTTGATGCAGAATAGAGCTCCCAACTCATTTATCATGTCGTTTCCGTCACTGGAGACGAGGAGCTTTGGCACAGTGTCCGATCTCTCAGGTGGAAGATGACATGTGTGGTCTTTCAAGTTATTGTGCGCTTGCTATCTTTTTTATTAATACTTACCCATCCATTGGGTGCCCTGAGGAATACATTATCAGTGCAGTTAGATATGGATACCCTATATTTCTTACAAAGTTTGCTTCTTGTGTGGGCGGGTATTGCCATTTGTGTTGGACAAATACTCAATGTCGATCTTAGCTAAAAAAATTTTTTTCTAAGTCTCTCTAATCCTTAATTCAAACCACATGATCCAATAATAATCCACGAGTGGCAGCGATGTTGTCTCATGCACGCTCCTGCCCACCAAGGTTCGAACCTTATGTTCGATCTAATGGGCATCTCTCTTAAGTGAATGGCAGAGCTCCTGCCCCTATTTTCACATAATTAAAGAGTTCACTTGATAACACGTGTAGATAGTTTTACTAGATATATACAATCCTAGATGCAAAAGCTATAAAAGCTCGTATCTATATGTTGTAAACAATTTCAAATGGATATTGTACCATCTCTATCTAGCTCCTTGGAAAAAAAGTCATCCTTAATTTTGAGAACTTCTGCCAAAATTTGTACAGCATTAGTAATCTAAAAGTACGGACAGCTAGCGGCTCGAAAATTTAACTTATGTTTAAAAATGTACCCTTATAATTTGTAAAACTGAATAATAATTAGCTGGTGATCTTTAGCCCAATTGTTGCACCCAAAAAAAAAAAGAACCCCATATCCCTAACCAACTCTCTCAACAGCTGTGTGAGATCCTACATGATGGAATGAAAAGTAACCGATAAGTCACAGATGAGTTCGATAAAGGAACGACAGGAGATAAATTGACTAGAAAGTGTTAGAAATTGGCCCATTTAATTATGGCATATTTCCTTAATTCCAAAGCATGCATGATTTAGTACCATCTTGCTAAGGCAGGGTGAGGAAGACTGATTTATAAGGTGGAGTCCTCACCACTCCTTGAATATGGATAGAGATGGTATGAGGATGGTTCTGTCTAGTTACACACGCGCGCACGCACGAGCGCGCGTATTCGCGTATTTTCGCGTGAAAATCGCGTAACTTGTGACCAAGTCCATCTTTATTTTTTTCTGAACTATGCACCTCGCTCTCTCTATTTGAATGAGATTTAAACATTTGAATGAGGCAGTTACAAGTGAATTTACACTGCTTAATTTGTGGTTTGATGAGGCAGTTACCACTGCATAATTCTGTTTAAAATGCAGCAGTTACTAGTGAATAACTACAACGCCCTTAAAAGGGCCTGGAGACGTCCAGGAAAAAAGAGAGAATTTTGCACCTCTATTCTTCCTCTACTTTCTGCTCTTGTGCTGTCGTACTGTGCTATCTGAATCTCGTCGACCTTTCTTCCTAGCGTGTACCTGGAAGGAGGGAGAGCGGCTATCTCCGAACCGTTGCCGCAGAGAGTACCTGTATGGGGTGGCAATAAGGTTTCTGGGCAGCGCATCTGTGCGACCGCTCACTGCACTGCGTCAAGCCTGCGCGACTTCCTGTTCTTCATCAGGCGAAAAAGTAAGTCGTTCGAGCGCACGTTCGACTTTGTTTCTGTATTTTCTCGAGTATATTCTGAAATATAATGAGTAGCATGCTATTAGTAGTAAGCTTTGCATCACTAGTTTATTGTGTTTATCTCCTAGTAAAATTTGGAATTAAAATTTACCCACATTTGTAACAGAAAGGGAACAGCTGTTCGGTCGCACGAACGGCCATTCGGCCAAGTAAATGACGTTCGGTCATGTGAACGGCTGTTCGGCCGAGTGAAACGTTGCTTGACCGAACAAAAAGCCGTTCGTTCGCACGAACGAACACAAGTAGATAGTTCACTTGATAACACAAGTAGATAGTTTTACTATATCACTTTTGGGTGCGAAGGAAACCAATACGCTACATCACTTTTAGTATGTATTTTGTGGGCAGTTGCTAGTTTTTTTTCTTCTGGAATGCAATTGCTATTTTTTTAGCACGCGAGTCATTCCCCAATTTATTATATTAAGGAGCTGACGGGACTGAAACCAAAGTCTGGCAGGACACATGTCGTATTTATGACACGTCTGAAAGATTGGGACTGGTACATATCGTATTTATGAAGCGTCTGAAAGATTGGGACTGGTACGATCTATTGAGACTCAAATAAGAAGAATTGGAGGCTAGAATGGTTCGACTGTCCATATCTCTGAAGAAGACTTCATGGTCATGATTCGTCACTCCGACCTGAGTCCAAATATGTAATGGTTATTTCCATATGGAAAGTTAAGATAAACATTTTTTGGACTAAGGTGTGACTTTACATCTCCGGGCTTTACCTTCCGTGGGAAAACAGATAACCACAGACACTGTACGTCGCCCACCATTACAGACAACAAACGAGTTCAGAACAAAAATAAAGGGGAGCTTCAATTTTTTACCATTTTTAAGATTGATCAATTCACTCTATCACTTACATGTAAGGTCATCTGAGTCACTGACAATGGGTCAGAGTGGTAAATCTGTTGCCACTGGACTCATAAGAGTGATAAATGATTAAGTTTTCCAAAATAAAGAGAGCAACTTGACGAATGACGACGCTTTCTAGCTAAACGACGTTATAGCACATATGTTCTATGTACATCCCATTTGTAAGATGCTCCATTTGTAAGTCTTCTTATAATCTTTGTTTAGACTCCATCCATCGACTCTTACGCTGTAGGGGAAGCCCATTGCACTCACAGGGCAGCCGGTTGACACCGTAGCAACTTGTATCTTTTTCTGCATAATTTAATGTAAAAGATTAAAAAGATAATGGTTGTATCACCACAACAATACAAAACAATAAGGGAACAAAATACACAAAAGCAAAAATAAAAAAGGAGAAAATTAAGAAGGTAGAAGTCTGAATTAGAAGCTAAAAGTTAAGAGATAGACTATTGCACAGGCGACTGAAATTTTTTTTATCTTTCAGTTACCTAAAGTTGCACTTTGAATCACCTGAAGTTGCACACGTTTTTTTGGAGGGGGCTGCAATTTTAGTTGATTGAGAGTGCAATTTCAGGTCACCTGAAGTTGCACTCTGAATCACCTAAAGTTGCAGCTGTTTTTTTGGAGGGGGGCTGCAATTTTAGTTCATTGAGAGTGCAATTTCAGGTGACTGAAACATAAAAAAATTTTAGTCGCTTGTGCAATAGCAAAACTGAAAAGTTAAAGCTCTGATAGGCACCACCTAACTAGTTGGTTAAAAAATAGAAAGACTATATATGTATTGTAAAAATATTAAATCCATACATCACTATCATTGATGTCCATTATTAGACTAATAGATTAATTGGTAGACAGCAATCTTGATTTTCTCCTATGTAACTACTGTTTGGTAGACAATACTCTTGATTTTTCTTGTGACATTTACAGCACTCTTGATTTTTCTTGTGACAGTCACATTCGGAGGAAGCTTCTACGAAAAAGAAATCTTGTGCTGGAGGTGCTTCCATGCTTCTTCAATAATAATTTACACAAATTTTAAAGTACAATAAATGATAAATAAATATTATTTATCTTTTTATTTATTTTGAGATTAGTACTACTCTTATTAGAGAGTAAAACATAAAAGCACTGCTCATAATATGCCATATATGCCAAGCTATCTCCTCTGCA
This sequence comes from Dendrocalamus latiflorus, assembly GCA_017311315.1. Lineage (NCBI taxonomy): Eukaryota > Viridiplantae > Streptophyta > Magnoliopsida > Poales > Poaceae > Dendrocalamus > Dendrocalamus latiflorus. The sequence goes on from CM029643.1 coordinate 30,984,751, forward strand.
GCTCAAACCAGAGTTCACAGTACATGCATGGCCTGTGAAATGCCTCGTTCTTGCATCGAATTAGTCGCCTTTTGTTAGAAGCCATTCCATTGCGTGCCATGAAACACAGACGCCTACTTCTCTTCCTTTACCTTAACCTTGCATCCTTCACCACCGCCAGTGACGACCAATTTGTCTTCTCCGGCTTCAACGCCGCCAACCTCACCCTCGACGGCGCCGCGGCGATCACACCGAACGGGCTCCTCGAGCTCACCAGCGGCGCTGGTAATACCAAAGGCCATGCATTCTACCCAACTCCGCTGCACTTCCGCAAGTCGCCCAATGGCCCGGTGCAGTCTTTCTCAGTCTCATTCGTGTTCAGCATCCTCTCGGAGTACACCAACCGGAGTGCCGACGGCATGGCCTTCCTTGTAGCTGCAAGCAAGAATTTCTCCGATGCGTTGCCGGCCCAGTACTTGGGCCTCCTCAACGACCACAACGATGGCAACACAAGCAACCATTTCTTTGCCGTCGAGCTCGACACCATCCAAAACAAGGAGTTCATGGACATGGATGACAACCATGTCGGCGTCGACATCAACAGTCTCCATTCTTCGAAATCCAGATCCGCTGGCTTCTATGAAGATAAGAGTGGCATCTTCAAGAACTTGAACCTCGTTAGCCATGAGGTGATGCAAGTGTGGGTCGACTACGATGAGGAGGCAACACAAATCAACATCACCTTGGCTCCCCTCGAAGTGGACAAACCCGTGAGGCCACTGATGTCAGTCACCTACAACCTCTCAACAATGCTCGCCGATCCAGCATACATTGGCTTCTCGGCCGCAACTGGTGGTGTACCCAACACACGGCACTGTGTGCTTGGCTGGAGCTTCGGGATGAATGGTCCTGCTCCGAACATCGACATCACCAAGCTGCCAAAGCTTTCACGTCTTGGCGCCAAGGCTAGTCATCCCATGGTCCTGGAGATCGTATTGCCAGTGGCAACTGCGGTATTCATCTCTGTCGTCGCAGTCGTCCTCGCTCTGTTTGTGCGGAGGCGATGGAGGTATGCTGAGCTCCGGGAAGACTGGGAGGTTGAGTTTGGGCCACACCGTTTCTCGTACAAGGATTTGTTTGATTCTACCCAAGGATTCAGCAATAAGCGCCTGCTAGGTGCCGGAGGATTTGGGAAGGTGTTCAGAGGGGTGCTTCCTGTGTCTAGATTAGAGGTCGCTGTGAAGAGGGTGTCCCATGAGTCGAGGCAAGGAATGAAGGAGTTCATTGCTGAGGTTGTCAGCATCGGCCGGCTTCGACATCGCAACCTTGTGCAGTTACTCGGTTATTGCAGGAGGAAAGGTGAACTCCTTTTGGTCTATGACTACATGTCGAACGGTAGCCTCGATAAGTACTTGCATTGTGAAGAAAGTGAGCCTACGTTGGACTGGGCACAGAGATTCCATATCATCAAAGGCGTCGCTACTGGCTTGCTCTACCTCCATGAGAAGTGGGAGAAGGTTGTAATCCATCGAGACATTAAGGCAAGCAACGTGCTTCTTGACAGTAAAATGAATGGACGGCTAGGTGACTTTGGCCTATCAAGGTTGTACGACCATGGCACAGACCCGCAGACCACACACCTAGTTGGCACAATGGGGTACCTGGCCCCTGAGCTAGTATTCACGGGCAAGGCATCGCCGCTCACCGACGTATTTGCCTTCGGCGTATTCCTGCTCGAAGTCACCTGTGGGCGAAGGCCAATCAACAACAAGGCGCAAGATAACCAGACAATGCTAGTCGGTTGGGTCATTGAGCACTGGCAGAACGGATTACTAGCTAAGACGGTGGACACGAGGCTCCATGGCAACTACAATGCCGACGAGGCATGCTTGGTGCTAAAGCTTGGGCTTTTGTGCTCGCACCCGACTGCCCAAGAAAGGCCTACCATGCGACAAGCCATGCAGTACCTCGACGGCGACGCGCCGCTGCCGGAGTTGACACCCACGGAGCTGAAGTACTTCAGCACGGCGGCGCTCATGCAGAGCGAAGGGTTCGACTCGTACGTCATGCCGTGTTTGCCTTTGTCGTCGGTGACGAGCGCCGGAGCCACGTCTGGTGGTGATCTCGGCCAAGGTGGAAGTTGACATTGACGGTGGCGGCCGATACATGTATTGCAGCTTGTGTAAGTGCAAGCTTGCCGAGTTGATCCAATGCGACATTACATGATGATTTATTATCACAACAATATTTACTTGCAACATAAATAGCATCCCCGGAAATCTTCGTGTGGTCTGTTTCTGCTCTTTTTTCGAATTGTTTGAACTAAAATAGTTTTTTAAATGGAACTAGTAACTTTTTTTAGAGGAGACGACAGTCTTATGCTCTAGAGACAATTATAAAGATGATTGTATTGTTTTTACGTTTACGAACTTTTAAATAATATATTATTTTGTCATTTGAATGAACTATCATTTATATTGATCGGTAAGTATGTGATTTATTTGGGAAAAAATCTCTATTCTCTATTTGTATTTGTGATATTATTTAAGCATCCCTATCGATTGGAGGTCTTGAACTTCACAAAGTGATTACGTGGTTTCAAGTAAATAACCCAATGAGATCGTGCGCCATTTGAGCCCATGGCTTCCGGCCCAGGTAAACATTCAGACGCTTTTCCAAGTTGTAACGGCCCACATTTCAGTTACTGAGAGAGTGAGATGGGCCATCAGGACGCGAGGCCCATGAGGTAAATCCCCACGAACGCGAGCAAGCGAGGCCCTGTCCTAATCCCCCACTTAAACCAGCGGATTAGCTACTAATCACACTGTCACGTCCATGTCCATTCCTTCCTCGACAACCTAAGGCTAGGGTTTCGCGTCCCATCCCATGGCGGCGGCTTCCTCGTCCTCATCGTCGACGGCCGTGCTCCGCCTCATGGCCGACCTCAAGGCCATCCGCAACGAGCCCCCCGAGGCACGCGGCCCTCCCGAACCATTAATTCATCAATCCATTTCCCGATCCTCCCCCACCATTAATTCTTCATTCTTGCTCAACCCGGGGTTGCAGCGCCAGCCCGGTGTCCGGCGGCGACCTCTTCGTATGGAGCGCCACCGTGTTCGGCCCCGACGAGACAAGGTGACGATCTTGATGTGCTTGATGTGCCTGATGTGCTTGCTGGCCGGGTGCAGGTGGGGCGTTCGGGCTGAGGCTGGCATGCCTGAACAGCTACCAGGAGAAGCCACCCCGCGCGCGCTTCACCTGCGAGGTCTTCCACCCAAATGGTACTTTGTTCCCCTGATCGTCCCTGCAATTCAGACTCGTAGTTATTGTAATACCCCAATTATGCATAAGGGAAAACAATAGTGATTAAGGAGTGCAGTTTTGCCGTCAGATCCATCGACCTTTTTGGAGTGTCGATTTAGTATCGCGCGCAGAGGTTCCCAGACCATCCCAGGACGGTCGGCACCGTCTAGAGAGCCATATATTAGCACTCTCAGAGGTTCCCGGACCGCCTAGGGATAGTCGGCACCGTCTCGCGTTTCGGGTGTTCATCATCCAGCAAATTTCACCTTACCTTTTTACCGTCTTACCGCTGCAGTAGAAACCCCAAAGCCCACACGGTCGTGGACCAAAAAGCCATTAGGGCCATAGCCAGCCAAGGCAAAAAGGGAGGGGTAGAAGCGACATTTCGCAACGAATGGGATGGCCATGCCTCTTAAGTAGACAAGACAACACAGCCACCTTTTCCTGCTCCACTCCCTGCCTTAGCCACAAAGCCAAGCAACATCATTTCACTTCCCCCCAGCCGAGAGACAGAGAGGGAAGGCAAGGAGGGAAAGAAGAGAGGAGACCCGAAGGGACCTAGAAGGGCAGGCGCGAGAGGAAGGCATCGACGGCAGCAGAGGACGCCGGCGACCGCCGAACTCACGCCAAGCTAACCCTAGAGTACGTCCACCATCCCCTCCACAACCCTTAAGAGCAGCACCGAGCACCCGCGCACACAAGTAGTAGCTAAAACAAGTTAGAGTAGAAGGGAGAGGAGGGAGACTTCCCTGGTAGGAGTGGCCGGCCGGCGAAGGAGCCGTGGCCAGCAAGCTCGAATCATCTGGGACCGAGGCCGAGCGCCGACCTGCGCTCGCGCAAGGGTTGGCGGCCTGGGGCTGGTGAGCTGAAGCCAGGGGCGACATTGTCGGTGGCGGGTGGTGGCGCAGGAGACCGAGGGCGGCGGCCGTTGGCCGTGTCAACCCGGTGGCGGCACCTAGCGCCCCACCGCCGCGCGCACGCCAGGGGAGGCGGATCCGGTCCCGTCCGGCCGGATCCGAGGCGGAGCAAGGGAGGCGTATAGGTGGCGGCGAGCCCAAGGACCGACGGCGGAGATGGCCGGATCCGTCCACGGCCGACCGGAACCGAGTGGGGAGGAGGGGAGTAGCCGGCGGCCGGCAGCATAGTGGCGGCGGATCTACCCTTGCCCGGCTGGATCTGCCCACGGCCGGCCGGTTTTGGGAGGCGGAGGGTGGTGGGAGCGGCCGGGCCGGGCTGCGGCCGGCCGGACCTGAGGGAGGAGCGGCGCCAGAGGGGGAGGCCTTCGGCCAGGAGGAGGAAGAGAGGAGGAGGCGAGCGGCTTCGGCCAGGAAGGAGGAAGGGAGAGGAAGAGCCAGAAAAGAAAAGAGGAAGGGCCGGTTGAGTAAGAAAAGAAAAGGAGAGGCAAAAAAAAAAGAGAAGAAAAGGAAAAAACGAGGAGAAAAAGAAAGGAAAAAAAGAAAGGGTTTCGGTGGCATGCGCAGTGGATCCCTTAGTCTTGAGTGACCTGTCGTGAGTTTCGAGTCGCGTGCGTAGTGCCGACGTCGTCCGTACGCATGCGCATATTATTACAAAGATTTGAGTCGAGTTAATTGCCTGTTCAGGTGAAGGTCCAGGATCGACGCCGCCCGCACGACGCTCCACTTCGTTTGGTTAACAGGCAAGTACATGGTAGAGCGGTAGACCAAGGTTTATGAATATGCGATGTTTACCTGATATGATAATATTTATGTGGAAATGCGTTGATTACATGATATCTATGTGGAAATGTGATGTTTACATGACATAAGGTTGCATGGTAAATGATGGCAATGATGATGGAGCGAGGTAGGCAATGATGCTTATCTGCTAATAATGTTAATGAAGAGCGTGATTATGATCATGGGCATATGCATTTGCATGAGGAGCACTCAAGAGTGAGGGCGGTGAGAAAGTCCCTAGCTATGAGTAAAGCTAGCGGACTAATCCGGAGTGCTCTTGAGTAAGACCTACTTCGGTAGGCCTCCACGGGAGTGGAGGGGTCCCGTGCCTATGAGGGCGGGCCCACGATGGGTGAACATCGACGGGTGTTCACTCGGCAGTACCGGTACTTGCAACGTGAAGAGCAAAAGAGCATGTAGAGTAATGATGCATTGCATTGATGGCATGGCAATGTTTGGCTAAAAGGATGATGATACGAACGTGATGATATATGTGGATTATGTTTTACTTATGTTGGTAGTGTATATTGTTCTATTCTGTACTTGTTGAGTCTTCGGACTCACCCTTGCTTTATTTGTCGTTTTTAGGTGACCGTTGAGGACGACATGCACGGGCGGGAGTAGCACATGAACAATATGCACGAATCAGCAGCACCCTTTGAACTAACCTTTTGTCAACTCATTTTAGTCTCTACTAGTATGCCAGAGTGAAAACCAGGCGAAACCAAACCTACGTCGTATGTGCTCGCTGCTATCTGATTATATTAGTGTTGGCTTAAACTTTTAGTACTCGCTAAAATGCATCGTTGTATCTGAACGCAGCAGTATAAGTAGATCTATTATTGGCTTAAATTCTTCTAGTGTTGATAAAAATGGTATGCGTTTGTAGTGGTGGTAGCATTCTGGCCCAATGGGTGGGCGGGGTGTTACAGTTGGTATCAGAGCGGGCGTTAGGTCCGTGGTAAAGGAATTTGACAATCTAGGTTAATTATGCAACTAAAAATTGACTTAGGCCTAGTAATTAAATTAAAATTTGACACACTGGTGCACCATAGGATAGGGAATGGGTCTTGCATTGCATTTACGCCTTCACAGCCTTGATGTTGATGCTTGTGAGTTAATGGCAAGTATTTGAACTTGTTATTTGTGTCATACGGGACTTTGCCGTGATTGTGTCGTGTACCGATGCAATAGAGACTGAGACCGTGGCCACTGGAGAGGCCCGGTCATGTTGCCATTTGTGGCATTGAGGTAGTGATATTTTGCTTCAGTTTCGGGAAGTTGGTTCCCTTTGGTTAGCAACTCGTTGAGTTGTTTGATAAATACCCGATAGTGGGGAGTGTTCCATGTAAGTCTGGTATTCTATGCCATTCCTAAAACCATTATCCTGGATCACGATACCAAGTTCGTTTCACACTTCTGGAAGAGTTGCATCGGAATCTGGGCACGAAGCTTAATTTCAGCACTGCATTTATCCTCAACCTGATGGTCAATCCGAGAGGGCCATTCGCATATGGGAGGACATGTGGTATTCTTGTATCCTTGTATGGAAGGGCAGCTGGAAAAATCACTTACCTCTAGCAGAGTTCTCCTACAATAATAGTTTTCACTCCAGTTTCGGTATGGCTCCTTTTGAGGCACTCTATAGCCGACCTGGTCGCTCTCCCCTTCATTAGGATGAGATTGGAGAGAAAGAATTATTGGGGTCTTGGCAGGTCAGAGATTGGATGTCTCGGGGGACATACCCACTAGGGCACGACCGGTTCATATTCCGGACCATGCAGGGTGTCAACTACAATGCCGGACCATTTCTTATGTCAAGGTGTTGTGGTTCCATAGGATGAAACATGAAGCTACCTGGGGTTGGAAGTCCCAGATGCGCAAGAATTGCCCAATCTCTTTACCTCAGGCTTCCTTCTTAGGATTTCTCAATCTAATTAACCTACTCAAATTCCGTTTGTCCTACCTTCTGGAGCTAGTCGATTCGAGGCCAAATCTTCCTTTTAGGGGGGAGAGCTGTAGCACCCGGAAAAAAAGAACCTAACTGATTTCCTTCTCTCTCTCCTATATGTAATATAACTGATATCTCTCCCCGTTGTCATCTCTTTCCTCTATCCATCTCTCCTTATCTTTTAACACTCCTCAAACCCATCTCTCTCTTTCCTTCTCTCTCTCTCCTACCCATGCGTTCTGCTTGCGTGGTCATTGGCAGTGCTCGGCCCGGTGGCGGCGGTAGCTGCCGACGACCTGCCTGGCCAGGTAGCAACGGTGTGGCGCAGCTGCGTGCAGCCACACGTGCACGCGCAGCCATGGTGGCGGCGTTGGCGTGCGGAGCAATGACGGCGGCGTCCAACAGGAGGCCAGCGTGGCGGCGGCGGCGTGAGGTGGCACGTGCGGTGGCAGCGACGGCGGCGGCAGCGCGCGTGCGCGGCTGTGGCACAAGCAGCTCGCCACGAGGGCAGTGATGGTGGTGTTGCACGGGGAGTAGTAGAGTAGAGGCGAGGTAGCGCGGTGGCAGCTCGGCCAGCAACGGCGCAGGCGGCAGTGGTGGCCAACGATAGCGCGGTGCGGAGGCACAGTAGAACAGCAGTACGCGACGTGGCACGGCGGCTAGCAACTGCTGACGTCGTCGCGGTCACGGGCTGCGCGTCGCGGGTGCGGACGGGGCGACATAGGCAGCTCGGCATGGCCAGGTCGACGGCGGTGCAAGACGCGGCGATGCACAACACGAGGCGTGACACGGGCGCGCGGCGGTGTGCGACGCAACACGATGAGCGGCGACGGCCGGCGACAGTGGTGGTTGGGTGGCGAACGTCGTTTCACATGGCCGAATCTCATTTCACGCGGCCGAACGATGTTTCGCATGGCCGAAAAGACGTTCGCGTGGCCGAATAGACGTTTCGCGCGGCCGAACGATGTTTCGCATGGCGAATCTTAATGAACGTGATCCTTTCCATCCAAACCATCTCCTGTAGTCCTTTCTACTATTCTATCTTCACAATCACTTGATTCACCTCTGTTCATCTCGTAGGTTCACAGTTGGTCTTTGAGGGAACGTTCGGACGGTTGCGTACTTCGGATCCTTCGTACAGCGAATCCGCCGAATGTATTCAAGGCAAGTACCTCATGGCCGTAACCTTTACGTTTCGCATATCACGTGTTTCCAGAATGCCTGTGACCTTGCCATTGATTACCATTGTCATATCACTAAAGTTACCTAATAATTGCCATATCGCTAAGTCACCTGGCTAATTGCTAAAGTTACCTAGTCATTATCTTATCACCAAAGTATCTGGCTAGCATCATATCACTAAAGTTACCTGGTCATTAACATATCACTAATGCTTGTCTGGTTATTATCATATCGTTCATACTTGCCTAGTTTTAGACTTTTAATATTGTATTCTTGCAACGATGTTATAGGCTAACTTGTTCACATGCTTTTAGGTTTATTAGAATGCTCGATTGATAACGTTCTAGAATTCATACCTTAAATGAGTGTTTGAGAATCTATGCTTAAATCATTAATGGGGGGTAGCATATGAATATGCTTTAACTTAGATTTAAATTATTGATGCTGTTTCGATGTTAGGGCTGCTATGTTTTAGTTTCTAATATTATGTTCCAATAATTGTATGATGTTGTATTTGAACCATGAAGGATGTATGTATTAAAACTGTTAATCTGACTAATAATCACTTATCACATAATAAAACTTGATTGGTTGATAACCATGTGTGAGCTACAGTATAATACCTCTTAGGGTTGATTACTATATCACTATCATCTTATTATTATTCCACATCGCCTCATATCAGAAACTATGTCTTTCCATTTTCAACCCTAGCACATCTTTTCACTTCTCATAACTTTATTATAGCCTTATCCTCGCCATCTCTTAGTTACCTTAATTTTGTTCTATATAATCTGTCCATAATGTATCGGTTACCTTATCACCTAGTATCACCAATCCTGTCTCTCCGGTCTCATTGTATTAAATCGTTACCCTCACAACTTTACCTTAATTCATTCATGACTCCCTAATTATACCATGGATAATTTGCTAAATAAAGAACTAAGGGTTATCATGCCGGAACTACCCACATATAGGGGTCATTTCCACCCAACCTGGTAATGTACGGGGGGCCATATATTCTCATTACACATGATATTATACCCCGTCTGCGGTTATACAATCGAGGATAAGGTTGTGCCTGGCTATTCTCGTATAACCGGGTATGTGGGATGAGGTCGCCGGCACCCTTGCTACAACACTTGCTATAACTTATCACATAACAACTATCTTTAATACACAGTCTCCATGATATCCATCTCCCATGTATGATAGTATCTCCGATATCAGTTGTTCGTTGCTTTCATCTTGTACCTGTTGTTTACTTGTGATGCTTGTCCTTTATTTCACGTGGCTGCATTACTTGTCTTTACTCTTGTGTTGCGACCGTTGTTGGGTACTTGCTGAGATTTTCAAATCTCACGCTTGCCCTTTTCAGTCTCAGGTAAAAGGCCAGTGGAGTGACAGCATCATGCATGGGTGGGAGCACTCGAGTTTTCAGCACCGTGGTTTGCCACTATTTGTTGTTTCATTCGTTCTTTATTTGGTTAGAAGTGGACCGGTCCCATGTTTTAAATATTTATTCCAGCTTCCGTTGGTTCTCTATTAAAGTGTTAATAAAATTTAAACTCTTTGTGATTTCTTTTGTTATTCTTGTTTGTTCTTCACTTTGGCGATGACGTTCCATAGTGGTATCCCATATGGTTATGTGGGGTGCTACATTAGTTCAACCATGTCAATTATGATCACACAGGTCTCAACCACGTCGATTCAACCATGCTGGTCTTCGATCACACAGATCTCGACAACGTCAGTTTTGACCATCTTGGCTCGACCACGCTCGTCTTTGATCATATAGATCTTGACCATGTCGGATCCAAGCATCTTGGTTCGACCACGCTGGTCCTTGATCATATAGATCTTAACCACATCAGTTTTGACCACATTGGTTTCGATCAAACAGATCTCGACCACATCGGTTCTGACCACGTTGATTTCGACCACTTCGATCTTAGCCCACGTCGATCTTCGACCATATAGGTCATTGACCACGTCAATCTTCGACCTCGTCGGTTCAACTATCTCAGCTTCGACCATGCTGGTTCCCAGCCACATTGATCTTTGACCACATTGGTTTGACCACAATGGTTCTCGACCACAAAGATCTTTCGACCACCAACAAGCGAGGTAGTTCCGTGATTACAATGCCGGTAATTCTGACTAGTGGTAGTACCACAGAATACATTACGCTAGTTTTGATTTCCCTGAGAAGTGTATATACTTCAACAGATTTTGCAAAACACATTTGCAAGCAACAGTATCATGCACGCAAGGATTATCTATGATTCCTAACAAGTTGCACAACATATTTGCACACTTTTGGAATCATGATACAAGCATTATATATATGAGCTTCAACCATTTGCAAACACGTTTGCAAATGTAACCCTCATATTACAAAGAATAGAAACATGGACTTCAAACACTTGCAAAACATATTTGCGATGTATAGTCTCATGTTATAAGGATTTAACACATGAGCCACAACTATTTACAAAACACATTCGCAAATACAAATCTCATACCAAGGAGAGCTAGAGCAAGTGAGGTTGAGCTATCAACACATGATGAGACTCAAACAACTAGACATGACCTCTCTTAATAGCACGGCAACCTATACTACCAATCCGGTCTTCCAATCAAACATCAAGACCGGTAAAAGACTAGGAACACATCCATAGCACTAGCTAGCCATACCTTTGCCTTGAGTCACAGTTTTGACATGTATCAACTTATGATGTATCCTTTACTTGACCTCCATCAACATATGATGGGTCTTCACTTAACTTGATGATCAACACATGATCATCTCCTCTTAGACATGCATCAACTCATGATGCATGCTGATCTTCAACATATGAAGTCATCCCAAGCTTTTCTCATTTGTGGAACCTAACATATTCATTCAACTCATCAAAAATGTTAGTCTATAAAACAGTTATCATCAATTACCAAATTTCATCATTAACACATAATGGAGAGACTAGATTCTACAATCTTCCTTTTTTTTGGTAATTCATGACAATCTCAACAAATAATGATATGGAAATTGAATTGTGAGTATACAACATGTACACGACAGTTGTATACTCTAGAATAACCTTTCAAAACAAAACTTACTCATCCAGTTGTCGTTAATCATCCAACCATCAACACATAATGGAGAAACTAGATGACAACCCGATTATGAGTATATATGAACTACACAAGCTATATATACTCAAGAGATATTTTTAAAGTAAAGATCCTTAATATGTGGAAATGGAATATGGATTAATACTAATAAAACCTTAAAATATGGAGTGAATTCTCCCTAAATATGTGTATACAAGAATATATTATAAAAATGTATGTACATATTCAAATTTTACTTATTTGGTGAAGTTCATTCTATACTTCGGATCCGAGGAATACAATAAGATAAGAATGTGATATTGAATACATACCACTTATGTTTTTCACCTTTTCATCCAAACGAGACTAAGCGATATCATAATCAATAAACATATCAGTCTCACAAATGTATTTGTCATTATCACCAAAATCATGTGTTGATCATCAAATTAAGTGAAGACCCATCATGTGTTGATGGAGGTCAAATAAAGGATGCTATGGATGTGTTCCAGTCTTTTATCGATCTTAATGTTTGGTTAGAAAACCGGATTGCTAATATAAGTTACCGTACTACTAAGATGGGTCATGTCTAGTTGTTTGAGTCTCATCATGTGTTGATAGCTCAACCTCACTTACTCTAGCTCTCCTTGGTATGAGATTTGTATTTACGAATGTGTTTTGAAAAATAGTTGTGGCTCATGTGTTAAATCCTTATAACATGGGACTATACATCACAAATATGTTTTGCAAATGTTTGAAGTCCATGTTTCTATTCTTTGTAGTATGAGGGTTATATTTGTAAATGTGTTTTGCAAATGGTTTAAACTCATATATATAATGCATGTGTCATGATTTCAAAAGTGTGCAAATGTGTTTTGCAACTTGTTAGGAATCATAGATAATCCTTGCGTGCATGACACTGTTGCTTGCAAATGTGTTTTGCAAAATCTATTGAAGTATATGCACTTCTCAGGGAAATCAAAACTAGCATAGTGTATTCTGCAGTACTACTGGTAGTCAGAATTACCGGCATTGTAATCACGGAACTACCTCGCTTGTTGGTGGTCGGAAGACCTTTGTGGTCGAGAACCATTGTGGTCAAAGATCAATGTGGCTGAGAACCAGCATGGTCGAAGTTGACGTACTCGAATCGACGAGGTCGAATATTGACGTGGTCAATGACCAGTGTGGTCGAAGATCGACGTGGGCTAAGATCGAAGTGGTCAAAATCAACGTGATTAGAACCGATGTAGTCGAGATCTATGTGATCGAAACCAATATGGTCGAAACTGATGTGGTTAAGATCTATGTGATCAAGGACCAGCGTGGTCGAACTAAGATGGGCGGATCCGACATGGTCAAGATCTGTATGATCAAAAATGAGTGTGGTCGAACCAAGATGGTCAAAATTGACGTGGTCGAGATCTGTGTGATCGAAGACCAGCGTGGTTGAATTGACATGGTCGAGACCTGTGTGGTCATAATTGACATGGTTGAACTAACATGATTGATACAACGTGGTTGAAGATCGACGTGGTGGTTGGAGAACTGCGTGATTGAAGATTGCCATGGTCGAAAATCAACATGGTCGACGTGGTCGAGACCTGAGTGGTTAAAACCAATATGGTCGGTACCAGCATAGTCAGATACCTGTGTAGTCGATCCGGATAACGTGGTCGAAGACCAGCGTAGTCGGAGACCTGTGTGGTCAATCCGGATAACGTGGTCGAAGACTAGCGTGGTTAGAGATCAGCGTAATCGGAAACCTGTGTGGTCGAATTGAACAACGTGGTCGGAGACCTGAGTGGTCGAACCATCCGACGTGATCAGGGACTAGTGAAGTCGACGATCAGTACTTTCGACCAGCTCTGTGTGAGCGGTCCGATCGGCTCTGAACACCACGGTAAAAAACAATCGTATCAATTATGGTTTGTTTTGTTATGCTCAATTTACATTCATAAAATTAAATTGATTAATTGTTACCGTAGGAATGCAAACATTGACATATGTTTAGCTTGTTGGTATACTTAGGTGAACTTGGTTAATTTAGGTGATATTTGTACTAAAATTTTTGAGTTAAGTTTCCACATTATTTACTTAGTTTAGCCAAATAAAAATTGATAATTAATTAGAGAAGATTATTTTTGACCGCCTATTCACCCCACTCTAGTCGACCTCCTCGATCCAACAACGTGGCTACTCAAGGTACTTCGTACTATAACTCTACACTGTTATCTTTTGAGACTCTTCGAATGAGGTGATGTTCCCGTCTCTAAGAAAGTTATTGTTTCAGTTTTTGATAGATTTCTATTTCGTTCCAATGGTGCATGATCTCATTGGGTTATTTACTTGAAACCAAGCTATCACTTTGTGAAGTTCACGACCAAGTTATCGGTTCCTCCGATCGAATACAGAGTATCCATATAAGATAGGGATGCTTAAATAATATCATAAATACAATAGAGATTTTTTTCGAATAAATCACATACTTACCAATTAATACAAATGATAGTTCATTCAAGTGACAAAATAATGTATTATTTAAAAGCTCATACATATAGAAGTGATGTAATCATATTTATGATTGTCTCTAGAGCATACCACTAACGTCTCCTCTAAAGAAATGTTACTAATTCCATTTCAAAAACTATTTTAGTTCAAACAATTCAAAAAAAAAAGAACAGAAACAGACCACACGAAGATTACCGGGGATGCTATTTATGTTGCAAGTAAATTGAAGGACCGAAATGGCGACAGAGGGGGGGGGAAAGGAGCCCTTTGAAATTTCCCAAGAACTCAGACAACCTTACTTCTCCAATAGCTACTGAGCTATGAGGTCTCGAGTTTAAAAGCTTACTGGGAGACCGACCCCAGTCAAGAGCTTACCCGAACCTACAAAAGAAAGAGAACTTCTCTGAATCGACTCTTACTCTCGGAAAAGAACTGGCCAAGTGGCCTTGAGACAAATTCCCAGTTCTGAGCAAGTCGAAACACTCCAAAACGAAAGCAGACTCACGAAGGAGAGAAGCGAGAAAAGGATAGCATGAAGAACAAGCTCTCAAAACAGATAGCAAACAAAACAATCACAACAACTCATAACGACAGAAATCAACTTGAGGAAGAGAGATGAATGATTGATCAGGGAGGTTTCTACAGCCACTCCATCAGAGGTACAAGAGCAACCGTGCTCTACCCAGAGACAACTTCACACAAATAGAGACGAAAAATTCAGAGTGACTCGGGAACAACCTCACCGAGCACTCGAGCTCTACCCTCTCTATTTATAGCCTTCTGCTACCGGGGGAACCCGTAAACCCCCACCTAACACCGGGTTTACCACTCTCTTTACCCACTAGCGAAAACAAGCTTCCAGTGCTTTACCCGTTAAACCCAACGGCTCCACTGCTTTGCCCGTTAGCGCCAACAACTCCTGTGCATTGGCAGAGACACAGCTTCCCTTTGCAGCTTTCCGCATTTTGGCATTTCTCCAAAATGCCATCCCACTGCCTTCCCGGAAGCTTCCTCCGCCTTGTCGCTCAAGTCTTGCAACCACCTCACAGACCTCGTCGTCTTTGGCATCTCCCGGCCGCTCACGACCTCAGCACCCCCGTGCCTAGTCTCGACCATCCATGCCTCACCACGACTAGTCTCAAAGTCCTGCAAGCCATCACAGACAAGAGAACATTCATAGCACCGCACAAAATATTGCTGTCAATTAATCAGTACAAGTTCACAGCACAACACCTGGTCGTAAACCTCCTACGACCAGTCGAATGGACAGTTCATGAAGAGTCAGTAGCCTATGACCACCCGCTAGGCTGCTACGACCACCAAGATACAAGCTACGATCATCGGTAACTTGCTACGACCACCCACAACTCGCTACGGCTTTAACGCTCAAAGTTTACGACTTCAACCCAAGTCGTTACGACCGATCGAAAAGATAAACCAACAAATGCACAAGGTCCCTGACTTCATCACAAAGCCCCACGACCAATTCCCAGCTCAAATGGTCAAGTCTGCAGGTCATACGACCGATTCCCATGTGTCTACGACTATGTTCAAACATCTCGGCACAACCGACCGCCTACGAGAGATTCCGACCGTTACCGAGCACTTCGGACCGAGTCCCACTGCGTTCGGACCGTGTCCGATCGCTCCTCACGCCCGTCCGACTGCATACGACCACTTACCGTGTGATTGAACCACCTTTCGACCACGTTCATCGCTTCCCATAGTGGTCGAACCCCGTTCAAACCACGTACGACTTGTTTCATCGTGGTCGAAACCCTTTCGACCACTTACGACTGAGTTCCAAGCCAGTCGATCGCGTTCGACCGCAACCGACTGAGTCCGACCCGACCCGACCTCGTTCGACCGCTTCACAACATGGTCGAACTCTGCCGACTTCTTACGAGGTCGTAGACTTGAGCGCCGACTTCGACTACAGCTCTCGATAACGTGGTCGTAGGCCATCGACTTCCCAACGTGGTCGTAGGCCGTCGACTTCCCAACGTGGTCGCATACCCGAGCGCTGAAGCACGTTACAACGTGGTCGTACACTATCTGGCAAGCTTTCGACCACGGCCAAATGCTACGATTTAGCAGGAAAGCGCCTGATGAAGTCGTAAACGACTCGGCTGGCTCCCGATGCTTGACAACATGGTCGTAGACTACCCGGCTGGGTTCCAACCACAGTCAAGCGTGGTCGTAAGGCTGCTGCTGCCTTCCGATCAGCAACAACGTAGTCGTAAACCCTTTTGACTACGTCCAAGTTGCTTTGAAGTGGTCGTAAACCTTCGGTTGGCCTTCGACTACGGCCAACGAGGTCGTAAAGCTATCTGTCAACCTCCGACCATGGCCAATGTGGTCATAGAGGCTTTCGACAACAGCCAATGAGGTCGTAAACGTGGTTTCTGGCTTCCGACCGCTGACAGTGTGGTCGTAAACAGCTCGACTGGCTTCCGACCACGGCCAACACGGTTGTACTCTCTTCTGGTGCCCTTCGACCACGGCCAGTGTGGTCGTAAACCACTCGGGAGACCAGCGACCACGCTCAAGGTGGTCGTACACGCCCCAACCGTGGTCGTAAATGGTGCGCACCGCTTCCGACCATGGACAAATTGCGTTGCAGAGGTCGTAATCGGTCCAGCTGGCTTTTGACCATGTGCCAAGAGGTCGTAACACTTCTAGCCACTCTAGACAACAGATAGTGTGGTCGTAAGGCTATTGCCAAGCTGGTCGAAAAGGCTTAGAACCCAATAGAGAGACCCATTCTCCTCTCAAACCTCAAAAACCAAACTCAATCTTTCTATATCAAGAGTCAATTACTCATCACAACCACGGGGTGACCTCCACATGTCTCTCAATCTCCACCTTGATGAGTATATTGACAAACCCAGAAAAAGCAAGAAGATGAGTTTGTTTTGAAAAGTCCAACATGGTCCAAAGAAGAGAATGAAACAAACAAATGACCATGTCGACAGAAGGAACACTAGAGCAACAACTGAAAGAGCAAATTGAACTTCAAGGCTCTAAAAAGATCCCAAAAGACTTTTTCACTTCTATTCTCCCCCTTTTGACAATAAACACATCAAGAAAGCAAATGAGAGAATATGACAGGTCAATGAATGAGGTGGCTAAAGATTGATTATGCTAAGCAGTTAGAGCCATGAGAATTATCCACAAAGACCAACAAGTACTACACCAAGCCATAACTCAATAAAAGGCTATCTAGATCATGACAATATATGTATAGGCCAGCTAGAGCACATAGATGACAATGTTGAAATGAAGTACAAATTATGAGCATGTCAAGTCATCAATAAGCAAAGTCTAACTAGAGATATCCAAGGATGATGCAGGCCATGTCAATAAGCTAAGCGGAAACAAGAAGCTAGTGTTGAGTCAATTAGAGTGCTACAAGCTCAAGAGTTTATCATTTGGTTAAGCACTTTTCATCTTTAGGGATTAAGCAAATCTTACACATTTGACATATTTTCTTTTAAAGCTTATAGCTGTTTCCAACCAAAAATTTTATCATGTGCTAGATCTCAAGCCTTATGCGACTACTCCAAGCGAGAAGCTTAAGAAGATAGTCCAGGTCATCCAAAACTCCCCCTGAGTTCATGTCTAGTGCAATGACAAGCCGTCTCATGAGGAAGAATTGGTGAAATCAGTTTTTTCGCACATAAAAAGAGACCCTTTTGCTTTTTAACAGATTGTGCTAACTCATGATGTATCAAGATGCTAAAATAGATCAATCTAAGATTCAACCTAGATTCAGGACTCAACTCAGCCTATTTGACATGGCATGAATCATACAAGGATAGCTAAAGATAGACTAAACTCAAATGCTAGCATGGCAAGTTTTAATTTAAGTTGAGCAATTTTAATTAACTTATCATGGCAGAAAGCTAGTCTACACATATGAAGTCATGATAAATTTTAATTAACTTATCATGGCACAAGTCATGGCAAGGTGTAAAGCATTGTAATCATGTCATAGCAGGATAATAATCAAGGCTCAGAGTAGTTATATATTACAATGCTAAAGGCTAAAATGCAGAAAAATCCAACTCCCCCTCAACATGACATGCAACTTTTAGTTCAAGTTGAGTTAAGTCACAATTAAGCTCCAGAAGCTCCCAAAAGAACTCTCCCTGAACCAAAGCAATAAAATGAGAAGCTGGCAAATAAAACCAAAACAGGCAGTCCTTAAAGCATAGATAAGATATAGAGACAACTATGGCTCAGACTGACTCTCATCTACCCCATATGACTCCAGGACAATCAGCTGACAGTAAATCACACACTAGAGAGCAAACACGTACCCTGTCTACCTGAGGGTGGCCCAACCCTCGCTAGAACCTACAAGAAGTGAGTGAGCTCAATCTAGTGAGATAAGAAACAGCTAATAAGAAGCAACCTGGAAGCACAAGATAAGAGAAGAAGTCTAAGCAACTAGACAAGAGAAGCACTCTAACCTATGCTAGAAGGACTAAGCCCGATGCACCCCAAGTGCAAAGCAACAGAAATGAGACATAAGCATAATCAAAATAATAAAGCAGTAACGCCCAAAGCTTCCCCTCACTATAGTCCATAAGGACAAACCACCCCAAGCTCTCCCTGCAGAGCTGAAAACCTTGAACTATCCAATGGCTTGGTGAAGATATCAGCCAACTGGTGGACACTCTCCACAAACTGGAGCACTATATCGCCCTTCTCTACATGGTCTCTAAGGAAGTGATAACGGATATCAATATGCTTGGTCCGGGAGTGCTGCACTGGGTTCTTAGCAATGTTAATCGCCGAGGTGTTATCACAAAAGAGTGGAACAATGTCGATAGCTAACCCAAAGTCCCGCAGGGTCGAAACCATCCAAAGTACCTGACTGCAGCAGCTGGCTGCAGCAACATACTCGGCCTCTGCGGTGGACTGTGCAACACCGGACCGCTTCCTCGAAGACCAGGAGACGAGAGAAGTGCCAATGAATTGGCAGGTGCCAGAAGTGCTCTTCCTATCTATCCTACAGCCGGCAAAGTCTACATCCGAGAAGGCTCTCAAGGAAAGACAGGATGAGGAAGAGTACCAGATACCATAGTCAATGGTAGCTCGAAGGTACCGAAAGATGTGCTTCACCGCCTGGCGGTGAGATACGCGAGGAGAAGCCTGAAACCGAGCACACAGACACATGGAGAAGTGTATGTCTGGTCTCGAGGCAGTGAGGTAAAGAAGGGAGCCGATCATACTTCTGTATTCTTTCTGATCAACTGGCTCGCCATCCTCATCTGGGTCAAGATAGGCTGTAGAAGCCATCGGAGTCGACACCGGCTTACCATCACTCATGTCAAAACGTCTCAGGAGGTCACGAGTGTACTTTCCCTGATGAAGAAATGTACCCTCCCGAGTCTGCTTGATTTGGAAGCCAAGGAAGAAGGTCAACTCGCCCATCATACTCATCTCAAACTCGGTGCTCATGACATCCGAGAACTGTGAAACCAGAGTATGGGAAGAGCCGCCAAAGATGATGTCATCGACATAGATCTGGACGAGCAGAAGGTCAGTGCCATGCCGGCGGATGAACAAGGTCTTATCTACTTTACCCATTTCAAACCCATGACTCAATAAGTAGGACTTAAGCCTCTCATACCAAGCTCTGGGATCCTGCTTAAGTCCATACAACGCTTTGGAAAGCTTGAAGACATGGTTTGGGTATTTGGGGTTTTCGAAACCAGGAGGCTGTCGGACGTAGACCTCTTCCTCAATAAAGCCATTGAGAAAGACACTCTTGACGTCCATCTGGTAAAGCTTGAAACCCTTAGAAGCTGCAAAGGCAAGCAGGATTCTAATGGCCTCAAGTCGAGCTACAGGGGCAAAGGTTTCCTCGAAGTCTAGACCCTCAACCTGGGAAAACCCCTGAGCTACCAGTCTAGCCTTGTTTCGAATAACCACTCCATCCTCGCTCTGCTTGTTTTTGAACACCCACTTAGTCCCAATAATATTGTGACCTCGCGGGGGCTCGACAAGCGACCAGACCTTGTTTCTCTCGAAGTTTTCTAGCTCCTCATGCATGGCATTGACCCAAGACTCGTCGGAAAGAGCATGAGAAACATCTTTGGGCTCAAAGGAGGCAATGAAAGCAGAATGGAGACAGAATTGAGATAAGCCAGATTTTGAGCAGGTCACACGCTCGAAGAGGTCTCCAATCATCTGCTCTGAAGGATGCCTTTTCTGGATATGACGGGGAGGTTCTGGATGAGGAGAAGAAGTGGCCTCTACCTCGTGTGCAGGAGAGGCAGAGACAGAGCCACTAGCTCCGGAGGAAGCAGTAGGCAAAGGCTGATCACCTTGAGGTACCGTGGAAGAAGGCATCTCAAGGGGAGGATGAGGGACTGGATCGGGTAGACAACCCTTATCTCCATCGTCCTCGTCATCCACGAAGATGGTCTCGGACTGCTCTAAAGAACCTGAGATATCAGGCCTAGTCCCCGGACTGGCCTCGTCAAAGGTCACCTCACAGGTCTCTACCAATTTGCTAGACTCGCAGTTCCAGACTCTATAAGCCCGCGAAGAAGGCCAGTAACCTAGAAAGATACCATCACAAGAACGTGACTCGAACTTGTCTAGGTTGCCGGACTTCAGAATAAATCACTTGCAACCAAACACACGAAAATGAGAGACGCTGGGCTTTCGCCCGTATCTCAGCTCATAAGAAGTGCGGTGCAAGTGTGCCCGAAGAAAGACTCGATTTGAGACATGGCACGCGGTGACTATAGCCTCAGCCCAAAACTTCCGCGGTGTAGAGTACTCATCAAGCATCGTCCTGGCCATCTCGACCAAGGTACGGTTCTTTCTCTCCACAACGCCATTTTGCTGTGGGACGTGCGGAGAGGAGAACTGATGCTCTACACCTGTCTCATCACAGAACCTCTCGAAGTAGGAATTCTTGAACTCCGTGCCATTGTCACTGCGGATCGCTCGTAAGGCACCTGGGAGCTCAATAGAAAGCCTACTGAAAAGACCTCAAAAATGTGAAAACATCTCATCCTTCGAGGCTAAGAAAAACACCCAAGAATACCTCGAGAAGTCATCGACCACAACAAGAACATACCACTTCCCTCCTGCTGACTGCACTCGGGCTGGTCCAACTGTGTCCATATGGAGCAGCTGTCCTGGTGCATCGGTCATAGTGACTGTGACCGGAGGATGGGAGGCGGCAACCATCTTGCCGTGCCGGCATGGAGCGCAAACAAGATCTTTGACCATTTTGAGCTTCGGCAGACCACGAATGAGGTCGTGGCTGCTAACTCGGGTCAAATGATCAAATCCAATATGACCAAGTCTCCTATGCCAGAAGGTCAAATCACGGGACTCTGAGGCAACCAAACACCGGAGAGGATCACCAGAAGAATCAGAAAAATCAGCACGAAAGATCCTCCCATAACGAGAAATCCCACAAACCAGACTACCCGAAGAATCAAGAATTTTGCAAGCATTTTTTTTGAAGCTCACCTCGAAACCGTCATCGGTAAGCTGAGAAACGGAAAGCAAATTGTACTGCAGCTTACTAACCAGGGCAACATCCTTAAGAAAAAAAGAAGCATTAACATGCACAGTACCTTTTGCGATGACGCGCCCAGACGAAGCGTCTCTGAAGGTGATCGACTCATCACCTGGAGCACGGGCAAGGGAAGAAAACCAACGAGAATCTCCGGTCATGTGTCGTGAACACCCGAAGTCTACGAGCCAAACCTTTCCCTTCCCTGCCCGGCGAACCTGAGTCAAACAGAGAGTAAAGTCTCAGTACTGGGGTAAATCAAGAGTGATTTTGGTACCCAATACTGAGTAACACGTGGAGCAGATGAAGTAGTCAAACACGACTGACCTCTATCTACCCTACGCTCTCCGTGACTCAAAGAAGCAGAAGGTCTATGAGCAGACCTGAAGCTGTTGCGGGGTCCGACTGCTACGGGAGAGCGAGTCGGAACACCGGCAACACGCTGATCACGCCGTGGGTAACTGTCTCGACGGGGAAAACGAGATGTACCCTCAGGACGACAGAAGTCATGACCTGGAGCAGCATGAGGACGAAAACCAGAAGACTCAGAAAAACCAAGTCCTCGATGCTGCCCAAACACGTCAGAAGCAAACCTGGACCTCGTGCTAGTCTTAGGTGCACTCAGGATCTGGGGCTGACCCTGAATACGCCTAAGTGCCTCTGCACGGTCTCTTCGCGCAATCCTGGCGCGCTTGAAGCATCTCTCGATCGAGTGCTCATCCTTCTGACAGAAGGTGCAGTGGTACTTCACCTTCTGAGAGGTGGAAGTAGCACGAAGAGGCTTCGCCTTCTGAGAGGCCGAAGCAACAGGTGGAATCACCTTGCTGTCAGAGATCCCTTGGACAAAGCCCGCTGATTTGAATTTAACCTCATCAGATCTGGGCTCAACCTCGATCACACCTCCTACGATGGGTCAGAGAATAGCAGGTGGATGCTTCCTCATATCCTCATAAAAATCATATCCTAGACCTTGATTGAACTTGCAAATCTTGGAATGGTCTAGAATAAGATTAAGCTTCTTCTTGCCGCCTACAAATCTCTCGAGAGTGTTCATAAGGTACTGACACTCCCGAAAGAGAGAGGTGCAAGAAGAGCAGGGAGAAGAAGAGACAGCAGAAGGTAAGGGAGCAGAAGAAGAACCAACAGTAGAGGAAGGAATGGCTTGTGCACGCACAGCCGACTCTGAGGGGACAGTCCTACTACTAGCAGGTTGGTTCGCGTCTCTAGGCGTCTCGCCCTTACCCTGGGGCTTCTCCCCCACACCATCAATCACATCACAACCAGATTGTGGCTTCTCTAGTAAATCCTTAGTTAGCTTCACACATTTGTCATTCAATGCAACGAGTTCAAGTTTTAGTTTATCACAATTAATGCATGGTGAGCTAACAGGATCCTTAGTCGCATACTGAGCCATTTTCTTGTTGTTGTCAATCATTTCTTGAAACTGTTTTGAGACAGATTCAAGTTCAGCAGTTAACTTGGGACAGTTCAAACATGAATCAATAGGCTTAAGTAAAGAAGCATGCAACTCAGCAATTTTGTGATCTGCCTGTTTTAGGTTCATCTTTAAATTATTGCAATTTTCACAAGAATCGGGCAGATCAAGGAGCATGGCATAAGGTCCTCTAGCAGCATTGTCCTTAACCTCACATGAGGTGGGAGAAGTAGTCTCATCAGTAGTAAGTAGGGTAACAGCCATCCTACTCAACTCTAACTCAGCAAGCAGACTAACATTCTCCACCTTAACAATATCAAGCTCGGAGGACACACTATCATGCGAGGTCCTTAACTTCTCCAAATCACCCAACAAAGCAGAGCATGTATCACAATCATCACTAGGAGGAGCAGATGTAATAGCAATAATCTCTAGTGACAATCTATCTACTTCCTTCTCTAACTCGGTACACTTAGCCCTAGCTCTAGCATGAAAGCCACCTAGCTTAAGGAAAGCATGATTAAGCTGGTCGTATGTGGGGCATACCTCGTCCGAGTCGGAGTACAGCTCGCTATCGCTCAGTTCGCCTTCGTGGGCCATGAAGCACATGCCGGAGAAGTCGTCGCCGCCATCCTTGGGCTCTTGGTCACCTGTCCCGTCGTCGTCGCTCCATCCCTCCACCTCGCTGAGGTCGAGGTCGTCGAAGGCGGTGAGTACGCGGTGGAAGAGCTTCTTGGCCTTCCCGAAGTTGCGGAACTTCTTCTTTCCCGGCGTCTGAGCTGGAGGCTTCTTGTTGCGGTTCTTGTCGGTGTAGTCGATCTTGCCCGAACCGCCGTAGTCGTTCTTGCCTTTCTCCAGCTTGGGGCAGTTTGCCCGAATGTGGTTGGGGCCACCACACTCGAAGCAAATCACGGGTCCTCCTCTCTTTCTGTCCCTCCTCCCCTTGTAAGCATGGGAGAGTCTTCGAGCAAGGAGGGCCAGTTGATCATCCGCAAGCTGCTCTAACTGATCATCAGTTATTTCACAGAGAGCAGCAAGGGAGAAACCGCAAGAAGAATCCGAAGAGGGCCCGGAAGAAGAAACGGGATCGGTGACCAAAGCCATCGACTGTGACTTCGACCTTCGAGAGACAACGTCAATCTTGTGAGTCTTGAGGCGCGAGTACAGCGCGTCAAGAGTCAGGGTCGAGAGGTCTGTCGTGTCTTTGATGGTGGTCACTTTCATCTCCCAGACACGAAGATCGAGTGCCGCGAGCATTTGGCGAGCGTTATCCGAGTCGGGGTATGTAAGACCGACCGCTCGGAGGTTGCTCAAGATTTTGTGAAATCGCGAAAAGCACTCATCCAGGGACTCTCCAGCAAGCATCTCGAATTTGTTGTATTCGCGCTTGAACTGGTCCTGTCGAACTGTCTTAATCTGGGTGGTGCCCTCATGATATGCATCGAGGGTCACCCAGATGTCGTAAGCGGACGACAGGTGAGAGATGCGATCGAACTCGCTTCTACTCAAGCCCTGGATAATGATGTTCCTTGCCTTCGCATTTGCCTCAACATCGGGCATGTTTGCCACATTGATGTTCTCATCGGCAGGAACAACAAATCTGACCTTCACCTTCCGCCAAATGGCATACCCCTGAGCCTGGATGTATGTTTCCATTCGGCTCTTCCAGAAGGGGTAATCCAGGCCATCAAAAACGAGAGGCTTGGTCGAGTACTTGTCCGTCGCCATGGCTCTTGAGACCGGTTAAGATCTATTGAAAAGAGCTAACCGGCTCTGATACCAAATGAAGGACCGAAATGGCGACAGAGTGGGGGGGGAGGAGCCCTTTGAAATTTCCCAAGAACTCAGACAACCTTACTTCTCCAATAGCCACTGAGCTATGAGGTCTCGAGTTTAAAAGCTTACTGGGAGACCGACCCCAGTCAAGAGCTTACCCGAACCTACAAAAGAAAGAGAACTTCTCTGAATCGACTCTTGCTCTCAGAAAAGAACTGGCCAAGTGGCCTTGAGACAAATTCCCAGTTCTGAGCAAGTCGAAACACTCCAAAACGAAAGCAGACTCACGAAGGAGAGAAGCGAGAAAAGGATAGCATGAAGAACAAGCTCTCAAAACAGATAGCAAACAAAACAATCACAACAACTCATAACGACAGAAATCAACTTGAGGAAGAGAGATGAATGATTGATCATGGAGGTTTCTACAGCCACTCCATCGGAGGTACAAGAGCAACCGTGCTCTACCCAGAGACAACTTCACACAAATAGAGACGAAAAATTCAGAGTGACTTGGGAACAACCTCACCGAGCACTCGAGCTCTACCCTCTCTATTTATAGCCTTCTGCTACCGGGGGGAACCCGTAAACCCCCACCTAACACCGGGTTTACCACTCTCTTTACCAACTAGCGAAAATAAGCTTCCAGTGCTTTACCCGTTAAACCCAACGGCTCCACTGCTTTGCCCGTTAGCGCCAACAACTCCTGTGCATTGGCAGAGACACAGCTTCCCTTTGCAGCTTTCCGCATTTTGGCATTTCTCCAAAATGCCATCCCTCTGCCTTCCCGGAAGCTTCCTCCGCCTTGTCGCTCAAGTCTTGCAACCACCTCACAGACCTCGTCGTCTTTGGCATCTCCCGGCCGCTCACGACCTCAGCACCCCCGTGCCTAGTCTCGACCATCCATGCCTCACCACGACTAGTCTCAAAGTCCTGCAAGCCATCACAGACAAGAGAACATTCATAGCACCGCACAAAATATTGCTGTCAATTAATCAGTACAAGTTCACAGCACAACACCTGGTCGTAAACCTCCTACGACCAGTCGAATGGACAGTTCATGAAGAGTCAGTAGCCTATGACCACCCGCTAGGCTGCTACGACCACCAAGATACAAGCTACGATCATCGGTAACTTGCTACGACCACCCACAACTCGCTACGGCTTTAACGCTCAAAGTTTACGACTTCAACCCAAGTCGTTACGACCGATCGAAAAGATAAACCAACAAATGCACAAGGTCCCTGACTTCATCACAAAGCCCTACGACCAATTCCCAGCTCAAATGGTCAAGTCTGCAGGTCATACGACCGATTCCCATGTGTCTACGACTATGTTCAAACATCTCGGCACAACCGACCGCCTACGAGAGATTCCGACCGTTACCGAGCACTTCGGACCGAGTCCCACTGCGTTCGGACCGTGTCCGATCGCTCCTCACGCCCGTCCGACTGCATACGACCACTTACCGTGTGATTGAACCACCTTTCGACCACGTTCATCGCTTCCCATAGTGGTCGAACCACGTTCAAACCACGTACGACTTGTTTCATCGTGGTCGAAACCCTTTCGACCACTTACGACTGAGTTCCAAGCCAGTCGATCGCGTTCGACCGCAACCGACTGAGTCCGACCCGACCCGACCTCGTTCGACCGCTTCACAACATGGTCGAACTCTGCCGACTTCTTACGAGGTCGTAGACTTGAGCGCCGACTTCGACTGCAGCTCTCGATAACGTGGTCGTAGGCCATCGACTTCCCAACGTGGTCGTAGGCCGTCGACTTCCCAACGTGGTCGCATACCCGAGCGCTGAAGCACGTTACAACGTGGTCGTACACTATCTGGCAAGCTTTCGACCACGGCCAAATGCTACGATTTAGCAGGAAAGCGCCTGATGAAGTCGTAAACGACTCGGCTGGCTCCCGATGCTTGACAACATGGTCGTAGACTGCCCGGCTGGGTTCCGACCACAGTCAAGCGTGGTCGTAAGGCTGCTGCTGCCTTCCGATCAGCAACAACGTAGTCGTAAACCCTTTTGACTACGTCCAAGTTACTTTGAAGTGGTCGTAAACCTTCGGTTGGCCTTCGACTACGGCCAACGAGGTCGTAAAGCTATCTGTCAACCTCCGACCATGGCCAATGTGGTCATAGAGGCTTTCGACAACAGCCAATGAGGTCGTAAACGTGGTTTCTGGCTTCCGACCGCTGACAGTGTGGTCGTAAACAGCTCGACTGGCTTCCGACCACGGCCAACACGGTTGTACTCTCTTCTGGTGCCCTTCGACCACGGCCAGTGTGGTCGTAAACCACTCGGGAGACCAGCGACCACGCTCAAGGTGGTCGTACACGCCCCAACCGTGGTCGTAAATGGTGCGCACCGCTTCCGACCATGGACAAATTGCGTTGCAGAGGTCGTAATCGGTCCAGCTGGCTTTTGACCATGTGCCAAGAGGTCGTAACACTTCTAGCCACTCTAGACAACAGATAGTGTGGTCGTAAGGCTATTGCCAAGCTGGTCGAAAAGGCTTAGAACCCAATAGAGAGACCCATTCTCCTCTCAAACCTCAAAAACCAAACTCAATCTTTCTATATCAAGAGTCAATTACTCATCACAACCATGGGGTGACCTCCACATGGTCTCTCATAAATATTGTGGTGATAATAAAGCATCGTGTATGTCGCATTGGATCAACTCGCCAAGCTTGCACTTACACAAGTTGCAATACATGTATCGGACGCCACCGTCAATGTCAATTTCCACCTTGGCCGAGATCACCACCAGACGTGGCTCCGGCGCTCGTCACCGACGACAAAGACAAACACGGCATGACGTACGAGTCGAACCCTTCGCTCTGCATGAGCGCCGCCGTGCTGAAGGACTTCAGCTCCGTGGGTGTCAACTCCGGCAGCGGCGCATCGCCGTCGAGGTACTGCATGGCTTGTCGCATGGTAGGCCTTTCTTGGGCAATCGGGTGCGAGCACAAAAGCCCAAGCTTTAGCACCAAGCATGCCTCGTAGGCATTGTAGTTGCCATGGAGCCTCGTGTCCACCGTCTTGGCTAGTAATCCGTTCTGCCAGTGCTCAATGACCCAATCGACTAGCATTTGCTGGTTATCTTGCGCCTTGTTGTTGATTGGCCTTCGCCCACAGGTGACTTCGAGCAGGAATATGCCGAAGGCAAATATGTCGGTGAGTGGCGATGCCTTGCCCGTGAATACTAGCTCAGGCGCCAGGTATCCCATTGTGCCAACTAGGTGTGTGGTCTGCGGGTCTGTGCCATGATCGTACAACCTTGATAGGCCAAAGTCACCTAGCCGTCCATTCATTTCACTGTCAAGAAGCACGTTGCTTGCCTTGATGTCTCGATGGATTACAACCTTTTCCCACTTCTCATGGAGGTAGAGTAAGCCAGTAGCGACGCCTTTGATGATATGGAATCTTTGTGCCCAATCCAACGTAGGCTCACTCTCTCCACAATGCAAGTACTTATCGAGGCTACCGTTCGACATGTAGTCATAGACCAAAAGGAGTTCACCTTTCCTCCTGCAGTAACCGAGTAACTGCACAAGGTTGCGATGTCGAAGCCGGCCGATGCTGACAACCTCAGCAATGAACTCCTTCATTCCTTGCCTCGACTCATGGGACACCCTCTTCACAGCGACCTCTAATCTAGACACAGGAAGCATCCCTCTGAACACCTTGCCAAATCCTCCGGCACCTAGCAGGCGCTTATTGCTGAATCCTTCGGTAGAATCAAACAAATCCTTGTACGAGAAACGGTGTGGCCCAAACTCAACCTCCCAGTCTTCCCGGAGCTCAGCATACCTCCATCGCCTCCGCACAAACAGAGCGAGGACGACTGCGACGACAGAGATGAATACCGCAGTTGCCACTGGCAATACGATCTCCAGGATCATGGGATGACTAGCCTTGGCGCCAAGACGTGGAAGCCTTGGCAGCTTGGTGATGTCGATGTTTGGAGCAGGACCGTTCATCCCGAAGCTCCAGCCAAGCACACAGTGCCGTGTGTTGGGTACACCACCAGTTGCGGCCGAGAAGCCAATGTATGCTGGATCTGCGAGCATTGTTGAGAGGTTGTAGGTGACTGACATCAGTGGCCTCACGGGTTTGTCCACTTTGAGGGGAGCCAAGGTGATGTTGATTTGTGTTGCCTCCCCATCGTAGTCGACCCACACTTGCATCACCTCATGGCTAACGAGGCCCAAGTTCTTGAAGACGCCACTCTTATCTTCATAGAAGCCAGCGTGTTTGGCTTTCGAAGAATGGAGACTGTTGATGTCGACGCCGACATGGTTGTCATCCATGTCCATGAACTCCTTGTTTTGGATGGTGTCGAGCTCGACGGCAAAGAAATGGTTGCTTGCGTTGCCACTGTTGTGGTCGTTGAGGAGGCCCAAGTACTGGGCCGGCAACGCATCGGAGAAATTCTTGCTTGCCGCTACGAGGAAGGCCATGCCGTCGGCACTCCGGTTGGTGTACTCCGAGAGGATGCTGAACACGAATGAGACTGAGAAAGACTGCACCGGGCCATTGGGCGACTTGCGGAAGTGCAACGGAGTTGGGTAGAATGCATGGCCTTTGGTATTATCAGCGCCGTTGGTGAGGTCGAGGAGCCCGTTCGGTGTGATCGTCGCGGGGCCGTCGAGGGTGAGGTTGGCGGCGTCGAAGCCGGAGAAGACAAATTGGTCGTCACTGGCGGCGGTGAAGGATGCAAGGTTAAGGCAAAGGAAGAGAAGTAGGCGCGTGTTGTGTTTCATGGCACGCAATGGAATGGCGACTAACGAGATGCAAGAACGAGGTATTTCACTGGCCATGCATGAACTGTGTACTGTGAAGCAGGACAAGCGTGGTTGGATTAATGGTCGGGGGGCTGACACCATGGCGCACGCCGCGAGTGAAGTCTCGCGGGCAGCGCCAGGATGGAGTAAGTGGCAGGGCTGCTTTGCTGAGAAAAATCTGAAGCTTCAGTCAGATCCTTTGTTTTGTTGCTTAAGGGTGGCTAGCGTCATTTTACTTCGGGAAATGCTATTCATACGCACGAAGGAACAGATATTAAAAAAATATTTTTATCAATATTTGATAAAAATCTCAAGCGGGAGTGATGAATCATGACCATGAAGTCTTCTTCAGAGATATGGACCACGCGAACCATTCTAGCCTCCATTTCTTCTTAATAGATCGTACCAGTCCCAATCTTTCAGACGTGTCATAAATACGACTAGCAGCGTAAGTGCGGCAACACGCCACGCTAGCTACCGTGTAGACGAAGTAAAAGAGATGATAATTTACAGGGAAGTTTTTTTAAAAAAATCGAGGACATATGTATAATTTTGGAAAAACCGAAGGCTTTTTCCGTAAAAAACTGAGGACCTATAGTAACTACACGAGGACACGTACGTAATTTTAGAAAACTATAGGGTGCTATCTTGCAAAAGGATACGCAATTTCGGTGAAGTGGAGGGGGTTTTTGGAAAAAAACGTGGTAGGGACTTTTTTGCAAGAACCAAGAACCTTTACGCTATTTTCGAAAACTCGTGGGCCTTTTCACAAAAAAAGATGACGTGGCGTGATGTAGGCCAGAACTCCCCTGGCTATATGTACCACTCAAGAAAAAAAAATTTAATAAATAAATAAATAAAATAAAAGTAACCCTAGTCTAAACATGGCCTTAAAAAGGGGACATCTCTTCTCTCTTTCCGTGTGTGCCTTTTCCAGATCCAGGTTTTTAATCTAATCTCTCTCTCTCTCTCACGTTGTCGTGCGGCTGCTTGGGGGGGCGCTGGTGGCGGTGCCGGTCGGCACGGTGGCTCATGCGCGCACATGCGCCCACGCGGCACGCATGCGCACACGGCCGCCATGGCATGGCGGCGGCTCGCGCGTCGGCGGCAATCAGGGTTGGCGGCCGGCTGGCACATGCCGGCGGCGCCCGTGCCGCATGCACGCTCGCTTGCACGTGCACATGCCGTGTGCACGGCTTCGCCTACGGCGACCGGTGGCCGGGGGTAGCGGCACGGCCGAACACACGTTCGCGCGGTCATTTGGCCGTTCGCACAGCTGAACGCTCGTTCACGCGGCCGAACCACGTTTCGTTTGATCGAACGGCCATTCGCGTGGTCAAACGTGTTTTCGTGCGGGCGAACGGCTATTCGCTTGGCTGAACGGCCGTTTCTTTTCCAATCAATAATCTCCTGTCGTTCCTTTATCAATTCGTCGTATCTGATCGGTTGTCTACGTTACCATCTTGTAGGTTCTCACGCAGCTGTGGAGAGAGCAACTAGGCAGTTGCGCATCTCAGACCCATCATGCAGCGTGTCCGTCGAGCATGCTCAAGGCAAGTACCTCGCGGTTGTAACCTGTTTCTTTTGCATGTCTATGTCACATGATTACCTGTTGCCTTAGCGTGGTTTCTAATTATTACACTTTATTGATTGCCTGTGGTAGGTTGTTGTAGCCTTAGTAGATTCTGAATATGATGAGTTAGTCAGTATTAAATGCTTGTAATTAGTATAATGTTAACCATAGAATTTATGTGTGGTTAGGGATGTAAATAGACGTCTAAATGGGTATTAGTGTTGCGAATAATCATGCTCAAACTTAAGGTTAACCACTAGTAATCTTTAATACTGGGCGGTCATTGATATGTCTTGCTTCTGTGAATCTTAACTGTTGATGTTGATTGTGAGCTGTAGTTGATTTAGTTGTTGTACATGAACTTGACTAATAATCACTTATCACCTAATAAAAAATGGTATGATTGACAACCCTTGTGTGACTCCGGTTAGTATCCTCTCTATCGACAGATCTTGTTCCCATCACCTTGTATCACAAACCTGTCTCTCCGGTCTCATTGTACTAAACCATTACTCTCATAACTTTACCTTAACTCATTCACGACTTTCCAATTTCATCATGGATAATTCGCTAAATAAAGAACTAAAGGTTATCAAGCCGGGACTACCCACATATAGAGAAGATTTCCACCCAACCTGGTAACGTACGGGGGCCTGTACATTCTCTTATATAGGATATTATACCCCGTCGGCGGTTATACAGTCGAGGACAAGGATGTGTCTGGCTATTCTCGTATAACTGGGTATGTGGGATGAGGTCGCCGGCACCTTTACTATAACTTGCTATTACTTGTCACATAACAGCTATTTCTAATTACACAGTCTCTATGATGTCCGTCTCCTATCTATGACAGTATTTCCGATATTAGTTGTTCGTTGCTTTTATCTTGTGTCCATTGCTTCGTTGCTTTTATCTTGTGTCCATTGCTTACTTGAGATGCTTGTCCCTTATTTCATGTGGTTGCATTACCTGTCTTTACTCTTTGTGTTGCGATCGTTGTTGGGTACTTGCTGAGATTTTCAAATCTCACCTTGCTCTTTCCCTTTTCAGGTAAAAGGGCAGTGGATTGATAGCAACATGCATGGGTGGGAGCGCTCGAGTTTCAACACTGTGGCTTGCCACTACTTTTGCCATTTACTTTATTTGTCACTTGATTAGAAATGGACCGGTCCCATATTTCAAACACTATTTCAGCTTCCGTTGATTATTCTAATAAAGTACTTTAAAAGTTTCAATTTATGTATAAATTCTATCATTGTCTTTTATTATTTCACTTTATGTTTGGCGATGACGTTCCATAGTAGTATCTCAGTTTGGCTGTATGTGGGGTGCTACACTTTAATATAGTGATGATTTGTGTCAATGCCAGACTTTGGTTTCAGTTCCCATCATGATCCCGTCAGCTCCCTAGATAAATAGCAATTGCGTTCTAGCAAAAAAAAAAACTAGCAATTGCACACAAAATACATACTAAAAGTGATATACCGTATTGGTTTCTCCTCACACCCAATTATATATGTATTGTATAATTTGCTTGTTAATTGGGCTAAAGATCACCAACAAATTATTATTTCAGTTTTACAAATTATAAGGAGACATTTTTTAAACATAAGTTAAATTTCCCAGCCGCTAGTTATACGTGCTTTAAGATTACTGGTGCTATATAGATTAATTTTGACAGAAGTTCTCAAAATTAAGGATGACTTCTTTTCCAAGGAGCTAGATAGAGATGGTACAATATGCATTTGAAATTGTTTACAACATAAATATAAGCTTGTAACTTGTAAGATTATGTAATGGTAACTCCATGTGAGTGGTGAATATTTAATATTGACCACCACTTGGTGCAACTCGTTACTTGAACCTTCTCTTCAATATTTTTTGTCTTTCTATGTTTGAGCTCAACCATCTCACCTAGCATATTTAACCATTCTAGACGTTGGCTTGTCCATGAGCATAGTCCCGATCTTCGTTATTGATCATAGTTGATTTGAAGCTTCTCTGGAAATCCGAAGGTAAAGAAATTATTTTTAAGCACAAATTATTCACAACTTAAACCATGTTTGCTCAAACTTGGCTCATGCAACATGAATACATAGACTTATAGTCAAAATACCAAATGTACGATCAATTTCCCAAATTTCAGAACTCATCGCGAAATCGGAGGATGGCAGGTCTGACCACTCATGCGGAGCAAGTAAGACCGATTTGGCCGCCTGTCTGATCGCTTAGCCAAGCTACTCAGATTGATTTCACTGGCCGATCCGACCGCTCGGTCTAGCCAATTAGACAGTCAGAAGCTGAACAGCAGATAGAAATCAAATTATTTGCAAATTTAAATTTTAACTCCATAAATATTGATAATGATTCATCACAAATAATTTTGAACCATCTCGTATGGTCTCTCAATATACCTATTAATAATCCTGAACCTTTTCGTATGATTTCTCCGTATACCTATTAAGTCTCGCACTCTCTGTCTATCACTCTACTAGCATTATTTTCTTCCCTGCATATGGGTCGATCGATCCCTAGTGGTCGTACTAATTAATGGCGAGAAGGTGACAGTATTGGGATTCAGTGGCTGTTTGAATTTTCTCAAACGCGTGTTGGACTTTCTTCTCAAACGCGTGCTGTTTGAATTGTCTGTAATGGAGGGCGACGTACTGTGGTTATCTGTTTTCCCACGGAAGGCAGAGGCCGGAGATGTAAACTCATCTCCTTAGTCCAAAAAAATGTTTATCTTAACTTTCAATGTGGAAATAATTAATACATATTTGGACTCAGGCCGGAGTGATGAACCATGACCATGCAGAAGTCTTCTTCAGAGATATGGACCACGCGAACCATTCTAGCCTCCAATTCTTCGTATTTGAATCTCAGTAGATCGTACTAGTACCAATCTTTCAGACGTGCATGAATACGATGTGTCATGCCAGACTTTGGTTTCAGTTCCCATCACGATCCGGTCAGCTCCCTAGATAATAAATTGGGGGATGACTCGCGTTCAAAGGACATGTATAATAGTATGTTTCTTAAAGTTGTTTCTGTAACTTTCGTCTCATATAAAAAACAGTATTACAAATAATCTTTTTAATAGTAAATTATTTCTCTAACTATTTTATATTATTTTTACCGTAACGTCTTACCCCACACCTTCTTACTATTTATATTGGTTTGCGGATTCAAATCATTTCCTGTATAACAGACAATATATTATCTCTACTCACCTATTCTCTTCTTCATATACGATTTTACTCATTTAATATAGGTAAGAGACAGCTAAGATAACACTATTGGAGATACCTAAAAAATAGCAATTGCGTTCTAGCAAAAATAAAACTAGCAATTGCACACAAAATACATACTAAAAGTGATATACCGTATTGGTTTCCCTTCACACCCAATTATGTATGTATAATTGTCCAATCTTATAGTATACTAGTATAATTTGCTTCGTTAATTGGGCTAAAGATTACCAACGAATTATTATCTCAGTTTTACAAATTATAAGGGGACATTTTTTAAACATAAGTTAAATTTCCTAGCCGCTAGCTATCCGTGTTTAAAGATCACTAGCGCTATAGAGATAAATTTTGACAGAAGTTCTCAAAATTAAGAATGACTTCTTTTCCAAGGAGCTAGATAGAGATGGCACAATATCTATTTGAAATTGTTTACAACACGGTAAAAACTGTTATGCACTCATCCTTACGGTCTACTTATCGTGCAATCAAACTAAAAATATCGCAAAAACTCTCAAAAATTTCTGGATGTACTTCATTGTTTACTCCACCTATGTATAAAATTTCAAGTTTAAATTCATTCTATGTTAAGAGTGTTTGATGAGTTTTTATACAAATGTTTTTAAGTTAAAGCAAGTGTCGAGGTGTATGTTTGGGAAGGAAGCTTCGATACGTGCATATGCTATCCAAGATTCAAATTACTTAAGTCCGGGTCATGAAACGACACGTGACCTGGTTCCCAAACTGTTGGTGCACGATCGACGCATTGCGCCTCATATGGCTGCAAGTCCAGGCCGACCAGGAAACATATGTGCCAAGATCATCCCCAAGTTCGTGGGTCATCGACCACGTTGTGTCAACCATGTTGCTGTGACAATCATGCTGATACGACCACGTCTTCGATCACATGGGGTGTCGAGCATAGCCTTTGATCATGTTGTATCGACTACATTGTGTTGACTGGCTGTTACGACCATATCGTTTCGACTACACTGTGTCGACCGATTATTACGACCACGTTGTGTCAACCATTGCTCTAACCACAGCACATCCTTCTCAGTCTTTCGATCAGTTGCGACACCGTGCCTCACACAACCGCATGACTCGACCAATTGCAGGGCGTATGGCCGATTTATGGCAACCTATGCACTAGAATGGAAGGCAAAGATTGATTCTGGGTGTATCGTCGTCACGATGGAAAGATGATCGCACAGTGTCCCCATCCGATGAAAGTAATTCTTAACAAATAATTTGATATGGAAAGTAGAGTTTTAGAAGGAAACTAATTTGTAGTCGATCAAGAATCTTATCTCAATTTAAACGGCATGATCAGCATCGTGTGGGAGCTGCGTAACGAGGCCCATGGCCCTTACCCACGCCTATAAAAGGGGGAGGGACGGACATATCCCAGACACACGGAGGAGCCTACGATAGAAGACAGACAGGGAGGCATGCTGATAGAGTGCGGCAGTAGCAGGACAGCCGTCAATGCCTGTGGTCACTACCGATAAAGCTATCATGGAAGCGCTCAGGAGCTCACCGTTGAGTAACCTTTGGTGGCAACGACGGGCTGGCAAGTTCGTCGTCGTCTCACCGAATTTGAGGCATGAAGTCTTCCCACTCTTGAATGTAGCGCGCGCCCCGGGGCATAGGCGCTTTCGATCACTTGCGATGCACAGTCGCTTTCAACCACCTTCGGGACACAGGCGCTTCGATCACCTATGATGCTCGGGTGCTTTTGTCCGCCTTCAATGCCCAGATGTTTTTTACCGTCTTCAATATTCAAGACTTCTTTGACCACCCACTGGGCCCGATCGCCATTGACCACCCACAGCACTGGGACACCTTCGACAACCCATGTGGTACAGTAGTCATGCGAGTACAACTACGAGCACGGCGCTACAGTCTCTCTTCGGCCGAGGCTGCTACAGTGTTCTATGACTACGACTTCGACCATGGTGGTTTTCGACCACGGACATCTTCCAATGAGTTTCAATCACGCTAGCTTACAGACTACTTTTGATGGGTTTCGACCACAGTGGGTTTCGACCTCGAACATTTTTCGATGGGTTTTAACCACACTGGCTTTTGACCATGGACTACATCTGATGGGTTTTGACCACAGTGGGTTTTGACCACGCACATTCTTCCAATGGGTTTCAACCATAGTGGGTTTCGATAAGGACGTATTGCCGATGGGTTTTAACCATTGTGGGTTTCAATCACGGACATCTTCCGATGGGTTTCGACCACGCTGGCTTTCGACCACATACTACTTTTGATGGGTTTCAACCACAGTGGGTTTCGACCACGAATATTTTTCCGATGGGTTTCAACCACAGGGTGTTTCGACCATGGACATTTTTTCGATAGGTTTCGAACACGTTGGCTTTCGACCATGGAGTACTTCTGATGGGTTTCGACCACAGACATTTTTACGATGGGTTTCGACCACACTGGGTTTTGACCACGGACTACTTTTGATAGGTTTTGACCACAGACAACATCCGATGGGTTTCGATCACGTTGGCTTTCGGCCAGGGACGGCTTCCGTTGGATTCCAACCACGGAGGCTTTCGGCCACTGGCTATTCTAATAGTTGGATGGTTTCTGACTTCCGGCTACTGCGATGCCCAATGGCCTTCGACTACCGGCTATTTTCGATTACTGATGGCTTCCAGCTTTCGACTACTACTTCCAGGTGCCGATGGTTACTAGCTCTCAACTACAACCACTCTCGAGTGCCGATGGCTTTCTGGCTTTCGAGGAGTCTTCTACAGCGATCGTTTTCGATAGTGTTGATACTGGACCGAGGCGTTCTGCTCTATTAAAACCCCATCATCCGAATTAAGTATGTCTACAACACTAATTCTACTATTGTATCATCAGAACAGTCATGCTCAGCGTGAATCATGCGCACCTTTTATCACCTTAAATTTTTGTGTCGTTTGATACCGACGAGGTCGAGCGGCATAGGTGGGCATGACAAATGCAAGGGCTACATTATCAATAGCCCCATAGACCGATGATGCTATGGATCATGCCAACGCTCATATCTATATCAACTATTCATCACATGTATGGAGAACATGAAGCGAAGACTGAAGAAGACGACCAATGCACAGCCTAATCAAAGGTATTCTGTGGGTTTACCCTACGGATATAATTAACCAAAAGCCTTCCGAGGCCCCGAAAACCAGGACACTATATCGTCTATGTCAGATTTGCTACGCAAAGCAGACTACGAAGCGCATATATATAAAGGGAACTTGTAATTTTGTCTTCTCAAGTGAATGAATAAAATACATGTGTTCCCTACTTTTGTTATGTTTACCTATTTTTGTGTACTTTAGTACACTGGCACGTCCGCACCTTATACCTCGGGGCAAGAAATTCGTGAGCGATTTCTCACATCAAACAAAGAGTACCAAAAAAGAGAAAATTCTGACAAATTTGAACTCTTAATATTTGTCAGATTTTTC
Organism: Dendrocalamus latiflorus; assembly: GCA_017311315.1. Lineage (NCBI taxonomy): Eukaryota > Viridiplantae > Streptophyta > Magnoliopsida > Poales > Poaceae > Dendrocalamus > Dendrocalamus latiflorus. The sequence goes on from CM029643.1 coordinate 31,022,345, forward strand.
TCTTTTTATTGCTCTTAATATAAAATAAATTTAAACTTGAAATTTTATACATAGATAGAGCAAGTTTAGAAATACATATAATTTTTTTGATATTTTTTTAGTTTGAGTGTATCCGTAAAGTGGGTGCATAGCCGTTTTTGCCTTACAACATATATATACAAGCTTTTATAGCTTTTGTATCTAGGGTTATATATATCTAGTAAAACTATCTACTTGTGTTATCAAGTGAACTCTTTATTTAAAAATAGGGGTAGGAGCTCTGCCATTCACTTCAAATTAAGAGAGGAGATGTGCATTAGATCGAACCTAAGGTTCAAACCTTGGCGGGCAGGAGCGTTAGACAACATCGCTAGCACTCGACTATTGACAGTTCCTCTTGTGGATTATAATTGGATCGATGTGGTTTGAATTACGTAGATCGCATGTATTGAGTATTTGTCCAACACAAATAGCAATACCCGTCCACACAAGAAGCAAACTTGGTAAGAAGTATAGGGTATCAACATCTAACTGCACTGATAATGTATTCCTTAGGGCACCCGGCACCCCATGGATGGGTGTGTGTGTATACAGGGCATCATGCTACATAACTAAGACTTTCCGTATATGATTGAGACTTTCTATTCATAATTAAGACTTTTCATCCTGATATATTATATATAGGAAGCACTCAATAACTTGAAAGAGCACACATGTCATCTTCCACCCGAGAGATCGGACACTGTGCCAAAGCTCCTCGTCTCCAGTGACGGAAACGACATAAATGAGTTGGGAGCTCTATTCTGCATCAAGTTCAACATACCAAAGCCTGGGTGTGTTGAAATTGTTTCTGGTAGTGGCATGTCTCCATTGAGATATTTCATCACTTGCCGCATGTTGGGCCTTGAATTGGCAGATGGATGCGAGCATAGTAATCCAAGTTTTAGTACTAAACTTGCTTCGTCAACATCATAGGCACCTTGGAGCTTGATATCAACAGTGTCAGTGAGTGATCCTTTGTGCCAATGCTCAAGTACCCAATCAACCAACGTCAGTTGGATGCCTTGCGCATTTCGCTTGATAGGAATCTGTCCACATGTGACCTCTAGAGTTAACATGCCAAAAGAATATACATCAGCAAGTGGGGTTGCCTTGCCAGTCAATGCTAGCTCTGGAGCTAGGTATCCTATTGTGCCAACCACGTGCGTGGTTTGTGGATCGTCTCCATGATCATATAACCTTGAAAGGCCAAAATCACCTAGTTTTCCATTCATCTCGTTGTCGAGGAGCACATTACTTGGCTTCACATCTCGGTGGACCACAACTTTCTCCCACTCTTCATGGAGGTGAAGCAAACCCGATGCGATGTCTTTGATGATGTGAAATCTTTGAGCCCAATCCAAAGTTGGCTTACCCTCTTTGCAATGCAAATACTTGTCGAGGCTTCCATTTGGCATATAGTCATACACTAAAAGCAATTCCCCTTTACGACGGCAGTACCCGAGCAAGCGCACGAGATTGCGGTGTTGGAGGTGGCCTATGCTAACAATCTCCGCGATAAATTGCTTCATGCCTTGCTTCGAGCCATGTGATATCCTCTTCACAGCAATCTCCTGTTCAGACACTGGAAGCATTCCTTTGTATACCCTTCCAAACCCTCCTGCACCTAGCAAATTCTTGTTTTGAAATCCTCCTGTCGCACGGAACAAGTCCTTGTATGAGAAGCGTTGTGGACCAAACTCGATCTCCCAGTCTTCCTTCAGCTCAGCATACCTCATGTGCCTCCGCACAAGTAGAAAAATAGCAATGCCCATAGCCATAAGGAATACAGCAGTTGCTATTGGCAAGATGATTTCCAATACCTTGGATATATCAGGCTTCAGGCGAACATGAGGCAGCTTTGGCAATTTGTCGACGTCGATGGCTGGAGCAGGTCCATTCATCCTGAAGCTCCACCCAAGCAAGTAGTGTTGCGCACTGGATGCGCCGCCTGTCGAAGAAGAGAAACCGATGTATGCTTGATCTGTAAGCACTAATGAGAGGTTACATGCGACAGAGAGCAATGGCCTCACAGGTTTGGCCATGTTAAGGGGAGCCATGGTCGCATCGATTTGTGTGGTTTCTCGATCGTAATCGACCCATACATGCATCGCCTTCTGGCTGCTGAGGGTCAAATTCTTGAACATGTCGTTCTTATCGTCATAGTAGCCGGCGGTGTAGGCTTTCACAGAGGTGAGGCTATTGATGTCAATTCCGACGTGGTTGTCGTTGATGTCATGGAAATCAATGCTTTGGACGGTGTCAAGCTCGACTGCAAAGATGTGGCTATTTGTGTTGTTGTTTGTCTGGTCATTGAAAAGGCCAAGGAATTGGGTTGAGAACGCTGATGAGAAGTCCTTGGTCGGTGCAACGAAGAAGGAGAGGCCATGGCCGCTCACGTCGGGGTGGAGAGGGACGATGCCGAACACGAAGGAGACGGAGAAGGATTGGACAGTGTCGTTAGGAAACTTGCGGAAGTGCAGCGGTGTCGGGTAGAAGGCGTGGCCTTTCAGCCGGACGGCGTCGTAGGTCAGCTCAACTAGGCCATTTGGAGTGACTCTGGCCGCGCCATCGAGCGTGAGGTTGGCACCAGCGAAGCCGGTGTAGATGAACTGGTGATCATCACCGGTGGCGATGGCTTTCAGGTTAAGGCCAAGGAAGAGGAGCGGCAGCAGCAAGGACATGGACTTCATGGCAGATATGACTGTAAGCTCAATCTAGCTAGCAGGCAGTGTATGGAGCTTGTGGTTTATAATTGTATTGCAATGGAGTGATGGAGCTAGGCAAGTTGTTGCCTAAGCATGCATTGTTGCCGGATTGAGTAACTAATACGAAATGTGAGAAATTGATCATCTGTCATCTGTCCACTGTTACCAAGAAATTTGCAAGCAATTCGCTCAAAAACGAAACCGACAGGCAAGTACTTTCTTTATTATTTTTGACAGAAAATCTACGTATAAATTTATGTGAACACCATTGGATGATGACTACCAGTTTGTAGTCCTTCCGTTCAAAAATATATTAAGCTTTTTCAGTGCGCTAAATGAAATATGGTTTTTTAGGTTTTGACTTTTGGTTTATAGTTTTTGAATTCTGTATATTTTTGAGATACAGTACGTAGAGAAACACAGTCACATACGATTTTAGCCGATATATCTGAATTTGATATAGTATCCACTATAATTTACTTGTAGACTTTATCTTAAAAAGATGAACCATTTAAAAACTATTTACTATATTATGAAGTAATAAATCAAAGGCAAAATGGAGCTCACCCCAGCCTCGAATGAAGTTCAATGATGCATGCGGTCAGACATTCACACCTTTGATCACTATTCATGTACAGAAAAAATGATTAGGTTGATCGTGTGAAATGGTACCCTACGTACGTCATATTCAAACTACAAGTTACCCTGTTTTGAACGGTGAATGTGAATGTGGCAACGTGTTTAACGGGGTACACAAATGATTTGAACGGTCCAAATTTCTTTTTTTGTTTTGCTCAGAAAAACAATCAATACCAGCTCAAATCTTGTCAAGATTTACTACGGTCAACTAAAAATATTTGGTCCAATGTTCTTGTGTTGGGCCTCTTCTTTTCAGATTCTAGAATACAGTTTTTCGATTTTTTCTACAGTAACTATCTTTTAAAAATAGTATCTTTTTAAGATAGAGTCTACAAATTAATTATAGTACATACTGTAGCGATTTTATTTATATTGACCAAAATCACACATGTTTCTGTTACTCCGTACTCTCACAAACAACCAAAAAACCATAAGTCACAGTTAAAAGTCATAAACCGGGACAAAAAAGAACATGCCCATTGGTTGGGTTCTTTTTGGTTTTGGTTTTGGCTTATCAATTCCTGCTACAATAATTAGCTTTTGAACGGTGCATCTTTTAAGGCGGGGTCTACAAGTAGATTGTATTAGTCACTGTATTGAGTTCAACTATACTGGTCAAATTCGTATACGACTATTTTCTCCACGTACTATCTCTCACAGATAACCAGAATTTAAAAACCATAAAATAAAAGTTAAAATCACAGTTTAAAAAACCCACCCAGCTCAACTAGTCAGGAAAAAAAAGGAAGGATCAGAAAAAAAAAATGGAAGGATGAAGTGAAGTATCTCCTTGGGCCTTGGCCATGCCCAAACATTTTATTTACAGTGCATTTGCTAGTTTGATTTGCGTGGGGGTGGCTGAACCACGCATCTACAGTGCATTCCGCCAGTCTCCGGTCTGAATTTCCAAATGTGTCGTTGTCTGCACTAGTACTGCTTTCTAGCGGTCAAAGCAGAGAATGGAATTCAGTGTGAATTTGTTGATTGTATTTACATGAGAGGTGGCTATCCAGTGAGATCGTGCGTGACCTAATACAGTGGTACATGGATTTTACACTAGTAGCAATTCAAGTACTTCACGCTACAGGAAAAAAAATAAAAATCGTCAGCCAAATTACTCCGAAGTGTATAAGTCAAGCAAGGAGAAAAACAGCACAGTGAGATTAATATATGTCATTCATGCGAACAAGGGAGATTAGTGTGTGTGTATATATGATATTGAAATCTATGGATAGTTTTCAAAGTGTTCTTCGTGGAATTTGAGAGTTCTTGTCTTTATTGTCCATTCCCCAGAATTGCTTAGATTGATCTACCGTCATCACTTTATTCCTATATCTCCTACATATTGGTTGTGTGGATTGATCTATTGTGAGGTCTGTGATTTGATTGTTATTATTGTGGTCTCGGTGTTTCGATATAAAGTTGTTATAATTTTAGATTAGATTGTTATTTTCGATTTATCTTCGTTCAACGCAACGTCTGTGACGGGGCACCCAATCAAATTGTCAGTCATGTCGTCACTGTATATTGTCTGCGGTGGAGAGAAAAGGGGGGGAAAAAGTCGGTGAAAAAAATGTAACCACGTTAACGAAGCAGGCCTGGTAATTGGCCGAAAGACGAATCGGACTGCAGCACAGTCGAACAATTTCGCCGACCACATGCCGGCCATCCGGGCCTGTGTGGATAATAATTGGCTGGTGCGGGCCGGAATGCATGGACTTTACTTGGGCTTCTTTGAGCCCGCCCTCTTTCTGGTTCCAGTGAGAACGAAAACAGATGATCTTTTTTCCCCCAAATGATCTGTTTTCGTTTTAGGGAAAAAAAGACGAGGAAGATGGGTAGATTGGTCATTTGTTGCTACTATCAGTTTATGCAGTAGTCTGATATCTGAAGCCCTGATTTTAATTTGGACTGTGATGAAAAAAATAACAAAGGAATAGCAATAGACAACAGAGGCCTCTGCTGCAATTTATTCTGTTACTATTGCAGGTCTAGCTAGTGTTGGCCGAGCTCTACTACATATTCTCTCTCTCTCCAGGGAATCCAATATTCCCTACTTGTATACATGCACACTGGGAGAACACACACACACAAACACCAAATGCCCAAAGCTACCTGTAAGCACCATAAATTAACGTTTATCTTCCTCCCGAGAGGCTGGAGATCGTGCCAAAGCTCGTCACCAGATCCGGATACGACACGACAGACGTATCAAACCCCCTTGTTCTGCATCATGGCCAGCACATCGAAGCTCAAGTCCGTCGGTGTCAGCTCAGGGAGCGGCGTCCCTAGTTTCAGCGAACGGGTGCGAGCACAGTATCCCTAGTTTCAGCACCAACCCGGCCTCGTCGGCGTCGTACTCGCCTCGGAGCATCGTGTCCACCGCCTCCATGAGCGATCCATTGCGCCAGTGCTGGAGCACCCAGTCGACCAGCGCCATCCGGCCGCCCTCGAGGAGGAATATGCCGAAGGCGAACACGTCTGTGAGAGGGGACGCCCTGCCCGTGCGTATCAGCTCCGGGGCTAAGTAACCCATGGTGCCGATGACGTGCGTGGTCTGTGAGTCAGTGTCATGGTCGTACAGCCTTGCCAAACCGAAGTCACCCAGTTGCCCGTTCATGTCTCTGTCGAGGAGCACGTTGCTTGCCTTGATGTCTCTGCGGACAACCACTTTCTCCCACCTCTCGTGCAGATAGAGCAAGCCGGACGCAACACCTTTGATGATTTGGAACCTTTGGGTCCAATCCAACATGTTGGCCCATATGTATGTGCACATGAATTTCTAAGTTAGTCCCACCTTGCTAGCTTAACTTGAGAAGCACTTACATATAAACCTAGGAGTTTCAATGGTAGCACCCCCAGTTAACCGTTTTGCGCGAAGCGAGAACGAAAGTGCAAGCGGTTTGCTACGTGTATATGGCCTATTTAGAATGTGGTTAGGTCTGAGCCGGTTTGGACCCTAGAGCGTTACAGATGGTATCAGAACTCTCGCGGTTACATGGGCGCGTGCGGGTCAAGTGTGCAGGCATATGGCGCATGGCGCGTGTGGGCCCGGAGTGGACACACGGCATGGCATATGTGCTGGCACTGAACGCACGGACATGTGCCAAAAGGGGAGATCCTTATCATTTGCCCCGGTGTGGGTATGTTGGTCCAACGAGAACGTCGGATCCTTTGAGGGGGTGTATGTGACACCCCGGCCCATGTTGTCCCATGTGTGTGTACACATGAATTTCTAGTTAGTCCCACCTTACTAGCTTACCTAGAGAAGCACTTACATATAAGCCTAGGAGTTCCAATGGTAGCACCCCCGGTTAACCGTTTTGCACGAAGCGAGAACGAAAGTGCAAACGGGTTGCTACATGTGTGTGCCCTATCCAGAATGTGGTTAGATCTGAGCCAGTTTGGACCCTAGGGCGTTACAGATGGTATCAGAACCGACTCTCGCGGTTACATGGGCGCGTGCCGGTCAGGGGTGCAGGCATATGGCGCATGGCGCGTGTGGGCTCGGAGTGGACACACGGCATGGCATATGTGCTGGCAGTACCAAGAGATGAGATCCTTATCATTTGCCCCGATATGGGTATGTTGGTCCGACGAGAACGTCGGATCCTTTGAGGAGGGTGTATGTGACACCCCCGGCCCATGTTGTCCCATGTGTGTGTACACATGAATTTTTGGGTTAGTCCCACCTTGCTAGCTTACCTTGAGAAGCACTTACATATAAGCCTAAGAATTCCAATGGTAGCACCCCCGGTTAACCGTTTTGCGTGAAGCGGGGACGAAAGTGCAAGCGGGTTGCTACGTGTGTGTGGCCTATCCAAAATGTGGTTAGGTCTGAGCCGGTTTGGACCCTAGGGCGTTACAGATGGTATCAGAGCCAACTCTCGCGGTTACATGGGCGCGTGCGGGTCAAGTGTGCAGGCATATGGCGCATGGCGCGTGTGGGCCCGGAGTGGACACACGGCATGGCATATGTGCTGGCACTGAACGCACGGACATGTGCCAAAAGGGGAGATCCTTATCATTTGCCCCGGTGTGGGTATGTTGGTCCGACGAGAACGTCGGGTCCTTTGAGGGGGTTGTATGTGACACCCCGGCCCATGTTGTCCCGTGTGTATGTACACATGAATTTTTGGGTTAGTCCCACCTTGCTAACTTACCTTAAGAAGCATTTACATATAAGTCTAGGAGTTCCAATGGTAGCACCCCCGATTAACCGTTTTGCGTGAAGCGAGGACGAAAGTGCAAGCGGGTTGCTACGTGTGTGTGGTCTACCCAAAATGTGGTTAGGTCTGAGCCGGTTTGGACCCTAGGGCATTACAGATGGATATCATGGAGACTGTGTATTAAAGATAGTTGTTATGTGACAAATTATAGAAAATTACAGTAAGTTATAGTAAGGATGCCGACGACCTTGCTGGTGCGTCCCAGCTCTGGACATGCTGGTATCCTATGGTGCCAACCACATGCGTGCTCTACGGGTCAGCACCATGGTCATACAATCTTGCGCGACCGAAATCGCCTAGCCGTCCGTTCATCTCGCTGTCGGGGAGCACGTTGCTGGCCTTGATGTCTCAGTGGACGACGACATTATCCCACTCCTCGTGAAGGTAGAGCAAACCAGACGAGATGTCCTTAATGATCTGAAACCTTCGAGCCCAATCCAGAGTCGGCTTGTTATCTTGGCCATGCAAGTACTTGTCGAGGCTTTCCATTTGCCATGTACTCGTACAGTCGTACACTAGGAGGAGCTCACCCTTTCGCCGGCAATAGCCGAGAAGCCACACCAGATTGCGGTGTTGGAGGCGGCCTAGGCTGATAACCTCGGCGATGAATTCCTTCATGCCCTGATTCGAGTCATGCGACATCCTCTTTGCTGCGATCTCCAGGTTGGAGATCGGAAGCACACCTTTGTACACTCGTCCAAAGCCTCCTACGCCGAGCAGGTGCCTGTTCTTGAATCCTTCCGTGGCGTGGTGCAGATCCTTGTAGGGGAATCGGTGCGGCCCGAACTCGACCTCCCAATCTTCCTGTAGTTCGCTGTACCTCAGTCGCCTACGCACGAGCAGAATGATGGCCGTGCCCAGAGCGAGGACGACTGCTGCAGATGCTATTGGGAGGGCAATTTGTAAGACGTGTTGGTTTCAGCCCAGGTTCAGAGATCACGCACAAGATGGAAGTTTTTCGGATGATGAACAGTAAAATTCAGAGAAAAACGTCGGAAGTTCAGAGTTCTCCCAAGAGAGGAACTGGGGCAAATTTCTCTGTTATTCTGTTAACTGCAAAAGTGCTAAACGTGCTGAATATAGTCTAACAAACTAGGAATCGTGCAGATTCACGATCCACAAATTTCGGATCTAAACGATCTCTCATAAATGCAGAAAACGGGAAAAGCTACAGAGAAGAAAATGAAATGCCAATAACTCTCTGAAACTGCAACGTGCTGTCTACCGTGTGACCTGGCCTCGCATCCTCCACGTCACCATGCCTGGAATAACAGCTCACAAGACGTTGGACCAAGCCTTCGGGCCCTCACGGGGTAGCTTTGGCAGCTTGGCGATGTCGATAGCCGGAGCTGGACCGCCCATGGCAAAGCTCCAGCCAAGCACGTAGTGTCGCGAGTTGAATGAGCCCGTCGCAGACGAGAAGCCGACGTATGCCGTGTCCGTGAGCACGACGATAGGTTGTAGATGGCCGAGATCAGAGGCTTGACAGGTTTGGCCACGCCGAGCGGAGCCAAGGTCACGTTGATCCGGTTGCTTCCGGCGTCGTAGTCGGCCCACACTTGCATCGCCTCGTGGCTTATCAGCGTCAGGTTTTTGAAGCCTCCGTTCTGGCCGTCGACGTAGTAGCCGGGGCTGCTGGCTTGCAAGGAGATGAGGCCGTTGATGTCGACGCCCACGTGGTTGAAGGCTACGGCCAAGGATCAAACTCACGCGCGGTATGAACACAACACACACGAGAGCAGATTTGAGTGCACACAAACACACAAGAGATTTTGGCGACGAACGCCGGCGACGACGCACGCCTTTTGGCTTTAAGTATTGTGACACACTACACTTAATAAACTGACAATTACACGACTTATGTAGCCTCACGTCCATGCACACAGCTAGCAGCCCAGCCAGGTCGCACGCATGACCACGAGCCACTCACTCATGCACGATCCACGCGTCTCACGCGCAAGAATCGCTCCTCCGAGCTGACCATCAGCCACGCCACAACGTGCTCCACTAATCCTGCATGCAGCTAACTAATTTGCCGCTAATCCTCTTATTCCTCAGACTCAGTCAGTTGCTACTTGTGCTGCAACATACGCATATGCCGATCACAAGCACTGACTAACTCTGCATGCAAAACTTGGACTAGCCACAGCCTACATGACACACACGTATGCATCTACCTGGAGGATCAACGTGAACATATCACGTGCCTATCTACATGCAACTCATGCAAGACCAAAAAATAATATGCAAGTCAGGATTAGTGCCAACAATGCCTCCCCTAATCTTGACTTGCATTATTCACGTACACTTCATCACAGGAGGCACGGCTTGTCGTCGGCCGTCGCGAGGAGCGCCGCCTCTTCCTTCTTCGGTTTGCGGCACTCGCTAGCAAAGTGCCCACGAACTCCGCAGTTGTAGCACTTGCCTTTCTTGCCATTCGACTTGCGCTCGCTATTGTCGGAGTCGCTGCTCGTGCCGTCGTCGTCGTCGCAGCCACGCCCGCCACTGCGGCCACCAGCAGCCTTGCCGTGACCACCACCACGGTTGTGGTTCTTCTTCACGCCGCTGCTTGGCTCGCCGCTCTTCTTTTCTTTGAGTGAGAGACTCTCCCACTGTGCACGTGTGAGCAACAAATGCTCACCCTCCTATTCACGTCGCCAGCCCTTCAAGGATTCCTCATATGCCCTTAAGCGCCCGATCGCCTCCGCCACGGACATCTTCGACACATCGCCCCATTGCTCGATGGTGCCAACAATGTGAAGAAACTTATCAGGGACAGCACTGAAAAGCTTCTCCACAACAGCACTGTCCTTCACCTTGGCTCCAAGAGAACGCATCTCCCCCACCATCGTGGTGAGCTTGCGGCACCAGCAAGGCGGCGGCGCGGCGGCCCCAGCGGACCGACGGCAGCAAGAGGCGGCGGCCCGTCGCCGGCTAAAGGCGTAAGCCCCCGCCCGATCTAAATTTCTATTTGGGGAATTTTGGTTCGGGATCTAGGGACTTTACATCAGGATTTGCAAAATAAAATCAAATCACCTCCTTCTAATTGCTAACCGATCCATTAAAACAAAAGGGAACCAAGTTCGGTTGGGGTATTCTAGGGTTCATGATGCGGCTAGGGACGCTCTGATACCAAATGTAAACTAAATCTAAGTCTAAGCATCAATATTAATCATTAACCCTAGGCACAAAACATGAACACCCAACTAGATATTTAGAGCGGAAGCGTCAACGTACCCGATGAAGGAGAAGCCATGAGGGATGATCGGTGATGTTGAGGTAGAGGTGGTTGGCGGACGGGGACGACGGAGCCGTGGACGGAGGAGGGTGTCGGCCTTCGTTCACCGTAGCGCACCTGAGTAGATCGGGTTTGTGGGGTTCCTTTTGGGCTAGAGCAACTCGTGTACTCAACCTTGCCGAGATCACCACCAGACGTGGCTCCGGCGCTCGTCACCGACGACAAAGACAAACACGGCATGACGTACGAGTCGAACCCTTCGCTCTGCATGAGCGCCGCCGTGCTGAAGGACTTCAGCTCCGTCGGTGTCAACTCCGGCAGCGGCGCATCGCCGTCGAGGTACTGCATGGCTTGTCGCATGGTAGGCCTTTCTTGGGCAATCGGGTGCGAGCACAAAAGCCCAAGCTTTAGCACCAAGCATGCCTCGTAAGCATTGTAGTTGCCATGGAGCCTCGTGTCCACCGTCTTAGCTAGTAATCCGTTCTGCCAGTGCTCAATGACCCAACCGACTAGCATTGTCTGGTTATCTTGCTCCTTGTTGTTGATTGGCCTTCGCCCACAGGTGACTTCGAGCAGGAATATGCCGAAGGCAAATATGTCGGTGAGTGGCGATGCCTTGCCCGTGAATACTAGCTCAAGCGCCAGGTATCCCATTGTGCCAACTAGGTGTGTGGTCTGCGGGTCTGTGCCATGGTCGTACAACCTCGATAGGCCGAAGTCACCTAGCCGTCCATTCATTTCACTGTCAAGAAGCACGTTGCTTGCCTCTTTCTTTGCACTGTCACCTAGTCCTTTGTTTTGTTTCTTAGGGGTGGCTAGCGTCATTTTACTTCAGTTTTTCTTTGCAGTTCGTATGTTCCTCTTTTATTTTTGTCCTGTACTCGTTTGTTGTCTGTAATGGTGTGGTTATCTGTTTTCCCACGGAAGGCAAAGGCCGGAGATTTACAGTCATCTCCTTAGTCCAAAAAAAATGTTTATCTTAACTTTCAATGTGGAAATAATTAATACATATTTGGACTCAGGCCGGAGCGATGAACCATGACCATGCAGAAGTCTTCTTCAGAGATACGGAGCACGCGAACCATTCTAGCCTCGTATTTGAATCTCAATAGATATGTGGTAATGCCGGACTTTGGTTTCAGTTCCCAACCTTAGGTCTTGCTCGTTTCAGCTTCAATTTCTGGCTTCTGATTTATTTTTCACTATTTATAAATTTCATCATTTTCCTGATTTTTTTGTTTTTTGTTTTGCTTTTTGCCGGTTCTTTTTTCTTGTATTCATTGGCGTTGTCAGAGATGAGCTAACATATTTTTTATATTTTTGAAAAATTTTAAATTTAATTATGCCAAATAAGCCACCTTCAGTTACAGTGAAATTTCAGCCAGCTACAGTGCATTTTCAGCCATAAGCCATAGCTTTTCAGCCTAACCAAGCAAGGCCTACTGGGGGATGACTCGCGTTCAAAGGACATGCATAATAGTATGTTTCTTAAAGTTGTTTCTATAACTTTCGTCTCATATAAAAACAGTATTACGAATAATCTTTTTAATAGTAAATTATTTCTCTAACTATTTTATATTATTTTCACCGTAACGTCTTACCCCACACCTTCTTACTATTTACATTGGTTTGCGGGTTTAAATCATTTCCTGTATAACAGACAATATATTATCTCTACTCATCTATTCTCTTCTTCATATACGATTTTACTCATTTAATATAGGTAAGAGACAGCTAAGATAACACTATTGGAGATTCCTAAAAAATAGCAATTGCGTTCTAGCAAAAAAAACTAGCAATTGCACACAAAATACATACTAAAAGTGATATACCGTATTGGTTTCCCTTCACACCCAATTATATATGTATAATTGTCCAATCTTATAGTATACTAGTATAATTTGCTTCGTTAATTGGGCTAAAGATTACCAACTAATTATTATCTCAGTTTTACAAATTATAAGGGGACATTTTTTAAACATAAGTTAAATTTCCTAGCCGCTAGCTATCCGTGTTTAAAGATCACTAGCGCTATAGAGATAAATTTTGACAGAAGTTCTCAAAATTAAGAATGACTTCTTTTCCAAGGAGCTAGATAGAGATGGTACAATATCTATTTGAAATTGTTTACAACATGGCAAAAACTGTTATGCACTCATCCTTACGGTCTACTTATCGTGCAATCAAACTAAAAATATCGCAAAAACTCTCAAGAATTTCTAGATGCACTTCATTGTTTACTCCACCTATGTATAAAATTTTAAGTTTAAATTCATTCTATGTTAAGAGTGTTTGATGAGTTTTTATACAAATATTTTTAAGTTAAAGCAAGTATCGAGGTGTATGTTTGGGAAGGAAGCTTCGATACGTGCACATGCTATCCAAGATTCAAATTACTTAAGTCCGGGTCATGAAACGACACATGACCTGGTCCGCAAGCTGTTGGTGCACGATCGACGCATTGCGCCTCATATGGCAACAAGTCCAGGCCGACCAGGAAACATATGTGCCAAGATCATCTCCAAGTTCGTGGGTCATCAACCACGTTGTGTCAACCATGTTGCTGTGACAATCATGCTGATACGACCACGTCTTCGATCACATGGGGTGTCGAGCATAGCTTTCGATCATGTTGTATTGACTACACTGTGTTGACCGGCTGTTACGACCACATCGTATCGACTACACTGTGTCGACCGGTTATTACGACCACGTTGTGTCAACCATTGCTCTAACCACAGCACATCCTTCTCAGTCTTTCGATCATGGTGCTATAAGCTCACGAGTACCGTGGTGCTGCGCATTATACGACCACGTTTCGATCAGTTGCGGCACCGTGCCTCACACGACCGCATGACTCGACCAATTGCAGGGCGTATGGCCGATATGGCAACCTATGCGCTAGAATGGAAGGCAAAGATTGATTCTGGGTGTATCGTCGTCATGATGGAAAGATGATCGCACAGTGTCCCCATCCGATGGAAGTAATTCTTAACAAATATTTTGATATGGAAAGTAGAGTTTTAGAAGGAAACTAATTTGTAGTCGATCAAGAATCTTATCTCAATTTAAACGGCATGATCAGCATCGCGTGGGAGCTGCGTAACGAGGCCCATGGCCCTTGCCCACGCCTATAAAAGGGGAAGGGACGGACATATCCCAGACGCACGGAGGAGCTTACGAGAGAAGACAGACAGACAGGGAGGCATGCTGATAGAGTGCGGCAGTAGCAGGACAGCCGCCAAAGCCTGCGGTCACTACCGATAAAGCTATCGTGGAAGCGCTCAGGAGCTCGCCGTTGAGTAACCTTTGGTGGCAACGACGGGCTGGCAAGTTCGTCGTCGTCTCACCGAATTTGAGGCATGAAGTCTTCCCACTCTTGAATGTAGCGCGTGCCCCGGGGCATAGGCACTTTCGATCGCTTGCGATGCACAGTCGCTTTCAACCACCTTCGGGACATAGGCACTTCGATCACCTGCGATGCTCGGGTGCTTTTGGCCGCCTTCAATGCCTAGATGTTTTCGACCGTCTTCGATATTCAAGACTTCTTTGACCACTCGCTGGGCCCGATCGCCATTGACCACCCACAGCACCGGGACACCTTCGACAACCCATTGGGCCAGTCGTTTACGATCACTTTCAACACCTGAGGCCATCGACCGCCCATGGTACTCGGGCATCATCAGTATTCAGACATCCCCAATCATTCGCTGCACCTAGGTGCCATCAACCGCCCACAACACCCTATCGCCATCGACCGCTCGTTGTAATTAGGCATCATCGTCCTCCTCAGGTGCCATCAACCGCTCATCGTACTCAGTTTCTTATGACCGCTGGTGATACTCGGTCATTTAGGACAAGATGACATATCGAGATGCCTCCCGATCGGTTGTCAAAATTGAATGCCTCTAACCACTGTTGAAACTCAGACGACTCTAATTGCTCATCGAAGTTGGACATCTCCGACCACTACTCAAATACGAGCATCTCCGACTGCTTGTCGACCACGTCTTGAAGATGGACGTCCCCGACCGCTCGTCAAAGTCGAGTGTCTCTGACCACTTGTCAAAGTGAATTCCTTCAACCGCTCCTCGAAGATGAATACTCCGATCGCCTCGCGCAGACGGATGCCTACGACCACTAGTTGGAGTCAAGCGCCTTCGACTACTGTTTAAAGACGAACATCTCTGATCACTTCATGTAGGCGGATGCCTTCGTCCACTTGCTGAAGTCAAACGCATCCCAAAGACGGGTGTGTCTAACCGCTTATCATAATCGAGAGCATTTGACTGCTTTTCGAAGATAGACGCCTTCGACCCCTTGCCGAAGTCGAGTGCCTTCGATCACTCATCGTACTCAAGTAGCGTCGACCGCCTTGGGTGCTCAAGCGCTGCCAACCGCTGTTGTACTCATAATTCTTCGGCTAAAGATCGCCGATCATGGTGCGTCGACCGCCTTGGGTGCTCAAGCGCTACCAACGAGTACTCTCCTACGACCAGGCTCTATAAGTGCCCCATTCAACACAATGTGCTACAGTACTTCTACGAGTATGCCCTACGACCATGGCGATACCGTGATGTTCGACCATGATGCTGTAGGTACTTTTACGACCACGGTGATATAGTGATGGTCAACCTGTCTTACGACCACGATCGATGGTTGATAGCTCTAGTACTCCAACGAATACTCCCCTCGACCAGTGTGCTATAGTTCTTTTACGAGTACTCCTTATGACCATGATTAGTGGTCAATAGCTCCAATACTCCAACGAGTAACCTCATCAACCGCGCTGCTACAGTGGTCTTCGACCGGGGTGCTACAGTACATTCTCGACTGGTGCATTATAGTACTCTCCGAGTACAATCTTCGACTAGTGTGCTACAGGGACTATGAGCATGACTTCGAGCATGGGTGCTACAGTGATCGCGCCCATGTGCTACAGTGGTCTTCGACCAAGGTTGCTACAGTGTTCTATGACTACGACTTCGACCATGGTGGTTTTCGACCACGGACATCTTCCAATGAGTTTCAATCACGCTAGCTTACAAACTACTTTTGATGGGTTTCGACCACAGTGGGTTTCGACCTTGAACATTTTTTCGATGGGTTTTAACCACACTAGCTTTTGACCATGGACTACATCTGATGGGTTTCGACCACAGTGGGTTTTGACCACGAACATTCTTCCAATGGGTTTCAACCACAGTGGGTTTCAACAAGGACGTACTGCCGATGCGTTTTAACCATAGTGGGTTTCAATCACGGACATCTTCCGATGGGTTTCAACCATGCTGACTTTCGATCACATACTACTTCTAATGGGTTTCGACCACAGTGGGTTTTGACCACGAATATTTTTTCGATGGGTTTCAACCACAGTGTGTTTCGACCACGAACATTTTTCTGATAGGTTTCGAACACTTTCGACCATGGACTACTTCTGATGGGTTTCGACCATAGTGAGTTCGACCACAGACATTTTTACGATGGGTTTCGACTACACTGGGTTTCGACCACGGACTACTTTTGATAGGTTTTGACCACAGACAACATCCGATGGGTTTCGATCACATTGGCTTTCGGCCAGGGACGGCTTCCGTTGGATTCCAACCACGGAGGCTTTCGGCCACTGGCTATTTCTAATAGCTGGATGGTTTCTGACTTCCAGCTACTGCGATGCCCAATGGCCTTCGACTATCGGCTATTTTTGATTACTGATGGCTTCCGGCTTTCGACTACTACTTTCAGGTGCCGATGGTTACTGGCTCTCAACTACAACCACTCTCGAGTGCCGATGGCTTTCTGGCTTTCGAGGAGTCTTCCCCGGTGATCGTTTTCGATAGTGTTGATACTGGACCGGGGCGTTCTGCTCTATTAAACCCCATCATCCGAATTAAGTATGTCTACAACACTAATTCTACTACTGTATCATCATAACAGTCATGCTCAGCGTGAATCATGCGCACCTTTAATCACCTTAATTTTTTGTGTCGTTTGATACCGACGAGGTCGAGCGGCATTGGCGGGCATGACAAATGCAAGGGCTACATTATCAATAGCCCCATAGACCGACGATGCTATGGATCATGCCAACGCTCATATCTACATTAACCATTCATCACATGTATGGAGGACATGAAGCGAAGGCTGAAGAAGACGACCAATGCACAGCCTAATCGAAGGTATTATGTGGGTTTACCCTACGGATGTAATTAACCAGAAACCTTCCGAGGCCTCGAAAACCAGGACACTATATCGTCTATGTCAGATTTGCTACGCAAAGCAGACTACGAAGCGCATATATATAAAGGGAACTTGTAATTTTGCCTTCTCAGGTGAATGAATAAAATACATGTTTTCCCTACTTTTGTTGTGTTTACCTATTTTTGTGTACTTTAGTACACTGGCACGCCCGCACCTTATACCCTGGGGCAACAAATTCGTGAGCGATTTCTCACATCAAACAAAGAGTACCAAAAAAGAGAAAATTTTGACAAATTTGAACTCTTAATATTTGTCAGATTTTTCTCTTTTTGATTGCTCTTAATATAAAATAAATTTAAACTTGAAATTTTATACATAGATAGATAGAGCAAGTTTAGAAATACATATTTTTTCTGAAATTTTTTGCTATTTTTTTAGTTTGAGTGTACGGCGTGTGCACCGTAAAGTGGGTGCATAGCAGATTTTGCCTTACAACATATATACAAGCTTTTATAGCTTTTGTATCTAGGGTTATATATATCTAGTAAAACTATCTACTTGTGTTACCAAGTGAACTCTTTATTTAAAAATAGGGGTAGGAGCTCTGCCATTCACTTAAAATTAAGAGAGGAGATGTGCATTAGATCGAACCTGAGGTTCAAACCTTGGCGGGCAGGAGCGTTAGACAACATCGCTAGCACTCGACTATTGACAGTTCCTCTCGTGGATTGTTATTGGATCGATGTGGTTCTAATTACGTAGACAAGAGAGACTTGAAAAAAAGAGGTAGCTAGGATCGATCGCATGTATTGAGTATTTGTCGAACACAAATAGCAAACTTGGTAAGAAGTATAGGGTATCAACATCTAACTGCACTGATAATGTATTCCTTAGGGCACCCAATGGATGGGTAAGTATATATATAAAAAAAAGATAGCAAATGCTCAATAACTTGAAAGACCACACTTCATCTTCCACCTGAGAGATCGGACACTGTGCCAAAGCTCCTCGTCTCCAGTGACGGAAACGACATGATAAATGAGTTGGGAGCTCTATTCTGCATCAAGTTCAACATACCAAAGCCTGGGTGTGTTGAAATTGTTTCTGGTAGTGACATGTCTCCATTGAGATATTTCATCACTTGCCGCATGTTGGGCCTTGAATTGGCAGATGGATGCGAGCATAGCAATCCAAGTTTTAGCACTAAACTTGCTTCGTCAACATCATAGGCACCTTGGAGCTTGATATCAACAGTGTCAGTGAGTGATCCTTTGTGCCAATGCTCAAGTACCCAATCAACCAACGTCAGATGGATGCCTTGCGCATTTTGCTTGATAGGAATCTGTCCACATGTGACCTCAAGGGTTAACATCAGCAAGTGGGGTTGCCTTGCCAGTCAATGCTAGCTCTGGAGCTAGGTATCCTATTGTGCCAACCACATGCGTGGTTTGTGGATCGTCTCCATGATCATATAACCTTGAAAGGCCAAAATCACCTAGTTTTCCATTCATCTCGTTGTCGAGGAGCACATTACTTGGCTTCACATCTCGGTGGACCACAACTTTCTCCCACTCTTCATGGAGGTGAAGCAAACCTGACGCGATGTCTTTGATGATGTGAAATCTTTGAGCCCAATCCAAAGTTGGCTTACCCTCTTTGCAATGCAAATACTTGTCGAGGCTTCCATTTGGCATATAGTCATACACTAAAAGCAATTCACCTTTACGACGGCAGTACCCGAGCAAGCGCACGAGATTGCGGTGCTGGAGGTGGCCTATGCTAACAATCTCCGCGACAAATTGCTTCATGCTTTGCTTCGAGTCATGTGATATCCTCTTCACAGCAATCTCCTGTTTAGACACTGGAAGCATTCCCTTGTATACCCTTCCAAACCCTCCTGCACCTAGCAAATTCTTGTTTTGAAATCCTCCTGTGGCACGGAACAAGTCCTTGTATGAGAAGCGTTGTGGCCCAAACTCGATCTCCCAGTCTTCCTTCAACACAAGTAGAAAAATAGCAATGCCCATAGCCATAAGGAATACAGCAGTTGCTATTGGCAAGATGATTTCCAATACCTTGGATATATCAGGCTTCAGGCGAACATGAGGCAGCCGGCGGTGGAGGATTTCACAGAGGTGAGGCTATTGATGTCAATTCCGACGTGGTTGTCGTTGATGTCATGGAATTCAGTGCTTTGGACGGTGTCGAGCTCGACTGCAAAGATGTGGCTATTTTTGTTGTTGTTTGTCTGGGAATTGAAAAGGCCAAAGTATTGGGTTGAGAACGCTGATGAGAAGTCCTTGGTCGGTGCAACGAAGAAGGAGAGGCCATGGCCGCTCAAGTCGGGGTAGCGAGGGACGATGCCGAACACGAAGGAGACGGAGAAGGATTGGACTGTGTCGTTAGGAAACTTGCGGAAGTGCAGCGGGGTCGGGTAGAAGGCGTGGCCTTTCAGCCGGACGGCGTCGTAGGTCAGCTCAACTAGGCCATTTGGAGTGACTCTGGCCGCGCCATCGAGCGTGAGGCTGGCACCAGCGAAGCCAGTGTAGATGAACTGGTGATCATCACCGGTGGCGATGGCTTCCAGGTTAAGGCCAAGGAAGAGGAGCGTCAGCAGCAAGGACATGGACTTCATGGCAGAAGGCAGCTATGACTGTAAGCTCAATCTAGCTAGCAGGCAGTGTATTGAGCTGGTGGTTGCACTGCACTTGATCGGCATGCAGTTTATAATTGTTTTGCAATGGAGTGATGGAGCTAGGCAAGTTGTTGCGTAAGCATTCATCGTCGCCGGTATTGAGTAACTAACACGAAATGTGAGAAATTCATCTGTCCACTGTTACCAAGAAATTTGCAAGCAATTCGCTCCAAGACGAAACCGACAGGCAAGTACTTTCTTTATTATTTTTGACAGAATCTAACGTATAAATTTATGTGAAGACCATTGGATGATGACCACTAGTTTGTAGTCCTTCCGTTCAAAAATATATTAAGCTTTTTGAAGGCGCTAAAAGAAATATGTTTTTTTGCTGTAGCTTTGACTTTCGGTTTATAGTTTTTGAATTTTGTATGTTTCCGAGAGACAATACGCAGAGATAAACAGTCACATACGATTTTGACCGGTATATCTGAATTTGGCATAGTGTCCGCTACAATATGCTGGTAAAAAAGACGAACCATTTAAAAGCTAGTTATTATATCATAAAGTGATAATAATGTCAAAGTGGAGCCCACCCCAGCCTCGAATGAAGTTCAATGATGCATGCAGTCAGACATTCACGCCTTTGATCACTATCATGTACAGAAAAAATGACTAGGTTGATCGGGTCAAATGGTACCCTACATATGTCATATTCAAACTACAAGTTACTCTGTTTTGAACGGTGAATTTTGAATGTGGCAACGTGTTTAACGGGGTATACAAATGATTTGAACGGTCCAAATTTCTTTTTTGTTTTGGTCAGAAAAACAACCAATACCAGCTCAAATCTTGTCAAGATTTACTACGGTCAACTAAAAATATTTGGTCCAGTGTTCTTGTGTTGGGCCTCTTCTTTTCAGATTCTAGAAAAACAACTTTTCGATTTTTCTACGGTAACTAACTTTTAAAAGGGGGATTTGATGATTTGCCCCATCTTACATTGCGTTTGATAAAATGTCCTGCGATGTGTCACTTACATACGGGCCTTAGACCCACATGTAAGTGAGACATCACAGAGCATTTTATCAAACTCACATGAAAGGTGGGGCAAATCATCAAATATTTCCTTTTAAAAAGAGTATCTTTTTAAGATGGGGTCTATAAATTAATTGTAGTACATACTGTAATAATTTTATTTATATCGACCAAAACCGCACGCGAGTTTCTATTACCCCGTACTCTCACAAACAATCCAAAAGTCATAAATCACAGTAAAAAGTCATAAACCGAAACAAAAAAGAACATACCCATTGGTTGGGTTCCTTTTGGCTTTGGTTTTGGCTTATCACTTCCTGCTACAGTAATTAGCTTTTGAACGGTGCATCTTTTTAAGACGGGGTCTACAGGTGGATTGTATTAGGCACTGTACCGAGTTTAACTATACCGGTCAAATTCATATGCGACTGCTTCCTCCGCATACTATCTCTCGCGGATAGCCAGAATTCAAAAACTATAAACCAAAAGTTAAAATCACAATTCAAAAGAACCCACCTAGCTATAACTACTCAGAAAAAATCGAAGGATTAGAAAAAATATGGGAGGATGAAGTGAAGTATCTCCTTGGGCCTTGGCCATGCCTAGACATTTTATCTACAATGCATTTGCTAGTTTGATTTGCGGAATTTTTTGTACGAATAACCTATTTTTTGATCAAAATTATTAAAAAAAATACCCGCGGGAAAATTTTTTACAAAAATAGGTTCCAGTCGCCCAATGGTTGGGCGACTGGAGCCTTTCACCCAACCCAGCGGCAACACCTGGCAAATCTGCTAACCGTTGGGCGATTAATTGCAGTCGCCCCACCATTGGGCGACTGGACTCCAGTCGCCCAACCGTGTGGCGACTGGGGGTGGGTTAAAAGCATGGCGCGCTCAGCCGCCGCCGAGCACTGTTCGCGCACGTGCAGGTACAGTTCGCGCACGTGCAGGTCACGCGGGCGTACTTGCCCTTTGTAGAGTAGTTCGACAGCCTCACAGCCGACGGCATGCACTGGGAGCCTTACGCAGATATGGCACTGCAGACCCGTGCTCCTGACGGGCTGTCCACACTGTGCTTCGTGACCGTGCTTTCTGGCTCACGCGCCGGAAGCTCGTGTATGATATCTTCGTGGAGAACTACGCACCCCAGCGAGTCATGCGGCAGTTTGGCCTACGTCAGGCGCTTCCTGTACCAGTCGGACCACCGCTCCCGCGGAACGTGCACGCGTGAGTGATCTCTTCTCATAAATATGTACGTACTTACTACTATGTTCGCAAGTACTTACGTAATGGTCATATAAGCAGGCACGAGGCATGAACTGGACGACGAAGATGCAGCCCTGGATTGCGCAGTGGGAGGGTGCGCTCGACGACCATGTGGAGGAGGACCGCCCATACGATAACAGGGACTCCGCGGAGTACCTGAGCTGGTACCAGGCTCGTACATGTTGTAGACCCGCCCACCACCACACACGTCGCCGCTCCGACAGATACGTACCCTGCGCACCTCGCGCGCGACGCTCACCTCGCGGTACATTACATGTAATTTCAAAGATTCCCAAATGGCAATGTCGTTTCGATGATGGACCATTTTATGTCTTTTTCTCTAAGCTGACGCCGGTTCTTCGCTGTGGAACAAGTCCATCACTATACTGGACAGGATCGCCACAGGTGCCGAGTTGACCCACGAGGAGAACATCAGCTTTTTGCGTCGGGTGGAGGTCGGGTGTAGATGTATTGTACACCTGTTGTCCTGCACGAGACTACCGGCAGATTCCACACCCACGCCCAGCGCACAGACGGGTCGTCCACCAGTACCACCCCGACCAGCGTGGCACTACTCCGGAGGTAGTACGTGGACACGTCCTACACCACCTCACCAGGACAAACCAGGGGGCTTTGCCTGGGGACGGCCTCCTACACTACCTCAACAGCTCTTCACGTCTCCTCCGCACATCCCCGACTTCCACACGCGGGGGTGTACTCTGAGCCGTACGCCCCTCACCCTAGCGCGATGGCGCCAACTGTGGGTACGCATCATCGGATCTCGCTTTTATCCCAAGACAATATGTAATGAACTAACGATATTACTATTGCAGGTCTTCACTTCCTCCAGCATGCACATGGCGTCTCCCCGGCCCAGGACGATGTAGACCAGTTTTTTCGGACTGGCCCGGGCTGTCCTCCGACGCAGCTGTTCGGGGCACACAACCAGTGGTTCTCTCTGGCAATGCCCTCCCCGGTGCACCGGAGGGCACACAGCCAGAGGTGCAGCTGACTCCACCAGCTCAGAGACGAGTGCGACACGCTCTTGATCGTTTTATGTTATCGGAGCGTCGTCACCCGTTGTACTGGAGGACGGCCAAGCGGAGCCGTATGGGAGGACGCGGGCGCGGTGACGGGGCAAGCCAGGGTGGCGATTGAGGGGTGGTTCTGATGCTATATATTATGCATGTAATGAAAAAGTACACGGCATGTTACTTCCAATTGTATTATGAAGTTTATTTAAATTCAAACAAGCCTATTATCTCGTCTTTTTACATTCAATCATTTACATATTAAGTCATCTAACAAATATTAACATACCGGTTTTCTCCGCACACGAATTCTCAGCGTATGTCACTTACCAGCGTATGTACCGATCATTCTACGGTCAATTGTTCGTAAAAAAATTTCTAAAATTTTTTACGCACCTACAACATACAATGAACATAAAATTTTATTACAACTCCAGTACATTTTTTACCAGTTTAGAACTACAAAATTCACAAAATTTAAAACATTCACGGGGGACTAAGTGCAGTCGCCCAATGAAGGGGCGACTGCATGAAAGTCGCCCAATGTGGGGCGACTGCATGCAAGTCACCCAATGGGAGGGCGACTGGCTGCAGTCGCCCAAGGGTAAGGCGACAGAAACTCTGTCGGTCGCTGGTTGGGCGAAAGGCTCCAGTCGCTCAACCATTGGGCGACTGGAGCCTATTTTATAAAAAAAAAAGATTTCCGTTGGTATTTTTCTATAATTTCAATTAAAAAATAGGTTATTCGTAAAAAAATATTGATTTGCGTGGGGGTGGCTGAACCACGCATGACTTGCCTAGTTGCGCGTTTCAGCCAGTCTCCGGTCTGAATTTCCAAATGTGTCGTTGTCTGCACTAGTACTGCTTTCTAGCGGTCAAAGCAGAGAATGAAATTCAGTGTGAATTTCTTGATAGTATTTACATGAGAGGTGGCTATACAGTGTGAACGTGCATGACCTAATACAATGGTACATAGATTTTAGGCCTGATCAATATGGCTTCAGCTTATTTTTGCACTATTCATAAATTTCGTCTTTTTCTGAACTTTTGGCTTTTTTTGAGTTTTTTTACCGGTTCTTTTTTTCCTCGTATTTGTTTACATTATACGTGATGGGCTAATATGTTTTTTCTATTTTTAAATTTTTTTAAATTTAATTATGGTAAATAAGCCTCTGTCAGCTACAGTACTTTTTTCAGCCAGCTACAGTGTTTTCAGCCATAAACCATGAGGCTTTCAGCCGAACCGATCACCACCTTACACTCGTAGCAATTCAAGTACTTTATGCTACAGGAAACATAATGAAAGTCGTCAGTCAAATTACCCTGTTCATAGTCTAAAAGTTGCGTTTGACTCTGAAGCAAGGAGAAAAACAGCACAGTGAGATTAATATTATACGTCATTCATGCGTACGGATAGTTTGGAGAGTGTTTTCCTAGAATTTGAGAGTTATCTTTATTGTCCTTACTGATTCACCGGAATTGTTTAGATTGACCTGCCGTGATCACTTTATTCATGCATCTCCTACATGTTGGTTGTGTGGATTGATCTATTGTGAGGTCTGTGATTTGATTGCTATCGTTGTGGTCTCGGTGTTTCGATATAAAGTTGCTATAATTTTAGATTAGATTGTTATTTTCGATTTATCTTCGTTCAACGCAACGTCTGTGACGGGGCACCCAATCATATTGTCAGTCATGTCGTCACTGTATATTGTCTGCGGTAGAGAGAAAAGGGGAAAAAAAGTCTGTGAAAAAAATGTAACCACGTTAACGAAGCAGCACAGTCAAAACAATTTCGCCGACCACATGCCGGCCTTCCGGGCCTGTGTGGATAATAATAGGCTGGTGGAGGCCCGCATGCATGGGCTTTACTTGGGCTTCTTTGAGCCAGCCCTCTTTCTGGCTTACTTGGGCACACACAAATGATCTGTTTTCGTTTTAGGGGAAAAAAAGACGAGGAAGACAGTTTATGCAGTAGCCTGAGCTCTGAAGCCCTGGTTTTAATTTGCACTGTGATGAAAAAAATAACAAAGGAACAGCAATAGACAACAGAGGCCTCTGCTGCAATTTATTCTGTTACTAGTTAGAGACTCGTGCGTTGTAACGAAGTTATAAAAATAGACAAAACTTACTGCCTGACCAACTTCACACATCAAACATTAGAGAGCAAGCGACAGAGATAGAAGGGTGGCCAGAATACGCGAGGAGATGGGAGGGGTGGCCTGTTGTATCCTGAGAGAGGAGAGAGACGAATGGTCCAGATCAAATCGGATGGCTGAGAAGAAAGAAGTGAGAATGAACCAATCACCAACTCACACTTTTATAATAGTAACAGTTTTGCTATTGCACAGGCGACTGAAATTTTTTTATGTTTCAGTCACCTGAAATTGCACTCTCAATAAACTAAAATTGCAGCCCCCCTCAAAAAAAAAACAGCTGCAACTTTAGGTGATTCAGAGTGCAACTTCAGGTGACCTGAAATTGCACTGTCAATCAACTAAAATTGCAGCCCCCTTCAAAAAAAATATGTGCAACTTTAGGTGATTCAAAGTGCAACTTTAAATGACTGAAAGTTAAAAACATTTCAGTCGCCTGTGTAATAGTCTATCTCTAATAGTAAAGACTATTGCAGGTCTAGCCAGTGTTGGCCGAGCTCTACTACATATTCTCTCTCTCCAGGGAATCCAATATACTTGTATACATGCACTCTGGGAGAACACATACACATACAAACACCAAATGCTCAAAGCAACTTCCAAGCACCATTGACGTTATCTTCCTCCCGAGAGGCTGGAGATCGTGCCAAAGCTCGTCACCATATCCGGATACGACACGACAGACGTGTAAAATCCCCTGTTCTGCATCATCGCCAGCACATCGAAGCTCAAATCCGTCGGTGTCAGCTCAGGGAGCGGCGTCGCAGCGGTGATAGAGCGCACGACTTGCCCCATGCCGGGCCTTGCACTGGCGAACGGGTGCGAGCACAGTATCCCGGCCTCGGAGCCTCGCGTCCACCGCCTCCATGAGCGATCCATTGCGCCAGTGCTGGAGCACCCAGTCGACCAGTGCCATCTGGCCGCCCTGCGCGTCCTCCTTGATGGGTTTCTGCCCACATGCGACCTCGAGGAGGAAAAGGCGAACACATCCGTGAGAGGGGACGCCCTGCCCGTGCGTAACCCATGGTGCGGACGACGTGCGTAACCGGCAGAGCGGCCGACAGGTCCTTGCTTGGGGCGATGAAGAAGGCCATGCCGTGGGCGCTGAAGTCGGGGTAGACGGAGACGATGCCGAACACGAAGGCGACCGAGAAGGACTGCACCGTGCCGTTGGTCGAATTGCGGAGGCGCAACGGAGCCGGGTGGAAAGCATGGCCTTTGAGGTAGGTCGTGCCGTTGGTTAGCTCGAGGAGCCCGTCCGATGTGACGGTGGCGGTGCCGTCGACCGTGAGGTTAGAACCAGCGAAGCCGGAGTAGACGAACTGATCGTCGTCGGCAGTACTGGTGAGCAAGGCTGCAAGGTTTAGGCCGAGGGAGATGGCCAGGAGAAGGCGTAGAAGGAAGGACATATTTCTTCTTGCGAAGCTGGTCTGTAACGTCTCAGCAAACATCATGAGATGTTTTGATGCGAGTATGCTTGGTTGGCCAAGCATGGTGGCGCCACTACTACAGAAAACCGTATTACAGACAGTTCAAAAATGTCATCACAGATAGTTTTCTGAACCGTCTAAATTTATGGGTTAGTGATAATCAAAGGTTATCACAGACGGTCTAGCATAGACGGTTTTTAGTTAAAAACCGTCTGTGCTATTCTCTTCTACCCCTAAATCTATTTCTGTTTATTTGCTAGCCTCAGAAAATGCTAGCCATGCCCTCTGAAATAAGCAGATCAACATGTACATGTCTACATCCATTTCACATCTCAATTTATTTCACAAACATAAAATATCCATTTCGCAAATCAATTAATTGAAATGAAAACAAGCAAATATAGTATGAAACACAGTACATATTTTATTTTTATTAAGATTAGAGCCTACCATTACAATATCTCAAAACAACAAACATGTTGCCCATCTAGCTAACACAACAAGAACAGAGAAAAGCAAAGATCCTCTATGCCTAAGCCTTCTCGCCCCTGATGCAGCGCACGAGCTGGATGTCCTTGACGCCCACCATCGTCGGCGTTGATTGAGCACTATACCTTGTGCATCGTCTGCTTCGTGGGGCTATTATGGTATGAGTCAAGGAGGAGGAGAACAGCAAGGAAGAGGAGAACATCAAGAGGAGGAAAACAGCAAGGAGGAGGAGAACAGCAAAGAGGAGGAGAACAGCAAGGAGGAGAACAGATAGGAGGCTGGGTTGTGGTGATTATTTATAGGGGAGGGAGTGCGAAATTTTTTGGCGCGGGGACAGAGAGACGGAGCTACGATCTGTGGGGTAAGGATTGGTGGATTCCTATTGGCTAGGATTGGGTTGAGGAGGATCGACGAGCCCAGCGATCAGAATATCATAGACGGTTGGTAGCTAGAACTGTCTGTGATGAATGAATATCACAGACGGTTCTATATGCCAACCGTCTATGAATTAGAGCAAAAAAATTTATATACCGATGCAATATAAACAACTAGTATGAAAAGATAAAATACCAAAGTTTTATATGGCTTATATATACACATTTGAAAGGTTTCGATGAGATCTACAACTTTTTAGTTGAAGCAAAATCCAAATTCCAAAAGGAAGACCAAGAAAAAGGGCAAAAAACAGAAACCAAAAACTTGCGACGCAGATTTAGGTCCAAAGATGGCCGATTTTCAGGGTCTTGGAGGGTGACTAGCATAAGCCAGTCATTTGTTTGGATTGGACTCGTCGTTAGCTTTCCAATGAGTACAAGAACGTCAAAACCGAACACCGTATGCAAAAGTTATGCTCGTTTTACTGAATGTGTCTCAAAACTGAATCCTACTCGGACTCAGGCGGGAAATTATGAAACTTTGGGGAATTGTAAGGCGGGAAACATATCACAGACGATTTTTAATATGAACCGTCTGTGATCATGAAGTTATCACAGACGGTTTTTAATAAAAAAAACCGTCTGTGATAATCCTAGATTATCATAGATGGTTTTACATAAAAACCGTCAGTGATACTGGAATATTACAGACGGTTCATCGGTAAGAATCGTCTGTGATACTTCGTCAGGCCCCGTGCGCATGGTACGCCAAGTTGGACGAATCGCTGTTGTCACTTGGGTTCCATCGCAGCGCCTCCGAGCATGTCGTATACATGCGCGGTGCGGGCGTGCATCGCCTGGTGGTCGGCGTATACGTCGATGATCTCATCATCACGGGTGGTGACTCCATCGAGCTCAAGCAATTCAAGGCGGAGATGAAGGGGACGTTCCAAATGAGCGACCTCGGCCTACTGCACTACTACCTTGGCTTAGAGGTGAATCAGACCGACGATGGCATCACCGTGAGCCAGAGCACGTATGCCCAGAAGATACTGGAGGCGGCAGGCATGGTTGGGAGCAATCCCAGTCTCACCCCCATGGAATTGCGACTCAAACTCAGTAAGTCGAGCACTGCCCCTGCTGTCGATGCCACTGAGTACAGAAGGATCATGGGTTCACTGCGCTATTTGGTGAATACAAGGCCAGACTTGGCGTTCTCGGTGGGCTACATCAGTAGGTTCATGGAGAAGTCCACCATCGAGCATCTGGCAGCCGTGAAGCGAGTGCTGCGCTATGTCGCCGGCACCATCAACTACGGCTACAGCTACAAAAGGAAGACAGAAGCTATGCAGTTGGTTGGTTACAGCGACAGCGATCTTGCGGGTGACATTGACACTCGCAAGAGCACCTCTGGCGTCTTCTTCTTCCTCGGCGACAACTTGATCACCTGGCGATCGCAGAAACAAAAGGTCGTGGCCTTGTCATCATGCGAGGCTGAATACATCGCTGCAACAACTGCTGCCTGCCAGGGTGTGTGGTTGGCGCGCCTTTTAGCTGAGCTCAGAGGAGAGGAGGCTGGCGCCATCACGTTTTAGATTGACAACCAATCCGCAATCTTGCTCAGTAAGAACCCTATCTTCCACGATCGTAGTAAACACATCGACACTAGATACTACTACATTAGAGAGTGCATTGAGGAGGGCAGGGTGAAGGTTTGAGTTCATCGACATTACTGAGCAGCTAGCGGACATCCTAACGAAGGCACTTGGGCGCGATAGATTCATTGAGCTGCTATCCAAGATCGACCTCGTCGAAATTCAATCAGCATGCAAGGTTTAGGAGGAGTTTTGTAGGATGTTAAACCTTGTTCGCATGCATTTAGTTAGTTGGCTAATGCTTCAGTTTTCTGCAGGTCGACTAGGTGTGCGAGGCGTGTCTCGCTGGGAAGCAGCGTCGTGCACCCTTCCCGTAGCGCGCACTGACACGCTCCACCGAACCCCTCGAGCTGCTGCATGCCGACCTGTGCGGCCCAATCTCGCCATCGACACCTAGGGGCAATCGCTATTTCCTCCTCCTCGTCGACGACTACAGCTGGTACATGTGGGTCGCCTTATTACCGGTCAAAGACGTTGCTCCGACCGTCATCAAGCGAATCCAGGCAGCGGCTGAGTGCAAGAGTGGCAAGAAGCTCCGCGTGCTGCACAGGGACAGAGGGGTAGAGTTCACGGATGAGGCCGTTGATGTCGACGTCCACATGGTTGTCGTTGATGTCGTGGAACTCGTCTTGCTGCAAGGTGTCGAGCTCGACGGCGAAGAAGCGGTTGCTCTCGTCGCCGTTGTTCCGGACGTTGACGAGGCCCGCCCAGGTACTGGCTCGCCAGCGCGGCCGAGAAGTCCGTGCTCGGGGCCACGACGAAGACGATGCCGTGGGCACTCATGTCGGGGTAGGCGGATATGATGCCGAACACGAAGGAGGCGGAGAAGGATCGCACCGTGTCGTTAGGAAAATTGCGGAAGCGGAGCGGCGTCGGGTGGAAGGCGTGGCCCTTGAGCTGGAGCGTGCCGTTGGTCAGCTCGAGGAGGCCGCCCGGCGTGACCGTGGCCGTGCCGTCGCGGGTGAGGTTGGCGCCGGCAAAGCCTGGGTAGACGAACTGGTCGTCACTGGCTACGAGCTCAAGGGCTCCGACGAGTCCGAGTAGTAGGAAGCTGACGAGCTTCGTGTGAGCCATGGTGGTTTGTTACTACTCGCTCTGCTTCGTACGTGGGGCATGCAGGGTGCAGGGTTTGTCAGAGGAAAAGTATGTGTTTGCAACTTGGAAGGTCAGATGAAAAGTACCACCTTTCTTGTTGAATTTCAGGAATATATCTAAACGATTTTTTCTTTTGAGCAGATTTACTGGATTGTTCTACTGTCTTCTAGAGAATTTCGAGGTCAGACGATTGAAACTAACTCTCTGACTGCTCTGAAGACACTGTTCCACGTTAAAATAACGTTAATCAACTAGCTTACACCGCTAAAAAAAGTACAAGTAAAAGGGGCTGCTTCAATCGACTGTTGATTTCTGATTAAAATTATATTATAGCGACTGAAATTACACTATAGCGAATATTAAACCATTCAATGTAAAAAATAAAAAAAGAAAAATACAGTTATATTATCATAAATAATACAAAATAAAAAAAATAAAAAAGGGTGTTGATAAACATCACACAGATGTTTTCTTCCTAACTATCATCCAAATTTATGACCATTAGATTAGAGATCCAATGGCCATGAATTCTCCCCCACCCCCTCCAAAAAATATCTCCCCCTCCTCCAAAAAAAATCTCCCCCTCTAAAAAAGAGGCCGTTGGATCTCTAATCCAACGGTCTTAAATTTGGATAATAGTTAGCAAGAAAACATTCAGATGATGTCTAGATATACTCAATAAAAAAATTGAAATTAAGAAGTCGATGCTCTCAAAGTGACTCTAAAAGCTAGAAACTAAAATTCGAAGGCTTTTAGGGCGTTTGGGGGCAGGGCCAAAGAAGAACTATTCGGACACATGTTGTCAGCATTCAGAGAATAGAGTACTATGTGCATACGTTTTGACATTTATTAGCTGCGAGGACTGAAGTGTTAAGTTTTTTAGTGGAATGAAGTGAGGAGAATTGAGAAAAGTACAGGTCATAGCGGCGCAAGTAATATTAACCACATTGAGTGATGGGCCTAGTGGTAGCCCAGAGCGCAAACCCATAATCTGGGCTGGTTCTTCAGAGAAGTAATGCGCTTACTACACAGGCCGAATTGTCTGGATGTTAGCCCCTGGAGCCCATGGGACCTCCAACCCATCATTCCTCTCGTTCAAAGCCATCCTGCGGCCGGCCGCGGCGGTTCACCGCCCGTCGTCCGCCGTCGACCTCCCACCGTCCCCTGCCCGCGTCGGTTCACTGGCTCTCAGGGAGTCGCCTGGCCCACGGCCCAGGCTTTTCTACGGTGCGGTCTGCTCGCCTCTGCACGGCCGCGGCCTTCCAACCAACAACCCTGCGTCCCTGCCGGCGATGCTCACGTCGGCCACGCCCTCCTCGGCACGGCAGCGAGGAAGCATGTGCCCTCCTCGGCACTGCTCTCCTCCAGCCTAGTTGGTATATTCCCATGGCCCAGAAGTTCTTAGCTTCCGATTTCGTTGCTACTATGATTCCGGTATTGGCACGTCCTTGTTGAGGTACGGCATGACTTGCCTCATATTTGGCCTTACATTTGTAAATGGGTGAGAGCACAACAATCCAAACTTTAGTGCTAGGCATGCCTCACCAATATCATATTCACCATGAAGGTTGACGTCCACTGTATCAGTGAGCGATCCTTTGTGCCAATGTTCAAGAACCCAGTCAACTAGCATGAACTGGCTGTCTTCTTTGTTGTGACCTCAAGAATGAACACGCCAAAGGCAAATACATCCGTTAAGAGGGGTTGCTTTGCCAGTGCGTGCTAGCTCTGGAGCTAGACCGGCCGTTGCCTTTCGCACTCACTGGACTGCTCACCGCCGCCTCCGCCTGGGGGGAGATTGGGAGAGCGAGGAGGAGGTTGGGAGATCGGGAGCATACAGAGGCGAACAGGGATCTCGGCTCGGCTGGGGTCGCCGGCCGCCGCCTCACGCCCTCGCCGGTCTGCTCGTCGCCGCCGCCTGGAGGGAGAGCGAGAAGGGGAGTCGGGCCACTGGATAGTCGGTTAGGAGACTTAGGCCTAGTGCAAAGTGGGCTTCGGGAGCTACCGAACCAGGCCCACAAAACCTCCAATCGCGCGGCCCAGCTGCGTAAGATGTTGTCGTCAACCTCCAGCCGCCCCAGCTGCCAGTCAGCCACCGGGGCAAAGCTTCCTGCCGTTCCCGGTGACTCAATGGGGTCTAATGGCACGCTAGATTGAAGCCCGGGCAAGTGCCCACCCTGCCCGGAGGGCTGGATCCGCCCCTGGACTTTCGAATGGTATCCTATGGTGCCTACCACGTGTGTGGCTCCTGGGTCAGTACCAAGATCATACAACCTTGCGAGACCAAAGTCACCTATTCGCCCATTGATCTCATTTTATAGGAACACATTGCTTGCCTTAATGTCACGATGTATAATAACTTTCTCGCGCTCCTCGTGAATGTAGAATAAACCTGATGCTACACCTTTGATGATTCGAAACCTCTGAGCCCAATCTATAGTAGGCCTGCCCTCTTTACCATATAGGTATTTGTCAAGGCTTCCGTTTGGCATATAATCATACACTAAGAGAATTTCACCTTGTCACCGGCAATATCCCAGTAACTTTACAAGATTGCGGTGTTGAAGGCGACTAATGCTAATGATCTCTGCGATAAATTCCTTCATTCCTTGGTTGGAGTCGTGTGACACCCTCTTCACAGCGATATCCAATATGGTGGATATAGGGAGCACCCCTTTGTATACCCTTCCAAACCCTTCTGCACCTAGTAGGTGCTTATCTTTAAATCCTTCTGTGGCATGAAACAAATCCTTGTATGAGAACTGGTGCGGCCCATACTCAACCTCCCAATCTTCACGTAGCGCAGCATACCTTTGATTCCTCCGCACGATTAGAAAAACGGTAGTGCCCACAGCAAGGAGGAACACCACAATTGCTATTGGCAAAATTATCTGTAATGCCTTGGACCGAGCCTCTTGCCCAGGACGAGGCAGGTCAGGCAGCTTGGTAATGTCAATTGGTGGAGCTGGACTGTTCATGCCAAAGCTCCAGCCAAGCACATAGTGTTGTGCGCTGACTGTGCCTGTTGAGGATGAGAAGCCAATGTATGCTGGGCTAGTCAGCACTGTTGAGGATGAGAAGCCAATGTATGCTGAGCTAGTCAAAATGGGTATAAATATGCATTTTCAAGTTTTGTGAACAGTAACGGATCTGGCACTATTCATTGCGGGCAGGGTACTGTTCACAATGGGCTGGGTTTGAGCGCTACTGGGTCAAACACTGTTGCTTGCGGGTCAGCTTCAAGGACTAACGGGTCGAATGAATAGTAACTGCATGTTACTGTTCATCTTCCACCTCTCGCACGCGCAGTACCTCGAAAACAGGGCAAAATGGCGGCGGCTTTAGGAGGTATTCTAGGGACTTGCGACAGAATCCGGTACCATGGATGGACTCATGGGGCCTAGAGGGTTACATTTTTTAGGCCGGCAAGGACAAGGAAGACAACATTTGCTAGCGGCAAGGTCAAGAAGTCGGAATGATGTTTAAGGGCATAGGAGCTAGAGCTACAGAAGGGATTATCCATGAAATTGGCGGCCATTTATCCATCTAGGGGTGGTCGGGATGGTTTGAGTGGTGACGGTTTGCACTAGGGAAGCTCCTAGCGAGCTAGCCACGGTGAGGTAGCTTCTGCCGGCGGGGGATTCGATGACCGACGAGCTATGGGGCTTGGCTAGCTATGGCACTGCTTCGGTCGAGTTCCTGGGTTCATGAGGAGCTACGGAAGCAGGCAATTGGAAAATAATTGGTTGGGTGAGTGGAATTGAGTTTGAAGCTTACTTGAGGAATTCTGGTGATGGACAAAGTTGTGATGGCCGGCGAGGGTTGAGTGGGTGTTTGAGGCTCTCCTAGGTGTTGATGCTACTCAAGGGAGGGCTCGGGGTGATTTATAGGTGAGCTAGGGCGGTTCGGCACAGGGTGGCGTCGCGCGAGATTAGGGTGGGGAGCTAGGGAAGCTTTAGGGGAGTTCTCTCTTGGCGGTGGGGAGGTCGGCAAGAGGAGCTGGCGCCTTAATTGCAAGTTTGTGGCGGTTAAATGGCGGTAAGGTGCGGCTGTTGGCTGTAAAGCAAAAAGGGGAAGCGGTGGCGAATTTCGGCCCGGGAGCTCATCGTGAGTCAAGCGGAGGGGCTGGTAGGGCTGTCAGAGGGGCGTACGGTTGTCGGGCACTTGCAGAGACGGGTGAGGGCGAGAAAGCGCGAGAGAATGAGAGAGAGCTCGGGCGGCAGCAAAAATCGGGATGGCGGCGGGATATTTCGATCGGTGAACAGTAGCAGCGCGAAATTGAGTTAGTGTGGTGATTTGGCAGGGAGTTTAGGGCGCAAATGGCTGAGATTTGAGCTGAATCAAGGGGAAACAAATTCAAAAGAAAATTTTATATTTTTTGAAAATTTGGTTCGTTTCGGACATGTCACGATATGAGTCATTTGCATCCTGTATTACGTAATTGATCTGTCGGTCAACTGATATATGCCTAAATTCATTATGTTCAGTGTACCCATATGGTGTATGATCTTCTGATGATTTGACTACCAACTATTGTCTTGTGATATATCTTGAAATTTCCAAGTGGGACATTCCATGAAAATATGTTTGTTTTTGCGGCATTAATTGCTATTTTGACTTGAACTTTTTTTGCTGGCGGTTGAGAAGTCTTATATGACTCTTTGATGTAACTGTCAACTACTTGTGGATAACCTATTTTTTGACAATTTTTTGCTCAATTTTTGCAGTTTCTAAGGGCAGTCCCAATGGGACATTGATGGTGGTTTCTATCCCAATTAAATTTACTGACAGATCAGCATTTTGATGATGTGGCAATGTAATTAACAAAGAGAGAGAAGGAAAAATGAAGGAATAGTTTCTTCTACTAGGAACGACGTGTTCACTAGTATCGATGCTCGAAGAAACCGGTGAAATCGCGATGGGGAGACTTCGGTCGTTTCTATCTCCGGGCACGCGGATCCCATACGCCGCCGTCGACGCCTCCGCGCCCCCGCGCTTTTCCTTCTCCTTCGCGCGCGCCCGCGCTTCCTCCTACTTCTCCCGCCTGCGTGGGCCCGATATCCACATCCACTGAAACCCTAGCCTCCAGGCGCTGGCGGCGCTCGGCCGCTCGCCCGGCTTCACCACCGCGCGCCCGTCTCGGCTCTCCCACGTCGCCACCAGCGGCCTCGCCCGTGTCGCCACCGTGCGCTCGTCTCGGCCCCGCGTCGCATCCGGCCCTACGCGCCCGCGTCGCCTCCGGCCCCGCCCGCCCGCGTTGCCTCTGGCCCCGCGCGCCCGCGTTGCGCACGGCTGGACCGCATCGCCTGCCTCCGAGCCGACCGCGGCGACCACGCGCCCGCTTCAGCTCACCCGCCTCCGAGTCGACTGCGGCGCCAGGCTCCTCCACCGCGCTCCTGCTTCAGCTCGCCCGTGTCCGCCCACCTGCAATTCCAGTCTCCCCACTCGCCCCATCTGAGCGTCGCCGTCCTGCCTCCCTCTCCTGTGACTCCCTAATCCCACTCTGAAAACTGAGATAAAATCCTTCCCCAATCTCTCGGCAGCAATGGATCGAGGAACCGATTCTCCTGCGGCACCTGGTTCTGCATCCTCTGCTCAAGGTGCCGGTTTTGCGGCACCTGGTTCTGCATCCTCTGCTCAAGTTGCCGGTTTTCCTACATGGTGGACAGCATCATCTCTTGGGGCCTTCTTCGGCCATGAATCAACTACTAGTGAAGGGTACGGTGCTGTAATATTCAAGATTTCATATTTATCTTGTACCTGTTAACATGAGAATTGGAATCTGGTGTTGTGGTACTGGACATTAGCTTTAGTGAATATCTCAATTTACTGTTAACATATTCTTTATTATTAGTCGTTTAGCCTGGAAGCTTAAACTTCAATTATATATTTTATTGCTATTTTCATTATGTGCTGAATGCTGTTTGTGTGTTGATTAAATTTCACTTTATATGGCCACATGAAAGCTACATATATTCTTGCCACAATTGAGCACACCTCTCTTAAAGAGCATGCAAGAGATAATTAAATTTTTATCTACATAGAAACTACATTAGAAACCATGCATTGGAAAGGGTTGGGTCTAAAAGACAATTTATTGCGCTCTCTCTCTCCTTAGGGCATGTACAATGGGTCTCTTCAAGCCGTATTCATCTCAATACTTTTTGCAAAATACCCCTTGCATGGTCAAGAGACGGCCTCCGCGTCTCTTCACGAAGAGACGGTGAGCAACTCGTCTCTACGCTGAAGTCGAGGCTTAAAGACAGACAAAGAAGACGTTGTATGAGTTGGAGACTCCAAGTTCATCTTAACCACATGCAAAATATTAAATTATTTAAAGACACTAAAATAAATACTCTATTATATGAACCGTCTTTTCACTGTCTCTATATCATATTTCAGCATCTTATAGACGGACTCCTGTCTCTCCATTGTACATGCCCAGAAACTACTACTAGACACTATCCATTGGGACTGCCCTAAAGACGGTGGACTTTGCATGGATACAATCAAGAATGCATGGTCACCTTGTCATAATGTTTTCTCGATACTCTCATCAATTCAGGTGGGCTTTTAAGCTTCAGTGGTATTTTCCTTTTACCAAAGGCTAATCCCGTTCATGCATAAGGAAATATACATGGCTACATTGGCCGTCGCTGTGCTTGTCGCTACCTTCGTTATTTGGACATGCTTTATTTAATAGAGTTTTCCCACAGTTTCTATGTGTAGATTGTCTAAACATGCTTTCAGAATTTCCCTCCAAGTTCTCGATCTCTCTCTGTTCTAATGCGTATCCATTGATGATTGGGGTTAATAAGTATGTGATCAAGTTTTCAACTCCCTCGTGCTGCTACTATAGATAGTTTGGAGTGAGATATTAATATCTTGGCTTCCAAATTCCTGCAGGAGAGTGCGGTGGTGTGCTCGGAGATCCATCGAATGTGCTTAGTTCTGAATTATTTGCAATGATATCTCAAGATGTAATTGCATGCTGTGTTGGCCATGTCATTGTTGACACTGCTCATAAGCAGTGAGAGTTCAAATCATGCACTATGCCAACGTGTTGAGAGGACATAATATAATGATACCTAATCACCTACAAGTTTAGTCGGCATTACCGTAACTCCTCTGTAGCCGAAACTGATGGTAGTTGAAAGTTTCAATCCTGATTGCGCAAACAAATATATATATATATATATGGTGCTCTGACGCGACGGGCCTTCTAACTCTTGCTCCATTTTTGTGCAGCACTGTCTCGATGGATATTGTTGCAGGTCACAGGCAGAAGGATGCAACTTGATCATCACTTTCTACTGTGCGCTAAAAAACGATGTGTTGATGCCTCCTGTTGGGTACTATGAATGGGGACTAATCAGCGAACGAATCAGATGGGCGTCATGGGCGATGGTTAATTTGCATGACAATCTATGCCTCCCAACTGGCAAGAGCGAGATGTGGTTGCCAAGTTTGCAATTGTGACGTTAAATCTTTGACATTTCTACAAATGATTCGGCCATGGCTGTCGAATACATGACCAGTGCTTGCATTGCAGCTCTATCTCTTGGGGTTTCAGTTTCAGATGGTATCTTCTTACAGTAAGTTTCAACCATCAGTTGTTGGGGAACAGACTAGCCTTTCAACAGTGCAAGAATCAGAATCCTTTAAAAGCTAAAACACTCATCATGGAGTAGGAATGTTAAACATTTTACTTTTGGCTGCCACGGCATTTGCATCAATCTCTCTTGATCCAGGAAGTTGCAACATGTTTGTCTGTTCTCTACCCTGAAGTGAACAAACACTCTAGCTCCTGTGTTACTGTCACAAAGTACTAGTACTACTATTTGCTGGTGAAACAGTAGTAGCAAAGTAGTACTAATCATCATAATGAAAGGTGCATCTTGAACAACCTGCAGCCAAGGTGCTAGTTATTTCGGCACTGAAATCGATGGCTGACGAGTTGGTTAAGTCATTACTGCAACAGTAGAATGATTCGCTGGGCAATACTGCAATAATGCCGCTGATCACTACATGTGATCTGAGCTGAGCCTGAGGTGGTTGATAGGCACAGCAAGGTCAAGGAGAGCTGTTGCATATTCAAACATTCCTAGAGAGGCTATGAATATGATAATAAGACTGCTCCTAGGGAATCCTGTACATGGCCACCATTATCATACTACTAACTGATGCATCTGATTGCAGAGAAAGTGCCAGTTCTGCGTACCAACATCCACCAAATGATAAGAAATCTGGCAATATTAGGCTAGCTAACAGGTGATTTGAGTCATAGAAAATCTTAATTATGATTTGGCAATTACCACAGCATATGCATAGGGATGCCAGACTACTTGGCTGCCACAACATGTAGGTTCGAGATGCAAACAAGGCTGCTTAGCCAAAATTCTAAGGTTGTCAGGTTCCCGATCAGTCTACGATTTCGTGGAAACCATTCTGATCCTAATCCTATGTAGATCTAAATTATGTAAAACTATATGAAATAGCGCTTCAGACTTCTTAATCCCGGGAATCACGATCGTTTAGGTACGACCCTACCACGATCACAATCCTCAGCATGAAAACGATGCTGCCTAGGACAACCTTGCTATTAACGCCATTTATAGTACCAATGATTAGCTTTAAGGTTTTACAAATCTATCTTGTGTTTATATCAGTTGTTAACATCGCACCTTCGTCACATGGCATTCAACTTTGACTTTCGAGCGATATTGAACATGATTATGAAAATCAGCAAAAAATCACGGAAAATTGGATCTACCGGTCATCTTCGGTTAAGCTACAAATCAGTCTCAAATATTTCATTTTATACTGAGTTAATCTGATTTACTCCTATTTATGATTGATTTTAGCTGATCCTACCGAAATTTTTTAAAAATCAGTTAAACCGGTCCTACCAGCCCCCTATAAAAATTTAAAACCGGTTTTGCTT
The DNA here is from genome assembly GCA_017311315.1 of Dendrocalamus latiflorus. NCBI lineage: Eukaryota > Viridiplantae > Streptophyta > Magnoliopsida > Poales > Poaceae > Dendrocalamus > Dendrocalamus latiflorus. The sequence continues at coordinate 31,061,496 of CM029643.1, forward strand.
TTGCTGATATTGACAGATAGATAAGGTGAAAACGGAATGACAATGCTCATGACTCATAGTACTGGGAAAAATGGTTCAAGCGCTCTTAATTTTTATTTATAGAATTATGAACTAAACAGCTGAATTTGTCTTCCTAGAAAAAATCCCCAAACCCAACATGACCATGTGGAACTCAGCTCAAATTACTTTGAAGAAGTGAGTTAACACACATAGGATCGATAGCGTATCAGAAAAGTAGGGACCACAATCTCCATTCAAGCCCAAGTTAGCTCATGAAAGTTCAATAGCTTGATTCTCGAAAGGATTAAATCATCTCTTTGTGTGTAATTTACAATCATCTTATAAACTTTCAATGCACTGCAAACCCTAATTTTTAACTCGATTATATGTAGGACCGGACAGGCAACAGAGAAGAGGTGAATGGTACCTTAAAATTCTCCCTAAGTATCCACTTAACTCTTTTCTCCAATAGCTACTGAGCTATGAAGGCTAGAGTTGAAAGCTAACAGAAAACCCGAGAAGACAGACCGAACAGATCAAGGCAAACTGAGGTGGTCGAAATCTAACAGCGTGGTCGAACCTTACCACATGGTCGAAAATCTTGACTATGTGGTTGATGGCAGACCGAGAGAGGGCTATCCGACTACTCGACAAATGCGCAACGTGGTCGGTAGTCGAAGATACCCGAGACCAGACAGCAGAGAAAGGCAACAGAGAACAGACCGTGGTCGAGAAGGGAACTTGTGGTCTTAAGCCCGACAATATGGTCGATACTCGACACCGAGATCATAAATCGCCCTAGTCGGCAGCCACTGAGACTAGACCCAATTGTAGTTGTAAACTAACAGGTGATCGAATGACTACTGTGATTGTAGGGCTCTCTGGTCGTCAACCACAAAGATTAGAACCGACGTAGTCATAAGCCAACGAGTGGTCGAACAATCAACATGGTCGAAGAAGAGAACGTGGTCATAAATGAAACAGAGGAAGACAGGAAGGCGCACGACCGCAAAATCCAATTTCTAAATAACTTTTGATTCAACGATCAATTGGTCATGAACCTTTGAACATAGCAAGAATAAAATCTTAGGAGGCTCCTCCGAACTTGAATTGAAAACTTAACACAAGAATAGAGATCTTCACCAGATTTCATCAAATGCGCTCAAAACTGAGATTAAGAAGAAGAGAGGATAATCCAACCATGCAAGTGGGAATAGGAGAGCCACGAAGGCTTCGAGTATGATTTTCCAACACCAAGCAAGATAGATTATCACCAGAACAACCGAAAGTACAGTCTCAGATCAAGAAGCGATAGAGCAAAACCGAAAATCAGAGCAAACATACAAACGAACAGAACCAACTCCACTCCATGCAAAAGAGCAAATACGGATAGATCAACATGATGATATATAGCTTCTGGAGAAGAGTTTACAGCCACTCCATCAGGAGGAACAGGAGCACATGCACTCCAACACCGAATACACGAACCCACGCAAGAACAGAAACCCTAGAGACCCTTCTCGGACTGGTGCTTTCCATCCCTATTTATAGCCTCTAGATACCAGGGGAAAACCAGTTAACCCCCATCTAACACCGGGTATTCATGCACACCTCTCTCTCCAACCCGTTAAACAGACAGGAGACAAAAACCCTTTTTCAGAAGGCTTTAGCAGAACAACTTCTTTTGCAGGTCTTTTTCAGGTCTTGAGCATTTCTCCAAAATGTCCTTCCACCACCTTCCACGAAGTTTCCTGCTTTCTTGCTCTCCAATCCTCGTAGCCACCTCGCAGGCCTCAGTCATCTTTGGCATCTCTCTAACCGCTCTGGACCTCAGCACCTCCCTGTGCCTAGTCCTGGTCGTCCATGCCTCACCATGGCCTAGCTCCAAGGTCCTGTAGCCATCACAAATAAGCAACACATCACATAACACCGCACTATAAACAAGATTCAACAAACAGCATATTCCAGCGAACATTCACAGCAAAACAACTGGTCATAAACCACTTACAACCACTCGTATGCACTGGACATGAAGTGGTCGTAGCCCTAGAAGACTTCCCAGCTGTGTACGACCACACATCAAGTCGTTACGACCACAACGTAGGCTACTATGATCATGAAAAGATGATACGACCATCGCTAGCAGCTACGACTTTAACGCACATGGTCGCTATGACTTACGACCACTCAGACAGTGCGCTACGACCATGACAAACCTGATCGCTACGACTTACGAACACTGCTAGTCAAATCTATGACTATCAACTGTGTAGTCGTAAAACTGGTTGCCAACTGCAAAGACACACACCGTGGTCGTACAAAGCAAGTCATAAAGCCATTTACGACCACCAAGTCATAACAACACCTACAACCACCAAGTCGTAACACCGGCTACGACTACAAAGTCGTAAGATCGACTGCGACAACGTGGTCGTAAAATCGACTGCGACACTGTGGTCGTAAAATTTACTGCCAACCACGTGGTCGTAAGAGCTGCTGTTGTACAAGTCGTAAAGGCTTAAAACCTTGTAGAAAGAGCACAAGCCTCAAAAACCAAACTCAATCTCTCTAAATCAAAAGTCAATTATTCATCACAAATATGGGGTGACCTCCACATGGTCTCACATTATACTTACTGGATAGATTATAAGTAGTAATTAGTATTGCATATTTGTTTGGGGGGGGGGGGGGGGGGGATCTGAGATATGGTTAACTTCCTCTTTGAGCCGGGAATGGCTGTGCAAGTTTTTACCCTAACCCCATTTCCAACTTCTTCTATAACTAACGGCAGTTTTAACCGCTTAACTATTGTTTCCTCCGTTTTAAGCCGTTTTTTCCTTATTTTTCACCTTCCTAAGTCATCATTTCCACCATCCAAAACTCTTGGTAAGTACTTTTGGGCTAAGAGCGCTAGCAATGGGAATGATTATAATCATTCCATCCTCTTATACTTGTTCAAAATTCGCAACAAAATGCCACTACAAATGTTTGATTACCAAACCCGGAAAGACTGAACAAATTTAAAACCACATGAACAGCTTCGGGTATTAAAACTTCACAAGTGCGTAGATTTTCAAGCGATTTACGCTTTATTTTAACCACATCTGTCTCCATCTGTTAAAAGATAAGTAATATATGTAATTGATTCAGATAGGCAACTTTGGACGTGTTTCACCAATCTGAAACGTACAATCATACAAATAGGCGAACACCAAATTAATTACCAGGGTACGAGCAAGGACATTCAAATACACCTAAATTACAAGCCGTCGAACGGAAATTAACAATATTACTGGAGAACCATAAGCCATCAACACTACAGCGAGCCCTTGTCAATCCGTAGAGAAAGTACCAAAAATTCCATAACAAATATGTTTCGACACCATCCTGTCTTCATTGGATCAATCAGTCCAAGGTGGTTCATGAACCGAGGCGGTACATGCCATCGGCCATGAACTGGCCATCCATGTAGAGGGCGGCGGCGTTCTGCGGGTGGAAGCCTTCCATCATGACGAATGGCATGTCCTCCGAAGGCTTCCAGTGCCGTTTCCTCTGGTTTATGAACCAGTTGTTGATCTGCTTCTGGTCTAGGCCTGTCAGCTCTGCAAGCGCGATCTTCTCCGTCTCCTGCCCGTCACATCGACATACGGTTAGTATCAATATGATGCAGCTTTTGGATATGATTTCATGCAATTCCAATATGAAAACGAGTGCCAATTTAATGTAAAACAGCAGCTACCATCAGTCAAGACATCGTGATTAAGGTTAGTATCATTTGGTAATTTTTTTTTCAGATAGCGAAGCTGCATATATACATGTGACTGAAGGGATCAGGGTATCATACTGAGGGATAAGGCCACTTGTAGTGCAGCTCCCACCAGTGGAGTAGCTTCTGCCTGGCCTCCTTTGGGAGCTTCCCTTTCTTCTTTTTCTTCGAAAACTCTTGTCTAAGGCTGCTCAAGTAGCCACTGTACTTCTTCAGAAGCTGGTACCTGAGCTCCTTATCCTCAGCGCGTGGGTCAATCTCAGATGACTCATTTTCACGACCACTTGGGTCCAGATCATCCTCCGAAGAGCCAACACCTTCAGATTTACCATCTGCAGACAGACATGTTATGGTAAGATGACATGTTTCGTCGATCATAGCATTATTGTATTGTCCAAACATGATTCAGTTTAGACCATGTCGGACACAGCAATGGAGTGGATACAGAAAGCCCATAGCTGTGTGTACACAATTTATCCGTTTAGGAATGCAATAGTAGAGTGCAACAGTGGAACCTTGCACCTGTAGTAGTGTGGCTACAGTTACAATTACAAGGATTTTGCCATGCAAGTGATAATATAAAAAAATTCAATACATGCTTGAACAGATATGAATAAGAGGGCCAGATGACATGGAAAATGGGAAGAAAACTGTTTTGTCTGGCGGAACTGGTACCAATCTGATCATTACATGATAGGCCAGTTCCGAAGTGCAAATGTTTATGCTGTTCATTGAAGTAGAGCAGACTGAAGCTAGCAAAAAACCTAGGACCATAATTTTGACAAAACAGTACATTTGTTCTGGGTAGATCTTGAATGATACTTGGTTTAATCTTTTTAAGGAATATTTATATTGGTAAAAGCGGTTTAATCTTTTTACGGAATATTTATTTTTGTAAAAGCCGAAAAATCATGAAAGAAAATTTAATAGAGAACTAACATATTTTTTCGTAGTTTTAATCAGGAATTGCCAAACTGAGGATGGATCCTACAGGGAAGGCATACACAATAAATAAAAATGGGGCAAGAAAAGCAAACAGACAAAACCATTCAGCGTGCTATCAGAGCAATCATATCGCTTATATTAAACCTTATCTGGGGCAAATGTAATTGAATATATCAAGATCACCTTTAAAAATAAATAAAGATATGTATGGCCATAACTTCAGTTCAGATGGGCAAGCAAAGTGGTAGATCTATGCATAGGAAATTGTATAATGACAGAAGCTGTTGAACTGACCACGATGGAATCACAAGAAATTCTAAATTGTAAATTGCTGTGCATGCATCCATATATTGTTTAATGTGCAGATTTTACGACCTTGGATTGAAAATTGCAAATGAGAAAGGATCTCATATGGTTATGTAACAAGCAAGAATTACATAATTACAAAAGCTGGAAGTTCTATAGATTAGCTGTGATTCTATGTCTTCTTTGGGAAACCGATTCTGTATCTTTTCCTAAATATTATTTTCTACCGTCTATACAGTTCACCATTAGGGTGCAAAAAAAGGGGGCTAGAATTTGTCATTTTTCAACACTTTCTCATAGCCTCTGGAATCATGTAATGGAACATTATGGTTTTTATCGGCATTCTTTAGCAATCCATCAGACATAAATTCTGACACAAAAGAGAAGTAATGTTCAGCAATAATAAGGTTGCTCATTTGCTACTTTTATTGATGTGTGCCTAGAATAAACTTCAGAAAACACGTAAGCACTTATTTAACACAAAAAATAATACATTATCCTGCTGAATGAGTGAAAACTATCAATTGTGTGAAGACTCACTTTTTCAAAATTTACACTAAAAACAAAGCCCTGTTAGATGTGCTTATGGAATATTTTAGGCACATTAATGGTAACTTTCCAACTTACAACAAAGCAAATCAACCGGGCATCAAGATGAAAACTACACAATTTAAGCTCTAACATCAGTAAGACAGTAACACTAAAAGAAATGGTGGAAAAACTGGCATTTATAAATGCAAGGTGTGTTAGATTTTGACTATCAACACAGAAAATAATCTAGAATAGATTAATTAGTAAATGCATTGTTTCGTGGTCATTTGCTTAATCTATTGAGTTACCCTGATTTTTTTTTCTTTTGCAAGGGGGAGGCGGCTTTATAATCGATGCCAATGACGCAATACAAACACAATCCTGATCTAGAACCTTGCTGAACAATGCAATGATCCCTGTGTAGTGAAGATAGACACAAGTAGATCTGATGGGCCCCTTATCATACATTAACTTACCCCGATAACTAGCTCCTACAGTAGTTCCCCTCAAGGATCAAATGCAAGAAACTTCTAGCTAGATTGACGTTCCAGTTTCAACACTCAACTCCAATGAATAATAACATCACATATGTTCCTATGCCATTCATGGTAGAAATGGCAGTGAAATCAAACGAGTGAGAACATAGCACTTTTAGATGGCCCATTCTACTAAAAGGAAATCTATAGGTGAACCATGGAGAAAGCATGCACTGTAATATACAAACAGTGCCATGGATCTCCCCCGGTGTAGTCCATTATTCCACACAAAATCTGCCTGCACACTGTACATGTCCAACCTTCAAACAAAACAGTGCCCCTTGAAGTACCCCAGAAGACAAACGTCCAGCACATATGCATCCAGGGCTGGATAGAGCAGTACAGACAAAGGCGAAGAGCAAAAATATATTGCTACTGTTCTTGGAAGCCCCAAGAGTACGTGCTGGAACATTGGTTATCTAGCCCATAACAACATTTCCCAATGCATCTTTGATCTCTAAACCACACTGCTACAAGAAAAGAGATGAGAGATGGGGATGGATGCTAAGCAAGAGAAAACAAGGGATGAGAGATGGGGATGCTAGTGAGCAAGAAGCAAATGATTTGAAGGGAATCATCCAAGGAATCGTATATATTTGGGACCAAAGTGTTCAGCTTATATAAATGAAGTTATGAATGGCTGATCATGTGCCTTGTCATAACTCACAAGCATACTTGCAAGGATCCCATGATATTTACGCTCAGCTTAGAAAACAGAATACAGATACACTCTGCTTGAGCTTTACACTATACAAAGAGCAACATCTCCTGTAGACATGGAAGGGCACACCACCGTGATCAGACATTTTTGCAATATTAAACCAACGATATTTTCCAAATATCTAGAATAGTCACACAAATGGTATTGTTAGATTGGTCATAAAAAATTGTGATAATAGTGTAATTCTATAACTTTTTAAAATATGTTGCTATAGAAACTGAAGGTCAAAGTTGCATCTTTCAGATTGTGGAATAGTGCAAGTATTTGAGAACGGAGATAGAATATACTACGCACCTACAGGTCATACACTTGTATTATACAATTAACTCACTCAGGTTACTAGCTTCTACCGTGGTTCCTCTCAAGAATCAAATGCAACAAACCTAACTAGACAGACTTTCCAATGTGACAACACCAATGAATTAACATCACATACGTTCCTATGCCATTCATAACAGAAATGGCTGTGAAATCAAACGAGTGAGAATGTGAGAACATATATATTGCTTCTAGTTGGCTCTCTCCTTAAAGGATATCTACATGTGAACATGTACCACAACCATATATGACACCTAGAGTTTGGCTGATCTCCTTGGGCATGCCACATCCACGGAGAAAGCAAGCACAGTAGTATACAAGCAGTGCCACAGATCTCCACCGGTGTAGCCGCTGCCCATTATACTCCACACGAATCTGCCTGCACGCTGTACATGTCCAGCACACCTGTGCTGCATCACAAAACCAATACATGGATGCAGAGCTGGATAGAGCGCAGTACAGGCAAAAGACCAAGAGCAACATGGAGTATATTGCTGCTGTCCAGGAAGACCGTACAGTGTTGGAAGTTGCAACATCTGTTATCTAGCTCGTAACGGCATTTCCCAATGCATCTTTTGATCTCTAAACCACAGTAAACTTCAAGAAAAGAAGAGATGAGAGATGGGGACGCATGCTAAGAAGCAAGAGAAAAAACAAGAGATGAGAGATGGGGATGCTAGTGAGCAAGAAGCAAATGATTTGAAGCTACATAAAGATATGGGTACTACCGAGACAGACGGATTCTCCTGCCTGCCTTGGAACCCTAAGACAAGGCTTCTAGTCACTTGTCATGTAGTGATATACTGCTACTAGGAGAAAAAGAATCCAATTATAATTTAAAGAAAAGGATGACTTGAAAGGCTAGCATGTGTGTGTACTCCATTAGGCAATAAGATAATGCAAGTAGGCACCATTAGAGCAATAGACAATGGGGGCTAGAGCTGCTAAATGAGGGGAGACCCACGAGACATGGCTCCTCACTGTGCCCTCGATGCCAACCAAAACTTGTGCTTGCTTAATCAACTCCTACTCCATGCTTAATTGTTAGTTTATTAGTGCATGCAAAGGCTTATGCCTTCTCCCTTCAAACCCCAATAAACAAATCCACAAAGCACGGCATGGCTATCAATAGCAATGATCCAAAGCAACCATCTCCATTATCCGGAACAACCATTTCCCAATGCGGTAAGTCACCACATGGATCGCGAGAATGAGAAAATATATATATATATATATATATATATATATATATATATATATATATATATATATATATATATATATATATATATATATATATATATATATATATAAACACAAGCATGTAGTAATAGTAGTTGTAGTAGTACCAACGAACGATGGATAATGGTTTTACCGGCGAGCAAGAGGCGCGCCGAGGAGCCGCCGCCGGTGATGGAGTCGAGCTGCGCCTCCGCCCCCTTGAGGAACTCCATCGCCTCCTCGATCGGCCGCGTCAGCTCCTCCCGGTACTTCACCAGCATGTTGCAGTACGCCTCCTGCGCAATTTAATTAACACAATAAGGAATTAGCACACAGTAAGTATGGGATCGTGAAACAAGAAGATTAATTAGCCGTAAGCGACCATGGCATGATATGATAATGGGTTGGAAATTGGAATTGGCATGCTTGTCCAGTGATCGGAATCGGGAAGAACGAACCATGAACTGGTCGAGCTCCGGGTCGCGCGGCTCGTGCCGGCCCGGCGGGCGGGCGTCCAGCTTCGCTGCAATGGCCGTCAGCCTCTCCAGCACGTCCGGCGGCGCCCCGACCTGCGAACCAAAACGCATCATTTCATACAGCAGATTGAGGATTACGTACAGAACTACTACATGTATAGCTTTGCAGAATCGAATTTGCAACTTTGATGCGTGATGCTATGGGGGTAGCTAATATATTTGTACTTTCAGGCAGTCCAGGTAGGCGGCGAGGAGGACGGAGTACTGGGGATGCGCCATGATCTTGGCCTTGATGGCCTCGGCCTCCGCCGGCGAGATCTCCCTGCCGTCGCCGTGCTTGTGGTGGTAGTGGTACTGCGACGGTCCTGCCGCATGGTGCAACGCGAGCGGCGCGCCGTAGTACGCGCCGCCTCCCATGGGCGCCGAGGCCGCCGCCGCCGTGGAGAGCGGCAGCTGCAGGAAGGACGACGCCGCCGCCCTGGAGCCGCCGCCGCCGCTCCCTCCAGCTCCAAGATTCCCAAAGCTCTGATCCATCAACAAACCCTACCCTAACAAGGACAGAGAGAGAGAGAGCTCAGCTGCTCGAGAGGGACGAGACGACGGCTTCCCTCTCTCTCTCTCTCTCTCTCTCTCTCTCTCTGCAGCACCCACCCGCTCAGACGACGAGACTCGAGGAGGAGAGGGAGGGAGGCAGCAGATATATTAATGGGAAGGATGGAGTGTGGAGGGGAAGGGAAAGGTAGGGGTGTAATGGCGTATGTGTGCGCGTGTGTGTGTGGCTGGGCTGGTGGCTTTCCTTTTTCTCGCGTCAAATCACAGCGGAGGGATCGGAGGTGGGGGAGGTGTATATGTATAGTTGCATTGCATAGATCGACGCTGCTGCTGGTACCCTACCAAAGCAAACTAACAAAACCCCAAAACAAATCAAAGATGTGTGGATTCACAATGTAATTATTAAGCTGCTCCATATATATATATATGCAGGCTGTAGCAGCTTAGATGGTGTGTGTGTGTGTGCGCGCTATGACCATGATCTTCTCTTGTTGGATTCTTGCTGCCCTTTTGCTAGGGATTTTTCAATCTCCCGTACATACATGCTCTTGGTGTCTTTGGAAATGAGAGCTCCGTTTGGAGAGACGTGAGCGAGAGCCCAGCTAGCTGCTTTGTGCTGTGCTGTGTGTGGTCGCAACTTTCAACTCCGGCTCTTGTCATTTGATGGGAAGTGATGGCCAGGGAGAGGACAAGTTACTCCTTCACTTCCAATTTACAGTTTATAGTTACATTTTATAGCTTTTAAATTATTCGCAAGAAAGAATATAGAGTAATAAAAATTTATATACGATTTTAGTCAATATAAATAAAGTCATTATAGCGTATGCTATGATCAATTTTTAGATATCATTTTAAAAATATTTTATTTAAAAATTAATTACTATAGAAAAATTAAAAACAGTCTTTAAAACCTGAAAATAACTGCCTATGCGTTACTCCTTAGAGCAACTTCAGCAGGGCCCCTACTTGAGCCCTCATCCTACTTTTGAGGGCCGAGAGGCAAAAAAACTCACCCCAACAGGACCCTACTTGAGCCCTCAAAAGTAGGGGCCCTCAAATCTCCCCCTCGAGCCCTCATTCCTGGGGGTCTGGAGGGAGCCCCTACTTTTGAGGGCTCAAGTAGGGGCCCTGCTGGAGTGAGTTGTTTGCCCCTCGGCCCTCAAAAGTATGATGAGGATGAGGTGGGTCCTATGTGTCATCCCCTCTAAGAATGAATTTGAGAGTCCTGTTTTGAGGGCTCCTGCTGGAGTGTAGCCCAAAAAACAGAGCCCTCAAAAGTAGGAAGAGTCTTCAAATAAAAAGTAAAGGTCATGTTTTGAAGGCTACTGCTGAAGTTGCTCTTACATATGCTTGCATGTGTCACTTCTGATTCAGTTGGTGTTCTCGCATTCCGGTCTCTCCATCTCTCTGTGGACGTGTGTATCTGTTGTTCACCAGCTACCCAGCTCCTCTATTTCACCCCTGGGAAAGATGAAAAGATAGATTCTTGGGAAAGTAAAATGCTCTCTCGTCTCTAGTTATACCCCCATTCAAAAGTGCTACGGTGGTTTGTGACCGTAACTTTTTACTGGAATTATATTACAGCGGACGTTATTTTTTTCTGAGATGTTTAATTTAAAAAATAAAGAAACATCATTATATCTTTATACATAAAGCAAAGAAAAAAGAAATTAAAAAGAACAAAGGAAAAAAACTGTGTTAAGAAATCAACGCGTCTCTAATGACTTTGGTTTCAGAAGCCAGAAGCTATTTAAAACTAAGCCTAAGGTGGTGATCGGTTCGGCTGAAAAGCTCGTGGCTTATGGCTAAAAACACTGTAGCTGGCTGAAAAAAGCACTGTAGCTGACAGAGACTTATTTAGCATAATTAAATTTAAAAAATAAAAAAATATGTTAGCCCATTACGTATAATACAAACAAATACGGGAAAAAAAGAACTGGCAAAAAAGCTCAACAAAAAGCCAAAAGTTCAGAAAAAGACGAAACTTATGAATAGTGAAAAATAAGCCAGAAGCCGAAGCCGAGTTGATCGGGACCTAAATGTGCGGTGAATATTTCTTGTTCTTTTTGCGTCGCGCTAGAGTATGTAGAGTTTTTAGTGTGGCAATTTATATGAAACAATTTTCTTGCTTTAAGAATTAAAAAAACGAGTTCTAAACATGGCCTTAGACTGAGAAGAGTATATTTGTCAAAGAAAAAACTTTTATAGCCCGTTATAAATGTTGTGAGCTTAGTTCCACACATGACACATTGCAAAATGTAAGCCGCAAAGATTAAGGCCTCATTTAGAATGAGAAATTTTTCCTGATTTATGTGGAAATTATTTGTTTCTTGTCTAATTCCTGCATTTCTAAGGGCATGTTCTTTTCATCCGAAGCTAGCGGCTTTTGGCTTTTGCTACAGTACCTAACTTTCAAACGGAGTATTTTCTCAAGACGGGGTCTACAAGTTAAATGATCTATACGTTAAAAGCCCAACATCTGTACCAGCCAAATTCGCAAGTGAGTATCTATCTCTCCGTAATCTGTACCGTAAACAGTCAAAATTCAAAAATTTCAGCCAAAAGCCATAAGCCGCAGCCGTTGCCAAACAGGCCCTAAATGGGACCGAAGAAGGAAATAAAATGAGAAAGTAATCCATGTACCATTCTGAAAATTGTTTTAAGCAACATGGAAGAATGTTTTGGATGGCTGGTCATGGTTGAATGCTACCCCTCTGTTTCAAAATAATTAACCATTCTATTGGAAAATGTTGTTTTCACAATAGTTACCGATTGGGAAAATTAAGAGCTTTACTCTTTACTCATATTTTAATACGGTAAAAGTGGTTGAATAGCTTAGTATATTATTTAATAGGGATATATACAATACAATATCGTTAGCTATTTCTTAGGTTTAATGTTTCAACCTTTTTTCCTTCTCCGATATCTTTTTACTCCTAGTTTCGTTTGCGAGATGAACAGTAAACGGTGGGAGAAATAAATAAATTACATAAACTACTATTATATGGGTGTTTAGTTCAGTGTCACACTTTGCCGAATCGAAGCTAGCAAGTTCGATCAAGTGTCACCTTCTACATACGTGCATATTCAGTGGTATTATACGTGCTAAGCCCCGAAGGTTGGTCCAAAGGCATATGATCCTCCGTTTAAATTTCTAGTATGTGTAAGAGACATGTATACATGTGTGTATGTGGTGTGTGGGTTGTGTGCGTCTATTTTACACCCCTAAAAGTTTGATCAAGTGTAGGCAGTGTTTTGTTCATAGCCAATTGCATCCACTCCAAACGATTTTAGATTCTGACTTTTTTAACTTCGATTTATTTAAGCCAGAAGCCACTTGAAGCGTATCATCTTCTAATTTCATCTTATTTGGTTTTTTCGGCTTTTTTACTTTTCTTTTTCCTGTATTTCTTTGTATTGTCCATGATGATATAATGGTTTTTTTCTTTTTTTTCTCTAAAACATCTAACACTGCTACAATGTAATTTTAATCGAAAGCCGAAGCTCCAGTACCCAAGTGAAGCCGGATGGAGCGCCCCTTACATTTAACAACTGCCACAGTTGTGAGGACAATTGTCAGCACCAAAATGTTGCGTACCTTTTTTTTAGTGGTTACGTCTTCCCAACCAAGCGGACTCATAGTATTAGAAAGAATATAAAGAAAACTGAAAAACATCGAGAATTTATGAGCACAAATGAGCAGATGAGAGGAGCAGTAGAGAGTAGAGACTGATTGATTAGCGGTCAAGTGAGGGTAGGGTACTAGGATAGATGAGCGTTGGTCAGTCACTTGGTCTTAACACCTAGTGAGTAGACAGAGAGATGCCAGGGCTTAGAAAATCTAACTCCCGGTTTGTTTGCTGCGTCAAGAAACAAGCTAGGTTTAGGGAGTCCTATATTTGTTACCGAGGTCAAATCAGAGTGCATTTTACAAGAGAATAATAACAATTGTTGTTAGTACGTACCACAAAATTTTTTTTGAAGCACTTTGTGAAAGCGGAGGGGACAAAGAATGTGCCTTGCAGTCCTCTTTCTCCTTCAACAAATAATGGAGTTCGATCCGTCGTTAGCCTTTGCACTCTACATTAAAATATTGAGGTGGCTCTATGTTCATCAAACTTGTCATTTCCACCATCAGTCATGAATGGACGCCGTAAATTGACAGGATGGATATTGCGCTTGTACAAACGATGATAGAAACGATTTTGACTATATTATTTTTGTTGCGGGACCGTGCTTGTACAAACGATGATAGAAACGATTTTGACTATATTATTTTTGTTGCGGGACCGTACTTATTTCAGCGTAGCTCTGTCGGCATGCACATTGCGAGTTTACTTCCAATCGACCATGGTTTTGGAATATCATGCTACCGCAAGACTAGGGGTGGATATCGAGCCAACTGCTCGTCTTATCGAGCTTTTTCTAAAATTGGCATATTTTGATTTAATAGCATTTTACGAATAATTTAAAAGTATTTTTAGAAACGAGCTAACGAGCCGAGCCGAGCCGAGCTTGAGCAAAATTCAAATTCATTTAAAATCAACTTATTTTAATGTTTAACTAATTAACAAGTATAATTGAAGCAATTTTGAACCGAGCCAACGAGCCCACTAACGAGCTTTTTTTCCACCCCTACGCAAGACAATTACTTACACAAACGTAACTGATTGGGTGGATTCATTTAGAATATAACTTATAATTTTTTTTATTTAAAAATTTGACTCACGTGAGAGAGTACGGATAGATACTCGCGTATAATTTTAGCTAATATAGATGAAGTCTAGACAATGTCTACTACAATCGACTGTACACCTTATCTTAAAAAGACACTTTATTTAAAAGTTAGTTACTGTAAAAAAGCAAAGTCATAAGCCCAAAATAACCTAACCAATATAAAAACAAACACAAGCAACATCACAAATATATCCTTGAAACCTCGTAACCAAGCACGCTCAAGACCACACACCTAAGAAAGCTCGAGATCACGGGCCCGAGAACGTCTGAAACCATACGCCTGGTGATGTGTGTATTACCATTGACGTTGATAATAACAAAATTAACATTAACAGGTAAACCAAATATTCCCTTTGACCAATTATACTTAATTAGCAATATGACATACTAATCTTATTACGTTCTAGAAAAATCCATTCTTACATGAACGATTTTTCGAATATGTAAAGAACATATTTAAGTGTGATAGGTGAGTCAACGGTGATGTGTGTATTGATCATGTGCTATTCCCTCTCCCATGCATATCGCCTCCAACATTTATCTAAAAACAAAAAGAAAGCAAGATTGAATCAAAGACTCAGCAAATACATATAAAATAATAAACACCAATAAAGCCATAAACATAACTTAACCATATCAACACCCATAATGAACGACACCAACCTCGTAATGACCTCGCTTGCTGTAAATATCTCATCTCAACTCAACATATGCTACAACAGTACAAAGCATAAAAAAAACATCGCTCATATGCACCTCCTAACCTAAATAGCCCCTGCACTGGACAGCCCCCTCCGTTGTCCTGTGATCAAAATACCATAACTTGCATATCAGCGACCCTAACATAGGAAACCATATATTTTTTGAAAACTAAACAAAAATTTCATATTTCCCTAGTTTTCCAAAAACAATTTTGACTAATCCGTTTAAGTTCTTGTTTTTAACTCTAAAGACTATTCTATTATATTGCTGAACAGCCAGCTTAACAATTTTATATCCTTTATCTAATATACCAAACATCATAAACGACACCCCTTGCCGCTGTCCTCCCTTCTCTAATGCGGTAGATTTCCGTAGCGTGTGGGCCTAATGTCTATAGCCTTAAGGGTGTGATCATTTGGGCTTCAGCTTCTGACTTCCGGCTTATTTTTCACTATTCATAAATTTCGTCTTTTTCTGAACTTTTGGCTTTTTGTTGAGCTTTTTTGCCGGTTCTTTTTTTCCGTATGTGTTTGTATTATACGTAATAGGCTAACATATTTTTAAATTTTTTAAATTTAATTATGCTAAATAAGCATCTGTGAGCTACAGTATTTTTTCAGCCAGCTATAGCAGTTTTCAGCCATAAGCCACCAAAAAAAGCTCAAATGATCGCTCAGATCTCGTATTAAGTATATATCGATCAGTTTATGTAAAAGCTTAATTACCGTTCAAACTAAGCTGGCATGTAAACTCGCGAGCAATCGATGACATACTTACATGCTCCTTGCTGAACATTTAGCTGGAGACGTGCCCCCAGATCGATCGAGAAAGCTTCACCCTCGTGACAAATCTAGACGACTGAAGCCAAACTCCTGTGCACACGCTAAAGCTTAGTCCACAAAACCATCGAAATCACTAAAAATTGAGCTCCAAACCTGACGCCCGTACTACGAAATCCCGTGCAAATCCACATGCCCGCTTAATTGAATCGGGAAATGCACAATCAATCGTACGAGCTCGATCTTAATAAACAAGGCGTGATGCTGCTTGCTTTAGGTACTCCGTACGTCGGCATGGCTGTCTTCCTCCCTCCAGAAACTTGTGGTTGATTGCAACCCAATTGGAGCATTAATATAAGTTTATATCTGTCTTTGTTACTGACGAAGACGCTTTCGGCAGCTCGGTTATCAGTTGTTAACCTAGCTAAGTACTACGGTAACAACGACCCATTCACCATATTTTATGGGATAATAAAATGGGAAGGATTCTCTAGTGCGATCTACGGCATAGATAACGAGGTATATGAGTGGAGGACGCTGATCCGCTGCAGTTGTTAACGACGTGTGTACTACCACCACACGACGCGCTACATTCATCTGCGGATTGATCCGCTGCAGTTGTTCAACGAGAGAAATTTTGATATACAACGGAGGCACAGATCGGTTTGTGCCACGAATCAATCCAGCGATGACATGTGGCATGTATTACTGTAGCAAACCAATCCTGCGCCGATACGTGGCATACATTACTGTAGCAACTAATAAAAAATTATTTGTTTGCTGTTTTGCACTGTAGCAAACAGATAGAACCTTATTTTTTGTACCATCTACAGTACAAAACAATAAAAATATTTTAAAATAGTTGCTACAGTAGTACGTGCCACGTGTCAGCGCTGAATTGGTTTGTGACACAAACTGATTTGTGTCCCGTTGTATAACAAAATTTCTCGTTCAACGACGTGTGTACAACCACCACACGGTACGCTACATTCGTATGCGGATTCAGACAGTGCCCTAAAACGCTTGTAAGTTTAGATTTCTAATTTTTTTACTATAACGATTAAAAATGTACTATATTACTGTTAGGTTTTTTATGTAATTAATTTTTTTAAAAAAGTTGTATCACCATAGATAAACAAAGGAAAAAAGGGGGGAAAAGGTAAAAATAGCTAAAAAGTCAAAAAATTAAAACTAAGAAACCAGAAACTGAAACCATTATCAAAAATATTAGTCAAAAAGTTTCACGGAATCTTAATTTCATTCACACCCAATTATTTATATTCGTTGATAAAAATGACTTAATTAACATGTTGCTAGTTTGGTCTAGTGGTGGGCCTTAATCGGCCTTGGACGCAATCGTAGATAATTAAGACGGCACATCAAATTCAATGGATCTAGTACGTGCTCGACCCAGCTATGCTCGTAATTGTTGCACTAGCTACTTCACGTGTATGTGGGTATTTTTGTTTTATAATTTTTAAATTTTATCTATTTATGAGATATTACGAAGAGAGACAATCATATATGATTTTAATAAATACAGCTGAAGTCGGTACAGTGTCTATTATAATCAACTTGTAGACCCCGTTTTAAAAAAATGCACCGTTTGAAGCGAATTACTTTAGCACCGTACATAAGCTATAAGCCTAGGCACCCATTTTTTTCAACTTACGGTTTATGCTTATGGCTTTTTTTGAATAAATAAAAGGGATGGTTTCTCCGCTGTCGTTTTAAAGTGATTTATCGAAACAACATTTTTAAATCGGCTTATTGAATTATTAGCATTTAATTCGTTTGCATAAATACTTATGTTAGATTAAAAATCATCAACTATAATCATAAGTCGTAATCGAAAAGAATACATCCTGTATGTATGCATCAAAAGGTCTTTTTCTTTATGTTGTGCATTGGACTTTTCCGTTAAGGGTGCACGTCGAAGATTAAATTTTGGGCTAGCTGGTTGGTACAAAAATCGAAATATTAATAAAGCTATCTACCAAAACAGATGTGTACTATCAATTCCTTCAAGTAGATGAGCACTACTTCCCCATAAGGATTTGTGCAAGCCTATTGGAGAGAAACACGTTGAAGTACTACTCTTTCAATTACAATTTCGCAAGCATGAATGTAAAGCACACTCCATATAATTCAGCTAGAGTGAATTAAGGCATATAGACCCACGATATGCAACTTAGAGCAGCACACATACACTTTTGGTATATAATACATCGTCACAAGAACCTTACCAGATTAAATTTATTAAATTTATTTTGATTTTTTTCATGGTCATTGCATCACTTTGGCTATGGTTTGTCATCATAAAATACTAGCAAGACAATAAAAAATATATATTACAAAAACTATTTTGCAAGACAAATACAATGACATTATTTTCATTCAGTCAATTTATATACTTCAGCATAAATTAATGACCAAAGTTTCAAAAACTTGACCTCACAGATCTTGTGATGACTTATATTTATGAATAGAGGGAGTAATAGTTTCAATGTGTGTGTGTGGGTGGTGACCAGTTGGGCTTTTTTTGGTGGCTTATGGCTAAAAGCACTGTAGCTGGCTGAAAAAAAACACTGTAGCTGACAGAGCCTTATTTAGCATAATTAAATTTAAAAAATATAAAAAAATATGTTAGCCTATTACGTATAATACAAACAAATACGGGAAAAAAGAACCGGCAAAAAAGCACAAAAAAGCCAAAAATTCAGAAAAAGACGAAATTTGTGAATAGTGAAAAATAAACCGGAAGCCAGAAGCTTAAGCCGAATTTATCAGGACTGAGCCTTGCATGCTGAGCTGCCTTTCTTCATCTCCGGACTCCAGCACTCACACACAAACACGAACTGTTTACCCTTTTGTCCTGTTGCAATGTTTCTTATTTCAGTTTTGACTTCTTAGCATCTATTTTGTAAAAAAAATATCATCTCTCTGAGCTTAAGGCTATGCTCATTTGAATTTAATAAACCTGGTTTATGGCTGAATTTTTACTGTAGCTGATGGTGGCTATTTATCATAATTAAATTTAAAAATTTTAAAAATAGAAAAAATATGTTAGCCCATCACGTATAATGCAAATAAATACGAGAAAAAAGAACTGGCAAAAAAGCTAAAAAAAGCCAAAAATTTAGAGAGAAAAAATGAAATTTATGAATTAAAAAATAAACTAGAAATCAAAAGCTCAAGCTGAAATGAGCGAGACCTAAAAGCTATGGCAGACGATATATGTTATATACCACGTCTTTTGAGCTTAAAAAGAGTATCATTTTTGTGAAAATATATACTAGAGGGCCAAAAGGGTGAACAGTTCCACAAACAGAGACTGAGTGAGAGAGATGGTGAGAGGTCTGGAGAGAGAAAGTTAAAGAGAGGCCACGGTGCATGCATGTATACTAGACTAGTACGTAGACTAACATGATCGAGTGAGTGTATGCGTGTGTATGTATGTGTGCGCGTTTGCTGCACGTCCTGTCCGATCAGACCGAATTTTTTGTATTTTAGCCTTTTTTTTTGAAAAATATTCACATTTAGACCCCTGGTAGTTTTAATTCCGTTTTTGGACCCAGAGCTCGGCGCCGTGGGTCACGGCGCCGAGATAACACGTCTCGGCGCCGTGGACCACGGCGCCGAGGTGCGAGCCCCGCGCCAGTGTAGCGGCCGTCGTGGCGCCGACGTGGCAGGCAGCTCGGCGCCGTGACTCGTGGCGCCGACCTCGCCGCCGTGACTCGTGGCGCCGAGCATGTGGCTTCTGAAACAGCACCGAGCACGCGGGCTTCGTTCATTCGCATCCTCCTCCCTCTGTCCCCGCCGCTGTTTAGGGTTTGCACCGATCAGCCTTTTTTTTCGCAAAATGAATTATTAGTTGTATTTTTCATTTGGATTATTTAATGATAGTAATATTATGTAATATAGTTAGTTATTTATTTATAGAGAGCAAAAAATACGACGTATGTTTTGAAAATTCGTTATGTATTGCAGATGATACATGTAGGAAAATTCGTGTAGATTTTTTTAAAAACATTATGGTACGTTGGTAATGGTTTTTGAAAAATAAAATTATGCAGGCCGTGACGAACGAGTTTTGTGTGAAGTTCTGCGGGCCGTGAGATGCTGCGGGCAAGACAGAGGGGAGGCGACATGTGGCATACAAGCAACTCTCCTCTTCCTTTTGTTCAGTTGTTACTACACACTTGGGGAAATAATTACTGGGATGATTCTGGGTCAATCCCATCCCCTCTGTTTGTGGATTGATGAACGAGTTATGTGTGAAGTAACGATTAGTGTATTTGTGATTTTTGTACAATGCTGACCGTGAAAAATATGTTGAACTGGCAATAACATTTTTTGATCATGTTATGTTGTTGTATTGGAAGGATTTTTTTGAATTATTTTGTATGACAACTGTGATAGGAACAATTGGACGAAAGGAGGGGAAGTGATAATAAGACACGTGGGAATCATTGCATGCGAAAAGCCCAGATAATAAGCTTATGAAGTTGGGACAAACATGGCGCGTACAATTTTATTACATGCTAGCATGATATCCGACTAATCTACCCAACTGCTCGTACGACCTCTCGTGTGGACCGAGTCTATTACATCTTGTCTACTGGGTGTAGCGTGGTTGTTTCCCCTTTCTGTCGCGCCCTGAAGATGGCTCCGCTGCATCCTTCTTCCTGTCACTCTTGGTCTTGAGAGCCGCCTCACGAGCTTGAAGCTCTTCCTCCTGACGCTTGATGGCTGCTTCACGCAGACTTAACTTCTCCTTCCTCCTTTGCAGCTCATCCTCCTTGCCCTGCAGACGGATTTGGTCCACCCTCACGCGGCGCTCTTGCTCAAGCCGCATCTGTCGTTCCACCTCGCGAGCCTGAGTCATCTTGACACAGTATTGTCCTTTGTTTTCCACCTCCACTGCCCGGTTATTTGGCCATGCCGGCGGCACTCGATCCACCCATTCCATGAACCCGCAAGCCTATGTGTGGCATGGTAGATGTCATGGATCAAGTTGAAAAACGATAACGGAAAAGAAATGGTTTAGTTATGGTCGTTACCACGAAGTCGTCATCCAGGTCAGGACACTTGAAGAACCTACGGCCGTATTTGGCTCGTTGTACTCGATCAGTCCAGACTCCCAACATCGTCCTAAAGCCGCAATGGCACTTCGGGCGCTCATGCCACTCCGGCACTCCAAATGGGTCGGACTTCCAGGAAGACATTGTTGTGTGGTAGTATTGTGATGTCTTGAGGAGGAGATGTGGTATGGAAGACATATGAGGCCTTCATATAGGCAGGTTATCGGTGCAGTGGGCATAGTCCATGGAGAGGATCTTTTCGCTCTTCCTGGATTCAAGTGTAGCAATAAATGGTCCTATGTAGGCTTTTCAGAGACTATAGTCTCGTAATAAATTCATAGTTCGTAGCCTTTTCAAAGACCTACACCCCTATATGTGTACAGGCCTACAGGCCTACTCCTGTAAAGGCTAAAGACCTGCGCCCCTATATGTGTACAGGCCTACAGGCCTACTCCTGTAAAGGCTAAAGACCTACGCCCCTATATGTGTACAGGCTAAAGGCCTATTCCGTCACTGCGCAAAGCTGACATATGCTGCCCCGTTTTGTCATGTCACTGAGCAAAATCTGAACTCTTTTGTCATGTCACTGAGCAAAACTGCCCTCTGTTGTCATCTCACTGAGCAAAAGCTGACCTCTTGTGTCATGTCCCTGAGCAAAGCTGGGGCGTGTTGTCATGTTCCTGAGCAAAAGCCTCTTTTTTTGGTGGTCACTGCATTAAACTGCCCCGTTTTGCTATAAGTAGCACGGTTGGGGTCCTATGACATTGTGAATCGAACAAAGTAGTACCCTCTCTTTCGTGGTGAAACATACCATGTCTGAAGCCGAGGGGCCAGTGGGATTTGGGTCACCGAAGGATGACATTCCCTTAGAAACGAGGGATATGTTCGGTCCGCAGTACCGATTGATACCAAGCCGGCGTGCTCAACCACCGTGGCCGAAATGCAGACACAATGAGTACGCGGTTGTCCAGATCTTGGATTCCCCGAACGATGGCGGGCGACGTTTCTTCCGATGCTCGTTGGTGTGTTGGTTGGTTGGTTTTATGCTATGTTGTTTTGTTCGTTGGTGTGTTGGTTGATTGGTTGTATGCCGTCGTAATAAAAAAACTTAGAGCAACCCTTTTATACTGCAAACCATCTGTGAACATCAAACCATCAAGCACTTGAAAAACCTCACAAAAATTACAAAAGCACAATGAATATAACATAAACACATGTATACAACAACTAGCTCATTACAAACACATCTCAGTCCAACCACTTACCAAGTGCCTCCTAGCTCATTACAAAATATATACAACGACTTTTAAGCCCAACCACAAGCATACACGGCCGTATCACTGCCTCCTAGCCTTACCCTTACCCTTACCAAGGGCGTCGGTGCCTGGAGTGTAACGGCTAGGCTCGCGGCGGCGTCTGCGTCGTACGGGCTGTGTAGGCTGAGTCGAAGGAGCGTCTACGAGCTGAGACGGGCCTATCTCATCGTAAGTCTGCTCCACCTCGTCGTCGTCCTCGTCCTCACCGCCCTGGGACGGGAAAGTGTCGCTCCTCGTGGGGGACGAGCTCTGTCCCGTGTACGACCCTCGCCGCGTCGGGTCTGCAAGTCGTGTCGAAGGCACGTCTACGTCCCTCGCCGCGCCTGTGCTGCAACCACAACGAGCAGCCGCACGACGTAGCCGACATGCGAGCCTCTGCATTCCAACATTTTGTTAACCAACAAGACACGAAGATATTATGTACTAATTTTGTGAGTGGCTTTGTCGAAGCTTACCTCCAGGAAGGTACGCATCCTGACGTCGTCGCCGACTGTCCTGGACATACGCTCTATGTCCTGTACGGACTGCCTCAGGGTTTTGCCCTGCAAACAAACAAAAGAATGGATAATTTGCTACATGTCAGGGGTATTTAGGTCTATTGAAAAATAAGCAATGAGATTGAACATTACCACACGGTCCAGGACTGGTGCTATCTCCACCTGCGTCCCAAGGCGAGTCGACTGGTCGTAGGGCGTGTCATCGTCGTCGGAGGACGCAATGTCGGCGTAGTCATCTTGAGTCCATTGGCCCTTAAGCTTGGACCGCGTCGCACGCTGGTACCAAACTTGGTACCGCCGGAACTGCTCGTTGCTGTGCGGCTCGTTGTTGTCGTCCACGTGGTCCTGGGAGTGTCCCCACTCCTCAACGTACACGTGGTGGTGCTGCTCGAAGTCTGTGACCTTCTTCTGTCGCTGACGATCAAATCTGCATGACGTAAACCAAAAGTTAACATTAGTAGAAACACCGTGAAATTGGAATCCAAGGTTAGAATTGAAATTGCATGGCACTTACTTGTGCAAGGCCACAGACGTGGAGATCGGCGCTACTGGCCACAACTGCCTCATACCAAACTGGCGTGCAACTCGATGTGGCAGGTGATACTCAACAGCATAGAAACAGATAAGGGGGCACCTCATCCTGTAGAGGGCCTCGTCTATGCTGCACAGTGCGCTGAACTGAATGTCCACCACCTCTTCCTCGGCATACGGCTCCCACTTAACCTGCATAGCAACAATTTACTTGTAAGGTACAGGACTAACAAATAAAATCACGATACCACATGTAATTAACTTACACTGGAGGCCGTGAGCGCATCTAGCTCGTTTATGTACTCTACGTACGCCCGCTTCTTCCTGGCGTACGGAACTGAGACCTGGTCCCAAAGATATGCAACTGTCGGACGTCGACGAACTGGAACCTCTGGGAACCATGGACGACCAGGCAAAACCGTAGGACGACCAACCGGTAGACGACACCACATCCACAGCTGGAGGAGGTACAGGCAACCACCTAATGTCGAGTTCGCCGAACTCCGACGACACGCCTCGCAGAGGTGGCGGTAAAGGAACGCCAACACCCCGGAAGCCCAGCTGTACTGCCCCGCCGTGTCCCAGTCCGTGAGGCAGTGGATGTACATCCACGAAGCGCTGTCTCCCGTTCCGTCGGGGAAGAGAACGCAGCCAAACAAGTGCAGGATCCATGCTCTGCAATTATATGTAAAATGATGTTAGATCAAACTATGTCAATTTTACAAAAAGCTCGATAAGACGACGAGTTGGTTCGATATCCACCCCTACCTGCAGTGGTAGGCAACTGTCTGCTCGTCCGCACCCTCAGGACACGCTGCAAAAGTCTGCCGGAGCCAGCTGATAGGAACACCAGAACTGCGATGGCCTGCCTCAGGAGGAAGCTCTCTCCCGAGGAAGGCCTCTACTCGGGCTCTCCAACCTGCAGGCACGCACGGCCCGATAACCGGACGGCCGTGAATGGCGACACCAAGTATCTTCTGAGTGTCCTGGAGCGTAATAGTCATCTCCCCGAAAGGGAGGTGGAAGCTGTGAGTCTCCGGTCTCCACCTACATGATACAAAAAAGAGGACTACATGTCAGAGAATTTGAGGCGCAAATAGCCAATAAACAATGAACATGCAAGTTGCAATGGTTCATCACTTAACCTGTCAACCAGTGCAGTGATGGCCGGGGGGTTGAAGGTGGGCAACCCACGGCGAACCTGGTAAGAGATGGCGTCTAGGCCAGCCCTCTCCAGGAAGGGAGTGTACCGCTCGTCGTACTGCATGTCCAGGAACCCGTCATGGGTTCGAGGACGAAGGATGGGCAGCTCCTGTATAGAATACACCAATTTTTTTAGTTAATGCATCAATATAAACTCAAATTGTACAGGAAGTGATGAAGGCAATACCCTCCCCTCCGCGGTGAGCCGTCCTCTGTGGCTCTCCTCGTAGTACGGGTCTAGCAGGTGGAATTGCGCCATCCTAAAAAAAATTTGAATTTGTCAGTCCAACATACAAGTAAACAAAATATTGAACATGCATACAATATGGAAAGAATAAGAAATTAAACAAGAAACATAGCAAATTACATATGAAAAAACAACTACACGAACTATGAAACATAACGAATAACAAGCACTCGCACCTGACTAAGTGGCCAATGGCATGTGCGTGAATTGTGGCCAAGTCTACCACATCTGCTACATTGGTTCTGCTCGGGGTTAGTAAGAAAGGGGGTTGATCTCCCTCGCCTCGTTCTTCCTGGAAGCTGATCCATAACCATCTTGTGTCTCGTCCTTTTCCTGGTTCCACGTTTGTTCCAACGGCTACCCGGATCCGCAATGTATTTGGGCCCGGTGTACGGTGGCCACTCTCCCTCATCCCGGTAAGGCTCGAAACGGGGAGACCACGTAAGCACAAGGTTGTCAACACTGAACTCCCGAGGTATCTTGCTCTCGTAGTCAAAGTTGCGATGCCTCGCTGCTGCCACATAATGAGAACATGGAAAGTGGTACTGCCTCGGTTTACCACATGTGCATGAGAAATCAATAAGGACAACTTTATGCCTCCTCGTCGGCCGGAGCTCTCCATCGGTCGTTGTACCACCCCTTTCTACAACCTCATAAGTGCCCGTGGCGTTGTCAAAACAATGTACCTCATGTGCCTCAGCCCTAGCCTTTGCCTTTTCAAGGTGGCGCTTCGGTTTTGGCGCCCATCTCACTTGTTTACTTTGTAGCGCCATTGCATGTGCGTGTCTTTCGTTGAACCAGGCAACAAGCTTGTAAAAGGTGAAGGATACGATAGCATTGACGGGCATACCACGTATACCCCTAAGCAAACTATTGAAGGATTCGGCCATGTTGCTTGTCTGAAACTCGTACCTCCAGCCACCGTCGTCATGAGCCCTTGTCCATTTGTCGACATCTCTCATCAATCCCGTCAACCACTGTCTACCTTCTGCGTTTGTTGCAGTATTAAGCTGCTCCAACTTCTCCTGGAAGATCTTCACCTCAAGCATTCGAGCGACCTCCTCGAACAGAGGAAAGTTATCCTTCGCACCATCCTTACGGAGTAGATTCTCGGCAAGATGCCTAGTGCACCAACGGTGGTGCAAAGCTGCATACCCCGGTATCTGCTCCTGTACGGCAGAAAGTATACCCTGGTGCCTATCAGAAATGACACCAACCTCCCTACCAGGGCCGACCACGTGCCTCCGAACGAGCCGCAAGAACCATCCCCAGCTGTCTTTGTTCTCCCTCTCAACCAAAGCAAACGCCAAAGGAACCAACGCGTTGTCTGCGTCACAGGAAATGGCTATCAGAAGTGTGCCCTGGTACTTGCCAAGAAGAAACGTACCGTCAATAGCGAAGACGGGACGACAATGCCGAAAGGCCTCGATGGACTGAGCAAAGCACCAGAAAGCACGGAAGAATATCTGCATCCCATCTTGAGTCCATTCATTTGGTTTCGGGACGTACTCATAATGCATGCCTGGATTAACCGCTTTGATTGCATTGAAGAGTGCTGGCAACTGCAAGTACCCATCTTCCCAGTCCCCATATATCATCTTCCAGATGCGTTGCTTTGCCCTCCATGCTTTTCCATACCTTATCTCGTATCCAAATTTCTCCTTAACAATCCCAGCAAGTGTCTTCACCTTCATATTGGGTTCTCCCTTTACTATGTGACACAGTGACTTGGCAATAATGGTAGAGGTCAACTGCCGATGCTTCTGTTTGAGCTCTGCTTCGGCACAAGTGTGTGGGCCAACGATTTTTGTGATCTTGAACTTTCCCGTGACCTTCTGTTTGCTAGCACAAACCCTCCATTCACATGTCTCCTTCTCGCACACAACTGTGTACCTCCGCTCCACATAAGAATGTCTCACCTTGAATGGCCTTTTACGGATCACTGAATACTCCTGCAGCCACCTTTTCAATGCAGACAAGTCCTCAAACACCATGCCCTTCTCAATTGTCATGCTTGACCCGGCCTCAGGAGCATCTAGCAACTCGTCATCCCTTCCTTCTGCATAAGCCCCATGAGAATGCCTAAGATCGCTGAATTCATGAACTGATGGATCCCGGCCAGGGCAATAACGCCTGATCAGCTCAATATCACTTTCGGTCAGCTCTCCAAAAGGGCGGTCATCATCAGAATCAACGGCCCTTGCGATCTCGTAAGGCTCCAGATCATCCACAATTTGAATCATCTCACTGTTGGAGTCCCTGCAGACTTCTTCAACGTTGCCAGATGTAGCAACGGGAGGAACAACCACATTACCAAGAATGTTTCCTGCATCATAAGCACGACAACGATGGGATTGAGACAAAACAAAGGAATGACGGGAAAAGGCTAAAGTGTTGCTCGACACTTACTGGGCTGATTCTGGGTCAATCCCATCTCCTGAGGGGCCGCCGCGACATCATCAGTCCGACATTCAACTCGAACTGGTTGAGAAATCTGAACCTCGTTCGGGGAAGATAGAGCATCGGGCACCTCAGGCACTTCTTCCACATCCACCGCAAGATCCGGTAACGGAGGGTCAAAGGGTGCCTGATCACCTAGTTCTGGTGAATAACCGTGAGGGGTGGGATCAATGGACACCTTCCGCACAACAACGTCCAAACATTTTAACTCATTCCTCATAACCAATTTGACATATTGGTCCCACTCATCCTCTGAACCAATTAAGATCAACCGCCTGAGAACTAGGTCTTTCGAACCGAAGTGAAGTAACCCCTCAACTGTGATGCTCTCCTCGTTTGCATGACAATGTAGCTTCTCCCGAGCCCTAGCAACCAACTCACTAAACGACGGCCGATCACCGAATATCAGAGGCACCCTTTGCATTTCAACAAATTGAACATTTCCATAATCATCACTTGTCACACTGCCTCCATGATATAGGGTCACTAGGTTGTCCATCTAGTTCATACAGAAAACCAAACTTAATACCTTTAATCGAAATTGGATACTAGATAGTAACTAATAAGTATCTAGTCACTAACTAAATGCTACCTAACTTCAAGCCAACAAGTTAATGTCAACATTGTAAAAAGAAAATTACCAACAAGCTAACTTCAACATGATAAAAATTCAATTAGTATGATGGTATAGTATCTGACATTGCATCCAGAGCAAGTAGGAATTATATTGTTTCCTTCAAAATTCCTGCATTCCAAACATGCCAGGTTTTCTATTGCGGTATCGCCTTAGGATATTATTACCATACTCACAGTCTCCCACCCTCGTCCTACAGGCCCATCCTACAGGCCATAGCATCGTTTCCTCTGTCCCATTTCAACGACCAATCACACTATCTAACCATGAACACATAGCACACACAAGCAAGGGCATCAAGCAAAACCTAATGCAAGCCCATCATAATCCAAATCAAGGCTGCAAAGATCACATTTCCCATAATTGTAAACCTCCTCATCATCAACACATATCATACACAATGCTACTCCTACGTAAGAAGTAAGCATCTACTTCATATATCAACACATATCAAACACATATCATACACATATCATACCTGCCAGGGGCGGCGGCGGGGAGGCGGGCGGCCGGGGACGCAGGCGACTGGGGACGCGCGCGGCACCAGGGGGCGGCGGCGGGGAGCCGGGGCGGCCGGGGACGCGGGCGGGGAGCGGCCGGGCCGGGGACGCGGGCGGGGAGGGGAGGCGGCGGGGGCCGGGGACGTAGGCAGGCGGCCGGGGACGCGCGCGGCACCAGGGGGCGGCGGCGGGGAGCCGGGCGGCCGGGAGGCGGCTGGGAGGCGGCCGGGCCGGGGAGGCGGGCGGCCGGGGACGCGGGCGGGGAGGGGAGGCGGCGGGGGCCGGGGAGGCGGCGGGGAGGCGGCCGGGCCGGGGAGGCGGTGGCGGCCAGGGAGGCGGGGGGCTGAGGGGACGCGAAATGAACAGGCATGCCCTCGGGTCGGGTAAGTGCCCCGAGCTCGGCGCCAAGATCCATGGCGCCGAGGTCGGCGCCACGACTTACGCGGCGCCGAGGTCGGCGCCACGACTTACGGCGCCGAGGTCCTGCCACGTCGGCGCCACGTTGGCCGCCACGGTGGTGCGGGCCTGGCACCTCGGCGCCGTGGATCACGGCGCCGAGACGTCTTACCTCGGCGCCATGAGTCACGGCGCCGAGCTCCGGGTCCAAAAACGGAATTAAAACTACCAGGGGTCTAAATGTGAATATTTTTCAAAAAAAGGGCTAAAATAGAAAAAATTCGGCCGATCAGAAGGGAAAGGAGTCCCTGGCCAATATGGCAATCATCATACGAGCAGGCTCCACTCTAACGGCCTGTTTGGAACAGAGGAATTTCACAGGAATTTTACAGAAAACAGTTCAATTCCCGCAGGAATCGAGAAAAATTCCCGCATTCCAAACAGGGCCTAAAGGGTGGCCCGTCCTTTCGCAATGCACCACTGTTCATGCGCTATGGTGTTGGGTGACCTATCTTCTAGACGTAACTTGCATAAAAACTTGATGAATCGCGGTTGATTCCGGCTGCCAATGCAATGGACTTATAATTCTTTAATTCATATAACCATGCTCGATGATAATCCATCGGCCACTAAGTTTGAATACATTGATCTCTCAGTTCTTCATAAAAAGACAGAATGATCTTTAGACCGCCTAATTATGTGAATGTGCCAATTAACTAGGAAGAAAATGTATATGGTCTAGATAATGGTGAGACCCTTATCATAGAAGTAGCTATCGAGCCTAAGTTACGTGGATATATATAATAACATCTATAGCCCTCCTAAGACATAAAACAAGAAATAAACTCTTTGCATAACTTGGACTCAAAAAAAAGAAAACCCTATACTTTCTGTTGTTGGTTTGTTTTGGTTGTATCGTGCACTCAGATGGAATCTGAAGATTAAGGGTCTGTTTGGCAGAGCTCCAGATTCTTATTTTTCAGCTTCTGCTCTAGATTCTGTAAGAATTCACTTCTATGAGAATCTGAAGCTACCTCTGAAAAGCGTTTGGCTAGGGGGTTGACTCCAGATTCTTAAAAGAAGAGATTGGAGGGAAATAGACTATGTTACCCCTAGTTGTAACCATGAGATTTTGATTTAAGCTGTATACCTTAAAAAGGCCAATAATCTCATTAATTTATTTTTCCTAAATTGTATGCATAAAACTAATTAAGAGTGGCAATAATGTGACACGGGAAATATAAAGAAAAATAGAACCATGAGAAAAATTGCATCATCGTTTGGAACAAGTTCTTTAAACATGAGTAGGGATAATACCGATATTGTTGTACTTTAAACAATTTGTCTTTTACTTTTCATACTATTACAAATAATGTAGCAAATTTCACCAACTTTCATCAATAGCCTTTGCAAGGTTATCACGAAACCTATCCATAGCTCTATCACTCGATTGTGACGTTGACACATCTGATGCATCTTGAGAAATGACATATTTTGCATATTTGATGGTATTGTTGGTACATAATTAGGATTCCGCTCGAACCTATGAAAATGCTTGTCTGGCGAAGCATGATCACGTACGAAGTTGTGAAGTCCCATGGTAGCTGCAACAATCATCTTTTGCTTGGACAAATGAAAACTCGGCATCTTCAAAAGAATTCTCCATTTCATCTTCCACACACCAAGAGTCCTCTCAATGATATTACGACAACTTGAGTGTACTTTGTTAAATTTTTCTTTCTCACCACTTGGGGCATCACCTCTTCGAAATTCAGGAATATGGTACCTTTGTCCCTTGTATGGTGCTAGATACCCCGGTCTATTCGGATAACCGGCATCGACAAGATAATATTTTCCTAAAAATTAAGATGCAAATTACCACCGTTAACACCAAATGCATAAATATTAGTATAAATAAGTTCACAAATAATTTGAAAAATAAAACTTACCTTGTGGTGGATGTGGAAAGATATCTTTGTCTACATGCAATGCATGATAAAGCACACTAGTATCATGCATTGCTCCTTGCTGACCAATAAATGCGTATGTGAAGCGCATATCAAAATCACATATAGCCATCATATTTTGAGTTGTTTTCCCTGATCTACCAATATATCTAATCTGATCTTCTAATGGAACTGTTGCAAGGATATGTGTACCATCAAGAGCTCCAATGCAGTCTTTGAAATGTGGCCACATCCTCTTGTCATTTCTAATTCCACTATGAACAGTAGAGAAATTAGGATCTTTTGGCTGCACAATATCGTGAGACATTCTGACTACACACTCCAAAACCTCATCAAACTTTCTACTAATTGTCTCACCAGAATGCTTGAACCGATTCTGCGCTCTTCGATTCGATTCAGAGCCACCACAAATATACAGAAAAATAGCCAAAGATTCAATGGAACACATATGGGTAGTTGATTTCAAGTTGTAAGATCTGACTAAAAGATCATGTAGACTATGAAAGATTGTAGCATTCATACGAAACATATGGTGGCTTTCCCCTGGGGTGTTTAGAGTTTCTCTTACCCAACCCATACCACTAAGGCGTGAAGTCCTAGGCTCATTCTTGTCAAGATAAGTTGAATGGTACTTCTCCACAATAATTGCAATAGCAGCTAAGTGCCATAACATGTTTTGTTGTAGTTGCATCATCTGGACATCACATTAATATTCTTCATCAGAGACATCACTCACTTCACTTTCATTTTCTGATGAGGACATCTGTACGTGAAAATGCCAACAAAATACCAACTTAAATTAGACAAAACTCATATAAAAAGCTTACAAACATGCAATAGAAGCAAAATAATGTCTCACAATTTATAAATAAAGTCTTGCAAACCAATATGAAAGATAAATGAAGCATGAAAGACAAACATCCTAAAGGTTACAACCAACTTCTACTTGCCATACTTGGCATCATATTTTCTTTTCAGCCATTCAAACCGTCCTTCACTACTACGCAATGTAAGAAACATTTCCCTTTGCTCCTTTTTTATAAAAAGTTCAGATGCAATGAAATGCTCATTAGTCCCCTCCACAGCACCGCACTCTTCGACCAACTCCATCACATCCTTGATGGTACATGCCAAGGTTTTCTCTCTTTTTTGTGCAAATGCTGCAAAAGACGCATGAGACATTTCCCATTGCTGGAGACCAATGATCTTCACCAGTGTTGCGAATATCTTCAAACATTGTGCGCAACAGGTCCTCATTTTGAAGTCCACCCTTTTCAAACTTAGCGCATCCTTTATATTCCTATCAACAACAATGATACAAGTTAATAATAAACATAGGCGAGATTGTACATACATACTTGAATGTGTAATGACTTACTTTTTTTAATTCCTTCCACCGTTCACTAGTGGTTTTAATTGTTTTCTTCTCAGGATCCCAACCTAAGCCTGTCTCTTTTGTCGTCAATTTCTTCCAAGTGTTGTAGTCAGTATTCAGTTTGTCCCATTTGTTTTTAAATTGTCTCTTTGTGTATTTTATCCCAGTCTTCTCCTCAAATTTTGCAATTACTAACGCATAACCAGGAATATTCAGATGTGTACTTGGATGATTACCAGCAGCCACTTGTTCAGCAAATAGTTCACATACTATCCTAGTGTGTTCGTCAGTCCACTCAGCATTGTCACCCATCTGTTACATTAACATCATTCAATCACCCATCTATTTGCAGTACTTGGGAAATGCAGTACATAAACAATGTTTCGGTCCATCAGTTATGCTAAACACCGAGCAATAATTTCCATAACATACAACACCAGAATAATTTCAACCTCTCAATGAACTCGCGGAACAGCAAATGGGGGAATCATGCTTAGTCACAGCCGGTATTCTAACCTCTCATTGATGGACAAAATTGAGGCACTCTCAAAATCTAAGCCAACCATATAAATTTATGTCATTTTAAGCTCTCAGTGAACTCATTGAATAGTCAATGGAGGAATCATGCTTAGTCACATCCGGTATTCTAACCTCTCACTGATGGACAAAATTGAGGCACACACAAAATCTAAGCCAACCATAGCAATCCAACTCATTTTAACCTCCTACTGAGCAGAACGAATTGCACATTGCACATATCAAATAATCTGCACATTGCACATTGCAATCCAAATCAGCTGAACATTGCAAATTGCACATTGCACATATCAAATAATCTGCACATTGCACATTGCTGCAAATTATACAAACCAAAGGTATGCAAATTGCACACTGTAACCAAACCAAACCAAATTGCACATTGCACATATCAAATAATCTGCACATTATACAACCTCATCTGTATCAGCTGAACAGTATTATCAGAGCAAACTCACATGTAGGAGGCGGCGGTGCTGACGGGCGGAACGAGGCGGCGGTGCTCACGGGCGGAGGGAGGGCCCAATGCTCACGGGCGGACGGAGGCGGCGGTGCTGACGGGCGGACGGAGGCGGCGGTGCTGACGGGCGGAAGGAGGCGGGAGGCGGTGGCCGGCACGAGAGGGAGGAGGCGGGAGGGAGGCGGCGGCCGGCGTGAGAGGGACGAGGCGGGAGGGAGGCGGCGGCCGACGCGAGAGGGACGAGGCGGGAGGCGGTCGTCGTGAGAGGGGAGGGAGTAGGCGGCGCGAGAGAAGGTGGAGGCGGGGCGTCAGATCTGAGGGAGGCGGCGATGCTGACGGGCGGAAGGAGCCGACGGTGCTCACGGGCGGAGGGAGGCGGCGGTGCTGATGGGCGGAGGGGCGGAGGGAGGCGGCGGCCGGCGCGAGAGGGAGGAGGCGGGAGGCGGTGGCCGGCACGAGAGGGAGGAGGCGGGAGGGAGGCGGCGGCCGGCGCTAGAGGGAGGAGGCGGGAGGCGGGCGCGTGAGAGGGGAGGGCGTAGGCGGCGGGGAGGTAGGGCGTTAGATCTGAGGGAGGCGGGGCGTCTGGGAAAGGGGTATATTGGTGGCATTTTGCGGGTAAATATTTTAATCTTCTAAGGGTAATTTTATTTAGGGTGTGCTGGCTCCCCACGAGAATCCACCTCAACCCAGCTTCTCCTGGTTAGTTCATTTTGGAACCTGCTCCACACAAGAAGCAGAATCAGTTAATTTTGAGAAGCGAGTTGTTTGGCACAGCTCCAGAAGATTCAACAGAGAAGCTGGGAGCAGGAGCTGTACCAAACAGGCCCTAAACTTGATCCCTTACATCAGCATCAAAGTTAGCTTTCCAATTAGTACAAAACACCTAAATCGGACTTCGTATACAAAAGAAATGGATTTTCAAAATAGGTTGTGCTGACTATGACAAGTTTAATTTGAATTGACTTCAAACATTTCTATTTTCAAATTCCTTATTTGGACCGACTTGGACCCATGGAAAACCTAAAAAAGGAGGTCTCCTAAACTATTGGAAAGTCGTGGAATATCCAGATATCACCTAAAAAAAGGTCATACAAGTCACGGACTCCTAGAGATTGTTAACTCTTGCGTGACGTCCTGGACAGATTGTGCAACATCCAATAAAATTACCGTAACTTTTTATAGAAAGCTCTAAATTAAGATCTGTTTCATCCATTAGAAAGTAGACTTCATAAAATTTCCAAATATGTATTTTGTGCACATTAAAAACATCAGAATTGGTGCCAAAAACTTTATAAACTTCATAGATAGAATTGCAAGCACAAAAACTTGATTAATCTTGTTTCCTCTTCTTAACCTAACTCGATCGCTTCCCTCTCTAGTCCAAACAGGTGAATATGCATTGCATATCCTCATCACTCTCCCTCCTTTCAAAATGAGTTGTCCTCAACTCGTGCCGGTTGTTGAAGCTACATGTCGATGATAAAAATGATGACAACAACGACGATTTCAATGACAAATACAAACCTAAAAAAAATACAAACTTGACAATACTAACTGATAACTACAAACTCAATTTACAAATAAGACATAACTCTATCTAATAAAAACCAAAACCAACAATCGATATGGCATGAATGAGCAACCCCACCATACCCTACCCCAAACGAGTAAATGAAGCGTTGATACCAAGATAATATAGTGTTTGATCTTTTTAATATAAGATCGATGATAACTCATGTGTAAACTTAATTGATCTTGTATCCGGAGCCTAACTCCCCTCCTCTAGTAGAAAGGTATGTATGCACCGTACATCCTCATCATCTAGCAGTCTACCCTGTACAACTACTCACTCACTGTCTCTCTCTCCCCTCTCCACCAAGCAAAGGACAGTACAACTACTCTCTCTCTCTGCCGAGAAATTTTACTGTGTAAAAGTGCCGTAGTTTAGTTTGTGTAGCAAACACGGTAGAATACAGGAAAACACAGCCAAATCTCTACAAAAAAACAGCTCTGTGCTATAGTGTGCTACAGTATTCATACCACGTGTTACGATCTGGCTAACTCGTTACATAGCCAAACTATAACACATTACACAATAAAATTTTTCCTCTCTCCCCTCTCCACCAAGCAAAGGAAGCAAGAAGAGCTGCTTGCACACATGCGTACACGTGCGTGATTAAGTTGATGTGATCATGTGATTAAGCTATTTGTAGAATTTACTGTAAAATTTGTTTCGAATAAAGTAACTTTTTAACACAAATACCTTTTACTCTATCAATATATCTCAGCTAAAAACCAGAAATCACGTAAAAACCAAAATCACAGCAGTTCTACAGAGAGCCAGCCACGCGTCTCCAAGCTGTAAATATTTTATATCATAGCAAAGACAAGACAGGCCAGAATATGCATTGCAGGAGTCCATGAAGGCATTGTCTGTGGCAACAATGCATGACAAGTGGTATGTAGCAGCTAGCTAGCGCCGAATCTTGCGTCGCCTCCTGGAGCTGCGAATGAAAGAGATGAGATGAGACCAGCCCCAGCAAAAGGAGACCAGACCCAGGCTTTAACATGGCACCCGTGGCAGAAGGGGAAGAATCGTACGATGGCTGTCGCATGCGTTCCATTTCGAGCTCGAGCTCGACCTCGATCGGCAGCAGAACATGCATGCATGGCCGCGTGACCACTCGATCGATCGAGACCACTCGTCTCTCTGCTTCCTTAACCATGCCTCTCTCCGTCGTTGCTGAGCAAAAGTTGTGCAGTCGCCAAAAAGCTGGACACCAAGGGAATCGCCTCGCCCGGCATTGTTGGCCATCATATATACAACAGGTCAATCACTTCTGGACTACAAAAACCTGACCACATTCACCGTGCATGCATGTGTCAGTGTCCATGCCGACGAGAAAATTATCCACATGAAATTACAGAGCGATAATTGTAAAAATTATCGTTGCAGGAAGTCATCGACACCAAGGCCCTGAAGACCTGGACTCATAGATAGATAGTCTGCTGACTCTTAGGGCACACGAGGGTTTGCATATCGCTAAGAATTTTTGGAGGATTTATAATGTTTCTTGTGAAATTCCCATGATCTAATCCAGCTCTTAATTAGGATTAGCCTCAGTTGTTTGTAAGTACTAATTCAGAACTTCTTGACAGTCATGTGAAATATTATTCCTGTGAATATACTACTAAATGCGACTCCTTGATTTACTCGTTGATCTGATCGGTGAGACTTCATTCTGAATACTGGTGAGAGCCTATTTACAACACAGGAATTCCACAGAAGTTATACCAGAAACGGTTCGATATCTTTAAAAATCATGAAAAATTCTCTTGTTCCAGGTAGGCTTAAAATACCAAACACATAAGCGTTGCATGTTCATTCATCATATCAGTGTGTCTTCTGTATAAGACTAGTGTACACACAAGCTGGGATCAGACTAGCAGCTGGGACTAGTCACAGTTTATCTGTTATCCAGGGGATAATGGTCAAAAGAATCTTATGAACTGCTGGATGGGACTTAAAGCAGTGGCACCTACGGTGTCCTTTTCGGAACTCTAAAGGCCTAAGCAAAGCAGTGGCACCTCTCTCTCTCTCTCTCTCTCTCTAACCTAGCTAGTCTTGTGTTCTCACCAATAGATTTATGTAAACAGAATCCATCTGTGGTTTGGCAGCAAGGCCACAAGCTCTCCATGTGCTACGCTGGGTATTGCAGATCTTACGTGGCCAGATTTGTCGATGAGGACGTTGCACATACGATGTGTAAGATTATTTCAATACAAAAATATACAATTATGCAATTTTCGAATCAATAACATACCAAATGTACTAAATAGAATCTATCAAGTGACTATAGACCTACGAATCAATTTCGTATAACTAGAGATTTTACGGATTTTTAATCACTGGGTTACAAGGTTTAGCCAAACACGTCACATGCAACAGCCCTAACATACCCATATGACCAACACCATTGCCTCTGGTAAGAGACTAGACCATTTTGCACCAAAAAAAAAAGAAAATCACATGCAGTTAACATGACACTAAAAATCTAAAAGGATATTGTAATCATTAATTTTGCACCATATTCCGAACAGTTGTGATTATTATTTTTTGACTAAAATGATATTGTAATAGCTATTAGTTTTTTTTGAGGTAGTCAATTAAAAAAATAATGGAATAAATATAAAAATAAAAAGCACTACCATACCTCTACGGATAATAAAAAAAATGACGCCAATGTACAATAACCATGGCCGCTTAGTACAAACATAAAGAGTCCACTAAGAGCGTATAGCAAATCTCTATAAGCTTGTCGTGTTCCAATTCAAGTTCCGATATTTAAAACCACATAAACATGTTGGCGATGATACAACAATATTTAAATTATTATTTATTTGTAAATAATATTTTTTACATCATTGTACTTATTGAATATACCCTTTATTTCTAAGGGGAAATTTAACAAGGTAGTCATAAGCCCTTCTACGACCATTCCTTAGTCGTAAACCCCTTCTACGATCATTCCTTAGTCGTAAACTCTTCTACGACCATTTCTTAGTCGTAAGTTTTTTTACGACTACTTCATAGTCGTAACACCTCCTCTGACTATAATATAGTCGTAAGTTATCTTACGACCACCATGTGGTCGTAGATCCTCCTACGACAAAGCCAAATTTTGACTGATCTGGTTAAGATAACCCATTGCATCGTGGATCTGTCTGACAAGACGGTTAGAACGTGCATCTATTATCTGGAATAACTGCGCATAACATATCTCTCTGACAAAAACTGCCACACAACGCATGAGTTACCAAGTCTCTCTGACAATAACTCCCGTCGGATGGTTATCATCCGAATTGTGAAGGTGTCTCTTGCCATGGAACAATTGCCATCGCTTCGCAAGCTATATAAAGATTAACGTCAGAATGAAGAGGGGAGATGGGGGAAGGGACTGGAGGAGGACAGATTTGACAGACTCAAGGCAGAATATAAGTAGAGCAAGACATTTCGTATTCCACTCTCGATTGTAATCAGTTCATTGAGCAATAGCCACACAGGAGTAGGGTTGTTTTCTCTCAGGAGAAGGCCCGAACCTATACAAAAATCCCTGTATCTTTTCTCTGTGTGATCATAGCTAGTTGTAGCAAGAGATCATCTGAATCCAAGAAATCATACGTAAGATCGATACTAAAATATCGACAATTGGCATCATCCACAGGTAAGACTGAGGAGGGATCCTTATCTCCCATAGCATTACGCTCAACAAAGGAACGAGTTTCCCCAAAGGGCAAGGTTCAATTCAACTATGAACAGGACTCGCAATATGATAAGGGCCTCCCCCAAGTGTTTGAGTCTCTCAGCGCCCGTCCGATCAGGCTCAATGAGTCTTGGAATCTGTCATTTCGAGAATCTGTCAACATCTGGTGGTCGTGATCCTTCAGTTGTCCCTACAGAGAATGTGGATGCGCTCCTTACGAGACCATCCATACTCTCGCAGGGTTCAACTCTGGTCGGAGATGGTTATAACCCAGAGTTTCCCTTTCTAGAGATGCCTATTCCGTAATGTGAGGCTTTGTCGTTTGATGAATCCTCACGTCAGGAGGCATTCAATGCGAGTGGAGATCTTGTTTGGGAAGGTTTGACCTTCTCAGCACAATCCCTTTGAGTAGATTATTTAGGAGAAAAACGTTGTCTTGAAGAATCATCTTTACTGACTGCGTCTCTTCCTGACTACAAGTCAAAGTCTCTATGAGTCGCTTTATTTAGACTACAGCCTCTGCAAAGTAGAGTGAAACTTAGTCAGAAAAGATCCTTCATAAAAAAGACTGATTAGTAAGAACTGGTCGGAGGTAAAGATTTCTTTACCTACTAGTCGTGACTCAAGCCTCTCAACTTCATCCTTATGATGAACTTCTAGTGACCTGATCTTCTGGCCTTTCTCTTTCTCGATATGATTAAGCTCGTTGATCACTTTGGTCTTTTCATTGACCTCAGTGCTAAGCTTATCTATTTCGACCTCTTTGTCTGTAAAAAGAAAAGAGTTAGAGAAAGATAAGAAAGTCATCTGAATAAGCAGTTGTAAGTTCAAAACTTACTGTTTATTTTCTCTTGCAACTTGTGGCCTTCAAAAGCTCAATCTAAGATCGACGTTCTCCTTCTTCAACCTCTGCGTCTCGACTTTCTCGATGTTAAGTGAGTCAGATAAGGTCTTTTCCTCACTCTTAGACTTATAAATGTTAAAGACAGACAAGAAGAGCTGAAATAGACTATGTATGCTAGAGGCTTACCATTTCTTCGCCTATTCTTGAAGTTCAACATTCTCTTGCCTTCAAAGTATGAGTTGTCTGTGGTATTCAGCCAAAGCTCTCTGAATAAAGGAAGACAATGAGAATCAAGAAAAGCCAATTATAAAAAAACTAAGTATTAGATGCTTATGTGCATGCTCGTACCATCAAATTTGGTGACTACTCGTTGAAAATCCTCTAGTCGATCGAGCTTCGACCTTGTTCCACCATACCTTCTCGAGATGCTCGTCATTGAAGACATTTCCCTTGTTGGGAATATCTTTGGGATGAGGAAATTGGTCATGAGATCGACATGAAGAAGATTCCACTACAAAAGCAAGGTTAAAAAATGTAGAGAAGAAGTTGAGCTCTTCTTCTTCTTCAATTGTACCTCCTTGGAAAGGAAGACGAACCACCTCGATGTTCTCTTCTTCATCAAGATGGTCAAAGGGAATTTCCACTTCTTGACTAGGTATTTCTTTTCTGTCTTCAATTGGTTTTGCTTCTGTGTCAACCACCTTGGTGGTCGTAGCTACTTCTGCTTCATTAGCAGTCCCCGCCATCGCCATAGTGGTCAATTCTTCTACCATCTTCTCTGTCGTTTCTTTGACTACAGGGAGAATAGCAGGAGGCTTCTCGATAAAAGTATCCTCAAACGATGGGGGAGCCAAGCTAAAGACACGAGAAGAGAAGTGAATTAGCATTTAAGAAGACCAAAAGGGTAAATACTATTTTTATGCTCTTATTTACATGCCTTGCTCTCTTAGATTGATTTTGAATTTAGAAGGAATCTTCCCTATAGAACGTTTCTTCGATTACTTCTCCATGACCACGTCTGGTTGTAGACTCTGAGCAGGTGCTATTACTTCTTCCTCTTGTCCTTCTTGATGGTCGAGAATGGTTTCGACCACCTAAAGAGTAGTGTCCCTTTCGGTCATAGATTCTACTGTCACAACAACCTCTTTCATGAAAGATATAAAACTCCTCCAGTGTCCCTTTTCGAGTCACTTAATAAAGCCGATATGTACCCCTCTATTTGAAGCCGATATGTCTTTACAACTCAAACAAAATTACCTTTCCGACTAAGTTCACTTCTGGTCGAATTAGATCGAAGAGGACTTTGTTCGTAATCTTCATTCATCTATGACTTTTCTTTCTTAAGTAAGTTATTTTTACTTAAAGTTGGAGGGCTAGATGACAAGGATATAATAATTCTTAAATTATTATTTATTTGTAAATGATATTCTTACGTCATTGTACTCCTTGAGTATACTCCTTATTCATAAGGGAGAAACTTGACAAGGTAGTCGTAAGTCCCTTTTATGACCATTCTTTAGTCGTAAACATTTCCACGACCACTCCTTAGTCGTAAGCTCTTTTATGACCAATTTATAGTCGTAAGCTCTTCTATGACCATGACATAGTCGTAGGTTATCTTGTGATCACCTTGTAGTCATAAATCCTCGTACGACTAAACCAAACTTTGACTGACCTGTCTATGACAACCTATTGCATCATGGATCTGTTTGACGAGTCGGTTAGAACATGCATCTATTATCTAGAATAACTGCGCATAACATCTCTCTCTGACAATAACCGCAACATGACACATGTGTTCCCACGTCTCTCTGATCATAACTCCCGTCGGGCGGTTATCATCCGAAACGTGAAGACATCTCTTGGCATGAAACAACTGACATCGCTTCACATGCTATATAAAAGTTGACATTAGGACGAAGATGGGAGATGGGGGGACGGATTGAAGGAGGACAGATCCAACAGACTCGAGAGAGAATAGAAGTAGAGCAAGATATTTCACATTCCTCTCTCGATTGTAATCAGTTCATTGAGCAATAACCACACATGAGTAGAGGTACGGACATGTATAAAAGTATTTATGTCTTTTCTCTGTGTGATCTTAACCAGATCTTAGCGGGAGATCTCTAAATCGAAAAAATTATATGTAAAATTGATATTAAAACATCGACACATGATTTTGAAATCCATTGAGAAAACACTAGTTTTTTTAAGACTGAAAAACACCACCCCTTCTGTTTCACTGTGTTTATCTATAGCATCGAGTCTCCGATTCATTGAGTGAATTAAAAGTATAATTATTACAATATTTACTTATATACTTTAAAAGATGTTAAATACTTATAGTGCATCATTTAATAAGGTAATATAGTCACTTCTAGTTAACTTTTGTTCGATTTAAGTGCCAGATCGTTTCGTGCACAGACGGTGCCCGTGGACAAAACAGAGCAGCAGTCTAAAGTACGTACGTTGTTGTTGACGCTTGAAAGATGCATTGTGTACGTACTCCTATAAATTAACACTGGTTGAATATGTTTCTCGAGGCACGAGCTGGTCAAATGACAATGCAAGATGATTGCTTCAGATCAGATAGATTCTACGAGTTGTCGTAGCTGCCGCTGAAATTACATGACGTGCAGTTCCGTCAACTCATCTCGTGCCTGCATGAGCTAGCTGCCTTTGCTGCCTTGCCTGTGCGTTGCCATTGCATGCCGTCGGTCGATCGAACGAATGAATGTTTAGTTGCGCTGAAAAGACTACTCAAGAAGGATGTGGACTCATGGCAGCAGCTCAGCTCAGCTGGCGTACGTACGTTGTACGTGACTTCACGCTACCGTGTTGATCAACTCCGTTCCATTAGCACCAATCCATCGATTGATGGGCCAATTCTTTTCTTACATACTTTTGGCTTTTGTGACCTAGCTAGTTTCCAAATATCCTAGAAGATAAAATCTACAAATTAATTATAATAGATATTATATTGATTTTATCTATATCGATTAAAATTACACATAAATATCTCTCTGTACTCTGGGCCTGTTCTTTAAGTCAAAAGCTGACGACATTTGGCTTTTCCTACAGTACCTAACTTTCAAACGGAGTATTTTCTCAAAACGGGTCTATAAGTTAAACGATCTACACGTTAAAAACCCAACATCTGTACCAGCTAAAATCGCAAGTGAGTATATGTCTCTCCATAATCTGTACCGTAAACAGCCAAAATTCAAAAATTTCAGCCAAAAACCATAAGCTGCAGCCGAAAAGAACATGCATGAACAGATAAAATTTAAAATTTTTAATTAAAATTCAGAAACCACACCAAAAAGTTAGGCACAATAATACGTAGACCCCATGGCCTAATGGAAAGCTACTCGCTGAATGGGGTATACACGTACTGGCGTCGACAAAGTGACATGGCAACTAATTTAATATACGTAGCATGTACTCCAAGTAGCCATGCACATTGCTAGGCTAGGTTGTACCCGTTGCTTCTTCTTCGTCGCATCTCAAACTTTTAATTAGCTCGGGTGTTTTCATGGAGCATGGTAAGATGACACCCGTTTTTATCTGACAATTTAAAGATCAAAAATCCCTCCCGAATGGAAGGTTAAGTGGGGTGTCGAACAAACGAGAAGGATTTCAGCTGATGCAAAATATGGAAGCTTAATTGGGGTGCCGAACAAAGTGCGCATGTTTCTATGGCTTTTGGCCCACGACAGTCTCGCACTGCGCATGAACACCAGACGTCGAGCTGGAAACTTTATCTATGACCCATCGCTATGAGATGATAAATTGATAACCCAACTCCTGAAAGCGAAGGAAGAAAGAGAGCCTAGTGCTGATTGTTATCTTTCTTTGGAGCCTCTTGTCAGCAAGAAGACACGCTGATTGGTCAATGCCGGAGAAAAACAGAAACATGTTTCAGACGTTTGTGCGCAGACTAGTACAAACGCATCGGAATTCCTAGACACGCTGTGTACAAAAGAGTAACGTCCTCCAACGACACCGGCGAAATGGAAAACACCACCTCCAAACTTCCCGAAGATCAACTCTGGTAGAGTACGGTGACTCGTACTCTTAATACTTTTAGTGCTTAAAAAGTTGCGCTATAAAAAATTTTAGATGGATTATGTTTTCTACTCTTTTATGGTAGAATTCATATTTCACTTTAGAGGAGCCTGTTTTTTTCAGCTATGGCTTATGATTTTTGGCTAAATTTTTTTAATTTTGGCTGTTTACGGTACAGATTACGGAGAGACAGATACTCAATTACGATTTTGGCTGGTACAGATGTTGGGCTTTTAATGTGTAGATCGTTTAACTTGTAGACCCCATCTTGAAAAAATACTTCGTTTGAAAGTTAGATACTATAGCAAAAGCCAAAAGCCACCAGCTTTTGAGGTAAAGAACAGGCCTATAAAATCACGAGGGCCGGTTATGAGCATAAGGAATCAAGTTATAAAGCAAAAAAGTCATTCACCCAATGATAGAAGTACACGAGAAAATTAGAGCTTAGGTTATTATTTAGTACTAGATTTTTATATAAGGCGATGATTCGAGGATCCTAAATGATTTGAAAGGGTTGTGAGAGAGCGACAATCCCTTTGCACTCTTTTGAGGTTGTGCTTAAGAAATTTGCTATTGCCTTCGTCAAATCTTTGCTCTCTCGTTGTGGTTGCTTAAATATCGTTATTTTGGTTCTCTCTGCGAGATTTATCTTTTTTATTCTTGATACCGTTTATGTTCGTACCAATCTAGAAGCTGAGCAATGGAACAAGGAAGATGAGAGGCGAATCTGGTCAAGTTCAGGGAGCTGGAATGGGAAAATCAATAAACCTCCAATATGCGCTCTAGGCAGAGGCTCAAGCATGCTTGCAGGCCCTGAAAGTGGACTTGGGTATTGGAAGAATCATTGTCGTTGTGAGGCTATATGGTTATCACTCCAGAGTATATAATAAATATTTGATTTTGTTGTATAAATATTATTGAAGTTTTAGTTTGGTTTGGGAGTTTGTAATGTTCATAGTTGTTAGCAGGTTTCAGATAGTCTGACTGGACTTGCGATGATGGTCAGATCAGCCTTGATTTTTCTGTAGTTTTTATGCACAGCAGTTTGACCGACCGGTGATCGACAGTTTGGCTGCCATGTGGCAAGCTGTCAGACTAGTGCTGGGTAGTCTGACCGACCATGACACAGCGGTCAGACTGGTGTCTCAAGGACAGACATCCTAGATATGTCTAGGGCATCTATAGAGGTTTTGGAGAAGCTAGACATGTCTTGAGTATCCCAAGACATGTCTGGGGTTGTTGATAAGTATGGATATGAGTATGATTAAGAAGTGGGTGGCCAAGAGGATTATGTTTATATACTGTAAGGTGCATGTGAAGGCTATGTGTGATATGGTTGGGCGAAACAGGATGGTCATGAGTTTGCCTTATGGCTTAGGAGCTACGAGGGGTTTTGACTTTTGAGTGTGTGCTTGGCAAGGGTGCCATTATTTGGTTGTGGTGTGTTGTATGATGTATTGTTTTGACTAATATGAGTCGAGTGTATAGAACTTGAACTCAAGATGGTTGCTTGATTTTTGGATGTGCGGATGGCTTAGAGAACGTCAGCGGACAACGACAAGGGACTAAGACCCGGTGGGAGAGCTGAGATCTATGTGGTCAAGTAACTCCGGATGAGGCTACGTGACTCAAGCGGAAAAATACAGAGAAGACAACGATCTTAAAGAGGCGAGTTGGTGCATGTGGTATGCCAAGTGACGAGGTTGATGCATGTAGAGACGGTTCAGGGGAATCTGAATTCGT
Source organism: Dendrocalamus latiflorus (assembly GCA_017311315.1). Lineage (NCBI taxonomy): Eukaryota > Viridiplantae > Streptophyta > Magnoliopsida > Poales > Poaceae > Dendrocalamus > Dendrocalamus latiflorus. Next base: position 31,106,212 of record CM029643.1, read on the forward strand.
GAAAATGTGAGGCTACTCATTACGCATTATGGGGTATGTGTTAAAGCATACGGAGATACTTTGATGTGAATGTAAGGGCTCTTGGCTCATTAATTATGTCAATTAATGATTTTTTGTATTTTATGGTGCTACGTGATGATTTGCTTGTTGTTATTGGTTGTAGGACTTTGGAGCTAGGTTATGGTGAGGCGGACGGTACCAAGACTAGGTTAGTAGAGTTTAGGTCTAAAGCGGTCAAGGGATCAAGACTAAGCTAGGAGAGCTGAGGTCTAAAATGATCAAGGTGACGTCGGAAATGACTGCTAGCGGAGTATTACAAGTCAGGAAGACAAGGAACTGGAGCGGGAGCTACCGATGGTGGACATGATGAGCATGTCAAGGTGGATCAGGACTAAACTTAGAAAGGAGTTGAGGTTCAGAACGTTCATGGAAGCCGGGTGCCATCAGGATGCATAGAGAGGCACGTGACACGCCAATTAACTTGGGCTTGTTTGCAAGCGACAATGACTCGGTGGGATCCAGACATGTGAGGGGTTGGTGGCAAGCCATTGGACTAATATGGAGTTGAAAATGAAGTATATGGTTGCTTCAAAATGAAGGAAGTGCGTAGCTTCATGGAAGGATGGTAGAGTGACATTTTGATAAATTACTTAATACTGAAAAAGTGACGATGTGTGAAACCACAGTGGTGGCCTAAGGGGATTAGGTCAAGAAATTGTCACGAAGGACATGGAATGGCGAAATTAGGCTTTTGGAGCTAAGTGCAAGTTGTGCTTTGAGAAGCGTGCATATGTGAATATAAAATTTGGTATGGTGTTAGGTTAACAGGTTAGCCCATGTAAGTAGATGGAACCCACCTAGATGTGCTGATTAAGATTTCTTGTGAGTTTTCATATATAAGGAGGGAGATGTGTTGGCTTGATGTCGAGTTTTGAGATGCTTATGCTAAGCCAAGTAAAGGAGGTTAGTGTTTTTAGAGATAACTTTTGGGAGGATTAGTTGTGGCTTTGTCTTAGCTTTTTGTCATCCTTAGTCTTTATAAGTGGCTAGAGAGTGGATGTAAATACTTATTTCCAAGTATAAGTTGATATCAAAATTTGTCCAAGTCTTTCTCCTCTTTGCTCAAGTGTTGAAACCTTAATTTGGCTTGGTTTCTGATATTTTTCCTCCTTTTGATCTTGTTATGATCCATGATAAATAAGAGATAGAAGATGAGTCTAATTGATCAATCTTCACCTATCAAGATCACTCATATAGCAAAGATCAAGCCTGTTTTACTTGTTCCTGGTTGAAATTTGGGTTTTTGTGTTTAAGATAGTTTTATCCCAATCCTATATCTAAATTAGTTTGCTATGATATATGGGAGTAGATCTGGATTATCCTCTTGAATAGAAATTCCTCGTGCAAGAACTAATTTGGATTTTAGAATTTTGGGTATTCTTGAGACATAGATATGATCTTCTTCAAATTAGTAAATTTGAGCCTAAGAATCTTGTAATTCTTAATTAGTTTATGTTTCTAATGCCTTGAACAAATCTCATGCAAAATTTGGGAATGTTTGGATTAGATTTGAGCAGTTCTTGATATTTGAGTTTTTGACCTAAGGGTTTTTTAAGTCTGGGAGTCGACCGGTTAGATTGGCACTGGACTTACGATTAGACCAGTCTTAAGCCTGCAGTCAGACAGATCCAGTAACGACTTGGATCGTTTTGTATTTCGGTTATTTCCTTGGCTATGTGGCTTCTATTTGAGAGTTATTTTTGTTGTGTATTTGATCTTCTTAGCTTTCTCTCTAGCTATTGAAGTGAAGAAGATTTTGTATTTAAAGAGGTTGATTTTGTTGAAATAGAAAAAAAGACAAAGATCATCAAATCCCATGTAATCTCCGGCATCGATTTACACGAGACTGATGCTCTCAACATGAAATTTACTCTTCAAGGTACTGATAATGATTTCTCAAAGACTCCATGTTCTTTTCAGAGAAGCAAAGTTCCTGTTGTCCTATAATTTCACTTGAGTTCAGGGTTGAGTTTTGTTGTCGGTCTTGTAATCAAGCGGTCCATGAACTGGCTAGTCATGGTTCGGGTATGGACCGGGTGCCGTTATGTTATGGCATGACTTGGCTCCTGACTTTCTAACATCTCTCGTAGTCAGCGATTTAGCTTGCACCTAAGGTTTAATGGAAAATAAAGGGCACTGATTTTTGCTAATAATTTTAGTTACAACTTTTGGCTAAAATAAATAATAGTAGTATAAAGAAGTAATTTTAAAAGAAAAGAGCGAGCTGTATAAAAAGTGATGAAGAGATATATAATAACAGAATGTATAGGATTAACTCTAGGCTAGAGAAGTTGTGTAAAATGGAAGCTAGGTGCGATATTTTGACTTGATGCTTGCAATGCTAGCTCCTTTTTGATGCATGCAAAAGTTGGTTTTTAATTGTTTCGATTAATATGAAGACACGTCATAAGCTTTACCAACTTATGTGCGTTTACATCTAACGTGAACATCTATGTTTAAGATCGCGACTTTTGTCAATTAAATGCCCAACATTTGCTGGCCCACACAGCTTGCTTATATCAGTGGAGCGAACAGGAACGGATTATAAAAGGAAGTCATTAGCATCCTTTTACTTTAGAAAAAAGCCTTTGGCGTCAATGGGAGACATTGTGCATTTTGTTAATAAATTATAAGAGTTGAAGGTCTATTTTATATATATATATATATATATATATATATATATATATATATATATATATATATATATATATATATATATATATATATATATATATATATATATATATATATATATATATATATATATATATATATATATATATTACTCACAGGTGTAATTACACCCACCTCTAATATACCACCTAAAAAAACTTGAAATACTCTTTTATCACTTTAGGTATACTCGTATACTGATTATAAGATACTCCAATATGAACCACACAAAAAATTGTAAAGGAGTGCATAGTTTTTAGCGTATTTTGTAAATACCTTCATATACGTATAGAAAAAGGAGTATGTCGAAAAAATATACATACCACATCTGAAAAAGTGTTCATACCACCTAGATGATCTTAAATACTCGTATACTACATATACATATCCTCTGTTACGCGAGATACTTCCTATATTGTGAGATACGACATAGGGTGTAATTACACCCGGGTGTAAAAAAGAGGCTTATATATATATATATATGACGCTGAAATGGGACACTAAGTCTCTCTGCCTTTAGATTGCTTTTAGATGCGTGCAAATGCAATGATATATAATATCAAGATGGAAAGTCTTAATTATGAATGGAAAGTCTCAATCATGGAGCCTAGGCACTATGGTGCTCCTGTTATTTATACTATATATATATATATATATATATATATATATATATATATATAGAGAGAGAGAGAGAGAGGGGGGTTAGGTCCTCACGCTACCTCGGACTTATGATAATATCCACGAAGCGAAGTGTGTTGGTGTACCTCATAGTGGCCTAGGTTATCACTACTTGCCGGAAGCTCACCTCGGACTCAAACTAGACATGGACCTTAACCCTCTGCTTGTGCTGCCTAGCCTCCTGCCGAGCCACGGGCGCTGACAGCAACCTACCAAGTAGGGACGGCTCAGTAGGTTGTTGTCGAGTAGTGCTAGCTCGGCAGCCGGGCAGGCCCACCTGCTGTTTTGCCTGCCAGTCGTCCTCCCGTGTGCTCGCGCCCAGTCGCGCGCCACCTAGCTTGCTGAGCAATAGCTTGTGGTAGGTAATGTGTCACCTACCAGGCATTTCGAGCTCAAGAAAGGACCATTTTCGCAACAAAAAAAAACAGTTGTTTGGGGGCAACAGCGACACATATGGTCATTTCAATAAGAGATTGATTTGTGCTTCCAACAAATATACAATGGGCATATTCTTATGGCTACGACTTATAGTTTTTGGACCTAGTGCAAGTGCTCATGTGAATGAACCTAAAGCCGATAAGTGGCTTTTAAAAAGTTATCCTAATAAACTACTTCGAAAGAAGTTATCCTATTTGTTTGTTTAAGAGAAATAATAAGTCATAAAGTGAAAACAAGAAACCAACACTGTGAACCCATTCATCCGTAAGCACGTACGATAAGACATTTATTTACAAGCTGTCTAAGGCGTCCTACTCTCGACAACTAAATGAATGAAAAATGTTTAATGCTGATCTACTTACTTTGTTATCTAGGTCTTTCGTTTGATAGAAAGATATACCTAGCATAAAACCTCAGCGCAGCACCCCTCTAATCGGACGTACTTTTGTCAGGGCTTGGTGCACGGGAGCAGTGGCTAACTGGCTATAGCCTATTGGTAAGCTTCACCCAGTAGAAAAAACGCAGTACAACACCTTGGGATGTAATAACTGATAAGGTAATAAAGGTGAAGGTGAAAGGAGATCAGAGTCACTGACTGAGAGGGAGCAGTGCAGTAACCGTGTAGGGAGTGCACTGAGCAGAGACAGTGCAGTGTGAGTGTGCTCTGAGCAGGGACAGTGCAGTGTGAGTGTGCTCTGAGCAGGGACAGTGCAGTGTGAGTGTGCTCTGAGCAGGGACAGTGCACATTCTGCACAGAGAGAGGGGGGGGGGGGGGGGGGTATCCATGGAATCCATGGATGGAAAGGAACAGAGGGGAGGAGGAAATGCCCCGCAAATCGCGCGGGTTGCGCACGTACGCGGGGGCGGGGGCGCCTCTGCTGCGCGGCAGCCCCCCGTCGTGTCGCTGCCGGCCGTCCCCGCGCTGGACCTGGAACAGCTCGTCCCTTCCCTTCCCTTCCCTGTACACCAGCAGTGCGTGCATCCATTCACTAGCTGTGCACGGTGGCAGGTAGTGTTCTCTTCTTCCCAGCCCGAACAGAAGATACCATCGATGCTGAGCTGCTTAGCCCTGCCCTGCCTGTATCCGCCAAGCTGGAGCTGCCCAACCAAACCAAATGCGCGCATGCACGCACTGTCTGTTGTAAGGTCTTACGACCTCCCAGGACCTTTTACGATCGATTAGAGTCGTTTACGACCGGTGAGAATCAAATACGATCGGTTCAGAGTACTTACGACCAATTCTGAACGCTTCAATCTCCTCCGATCCTCTTTTCAACGTGGTCGTAAATTTACTGTAGCAATTTACGACCGCTCCGATATATCGCTGCCGCTGCCTTCCTTCAGCCGCTCGAGATACCGTGATCGAAGCCTTCTACGATCACGCAGTGATGCTGGCGATCACTGTTCACCGTAGTCGAATACCCTTTTCGACTACGTTCACTTCCTTCAACGTGATCGGAGTCGCTTCCGATCACGTACTAACCTTGTCGGCGTAGTCGATGCTCCTTACGACCACCTTCACCGTGGTCGTAACCTTCTCAATGTAGTCGGAACAACACTGTTCCTTGCCGTGATCGTAGCACCCGTCGATCACGCCTGCTGGAAACTTTCCCCGTGGTCGTGACTCCTCCCGATCACGCTTGCGGTGATCGTGAGTCCTTCCGACCACGTATTGCACAAACACACGACAACACAAAGCTTTGTGTTTTTCCCTCTTTTTGTATTTTCTCAATTGCTTGGTACATCGAACATATGGCTCTAGGCCTCTTTTTATACCCGGCTGTCCTACTTCAACACGGGTTCTCAACACCTACTCCGACTCTGATTCTAATACGACTTCGACTTGGTTTCCACCTACGACTTTGAATTGCGGCGGTAATTCGACTTCGATTACACCCAAATTTTGCGCATGACTCTAAAACAAGATTATTTACAACATTCTCTCCCTAATCTTGTTTTTCCGACTTCGATCATGCCAATCTTCTTCTTCATCTCTGAAAACTTTATCCGCCCCAGCGACTTTGTCAATATGTCTGCTTTCTGTTCTTCGGTTCTGATATAGTTGATATCGATCTTCCCCTCTTCGACACAATCTCTGATATAATGATATCTTGTGTCTATGTGTTTGCTTCTATCATGTAGAACCGGATTCTTGCTCAGTGAAATAGCCGATTTGTTATCAACCCTGAGCGTTACCTTCTGAATTTCTTCATCTGACAATTCACTCAACAGTCGAGCGAGCCAGACTCCCTGGCAAGATGCTGCGCTCGCTGCGATGTACTCGGCTTCACATGAAGATAATGCAACCACCTTTTGCTTCTGAGATTGCCAGCTGATCGGACTCTCCCCAAGCACAAACATTATGCCTGTCGTGCTCTTTCGATCGTCGACATCTCCCGCCATGTCGCTATCACTGTAGCCCGTCAGCTGCAACGACTTTCCACCTCCTCTCTTGTACTGAATCCCGAGATTCAAAGTACCTTTGATGTATCTCAGGATGTGCTTCACGGCATTCATATGCTCCAGAGTCGGTTTCTCCATGAAACGACTTACGTATCCGACCGCAAACAAGATGTCTGGTCGGGTGTGCACCAGATACCGTAGACTTCCGACAATGCTCCTATAAGTCGTGGCATCAACTGGTGATCCTGGGCCTGTCTTGCTCAACTTCAGATGATTCTCCATTGGAGTTTGACATGGATTGCACTCTTCCATACCCGACTTCTCCAGAATCTTTCGAGCATATCCCGACTGACAAAGTGTTATGCCGTTGTCGGTTTGATTTACTTCAATGCCGAGGTAGTAGCACAGAAGTCCCAAATCGGTCATTTTGAACAGCCTCTTCATCTCTTCTTTAAACCTTATAATCTCCTTCGAACTCGATCCAGTAATGATCAAGTCGTCTACGTAAACGCCCACGATCAGTCTGTTCTTCGCATCCCCCCTCGTGTACACAGCATGTTCGGAGTTGCTTCTTCTGAACCCGAGTGCCGTTAGACTTTTGTCAAGCTTCAAATTCCATGCTCGTGGTGCTTGCTTAAGTCCGTAGAGAGCTTTGTTCAGCTTCAAGACTTTCTCGGCTTGCTCCTTGGATTGAAAACCCGGCGGTTGAGAGACATAAACTTCCTCCTTAATGTCTCCGTTCAAGAACGCCGTTTTCACATCCATGTGGTGAATCTCCCATCCACCGTTTGCTGCCAATGCAAGAAGTAGTCGTATAGTTTCCATACGAGCTACTGGGGCAAAGACTTCTTCGTAGTCGATGCCTTGTTTTTGAACATACCCTTTCGCCACGAGTCGTGCTTTGTGTTTTACGACTTCTCCCTTGGAATCCTTCTTTACCTTGAAGATCCACTTTAAACCGATTGCTCGATGACCCTTTGGCAAATCGGTGAGTTCCCATGTGTCATTCTCTTCAATCGACTTCAGCTCTTCCTGCATAGCTGCTCTCCAGTATGCATCTCCCTTTGCTTCTTCATAGCTTCCAGGTTCTTCTGCAGTCGTGTAAAGCAGTAGCTCTTCTGACTGCACTGGTTCAGTTTGTGCATAAATCTCACTTATGCTTCTCATCTTCGGTATTCTATCGCTCGAATTTTCTTCATCAGACTCTTCTTCATTTGGTGAGACTTCCTGATCATCAGCACCGATCGAATTTTGGCTTTGAGATGTAGTCGTAGTTTCTTCCGCATTGTCAGCATCGACTGCTTCGACTTCGAAGGTTACCCACTTCGATATGTCCTTCTCACTGTCCTCGTGTTCTTCCCACTCCCAATGTTTGTTTTCTTCAAAGACCACGTCTCTGTTCACATGAATCTTCCTTTCGACCGGATCATAGCACCTGTACGCCTTGGTGCCTGGTTCCGAGCCAAGATAGATCATCCGTCGGCTCCGGTCGTCTAGCTTCTTGAGATAAGTGGATGGCTTCACATGGGCTAAGCATCCGAAAACCCTTAGGTGCTCGACATTGGGTTTTCTTCCCGACCACTGTTCATATGGAGTGACTCCATCCAGTGATCGCGTGGTCGCACGATTTAGCAGATAGACAGCATGTCGTACTGCTTCTGCCCAAAATCTCCCGGGCAGGAATCGGCTCTTCAACAGACTTCGTGCCGTTTCGACCACGGTCCGGTTTCTTCTTTCTACGACTCCGTTTTGTTGAGGTGAATACGGAGCCGTGAAGAGTCTTGCAATACCCTTCTCTTCACAAATCGAGTCGAACTCTTTCGCGAGGAATTCTCCTCCTCGATCTGACCTGACCGACTTCACCTTTTTGTCGACTTCATTTTCGACAAGAGTTATGAACTTCTGAAAGTTCGTCTTTGCCTCATCTTTGCTTTTCTGCATGTACACCCACATGGCTCTTGAATAGTCATCCACGATCAACATGAAGTATTGATTCCCGGCATCTGTACGAGGTGTGATTGGTCCGCACAGATCTACGTGAACCAATTCGAGTGGTTGCGAAGCTCTAAAACTCGTCTGCTGTGGAAAAACGCTACGAGTTTGTTTTGCCACCAGACAGCCTTCGCAGACTTGCTCCGGGTGGTCGATTGTCGGTAATCCGACCACCATCTTTTTTTCCGCCATCGTGTTGAGACTCTGGAAATTCAGATGTCCGAATCTTGCGTGCCATAGCCAGGCCGCATTATCGGTTGTAGTCTTCATACACTTCGGCTTGCATGCTTCAATGTGAATTTTGTACAGACGGTTTACCGTTCTCTGTACTTTCATCAGCAGTCGCTCAGGGTGGTCATACATCTTCAGATAGGTGTCTTTGAGTTCAATCCGACAACCTTCTTCAGTCAATTGTCCAAGGCTTATAATGTTGCTTCGTAGACTTGGAATGTAGTATACATTCGACAATCTCCTCTGGCTTCCATCCTTGCACTGCATCAGGATCGTGCCTCTCCCTTTTATCTGAATGGTCGAGCCGTCTCCGAACTGTACTCTTCCAAGCACATTCTTATTTAATTCGTAAAACATCGAGTATGTACCCGTCATGTGGTTGCTGGCTCCGTTGTCGAGATACCAGTCTGCCGTCCGCTCTTGAGTCTGCTCTCCTTTCTCCAACAGACTCGGAAACACTTTCTCCTCGTTTAATAGAACCATTGTCGGTTCGTCTGCAGTGCAGAGCGACAACAGCAATGTCGGCTCTTTGTGCTCATCCGTTTGAGCCAGGTTTGCTTCCTCTACTTTCTTCTTACTCCGGCAATTCGCAGCATAGTGACCATACTTCTTGCAGTTATGGCACTGGATGTGGCTCCGACATTCGGCTGCGTAGTGCCCAAATTTCTCGCACGTGTAGCACTGGACATCAGACTTGTCGGTCTGACGGTCGCCGCCTCCACGACCACCTCCTCGACCACTTCGTCCACGACCTCTGTGATCGAAACCTCGACCTCGTCCATGAGATGCACCGCGGCCGGTCGATGTGCCGCGACCACGACCACGACCGCCCCTTGATGTCGATTCTCCTCGGTTCTTCGTGTCTTCCTTTACAAACAATGCTTGTTGGTTGTAAGGCCCTTGTCCTTCATTGTCGGCTTGATAACTCTTCAGAAGCTGCTCGTGTGCTTTGAGCGCTCCAGTCACCTCCTCAACCTTCATCTTCGAGAGGTCTTGCGAGTACGTGAGTGTAGTTACGACCGAGAGAAACTTCTCTGGTAGTACTCGTAGATACTTCTTCACCGCCACCTCGTCTTTCAAGTCGTCGCCGAGAGATTTGATCTCGTTTACGACTTCGTTAAACTTCCCAGAGAACTCCTCCACAGTCTGGTTCTTTCCCATCTTCAATGATTCAAACTCACTCCTCAATGTTTGAAGTCGAACTTCCTTCACTCGATCTACTCCTTGGTGCATTATCTGCAGAGTAGTCCAGACGTCTTTCGCCGTCTCCTTGCCGACTAGCTGCCGCATCATCGAGTCGGGTACAGCTTGATAGATCGCTGCCATCGCCATCTTGTCGAGACGATCATCGAGAACCTTGTCCCTCTCCTTCGGTTCAACCGCACCCCAGACTCCCTGTGCGATCATGTTGACCTTCATCTTCATCGCCCAGATCGGGTAATTGTCCGAACTGAGGATCGGGTACTGCAGCGACACGCTTTCCTTCATCTTTGAAACCTCCGCCATGGTTCACCAAGCTCTGATACCAACTGTTGTAAGGTCTTACGACCTCCCAGGACCTTTTACGACCGATTAGAGTCGTTTACGACCGGTGAGAATCAAATACGATCGGTTCAGAGTACTTACGACCAATTCTGAACGCTTCAATCTCCTCCGATCCTCTTTTCAACGTGGTCGTAAATTTACTGTAGCAATTTACGACCGCTCCGATATATCGCTGCCGCTGCCTTCCTTCAGCCGCTCGAGATACCGTGATCGAAGCCTTCTACGATCACGCAGTGATGCTGGCGATCACTGTTCACCGTAGTCGAATACCCTTTTCGACTACGTTCACTTCCTTCAACGTGATCGGAGTCGCTTCCGATCACGTACTAACCTTGTCGGCGTAGTCGATGCTCCTTACGACCACCTTCACCGTGGTCGTAACCTTCTCAATGTAGTCGGAACAACACTGTTCCTTGCCGTGATCGTAGCACCCGTCGATCACGCCTGCTGGAAACTTTCCCCGTGGTCGTGACTCCTCCCGATCACGCTTGCGGTGATCGTGAGTCCTTCCGACCACGTATTGCACAAACACACGACAACACAAAGCTTTGTGTTTTTCCCTCTTTTTGTATTTTCTCAATTGCTTGGTACATCGAACATATGGCTCTAGGCCTCTTTTTATACCCGGCTGTCCTACTTCAACACGGGTTCTCAACACCTACTCCGACTCTGATTCTAATACGACTTCGACTTGGTTTCCACCTACGACTTTGAATTGCGGCGGTAATTCGACTTCGATTACACCCAAATTTTGCGCATGACTCTAAAACAAGATTATTTACAACACTGTCTTCTGTCTGCCTAGCTGCCCGGCCGTTTTTGCATCGCCCTCGCTGCCAATCACACGCTACGGCATCATCCGGTTCGCAGGGAAATTTTGCGGGCATCGGTATGTTTGCGGCAATATTCGTGTGAAATTCTTGGCTCTTTTTTTTTGGAGCATAGGCCTAGTGTCTATCTATATAAAACGTATAACTTTTAAAAAAATATACTCGGATTTAAATATTTTGAACGGGATTAGATCATATGTTTTGCTGATTTATGCACATATCTGCAATCAAACTATCATAAAAAAGACAGCCACAATTCGAATTTTAGTTCAAACTTAATTGAACTAGTTAAACTCGATGTCTAAAAAATTTCAAAAATTTTCGCATATGATATATAGGAAAAATACCTATTTTATTATAGTGTCCTGAAACCATTATGTGTGTATATATATTGTATATACAGTTCAGGTTGTTTTATTTCTCGATGGTATGAATAGGGCAGATAAGCCCTGCTCAAAAGAGCTTATTTTGAGTGCCTTATGGCTAAAAAAACAATGTAGCCGACGATGGCTTATTTTACGTAATTAAATTTTAAAAAATTTAAAAATAGAAAAAACGTGTTAACCCGTCACGGACAGTATAAACGAATACGGAGAAAAAAACCAACAAAAAAGCTAAAAAACCAAAAAACGACGAAATTATTGAATAGTAAAAGATAAACCAGAAGCCTAAACCGTTTTGATCACATACAACCGCGCAGGTGTGAAAGGTATAATTGTACACAAGTATGAAAGGGTGGAATAGAGTATCGAATCCTAATCAATATCAATTAATAGCAACACGTCGCATGAAGCCTACGGACTTGACAAGTGACATTCACCAAAATGCACGTATAACACGATTACCAACCGATCGGCAGAAGTTTGTATACGTACGTCTTTTGCATGGTTCGAGAGCTGGATCGTTGCAACTTCGCGTCCTACTCCTGTCCGCGTGCATAAAAGAAGGCTCATCTTGCACTTTCTATCTCTTTTCTCAACTATTGCATGCACTGCCCCTATGCATATAAGTTAGCTATCCATATTTTTGTTATTGACAAGAGATTAGTTATTGAGTATTATTTATGGTGGTGTTTTTAAAATTTTTTATTAGAATTTTAGTGTTCCAAACGAAGTTTTGACTTCCTAATGGTTCTCACTTCTTACTAGCTCTCGTACACCCAGAAATTAGGTTGATGGTTAATTCTTACAGTACCTTTGGAACGTCATTGATTTGTGAAAAAAAAGACACTAGCTTGTTACAAATGAAACAATGAACTTGCAGAGAGTTTACGTTTAACTGGAAGCCTTGAAAATTACTCCAAAAGGGAATTCAACTAGACAGGCAATATAGGTGGGTTCCGTTTGGCTTAAAACCAGCTTATGCTCGTACTATGTACAATAATTAGCTTTTAAACGATATGCTTTTTAAAACAGAATCAATAGAAAGATTATAGTAAAAAGTATTCTGAGTTTAGTTGTACCAGCCAAAATTATATACAACTATTTTATATACATATTACTCTCTTACAAACAGTTAAAATTCAAATATTTAATCCATAAACTATACATCTAAAAGAATCTACCCTATATCTATAAGACAGGGAAAAGGTGATACACGAACGTACCGTAGTTTATCCCAGAAGAAAAAAAAGTAAAACGACAAGGTAGAGAAGGCAAAATAAACTTGGGGTACTCTGTGACGCGACTACATGATCTGATGTGGTATGGCACTAGCATTTGGTGACCGCTGGGGGTCGACAATTTGACACGCTTCTCGTAGCTAGCTCGTATAGCGAGAAAATAAAAACTCTCTAGTTAAGCAACATGTACTCTTGGTCAGATTGTTTACACATACATAGATCAAGCTGGTAGAGATATACACACACATTCAAGTTAAATTTGAAGGTCATGAATTGCTACTAAATGCAGATTTCCTTCGTTCTTCCTGGTTAGTGCCAATCATCCCTCTATTGTTTTCCCCTATATACGAAGAACATCTAGGATTTACAGAGTCATCCATGTATCAATCAATTAGAGGCTAGCTTACATATGGAATCAATACAAAATGTTGTAGGGTTTTGCATGCAAGAAAGGGTTGAGCAACAGGGTGAGTGGGTGCAATGAAAGCTGCGGCCAATCGGGAGGGCACCACAAGGACAAGGGCCCACTCCCTGTCAACTCGAACGTCCCTTCTGTCCCCTCTTAGCTCACTCAGTCCAGTGCAGCTCTTTTATTAGGCCTTTTCCCCTCTCTCTCTCTCTCTCCCCTTCTTTCATTTTCCTTCTTTCTGTTTTTCATTTGGTCCTAGTAAGATTCTACCACGGGTGAGGTTTTCTGCCCCGGATGTGACCGAGCTGAGGCCGCTCGTTTGGACCAAAAAAAAAAGATTTATAGCTAAAATTATTCAATAGCTAATTAAGATTATACTATATTTTATAGTGATTTATTTGATATAATTAAATTTTTTTAAAAAATAAAAAAACAGAGTAACCCATAACGGATAATACAAATAAATATCGGAAAAAGAACCGTAAAAAAACTTAAAAATCTAAAAAAACTAAAAAATGATGAAATTTATGAATAGTAAAAAAAATAAGTTAGAAACTAAAAATTCAAACTGAAATTAGTGGGGAACATAAGTATTTGTGCTAATGGATCAAATGTTAATAAACCAATAAATCGTTTTGGAAAAGACTATTCTGATAAGTTTATTTTAAAACAATGACAGATGAATCGTTCTGTTTGTTTGTTTAGTGGAAGCTATAAATTATAAGCTAAAAGAAGTCTACTATTGCTACAGACTAGAGTAACCGTCGATGCGAAAAGGGAAAAGAGGGAGAGAGAGGATGCCGTAGGAATTCTTTCGTCGTGAATCCGATTCGAGTTCTTGAGATCTGATTTGATCTCCACCATGCGTCTTTTTCTCTAGCTCCCGCTTTGCAAGTTGGTGCGAGATCCACCTGAGGCTGCTGGAATATAACGGAACCGTCACCTGCTACCTGTCAAGATACAAATGGTCGTTCATACCGCATGGCCAACACTGTTATCCCTAGTATTCCAACTTCTGCCGCGTCTGTGTAATTAGATGGCTAACTTGGATTGGGAGCAGCTAGCATAGCATGGAAGCGAGCGAGAGCAGCTCTTGAGGAAATTCAAGCCCAAACGACGATGCTGCTGCACAGAGTGACGACGATGCTGCTGATACAACGCTGAGGCCCAAGCACGATGGACTACCAGTACTCAGGCAGCCCACGCACTAGTTGTTGTGTGACGAGAGTTTAATTCCCAAGTAGTATGAGATGATTCCAAGGCAAAATTCCTAGTAGTTCTAAGGCAAGATTCAAAGTAGTATGAGATGATTCTAAGGGTGCCTTTGGTTGAGCTTTTGGGAGCTGCTTTTGCTTCTAAAAAGTTAAAAGTCAACCAAAGGGGTCGAAATCAGAAGCTGCATTTTCAGAAGCAGCTACTTTTGGGTAGTACAGTTTCCTAGTAGTTCTAAGGCAAGATTCAAAGTAGTATGAGATGATTCTAAGGGTGCCTTTGGTTGAGCTTTTGGGAGCTGCTTTTGCTTCTAAAAAGTCAAAAGTCAACCAAAGGGGTCGAAATCAGAAGCTGCATTTTCAGAAGCAGCTACTTTTGGGTAGTACAGTTTTGAAAGCACCTTGGACCCTGCTTTTGGCTTTCTGCTTTTTGAAATGGTGAAAATAGAGAGCTGTTTCACAGTTGTTTCAAGGAAAATAGAGATAAGAGGTAAGTTTTATACTTGTTTGAATCAAACAGCTTACAGCTTTTCCACAGCCCACAACCTACAGCAGCTTTTCCACAGCCCACAGCTCACAGTAGCTTTTTTAGAAGTCACAGCTCAACCAAACACATCCTAGGGCAGTGTTTGTCGTGTGATGAGGTAGCAATTTCTGTACATTTGTTCGGTACAGGTGCTGGCTGACCTGTTCACTTGATAAATTGTGCATCCGGTTAGTTTTTATGAGATCTTGTAGCTTTGACGCGTCAGTCCGTTAGTTCTGTGTTAACTATGGTAATTTTCCCTTAGCAAGAAATGCCCTGACACATTAAGATGCTGGCTCTCTGATAGCGATACCGCTATTCGGAAGGTACATTACATGTATCACGATGTCGTCAATAATTTAGCTGTATCTCTGCTCAAATCTTTATCTCTTGGCCGCCTGCAAAAACAATGTTGGCAATTATTAGTTATTTTGTAGGATTGAAAGGCAACAGAGGAGGTAAATAATGCCGATCAATTTTCTTCCAAGTATTCTCTGAAATTTCACTCAAATAGTTATTGAGTTATCGAGATTAGAATTGAAGCCAAAACCCCGAAAAAGCAGCTCGAGAAAACAAAATTCAAAAGGCAAAGCCGTGGAGGTCAGACCTCTACACCAGGCCGGTCTAGCTGGGATGCCCTGGCGGTCTGACCGTTGCCTTTTGGCCGGTTTGACCGCTAGGGGGTGGCGGTCGGTTTGACCGCCCCTGTTCCAGAAATTGAAAAATCAACCAAATGTGATTCACTTTTGGTGCAACTTCAAAAATATAAGTCCAATTGATATGAAATTTTGCACAGAACTTGCTTAAGGTATGAAAAACCTATTCCAACCAAGTATCGTAAAAATCTATGTCAAAGTTCAAATATTTTTCAAGATTAAACAAGATTACACCAAAATTGGGCAAAAATCGAAAACGGTGAATATAACTTGCTCGTGGGTAAAAGATGACCGAGATGGCTCTAGATATATTTCCACATATCACAACAATTAAGAACACCAAAGAAATCAAGCCAAAATTATTCGGATCAAGAAATCACTCGAGAAGGTTAAATCCAAGCAAAACAAGGTTACTTCAAGAACTTACCAACTAGGTGTCTAGATGGATGAGAATTGATTTGTATGTCATCTCCATATCTTACACATCCTTAGCATAGCAAGATCAAGAAGGAAATAAAGAAGATCAAAACCAAACAAATCAAGAGCAAATCAATTAACAGAAAATGAAATTCATGGGAGATGAACAAAAATTGATGTATTACTACTTGATGATGAATGTTTTACAGTCACTCCACCTGGAGGACAAGAGAACACATCACAACACTCAACTTTTCAAACCCTAACCCTAGAACACTTGGCTTCAATGAGCAAGAGTTAGATGGTTAACTAACAAGTTTTCATCCTAACCCGTGGATTAGGGGGATGCTAACTAGCAAGAGTTGGCACTTAACTAACAAGGCAGCATTCTCACATCAATTGGCTCAAAGTGGGGGATGCCAACACTAAGTGCTTCCATTTCCATACTTCCCACTAGCAGAAAAAAGCCTCATCTCCTCTATTACAAATAACAAGGCAACTTTCACACAAGAACCAGAAATAGCAAAGCAGTTCCATGAGGTTTACTCTCAACTCATGGGCGATTGTGTTGACAGAGAGCATACACTCGATCTCAACTTCCTCCAGCTACCTACCACGAGCTTACACGAGTTGGATGCACCATTCACAGAAGAAGAGGTTTGGGAAGTTATTAAGGAACTCTCGACTGCAAAATCACGCAGTCTAGATGGTTTCATGGGGGCTTTCTTCAAAACTGCTTGGCCAGTGATCAAACCAAGCATTCTTGCAGCATTTCAAGCTCTCTTCGAATTGAAGGGCCGATGAAAAGGGACGCTTCAAGCATCATAGACTTCAGGACGATCAGCCTTGTACACAGTTTCGCCAAGCTCTTTTCAAAACTATTGGCGAACAGACTTTACCAAGCCTGGTTAGCCCAAATCAAAGTGCGTTCGTCGTTGGCCAAAGTATCCATGACAACTTTCGCTATGTTCAATTAGCAGCGAAGGACTTGTGGGCAAAGCGAAAACCGGCACTGTTGGTCAAGGTTAACATTTCTAAAGCATTTGACTCAGTATCCTGGCCTTTCCTTTTGGAGACTACCTTGTCGGCTGTCAGCACATGCATCCATCTTGTAATCTATTCGCACCTCGGTGCTAATTTTTTTTATCTATCTTAATGCAACGGCGTGCAATTTTTTTGTGCGTTCCCTAAAAAAAAGTTGAATTAACAGCCCAAGCATTGTTGATCTTAATGCTCAGTTCATGCGCTTTGTCTTATTACCCTCTGCAATCTTCTCATTTTTCAGGGACTTGCACCAGGAGCGCACTCGTGGTGTTACTCGATTCTGATAAGCCATAGGAAGAATGTCCTTGAGATGCATATGTTAAAAGAGCATGGACAGGAAGGGCAGGACGGATTCGTCTAATCTGAAGGATTTCACTGTGCGTCCGTTTCCTGATGTTGCTGAATCTAATGAGAAAGGTGTTGAAGCAAGCAAGCACAAGGAGCTTTGTTTGATTTGTCTTGCGTCAAAATAAATTGTTAAGCCAAGCCAAAAAAAAGTTGCTTTGCTCATGTTCATGTTTATTTGTTGTGTAGGAAATGCTGAATCTACTCATCGAGTACCAGAAGCAAGTGCAAGAGGAGAGTGATGTACCACCTGAGAAGCCGGCAATGGCGAGAGTGGGACGGATCGATGCAGAGAAGCGTTTGGAAGAGCATGTTAGATATCTGTTGTATTCAAATCCACTTCAGATTCTAGGAATGGTGTTAGCTTTGCAGTCCGTCTGAATTCTCCAGGCATCTATTGTTCCTTCTAATTGCTTAGTTGCTTGAGGAGAGAATTTCAGAAGTACAATCAAAACTGAGTTGGAATAAGGCATTCTTGCACTACCGGTTAGCATTTGAGTTCCACCGTGTACATAGGAACTCCTGTTATGCTCAGTTCTGATAGTGCACTCTTGGCATCCATATGACCACATGTTTTCATTCCTGATAGAACACTCATATGTTTCCAATTGTGGCATGACTTGTAATCATTGTAAATCTACTCTGAAATTTTGTCAAGCAGTGTCTGAATTTTGTATTCTGATAAATACGTGCCTGATACTGTCTTTCTGCTCAGTTCCCTTCTGTAATCTGGGTTGGTTATTGATCAAGTGCCATTACATTCAGGAGTTTGTTGTTGAATGTACTGTTCTGCTTAATAGTTTAATTACCTTCGCTCTCCAGTCTATTATACACCAAGTCACATGTATATGGTCAAAGTTCAGTGAATTGAGCATTGTGTTCTGCCACTTTGCTGGGTTGCAGCTGCAGAGCATAAATCTAAACAATATTCTGATGCAATGTCTCAAGTGTTGTATTAACAGGTACGGTACAGCAAGCTTATACGTAGCATTATACGTATGTACTACATACACATGCAACTTGTTCGTACATACGTCGTAGGCTCATATATAGCTTTGTGTTTGCAACAGTCTTACTTCCAATATTAGCTCTATACGTGCAATTAACTGGCCCTCGGTTGTAGATTTGTGACTCGTGATCGGGTCTCTCTACGAAGTACAAACTTGTAGCTGGTACAAACATACTCCCTGTTCAGAAATACACGATGTTTACAATTTGAGCGGTCAAACTTCGTTAATTTTGACAGCTAATATGCACAAAATTATTTACATTCATCATATGAAAATAGTATCATTTTGTCATAAGAGGTATTTTCAAAATATAATATTTTTATACCTTTGACTAATATATTTTTCTAGAAGTTGATGATCAAAATTACTTATTAGAGATCACGTCTTATCCAAAACGTCATATATTTTTGAATGGAGAGAGTACAAAAATACTTGTGCAGTGTTAATTAGGTCAAACTAGTGGATTATATAATTTTGTCCATGAGAGGACAGAATTCCAATCACGGGGAAGATTTAGACTTGGCCATGGAAACGTGTAAAAATGGCGATCATGTTAAAAGGTTTACCTCCTCCTCTGGTCTTCGATTGTGTTGTAGTTTAGTCCAATTGATTTAGGTGTTCACATGCACACACTCTTAACAACCAAGCAACAATTAGTAGCCTGACATTTTCTTTATTATGATGTGGAATTGCATCCACATAAGAAACGACATGAAATAAATCCCACCTTCTTACATTGATGATACAAACTAAATATATGTTGATAATTAGTACACGGGCATTTTTTTGGGTTGTGTAGGATTGATTCACATTAAGATAGGCAATCAGAGGGGGGTGAATGATTGCGGAAGCTAAAAATAAATTTTAATACTCCCCTTTTAACACAAAACCTATTTAAGCCTTATTTAAAGTTCTGGACAGAACACTGTATTCTTACTAAAACTGATCTCGATAAAAATTCGTAACTCCGATTAACCTCAAACTTTGTCAGAATAAACTAGAGAAAGTTATTGAACTAACCCAACTGGAATTACATCAATCGGAGGTCTATAACTTGAGATATAAAATAAACAAGATCGCTGATGCAGAAAGGGACGAGAATAAATTAAGCCCTAATTATGCAACTAAGCAAAAACCGTAAGGACTTAATCAACCAAACTTTCTGGATCACAAACTTGATGCCCTAACTATTTTTTTACATGCATGAATCACAAGTAAAAAAAACTAATGCTAAAAAAACAGAAGAGAAATAAAATCTAAATAACCTTACCTAATTACCGATCGAAACAGCCGCCGCTCGGATTTTCTTTTTACTCAGTCACGGCTCATGATTCCAAAGAACATGCATGCATGCGGTAATAAAAAAACTTAATTAGCCTCACTAATTACCTATCTAATCACTCACCGCTAATGAACGTCACGGCCAAAGCTTCAAAAATCCATCAGATGTGTTGCCATCCAATCTCGAATCCCGTGCCTTCTCATTGTTTTCTTGTTTTATTTCTTGATTTGACGTTGCCTGATGTGTCTTGATGACTGCATGTATATAACAATCAAAACGTAGACTCTGCTGCTTGACGCACAGAGCAAGTGGTCTCACGCCCTGAGTCGCCCGGCCATAGGAAATTTTGGGCGAGCGCACGAGACGACGAAAGTACGTTGAAGACAGAGATCGTGGAGAGATGCCCCCAGATGAAAAGCGCCGCCGCAATTTTTCTTCACTTTAATGTCTCGGCAAAAACCGCACAACCAAAAAAACAGCCTCCAGCTCTCTATTTATCTAATGCTCTCCTCAACTTACTCCAATACGAACCCTTAGTCCTAATACAACTCATCCTAGTCCTTTTCCCTTCAACCAGGCTTTTTGGCCAACTACTTTTCAAGGGACCAAAAACCCTTCATAACATGGGTTTTTTTAAATTCTTTTTACGCTTCCAATTTTTCAGCCTTCTACGTGTCGAAGCTTCCAGGACCGCACATCCTGTATCTTCTCCACGCAACATCTTCTTGCGCATTGTTCTCTAGCCTGAACATCCCGCATGACATTCTTGACCGATAGGACCTCAGTTCCTCCCTGAACTTAGTCCCGAAACCTCAGTTCCACCCGAACCTAGTTTCAGTCCCGTCATCGACAATGTTCCACCTCAAGTAACACCTGCACATAAATAAACAAACAACCGCGTACGAGCACAAGTCCACGACTTGACTCAAGTCAATCCGCACAATACCTCACACGAGCGTATCATGCAACCTATCATATCACCATGCTATCGCAAGCATATAAAGAAGCAACACACCATAAATAATACAGTAAAACTATAACCAACGTTGTCAATTATTCATCATCTAAAATAACCTAAATCTGGCCACAGGTTGTCTAGTAACTATCAGCCAAGTAAAAATATTGATGATATCAGTGTACGGTGGTGTGTGCCGAGTATGTTTGTAGGACAAGATTACACGTAGCGCAAACACACCATGACATTAAGGCCCGCTCATTTCAGTTTGAGCTTCGAGCTTATTTTCACTATTCAACAATTTCATTTTTTTCTGGTCTTTTTTTAGTTTTTTTATCGGTTCTTTTTTCCTGTATTTGTTTGTACTGTCCATGACGGGCTAACATGTTTTTTCTATTTTAATTTTTTTAAATTTAATTACGTCAAATAAGCCACCGTCAGCTACAATATTTTTTCAGCCAGCTACAGTGTTTTCAGCTATAAGCCACTTAAAATAAACCCTTTTGAGCCGGACCTAGACAACACCGACCGCATTGATATACACACTCATCAATACAAATAGGAAACTTCACCTATGTATTGCGAGAAGTGAATTACAGAACGGCCTGACAGAATCCAAACAACAATCTCACATGGTTTTATGGTCATATACCAGTATCTCATCATATATACCTTATCACTCAACTTAATTATTCCCTCCGGCATATATAGGTACATGTATATAATCATATATGTACGACGCTACATGCATGCGTGCATGCATGGCTGCGCGCATGCGTGCGTACTACACGTATTGGCCGGATCAACATGAACTAGCTACTATTAATTAAGTACGAGCCAGTAGGGGGCCTGTCCATCGACGTTGCCCGGCGGGTTGTAGCTGCAGATGATGAAGACGCCGCCGTCGTTGTCGCAGACGTCGCGTGCGCAGCCGATGGCCGTGGAGTCGCGCCACACCACCTGCGTGTAGTGCAGGCACGTCTTGTCCGGCGGCGCTGAGCAGCTGTTGCTGCCGTGGTCGTAGTACTGCTTCTCCGACACCCACGAGTTGACGGCGTCCGCCGCCGTCCAGTCGGCGCCGGCGGAGCCCCAGAAGAGGTTCTCCCCGTACTGCCCGCGCGAGTGCACGAGCTGGCAGTCGCCGCGCCGCTGGTCCGCGTAGCTCTGCGCGTACGCCGCCACCGTGTCGTCCCACGACACCGGCCCGACGCCCACGTCCGCGCGCGCCGCGTTGTGCAGGTCCACGTAGTCCTGCGGCGAGTTCTGCGCGGCGCAAGGCGTGGCGACGCCGGCAGCCATGGCAAACGCGAGAGCTACCAGGCAGGCTACCTTTGATGAGTACTCCATTATTGCTAAGCTTTACAAATCTATTAATTTGCACTTGGATAGATCGAACAACCCTAGAACAAGCTAGAGAGATGTATATTTGCGTGTGATTAGCTAGGTTGCCATTGTGAGTTGTGGCTAGCGGGTATTTATACTGCTAACTCGATGACTTCTCCAAGGTACAACTGATCAATTAATTACATTACACTGGTCCATCAAATGGCGCCTAATTTTGTCCAAGAGGGGCAAGAATTCCAAGCACTCGATCGATGGGCAGGATTTGGATAAGATAAGCTGAAGAACTGTCCGTGGAGTAACACTTGTAAAAGGGATCGATTTGGCCTTCTGGAAGGTTTACTTCATCTGGCCGGCCGGTCGTAATCCATATGACTACTACGAAAAAAAGTTGACGATTTTCTGAACCGTCTGAATTTATACGTTTATGATAATAGACGGTTACCATATACGCTTTATGAGCTGTCTGTGATAAGTCACAACACAGATAGTTTGTATAAAGAATTGTCTGTGAAAGCCTACTATTATAGACGGTTTGTATAAAGAAATGTCTGTAAAACCCTAATATCATAGACGACCTCTACAAAAAACTGTCTATGATATGTGGTCATCAGAGACAATTCTATTTTTGGTTGCCGTGTAATTATTTATTTGTTTTGTTCTGCCAAGTTTGATCTGTGGTTGATATTCAATTTATTGTCTAATTAGTGAGAAACTAGAGGCATCCATAAAGAGGAGCCATCTAGTTGCAGTCGAAGCGCCGTGGGCGAAGCCGTGGTCGAAGCACCATGGTTGAAACCGTGGTCAAAGTGCCGTGGTCAAAGCTTCGTAGTCAAAGTCGTGGTCAAAGTGCCATGGTCGAAGCGCTGTGGTCGAAGTTCCGTGAGGGAATTTCTCTGCAACGGGGCCTTCTTTCCTTTAGCTCCTGCACACACAAAATCACTTCCCAAGCCACTACTGCATGCCCCAACCAAAAAGCCACGGCATTGATACAACAGCGAAAACACACACAATAATTCAATTTCAATACCTTCCAAAGTGATTTGCTGGCAGAGCGCACCTGCTCGACACCCTGCGGTGCCAGTCCGAACTTTGACTTCATGCCGTTCTCCTACCAGCACCAAAAAGGTCGTCTCAATCAAAATTCTGAATTAGATATGCAATTCTTGGGGTAGAAAAATTAAAGAAAGATAGTTACTTGGGATGGACGGATTCATACCAGGGAGGAGAAGATGAGGCCACGCTCGTTGGGGACTCTGCGGTCATGGTGGAGGATCAGGTACGTACTTGTTGTGTTGGTTCTTCGAATGAAAATGGGGAAAATGGTAAGGTATTAATAAGGGGCGAGAGGTGGGAGGAGACTCAGTGTCTGCTATTCAATGTGGAGAGAATGGATGGGTGGGATTAGGATCCTAGGGGAGATACCACGGATCGATGACGTGGCAGGGCATTATCACAGACGGTTCTAATTAAAAACAATATGTGATAATTGCTGACATCATAGACAATTTTTTAATCCGAACCGTCTGTGATAGTTCATAGGCGGTTCTTAACAAGAACTATCTGTGATAATTATGCATCATAGATGATTCTAGCCATCGTTTATAAAATCGTCTGTGGTAATCATGCACGTATTACACATGTGTGAGTATACGTGAAGGTCATGGCATATACTCAAACACGTATATACGATCGAGTAGGTAGCTACATGTCTGTTCACTTAGGGGCTCTTTAGGGGCTGTTTGGTTGCCTGCATCGGGGTGGCTCGCACCAGCGCATGCAGGGAGATGGTGTTTGGTTGCCTGCATCGGGGTGAGAGCCTGCACGAGCGGATGCAAAAAATCAATTGGAGCCAGGCTGAGGAGAAACGCGGCTGAGGACCTTCTCTACTCAGCCTGGCCACGCTCATGCAGCTGCATCAGCTCATGCAGGCAACCAAACAGGCCCTTAGTTGCCTGCATGTGCTCATGCAGCTGTATGAGCGTGGCCAGGCTGAAGAGGGAAGCTCCTCAGTCACGTTTCTCCTCAACCTGGCTCCAGTTGATTTTTTGCATCCACTCGTGCAGGCTCTCTCCTCCATGCAGACAACCAAACACCATCTCCCTGCATGCGCGGGTGCGAGTCACCCGTATGCAGGTAACCAAA
The DNA here is from genome assembly GCA_017311315.1 of Dendrocalamus latiflorus. Classification (NCBI taxonomy): domain Eukaryota; kingdom Viridiplantae; phylum Streptophyta; class Magnoliopsida; order Poales; family Poaceae; genus Dendrocalamus; species Dendrocalamus latiflorus. The sequence continues at coordinate 31,130,024 of CM029643.1, forward strand.
CCACCCCTTAATTTGGAGTCAACTCGCCGAGTCAAGATGGTAACATGTATACACTAGCTAGCACGTGTCCAAAATTACGCTCGTACGTACGTATACGTATGACAATACGTTTCGATCGTGCGTCGAAATGTCCGCAGATTCGTCGAACGTATGCGTACAACTTCCACATATAGCACCATTCCCGAGTCACCAACTACTTGGAAATTACGATACATAAGTCTACGTTCTACGAACACAGCCGTAATCAGTGGAGTTAGCAGTGACCCCGTAGCTTTCGAGCCAGATAATTAGCATGATCAAAACATAGGTCCAAATTAACATACGTAGGAGTTCATGTAAGGTTGGACAAGAAATTGCACTTTTGATCAAAATTTTTTTTTCTCAAATTGATCCTTTTAATCTTTTTTTCTCAACTGTTTTTCCATATCGTTTTTTCTCAACATAAAATTTTTCAGATCGATTTTTTCAACTGGTTTTTTTATCAAAAAAATTTTCTCAATTGCATTTTCTTTATTTTTTGCGCTCATGAGTTGTACCTTAAAGTAGATGAACTCTAGGTTCTCTCTATGTAATCCAATAGCTACTCTAACAAAAAATCTCCTAATCAGAGAAAAAAGAAGCATGAACCTCAAAGTGATTCGGCGCTGTAGATATTTCAGGGTTGGACAAAGCACATTTAGGTTTCACTCATTTCGGCTTGTGCTTCTAACTTCTGGCTTATTTTTTATTATCCTAAATTTCATCTTTTTGACTTTTCAAAGCTTTTTTGCCAGTTCTTTTTTCCCATGTTCGTTTGTATTGTCCGTGATGGACTAATCTGTTTTTTATATTTTTAAATTTTTTAAATTTAATTACGTAAAAATAAGTCACCACTAGGTACAGTACAATCTCAGCCAACTACAGTGTAATTTTAACTATAAGCCACCTTTTTTTAGCCCAACTGAGCGGGCTGTTAAGTAGATAGGTCTGTACATTTCAAAAAGAAAAGTAGACGCGCATGGGTAAATAACGCGCGCGATATGTTTGTCAGCCAGAGAGGAGCTATTCCATCCGCCCAAAAATTATGGCACATATTTCACCGTACACATAGTTCAAAGAGTATAGGATTGGTAGGGTAATGAAGAGGGTGCATGATGGCTTAAAAATTTTTTTTTCTAAGTATTCGTCAATCGTTTACTCTAATAACTAAAAAGCATGAAGATTAAGGACGAAAAACCAATATAAAACCTACCTAATAAAGAAGCTAAAAACTGATAAATGAACAGTAACCACGGTAGTGCCGCTGCAGTAACTAGTAGTTCTACTACGGTGAATGCAACATGATGAACAATAAAATTAGCACTATTTTAACACCAAGAATTTATGTAACTTTTGATCCGTAGATCCAAATGACTTGAACATTTGCACGTACTTTCTCTAGGATGTCAGAAACCTATTCCACTCAACGATCAAGAGAATAGTTGCTAAAGTTTTGAGCTTTTTTCGTTTGAAGGAAAGGTGCACCAAAACCGTGCAAAAACCAAAAATAGTGAATACGATTTGCTCATGAGTAAATGATGGCCACGATAGCTCTCAACGTATTCTCACATGTCACAACAAGTTAGAACACCTAAGGAATCGAGCCAAAAGCAACTGGATCAAGAAATCACTTGGAGAGGCTAAATCAAGCAAAAATCTAGTAACTTTAAGAGCTTGCCAAAGCTAATGTCTAGATGGATAGAGATTGATTTCTATAAGACATCTCCATCACTTACATACCCTTAGCATCCAGCAAGATCAAGAAGGGGAGAGAGAATATCAAAACCAACTAAATCAAGAACAAATCAATCAAATCAAGAGGGATCCATAAGAGATAAACAAATTTGATATATTGCTACTTGAAAATAAAGATTTTACAGCTACTCCACTAGAAGACAACATAATACACCACAACACTCACATTTCCCAAACCTAACCCTATAACACTTGGCTTCCAAGGGTAAAGCTAGGATGGTTGGATGATTAACTAGCAAGTCTCAATCACAACCCATTAAATAGATTGGCCAACCAGCCCCATCTAACTCTAATGGATATTATCCACTTAGTGTAAATGGGGTAAGCCCGTTAACCCCACACAACACGGGTTTTACTTACTGACGAGGATAAAATAATCCTCAAATTATTACATTATTATATTCCTTGAGTATACCTCTTATCGGTAAGGGAGAAATTCTATAGAGTACTCGTAAGCTCTTCTACGACCACTCCTTAGTCGTAAGCTCTTTCCACGACCACGTGGTCGTAAGCTCTCCTATGACCACATAGTCATAAATTGTCCTACGGCCACCTCGTGGTCATGGACCCTTCTACGATTACTCTAGCTCTGATCGACTTGTCTAATGACGTCCTGCAATATTGTAGGGTCATCTCACAAGATGGTTAAAACGTGCATTTATCCTTAATAACCGCACACGATCTCCCTCTAACAACAACCGTCGCACGATGAATAGACCACCATGTCTCAATAACTCTGGTCAGACGATTATCGCCTGAAGCATTGAGGTGTCTTTTGGTGTAGGACAACGACCGCTGATTCGTCAACTATATAAAGGTTAATGTTGCAGAGAAGAGGGGAGGGAGGATTCAATCTAATCCAATTCTAGAAAGACATAGTGCAAGGCATTTCGTATTAAGTTAGTTGTAATCAATTTCTCTGAGTAATAGTCACACAAGAAGTAGGGTTATTATTTTCCCAGGAGAAGGCCCGAACCTGTATAACAATTCTCGTGTCTTCTCTCTGCATGACCATAGTATGAGCCTACAAGAGCTTTCCCCAAATCCAAACAAATCATACGTAAGATCGGTATTAAAACACTGATAGCTGGTGCCGTCCGTGGGGATAAGATTCTTCCAAGACTCCATTAACTTTCTAGTTGGCAAAATTCTATTCCTTCTGATGTCCTCACGATAGGGGAGTGGAACAAGGAGAATTGTTTCAACTTGGTTGACTATGCAGATCTCGACATGAATGCCTACTACGACTTTGAGCAGACGATGCTTGCTTCCAACGGTCAGGCTGTCTCTAGAGATCCATCCCGAGATCCCAGAGAACATATCGTCGGAAAGTCTGAGGAGAGATCCTTATCTCCCAATAGATGAATTAGTTTCCCCAAGTGACAAGGGGCAGTCCGACCATGATAGGACTCGCAACATGACAATGGGCCTGCCCCCAAGTGTACGAGTCCCCTAGCAACCGCTCGAGCAGTTTCAGCGAGCCATGGAATCTTTCATTCTTGGAATTCATCGTCAACTGGTGATTGTAACTCTCTAGTTGTCCCCGCAGAGAATGCAGGTGGGCTCCTTGTGAGTCTGTCCGCACTCTTGGGTGGTTCAACTCCCATCGGGGTTTACTCCAGACCACGATGCGCTCTCGTTGGATAATTATTTAAGCGATGCCCCCCCGGTCGAAAGTAGAGATTCTCGACAGGAGGTCTTTGCCCTCTCCACAGATCCAGATCACTCTCTTGGAAGAAGACTTGAGGATTCTCCTAGTCGATCACACACTGCCACCCCTCGTGACGATGGTGAGGAGACCTCCAGTGATGAACCAGGCCAGTTCTCTGATGAGTGTGGGAGAAATCTTAGAAATAATCGCTCTCCTGTAAGGCGGTCTCAAATAGCCTCAGAGATTGAGGATCCTGAGACTACTCGAAGAAGGCGACTAGCTGCCCAGAAGACTTTGCCTGGGCGTGCCCATTACCAGTTCGAAGAGGCTCGAGAGCTTCAATGCATCAATGACTTGCTCAAGAATCTGACTCAAGAGCTTGCTCGAGCACTAGGCTACGACCACTTCGCCGAAGGGATTGCGCAGAGACTCTACGACATCATAGCCAGATTTGAGCAGCCTCACCGGCATAACACTGGGAGTTGGATAGGTATGACTGCATCTAGTCACTCACAGAATTCACCTCGTAGGGTTTGACATGATGACATGTCGCGAATGTCTCCTAACCACAACTCTAGCCAAAGGAGAGTTCCTCGAACGACTCCAAATTGGCGAGTTTACCAAGGATGTAATCGATCACCACTTCGAGCAAGGAATCTATAGCTGTGGATGGAGTACGAGGAGTACTACCATCGTATGGACGAGGCCTATTACAGGTTAGGTCCATTGACTGCCAGGCACTGCCAAGTGCAGTCACCTGATGACACCAGTTACCCTTTCCCGCAAGGAGGCATCATGAACTCATTACCAGATATTGGGCATTCATGCCTGAACTCCGAGTAGTACGCTGGCCACCATGGTTTCGATTAGTAAACATGGAGAAATTTGACGGGTCCAAAAATTCCATTGAACGAGCGGCAGGAGGAAGCAAGTACGTCATGTCAAATTGCTCAATCAACCACTTGAGTCAATCCACTCGTGGCAACATCTCTACGATGTTCTATTGGCCAACTTCTAGTGCACATACAACCGCCCTGGGAAGGAGGATAACCTACACTGGATGCAGCAGAACAGCAACAAGACCCTACGGTAATTCATTAGATGCTTTAGTTAGGTTCGTAATTCTATTCCGGAGGTCTCTGATACTTTTGTCATCAGGGCATTCAAGTAGGGAGTACGCAATAGGAGATTCGCAGAGGACAACACCTTGCATTCTCCGACCACCATCGCTGAGCTCTTTGAGATGGCTGACCATTATGCGACTACTGCTGAAGTGGTCAAATGGACTAAAACCATCGATTAGGTCAATCGAGGTTCCAAGGAGGAGAGCGAAGGCAGTAAGAGGAGGCCAAGAAATCCAAGAACAAGACCAAGGGTCAGAAGCCTCTAACCGCAAGTTCGAAGGAAGTCTTGGCTGTTGGTGAGAAAGAGCCACACAACCCTAAACAATACTTCGATCGGGGCAAAAGCAAAACACCCGCGTGGAAGGACAACAAACCTAGATGGTGTCCTCTTCACAAGAAGGAAGGACACGACCTTCTCTACTGCTGAGTTTTCCAACGAAAACTTGAGGATTACTATTCTGGCAAGGGACCGCTTCCCACACTCGATGAGGTGGGGTAGTCGAGTGGTCAAAAGCACTCGGACGAGGACATGCCTTTCTAGGATCTAAAGCACACCATCGAGCACATCTATGGAGGTTCATCCATGTATGAGTCAAATCGATAGTATAAGGCTATCAAATGAGAGGTAAACCTTGTCGATACTCCCCTTGTCAATAATACCTAAGTGGTCGAAAGTCACCATCTCTTTTGAGAAAAGTGACTGCCGATCCCTTCGACTCAACCCAATCTGTTTCTGATTGTGGTCGATCCCACCATCAACAACTGTCAAGTGAATCACATGTTGATTGATGGTGGCAGTTCTTTGAATATTTTATTTGTAAGTGCTTTGGACGAGATGCAAGTTCCTCGTACCAGAATAAAGCATATACGATATTCATTTTTTGGAATCGTACCAGGATCTTCGGCCAAGCCCATCGGCCAAGTTTCTCTGCCTATCACGTTTGGGTCTCCGGGCAATATCAAGACAAAAATCTCCTTTGATGTGGTTGATTTTGATATGACGTATAACACCATACTTGGACGACCAACTTTTGCACATTTTTTAATAGTCGCTCACTATGCGTATCAATATGTTAAGATGTCAGGTCCCAAGGGAGTCATCACAGTTCGTTGTGATAAGAAAATGGCGCTGACATGCGACTGCAAGTCCATCGAGATGGTTGGCTAGCTACCGACTCGAGAAACTATCAAGGCACAGCTTTCGAGCAAGCACTTAAAGCCTAAAAGCATGCCGAAGCTGAACGAAGAAGTCTAGGAGGTTCCTCTGGATCTAGCAGAGCCTTCAAAGATCGTTTACATCGGGGTTACTTCTAACGCCGTATAGGAAGACGCCCTTGTCACTTTCCTCTGGGCAAACATAGATGTGTTTGCGTGGCAACCATCCAACATACCCGGGGTCCCCAAGGAGGTGATCGAGCACAGGCTAGCTCTATGGCCTAATAAGAAACCTGTAAAATAGAAATTACAGAGATTTGCAACAGACCGACCAAAAGCTATCATATCAGAATTCACAAGTTACTAAAGAATGGCTTTATATGAGAAGTCAATCACTCAGAGCGGTTGGCTAACCCTGAAATGGTTCAAAAGTCTAATGGTAAGTGGCGTATGTGTATAGAATATACTAATTTAAATAAATCTTGTCCAAAATATGATTTCTTGCTTCCTCATATTGATCAATTAGTTGATTTTACTACTGGTTGTGAAATTCTAAGTTTTCTAGATGCATACTCTGGTTATCACCAAATCAGTATGCCTTCAGAAGATGAAAAGAAGAACACATTTATTATGCCATTTGGAGTATTTTGCTATGTCCAAATATCATTTGGCTTGAAAAATGCCGGTCCGACTTTTCAATGTTTGATGCAGTTGACTTTTGTACATCAAATGGGCTGAAACTTAGAAGGCTATGTTGATGATCTAGTCGTCAAGAGCATCAAATGACTTAACCATATTTCAGACCTACAGGAGACATTCAACAACCTTAGAAAGCACTGCTCGAAACTCAATCCCAAAAAGTGTGTGTTCGGAGTTTCTTCAGGAAAATTGCTTGGATTCCTTTTTCGACAAGAAATATCGAGGCTAATCCTAAAAAGATCAAGGCCATCGAGTAGATGCACCCTCCAACCTAAGAAAGAGGTTGAAAAACTCACTGGGTGCATGGCATCTTTAAGTCATTTCATCACAAGTCTAGGAGAGAAATGACTTCCCTTCTTTAAGCTTCTAAGGAAACACGAGGGTTTTGAGTGGTCGAAAGATGCTAACGAAGCCTTCGAGGATGTCAAGCGATATCTTACGAGTGCCTTTGTTCTGTTTTCTCCGAAATTAGGTAAGACACTCTTAGTATATCTATACACCATGCCACAGGCAATAAGTGTTGTACTAGTCACAGAACGTGAAGGCGCCCAACAACCAGTATACTATATAAGTGAAGTCTTACATGGGCCTAAGGAGCGTTACCCTCAAGTCCAAATATGCTTATATGCCCTCCTCATGTCTTCGAGGAAGCCAAGACGTTATTTTTAGGCGTACAAAATTATTGTGCCATTTCAGTTTCCCTTAGGAGAGGTCCTCCAGAATAGGGAAACAGTGGGGCGCATGGTAAAATGGTTTGTAAAACTTGGAGAGTTTGACCTCCATTTCATGTCTCGAACGGCCATTAAGTCACAGATCTTGGTAGACTTTGTCGTTGAATGGACAAATCCTGAACATGTTCAAGATCCCCAGTACAATTCCTATGACCAATGGATGATGAACTTTGATGGGTCGCTTAGCTAAGTGGCTCAGGAGCTGGGGTGGTCCTGGAATCTCCCGCGGGAGAGATCTTAAAGTATTTCATCCAACTACACTTTCCAACCGTTAATAACATAACTGAATATGAAGGTTTGTTGGCCGGCATACGAGCCACAAAAGCACTCGGGATTCATCGACTACTCGTGAGAGGAGACTCTCAACTAGTCATGAATCAGGTTGGCAAAGAGTATCAATACTCGAGTTTGACCATGTCTCAGTACTTGTTAGAAGTTCGCAATCTTGAGAAGTACTTTTTTGGTTTTGAGTTACAGTATATCCCTCGAAAGGATAACTTTCTCGCTGACAAAGAGAGCTAACATCACCTAGTCGAAACCTTTTCTCTCTACATGTGGTCCTACCCACTAGAAGGAACTTCCTAGCGTCGACTTGTTCCTCACTTTTGCCACTAGAATATGACAATTGGAAGTCGACAACGATAGTCAGATAAACTGCACTGAACTCTTCATATATTACTCTGTACTATTTGCTTAGTTTATTCATATAAACTAATTAAATAGTCAGGGGCTAGGATAGAGTTATCAATATAACTTCAATTCTTAGTCGTACTTTTATTTTCTTTCATTTCTTTTTTATCTTACAATTACTCACTACTCAACAAGATGAATTGCAGAAAAGGAAGATGAATTTCATTAACAAAATATTTGTTTTTACAGAGTTTCCTATTACAAACTACTCTAACGAAGGAGATCCAATTTGCATCTCCTCCGCGACCTTCCGTCCGACTGGCTCCATCTCTTCGATCAGATGAGCTGCTTCTTCTTTAGAGCAGTCGATGTCGTGGTTGATCGGTCGAAGATTGAGACTTTGGTCGCATGTCTTGAGTTTTTCCAAGGCATAGCTTATTGCATCTTTAACCGCCTCTCGTAGCAAACTAGCCTGGTTGGTCTTTAGAGTAGATGTGATCTTCTCCAGAGCTCTGACTTGCTGTCCAATCATACTCGTGTGAATGGACATGGTGTTTTCAGAAGGTTTGACCTTCTCAGCACAAGCCCTTCGAGTAGATTATTTAGGAGGAAAATGTTGTCTTGAAGAATCATCTTTACTGACCGCGTCTCTTCCTGACTACAAATCGAAGTCTTTATAAGTCACTTTATTTCAACTACAACCTCTACAAAGTAGAGTGAAACTTAGTCAGAAAAGATCCTTCATAAAAAGACTGGTCAGTAAGAACTGGTCGGAGGTAAAGATTTCCTTACCTACTAGTCGTGACTCAAGCCTCTCAACTTCATCCTTGTGATGAACTTCTAGCGACCTGATCTTCTGACCTTTCTCTTTCTCGGTATGATTAAGGTCGTCAATCACTTTGGTCTTTTCATTGACCTCAGTGCCAAGCTTATCTATTTCGACCTCTTTGTCTGTAAAAAGAAAAGAGTTAGAGAAAGATAAGAAAGTCATTCGAATAAGCACTTGTAAGTTCAGAACTTACTGTTTATTTTCTCTTGCAACTTGTGGCCTTCAAAAGCTCGATGTAAGATCGACGTTCTCCTTCTTCAACCTCTGCATCTTGACTTTCTCGATGTCGAGTGAGTCAGATAAGGTCTTTTCCTCGCTCTTAGACTTATAAAGGTTAAAGAAAGACAAGAAGAGCTGAAATAGTAGTCAAAATAGGAAAAGACTATGTATGCTAGAGGCTTACCATTTCTTCGCCAATTCTCGAAGTTCAGCATTCTCTTGCATTAAAAGTATGAGTTGTTTGTGGTATTCAACTACAGTAGCCATGTCTTCCAAAGCTCTCTAAATAAAGGAAGACAATGAGAACCGAGAAAAGCCAATTATAATAAAACCAAGCATTAGATGCTTATGTTCATGCTCGTACCATCAAATTTGGCGAGTACTCACTGAGAATCCTCTACTCAATCGAGCTTCGACCTTGTTCCACTATACCTTCTCGAGACGCTTGTCATCGAAGACATTCCCCTTGTTGGGAATATCTTTGGGATGAGGAACTCGGTCATGAGATCGACATGAAGAAGATCCCACTATAAAAGCAAGGTTAAAAAATGTAGAGAAGAAGTTGGGCTGTTCTTCTTCTCCTTCTTCTTCAGTTGCACCTCCTTGGAAAGGAAGAGGAACCACCTCAATGATCTCTTGTTCATCATGACAGTTAGAGGGAATTTCCACTTCTTGACCAGATATTTCTTTTGTCTTCAATTGGTTTTCCTTTAGTGTTGACCACCTTGGTGGTCGTAGCCGCTTCCACTTCATTAGCAGTCCACACCATCGCCATAGTGGTCGATTTTTTGACCATCTTCGCTGCTATTTCTTTGACTGCGGGGAGAATGGCAGGAGGCTTCTCGATAGAAGTATCCTCAAACGATGGGGGAGCCAGGCTAAAGACACGAGAAGAGAAGTGAATTGGCATTTAAGAAGACAAAAAGGGTAAAATGCTATTTTTATGCTCTTATTTACATACCTTGCTTTCTTAGGTTGATTTTGAATTTAGAAGGAATCTTCCCTACGGAACGTCTCTTCGATTACTTCTCCACAACCATGTCTGGTTGTAGACCCTGAGCAGGTGCTATTTCTTCTTCTTCCTCTTGTCCTTCTTGATGGTCGAGACTGGTTTCGACCACCTAAAGTGTAGTCTCCTTTTCGATCATAGGTTCTGCTATTACAACAGCCTCTTTCATAAAAGATATAAAACTCCTCCAGTTTTCTTTTTCGAGTCGCTTAATAAAGCCGATATGTACCCCTCTATTTGAAACCGATATGTCTTTACAATTCATGTGAAATTACCTTTTAGATTAAGTTCACTTCTGGTCGAATTAGATCAAAAAGGACTTTGTTCCTAATCTTCATTCATCTACGACTTTTCTTTCTTAAGTTATTTTTACTTGAAGTTGGGGGACTAGATGACAATGATATAATAATTCTTGAATTATTATTTATTTGTAAATGATATTCTTACGTCATTGTACTTCTTGAGTATACTCCTTATTCGTAAGGGAGAAACTTGATAAGGTAGTCGTAAGCCCTTTCTACGACCATTTCTTAGTCGTAAGCTTTTCCGCGACCACTCTTTAGTCGTAAGCTTTTCTATGGCCATAACATAATCGTAAGTTATCTTGCGACCACCTTGTGGTTATAGATCCTCGTACGACTAAACCAAACTTCGACTGACCTGCCTACGACAACCCATTGCATTGTGAGTCTATCTGACGAGTCAATTAGAACGTGCATCTATTATCTAGAATAACTATGCATAACATCTCTCTCTCTCTCTCTGACAATAACCGCCACACGACGCTTGTGTTACCACGTCTCTCTGACCATAACTCCCGTCAGACAGTTATCATCCAAAACGTGAAGATGTCTCTTGGCATGGAACAACTGTCATCGCTTCGCAAACTATATAAAGGTTGACATTAGGACGAAAAGGGGAGATGGGGCTAGGGATGGCAATCGGGCGCGGCGGGTACGGGTAGTGCTTGCCCATACCCGTCGCCCGTAGGCATACCCATTTACCCGCGAATTGAGTGTCGCCATCTGAGAGTTGAACTAATGACAGGTACATATAAGTAACAGTTATTGTTAGGAAATATAATAGCTATCAAAAAAGTTTATAATAATCAATAGCAATTAGAGATATGGAAAAGTTTATAACAATCAATAGTAATTAGAGATATTGCTATGACTACGCCACCTGTCAATCTATATCGCGGGTAAACGGGCGGGCGGGCATAGGTGGAGCTTACCCATACCCGTACCCGTACCCGTTTACCCAACGGGTAGAGTGTCCCCCCCCCATTTTAATACCCGTGGGTAAAGAAAATATCCCATACCTGACTCCATTAGGGTATTCCCACGGGTATACGGGTAAACAGGTACAATTGCCATCCCTAGATGGGGGAGGGATTGAAGGAGTACAGATCCGACAGACTCAAGGGAGAATCGAAGTAGAGCAAGATATTTCGCATTCCTCTGTCAATTGTAATTAGTTCATGTGAATCAGAGAAGATTGGAGAAACACACGCACCCTGGGCGCTGCCTCTATTGATCATATATATTGGTGACAGTCAGGTATACAAGGAATCCAACTATACATGGCAAGGTACAGCAGCTATATGGCAAGATATATCAGCTATACAAGGTAAGAGCTATGCAAGGCAGGAGGACTATTTCCAACACCCCCCTCAGTCGAATGGTGGACCAACATGAAGACTGGCCCGAAATGCGGTGAATAGTGGAGAGGGAAGACCCTTGGTCATAATGTCAGCGAACTGATGAGAGGAGGGTACATGAAGCACGCGAACGTCGCCGAGAGATACCTTCTCCCGAACGAAATGGATGTCAATCTCGATATGCTTGGTCCGCTTGTGTTGCACGGGGTTGGAAGACATGTAGACGGCGGACACGTTGTCACAATAGACAACCGTGGCCGAGGAGAGTGGTGAATGAAGTTCCTGAAGAAGTTGCCGCAACCAACAACACTCCGCCACAGCATGTGCAACAGCCCTATATTCTGCTTCTGCGCTGGATCGGGAGACAGTAGCCTGACGTTTCGAAGCCCATGAAATCAAGTTGTCACCAAGGAATATGCAGAAGCCGGAAGTGGAACGACGGCTGTCTAGACAGCCAGCCCAATCAGCGTCGGAGTATGCTGTCAGAGATGTCGATGAAGAAGCATGCAATGACAGACCATGGTCCAGTGTACCCTGTAAATACCGAAGAATACGCTTGAGGAACTGAAGATGGGGTTCCCGCGGAGCGTGCATGTAGAGGCAGATCTGCTGGACGGCATAGGCAATATCAGGACGTGTGAGAGTGAGACATTGTAGAGCACCGGCGAGGCTGCGAAACTCTGAGGGGTCAGCAACAGGAGCACCATCAGCGGCGGATAGTTTGGCCCTTGTGTCCACGGGAGTAGTGCAGGGTTTGCAATCTGACATACCAGACCGGTGGAGCAGCTCACAAGCGTACTTTCGTTGAGAAAGAAACAGGCCAGTCGGTGTGCGAGTGACAGAAATCCCAAGAAAGAAATGGAGGTCACCGAGGTCCGTCATGGAGAACTCACGACTGAGAGAGTCTGTGATGTCCCGTAAGAGAGCCGCCGAAGAAGAAGTGAGAATAATATCATCCACATATAAGAGTAGATATGCAGTAGTAGAGCCACGGTGAAGAACAAAGAGTGAAGGATCTGACCGGGAGGCAGTGAACCCAATAGTGGTGACATACTGTGCAAACCGTTGAAACCAAGCACGAGGAGCTTGCTTAAGGCCGTAGAGGGAGCGGAACAGGCGACAAACGTGCGAGGGCCGGGTTGGATCTACAAAACCAGAAGGCTGCTCACAGAAGACTGTCTCTGCAAGGGAACCATGAAGAAATGCATTCTTGACATCCAACTGATGAATCGGCCAGGAGCGAGACACAGCAAGACTGAGGACGGTCCGAATGGTGGCCGGTTTCACAACTGGACTGAAGGTCTCATCGAAATCAATTCCCGGTTGTTGAGAATATCCACGAACCACCCACCGTGCCTTGTAGCGGGCAAGACGACCATCGGAATGGAACTTGTGTTTGAAAACCCATTTTCCAGTGACGATATTGGCCCCTGTCGGACGAGGCACTAGAGACCACGTCTGATTCTGCATGAGAGCTTCATATTCTTCAGTCATTGCCTTGTGCCAATGAGGATCCTGAAGGGCAGCACGATAGTTTTTGGGAATAGGAGAAATATCAGTAGCAACAGCAGACAGATTCAACCTGTTGACTGGCTTGGTAACACCCGCCTTGGCTCTTGTAACCATCGGGGTGTGGCCCTGGAGCAGGTCTGGCGAGAGACTCAGTGGTAGCAGGCTGGCGATCGGGAGTGTCTGCGGGAAAGAGTAGCCGACCGGGGGCGAGGACGCTGCTGAGGTCGCGTGAGGCGATCCGTGAGGCGATCACGGGAGACGCTGGCCCGTCAGACGCGGATGGCTCGGTGTCAGGAAAAGCCAGCCCCGCGCGTGAGCCAGGAGATGGCCGCGCAGCCTCAGAGCCGGGGGAGATGGGCCCGGCGCACGGACTTGGAGAGGCCGGCCCGGTACTTGGTGCAGCCCACGAACCGGCGCTGGAGCCAGAAGACAACGGCGTAGCGCGCGAGACGGCCGGACCGCGCTCGGCCTGGATGTCGACTGTGCCCATGTTGGAAGCGCCAGGTCGAGTTGGCGGGAGAAAGCTTGCATGGTCCTGTAGAAAATCAAAACCAACAGAGGCACGTGGCGGAAGTTGTGCAAATGGAAAGAAATCCTCGTAGAAGGTTACATGCCGCGAAGTGATGATTCGCCGAGTGACTGGGTCATAGCACCGAAACCCCTTGTGATTGTTTGGGTAGCCAAGAAAAATGCAAGCGACAGAACGAGGGGCTAGTTTGTGTGGAGCAGTAGCTGAGGTATTTGGGTAGCAAAGACAACCGAAAACTCGGAGATGACCATAGGTGGGAGGCTTCTGATAGAGAAAAAAAAGGGTGTGGAAGAGGGAAGTGTGGATGTTGGTCGGCGGTTAAGGAGGTATGTGGCGGTGGCGAGAGCTTCAGCCCAGAACTTGGGTGGCATATTGGCTTGAATAAGGAGGGTTCGGAGGACGTTGTTGATGGTGCGAATGACACGCTCGGCTTTGCCGTTTTGTGGCGAGGTGTGAGGGCATGAGAGATGGAGAAGTGTACCATGTGTGGCTAACAATTCGGACATACGAGAATTGACAAATTCACCACCGTTATCGGCTTGGATAGCAAGAATAGAAGTGTTGAACTGTGTGTGGACGTAAGGGAAAAAGTGGCGAAAGGTGTTAAAGACATCACTTTTGTGACGAAGAGGGAAAGTCCAAATAAAATGAGTAAAGTCGTCAAGAATAACTAAATAATATTGGAAACTTGAACAGCTTAGAACAGGCGATGTCCACAAATCACAGTGTAACAACTCAAAGGGTTTAGTGGAAGAAGAAATAGAACGACTAAAAGGTAACCGAACATGTTTGCCCAATTGACAAGCATTGCAAGGAGATGGGCTAGATTTATTACATTTGGAAAGCTGAGGAATAAAAGATAATGTGCCACGGCCAGGATGGCCAAGACGACGATGCCACAAATTCGGTGAAGCGGAAGCGATGAAGGTGGATGGCGTGGATCTGGGGGACGGCCGGAAGGTGTAGAGGTCCCCTCGACTATTGCAGCGAAGAGTCTCGGTCCTGGTAAGGAGATCCTTGATAGAGAAACCAAAAGGATCAAATTCAACAGGACAAAGGTTGTCACGAGTAAATTTGCGGACAGAAAGTAAATTTTTGATAATATGAGGAACAATGAGAACATCATTAAGACTGAAAGTGTGATTGGGTGTAGGAAGAGTAGCATGTCCAGCAAAAGTGATAGGAAGTGATGAGCCGTTGCCAACAGTGACAAAGGATGAACAACGATAGGGTTCGGGATGAACAAGTATACCGGCATTGGAAGACATATGGGAAGATGCTCCGGAATCCATTACCCAGTCATCGTTGGAACCATCACCATGCTGCGCGGTCATTGCGTTCAAAGCCGCAAGAAGTCCGGCTGTGTCCCAGGTTGGCGCCGACGTGCTGCCGAACTGGCTTGCTGGAGGCGCCGGCAGTCCAGGAGAGGAGGTGGTGTAGGCCTGCTGCGATCCCGTGGGTCGCGGCCCAAGGATGCCGGCAGATCCGTTTCGCCAGGAGGCGTCCCAGCTAGGCGCCCATGAGGGAGGAGGACCGGCCCATGGATTGAAACAGAACCACGGCCCGCCACTTGGTGCAGAAGCGCGCCAGTTGTTGGAGCCGTTGCCGGAGTTGTTGTAGCCGCCGCCGCCGCTGCCGCCATTTTTCTTGACGTTGGACTTCCACTTCTTACCTCCGTTGAAAGACTTCCCGCCGCCGTTGTTGTTGCGCTGCCAGCTGCTGTTGCCGCCCGCATTAAAATTTCGCTCGCTGGCGGTGGAGGACAGAAGAGCCGTGCCGGCTGCTATGGTCGCCTGATTCGCCGACTTGGTCTCTGCCAGAGCTAGCATTGACCTCGTGCGCAGGAAACTGGGAAACGGATCCAGCAGGGGGATGAGCTCGGCTGTGGCGGAGTACTTCGGGTTCAGACCTCGGAGCGTGTTGAGGACGAGCGTCTTGTCGGAGACTGGATGACCAACTTCGCGTAATGCATCGGCTGTCTTCTTCAGTTTGCGGCAATAGTCGCTCACAGTCATGTCACCTTGGACAATGGACCGGAACTCCGCCTCGAGAAAGACAGCCCGGCTCTCCTTGTTGTCGCGGAAGAGGTCGTCGATGGCGATCTAGGCCTTCCGCGCGGTCTGGTCCTTTTCGACGATGATCTCAAAAATGTCCTCGCAAATGCACCCGTAGATCCACGAGCGGACAGCGAAGTCTTGACGTCGGTGTAGTTCGTCGAGGCCAGGGTCAGCGGTGCCGTCGATGAAACCCATCAGCCCGTACTTGCCGACGAAGACAGTGAAGAGGGTACTCCATTGGGAGAAGTTGGAGCCGTTGGCGTCGAGCGTGATCGGTACATGTGTTTTTACGCTTGCCACATTGATGACAGAGGACAAGGCGTCCGACATGATGCTAGGTAATGGAGAGGAGATGGTGGACGGCGAGCTGCCGGAGTCGGGCGGGGTGCCTGAACCGGTCGAGGGTAGAGTGCTCATGGCGATCGGTGGCGAGACAGGAATCGGTGGAGGGACAAGAAAAAAAGGGCTATGGACAGGCGGAGTCACACCCGCTCTGATACCATGTGAATCAGAGAAGATTGGAGAAACACACGCACCCTGGGCGCTGCCTCTATTGATCATATATATTGGTGACAGTCAGGTATACAAGGAATCCAAATATACATGGCAAGGTACAACAGCTATATGGCAAGATATATCAGCTATACAAGGTAAGGCCTATACATGGTAAGAGCTATGCAAGGCAGGAGGACTATTTCCAACAGTTCATTGAGTAATAGCCACATAGGAGTAGAGTTTTTTTTCTCTCAGATAAGGCACGAATCTGTATAAAAATTTCTATATTTTTTCCTCCTGTGTGATCGTAACCAGATGGTAGCAAGAGATCCCCAAATCGAAGAAATCATACGTAAGTAGGGGTGGAAACGGATCGGATACGGTCGAATAGTCTCAAATACGAATACGAATCCATATTTTTCAAACGAATACGGATACGAATTCGAATATTCTCAAATACGGATACGAATATTCTCGAATACGAATACGGATATTTTCGAATACGGATTTTCTCGGATACGAATATCGGATAAAACGGATTCCTAGCGATTTTACCGATTTTTCACCAGTTTTTGACCGGTTACCGGTTTTAAACCGCCTAAATTCAAATTTTGAATCACAAAATTTGTACGATTTTTTCATAAGTTCTAGAAACGGATCGAATATGAATCGAATAGTCTCGAATACGAATACGGATACGAATATTCTCGAATATGAATGCGAATACGAATACTCTCAAATACGGATACGAATATTCTCGAATACGAATACGAATATTTTCGAATACGGATTTTTGCTTACCATATTTGTGTTTTCTCGGATACGAATATCGGATAAAACGAATTATCCGGTACCGTTTTCCACCCCTATACGTAAGTCCGATCTGTGCTCACCTCTTGACAGATGCCAACCATCCTGATGCCATCCCTGCATGCATTGGCTCCAGCGTGAAGGGCATTCGCCAGAAAAGAACCAGCCGCACTCCTTGCTACTGCACCAGAAGCACCCTCATGATCGATGACTGCTAGCCGAGAAAGCGCCATCTACATTTACTTCATAATTAACACCATCTGGATGGGGATGCCAAAGCTGACACCTCTGCATTTGGAGCAACTACAACAGATGGCTTACTAGCATAGATCAGCTCCAGCGCATGCAGAGTCCCTCTCCCAGGCGACAGCAGGTGGAATTTCAACCCGTGTTTCTCCATGTCGTGTTCCATTTCTCGCACACCAAAGCGACCACATCCCGCACATGATAACACATGCATCTTCCCTTGTACAAAAATTCTTGTCGACCAAATCAGCCGCCCAAGTTCTTGGATGGAGACCAGGGAGGTTCACATTCACCAAAGTTTTCATGCTTCTCTTCCTTGCTGAAAGAAAATCCCCGTCGGGGTGGTACTTTCCTTTAAGAACTTGGGCTCAAAGTGAATCTGGATTGGTGATGAGTCTCCATCCTTGTTTGTCCAACATGGCCAAGTTGAACTTCTGAAAATCGTGAAAACCAATTCTACCCATAGTCTTTGATCTTCCGACTATCAACTGAACTCCCCCACAAGTAATTAGAAATGTAGCTCGTCAGTTAGTTTATTGCAAGTCGCAGCCGACAACTGAAAGCAACTCATAGAAATCTACTGGTCCGCGCTGCCAGTTCATCGGACCGTTTCGCATGCTGATCGGCGTCAGCACTTCAGAAAAATGTGCGCCGAAATAATCCGATTTGGGCACCCTCACCTTGCGGCCTTGGGCCGTCAATTAGTTCTGCAGGTCGACCTCCTCTCTCTTAAACAAATTAGTCCTTGTTTAGAGAGGGGAAAATTAGTCCTTCCAAATAGTTTCTGCGTTTTGGCTTTTAAAAATCAGCTTTTTAACAGAATGATTTTTCAAAATAGTTTCTGTAAATTCTTTGTAAAAATCACTGCAGAAACTACTTTGAACGAAATGATTTCTCAACGTGAATGTTCTTTACTCTCTCGATCATTCACGTCACCTCCTCGTCCTACTGCATATTCTCCTCCCTCCGCTCACTCCTCACCTTAAACCCTAACAACCCAGTGCCGTTGCCGTCGCGGCGAGGCTTGCTGGACCTCCGTCGCCACCTCCTCGATCCAGCATCCACTATGCCATCGTCTCTCTGACAGACAAAATTTTCTTATCCATATGGATAAGAAGGGGGGCATGCAAAGAAGGGGAATATTTAGTGGTAGCTAGTCGAGAGGCATACAGACTGTTATGAATATTGTGTGTATTGATATGAGACTCAAAGGGCCATATATATAGGAGAGTACAAGGGGATATGCCATATAGAGATAAGGCATATATGGAATAGAATACAAACTCTATCTCTAATACCTTTATCTCTAATACCCTTAACACCCCCCTCAAATGCAAGGCGTATGCAATAGCATTGCATTTGAAAAGGGTTAATACTAAAACAAGAAAAATCCGAAGTCCGAGTCTTGATGATGTCGTCGTTGCGTGCAGCCTTTGAATAAACTGTCAAATCAATCCGAAGAGGAATAGATAGATGCATGACGGCGCAGATCGAAGCCCAAGAGGTGGTGGCGCAGTGCACAGAGGACGCGCGGCAGCCTTTGAAGCTCGGGGCGGCGGCTAGAGAAGCGGCGGCATCATAACGACTTCTACGATCTGCACGCGGCTCAGAGAATAGAGCGGTGGCTGCTGCCATGCAAAAGAAAATTCCTACACTTCTATGACTGACAATAAATTTGTGGACTCGCACGACTTGAACGAACTAAAAATTTAAAGACTACGGATTTTGGATGGACGCAGCGAAATACTCAAAAGGAAGGATAACTGAAGACCGACTAAAATGCGACTAATGAATAAAGTACTAGCAGCAGAATCCCCCTCCTCTTTCCAGCATACCCTCTCTCTCTCCCTCCTCATTCCATCCTGGCCGCCCGCTCACTCTTCGCACCCCCACTCCCGCCCGTCTCTCTCTGCTGGAGGAGGGTGAAGCCGGCGTGGGCACGGAGGGGGGTGGGGTGAAGCCGGAAGGAGGAGGCGACGCGGGCACGGAGGCCGGGAGGTGAAAGATCCGTCTCAGCGCGGGCGTGTAGGCCGAGAGGCGGCGCCAGAAGGCGGCGGCGCGGGCGCTGAGGCGTAGACACGGCGTCCGGGAGGCGGCCTTGGCGCGACGGCGGCCGGATGTCGGCGGAGAGAGCCAGTGGCAACCAGATCCGGGCCGAGCGACGCAGCGGCGGACGGTGCAGAGGCGGGCGCGGCCACCAGACGGGCGGGGAGAGCCGGATTCGCGCGGCGGCCGGGAGGAAGAGCCGATGACCGGAGCGACGGTCCACGTGAGGCGGCGGCAGTCTCGGGAGGAAGACGGCGGCAACGACCGCGAGTGGCCGGATCGAGCTTGGTGCGAAGTTCCCCGAGACAGTGGCGGCCCAATCCAGATCGGATCTGGCCCGGAGGCGGCCAGATCCGTGCGGTGCTAGACCGGCGGCGGCCGAATCCGGGGGTGACAGAGCGCGGCGGCCTGGATCTGGAGCGAAGACGTCCAGATCTGGCGGTGGAGAGGCTGGATCCAATCAGGAGGCGGCCGGATCAGGGCTTCACGGCGTTGGAGGCGGCCAGATCCAAGGCGGTGAGTCGACGCAGCCGAACACGACGGCGGCAACCACAGGGGGAGGCACCGAAGGAGGCCGAGGAGACGATGGCGGCGACGTCTTCGACGAGCACGAGCCAGCAGCGACCCGACTAGAACTGGTGGTGGTACGGGCGTGATCCGACAGAGCGACAGCAGCGGATCGGTCGGGGTCGTCGTCGAGCAGCGTCTGGAGACGACACGGCGTCCGGTCGGCGCAGCCCAACGAGATGGTTGCCCCCGGGAGAGGAGATCATCCTCCCGGGGGCAGTAGCAGCGGAAATAGATCAAGATTAGGGTTTTAACCTAAGCTTTGATACCATGTTATGAATATTGTGTGTATTGATATGAGACCCAAAGGGCCATATATATAGGAGAGTACAAGGGGATATGCCATATAGAGATAAGGCATATATGGAATAGAATACAAACTCTATCTCTAATACTTTTATCTCTAATACCCTTAACACAGACCATGATGCTAATCCAAAGGTAACAAAAATCGCCTAAAATCCCTCCAAAAGCATGCTACAGATATATAGCATCCCATAAGACGAATATATATTTCAACCTTTTCGTATCTTTATTCTAGTACGTAATGTAATTATACATGTATGTTACTGTTACATCTGCATGACCATTTTATTACGCCCAAAACACATGCAGCGGCCGGCATCATAGCATGTGGCTACTGGCTAGCATGGACTCTGTCCTGGAATGTTGCCCGGCGGGGCATAGCTGCAGTGATGAGAGTGGCGAATCCAAGATGAAAATAGAGAGGGAGTTCTATTGTTAAGGTTATAACACAACATAAGCATATCAAAACTACATCTGCTGGTCTTTTGCCGTTGGAATATCAAATTTATACATAAATAGAAAGAGAACAAATTAAAAATGTACAATACAATAAATTTAGTACCTTGCTAATAGATAATGTACCCCCAAATGTTCATAAATTGAAAATGTACAATACAATAAACAATAATTTGCATCAGTACAACAATCATAAATTGGAGATCCACTCATTCACAAATCACAGATGACAGATCACAGATTCACTGGCTGCCTAACCCTCACGGTCGTGGGCTCGCGGCCTCACCACTTCACCAGCTCCCCTCACACACTCACTGCCTCACCGCACGGTTACACAACAAAAAAATTGGGGATTTTCACATTTCACTACCTCACCTCGTCCTCTCCGATGCGCTGAACGGCCAATGCCGTCGCGCGTCGCCCACCAGGCACTAGCCCCACTCGGCCTCATCCGCCCGGCTGCGCCCACGTCCAGCTACCACCAAGTGGTCGATCGCCTCTCCCTTCGCTCTACGTCAGGCCGCCCTCCGCACCGGACCGCCGACCGCCTCCAGCCTCCCCCTCCGCATCGAGTCACCGATCGCCTTCCCATCCCTTCCGCAGTGCCGGGCTACTAACTCGACAGTGAAGGTGAGTCTCTCTCCGACTTAGCCTCTTCGTCTCCCATGACTCCACCTTTCCCAGAGACCTTATCTACTGTTCAGGCGTTCTGCTGTTCATCTTCCTCATGTTCTCTAATATCTGAAATTTGAATCTCTAATTGTATTTGGGATTTTGGGCCAGGATTCGCCATTGATTTGGGCCGGGTGGAGTTCTGGGCCTTAAGACACTGACTGGGCCTCATGCTTTCTTCAATCTTCAACCTTCGACTCCGACTTAGAGATGGCAATGGGTACCCGATACCCGAATACCCGACGGGTTTTACCCGATAAAAAGACGGGTATGGAAAATTTTATGTACCCATGGGTATGTTATTGGGCGAAATCCTCTACCCACCGGGTAGGCGGGTGCGGGTGTAGGTATATACTACCCATACCCGATTACCCGCGGGTAATGAATACCCACATTAGACAACTAGACATCCCACTCAAATGTTAATTTTATTATCTACTTGTTGTTGATTGTTTATTTGTTTGTCATATGTTGATATGGTCATGTCAAGTATGTTTATGTGATGTACTAATTTTGATCATTAGACGCTTTTGTGCTTGGCATGTATGATTAATGAATGTCTAAATTGATGATATTCTTATGTGTTGAACCGGGTATGCTTGCGGGTACGGGTTACCCGTCAGGTAGTAATACCCGCGCGGGTACGGGTATGGGTAAATTTTCCTACCCGCGTGCGGATACGGGTAACCCGACGGATAAATTTACACCTAGCGGGTACGGGTATGGAATGGCAATACCCGATGGGTATTTACCCGTTGCCATCTCTACTCCGAGTCTTCTTCAACCTCCGGTTCTTCTTCAACCTATGGACCAGTCGGGTCTTCTTCAACCTACGGTTGGAGGATGGGGTGCTCGAGCACCCACAAGCATCTATGGTGGATTCACCCTTTGGTGATGAAGACACCATCATTGTCGCAGTCGACTCGGGTGCAGCCGATGGCCGTCGAGTCATGCCACAACACCTGTGTGTAGTTCAGGCACGTCTTGTCCAGTGGCGGCCGCCGAGGCCGTAGGAGGAGGAGAGGGACTCCGGCTCCTTCCCCGCCGCCATCCCCATATTCTCCCTCATCGGCGGCGCCGCCGTACGTCTACTACCCATAACTCGCATCTCCCTTCCCCCAGCCGCGGATTTCCCAAACCCTAATTGGAGCTGCTGCGGCGGCTGTGAGGCCACCCGATGTGTAAATTTCGCAGTGCTAGCTGCTTCTAGTGTAGCCTCGTAGGGTCTGTGTGCTGCTACTGCTTCCGTGGAGTATAGCTGCGCTGAGCCAATCTCACTCAAATGGTCATTCACTTGAACTTTTGCTCTTTTTGTGTTGTGGATGCATTTGGATATGCAATTGTGTATTTCTTTGGGAATCTGTAGCTAGGTTGGTCAATTGTGCCGGACGGTCAGCTGGTTCTACACAAAGGTATATCGAAAATGCTCATCCTGTGATTCCAACATATTTATCATTTTTATTCGTGATTTTTGTAAGTGTTCGTGCCGAGTGTTAAAACCATTTCCTTCGATTGAAGCTTAGTAGGTCGGAACCGTACGTGGGCTGAATCGCTGTGGTGAAGCCTGGGCCGGTATTATCAGATGATGCGTGAGAAGAGCGAGGATAAAAGGGAGAGAGTGGTCAGTTCCCTTGTTGCACATAGGAGGTTAGAAATGTATTTTTTTGAGCATTTACATTTTGATGGGTATGCTATCATCTCACTCTACTGATTAACACGTGTGTTGTTATTGATTGCTCATGAACTTTAGGGATTAACTTTCGGAAAAATATCAAACGCTTACTGCTGTGGACCATTTGTAACGTATCCTCCCTCAAGTTGTTCCTAAATAGATTGTAGATCTTAGGCCTAAATAGATCGTAGATCTTAGGAATATCTGAAACAACCCAAAAATTCTTGAACTTTTGGATTTATCCGAATTTTGCTTGAATTTGATTTTTTGCCAAATCTAGAAACTCCAGTCGATTTCCCGCTTCCCCTTCTGGGAAATCCGCTTTCCATTCACTAAAACACGCCTCTCTGTTCTCGAATTTTTTGTACGGATAATCCATTTTTTAATCGAAATTACAGAAATATACCCGCGGGAAAATTTTTTACAGAAATAGGCTCCAGTCGCCTAATGGTTGGGCGACTGGAGCCTTTCGCCCAACCAGACCGCGACAGCTGGAGAGTCTACCAACCGTTGGGCGATTCATTGCAGTCGCCCAACGGTTGGGCGACTTCCATGCAGTCGCCCAACGGTTGGGCGACTGCAATGCAGTCGCCCAACGGGATGGCGACTGAAGGTGGGATATAAGGCCGCGCTCGGCGCCGCGCTCGGCGACGCTCGCCTCGCCACTTCTTGCATTCGGCCAGCGCAGAGAAGGAGAAGGAGAGGAGGAGAAGAGAAGGAGAAGAGAAGGAGAAGAGGAGGAGAAGAGGAGAAGTAGTGCGTGTTTTTCAGGTAATTTTTTTGTTAGTGTAGAAAATTAGTTTCGAAAATTTAGTGTAGAAAATGTAGTGTAGAAATTTAGTTTAGAAAATGTAGTGTAGAAAATTAGTGTAGAAATATAGTTTAGAAAATTTAGTGTCGAAAATTAGTTTAGAAAATTAGTGTAGAAAATTAGTTTAGAAATATAGTGTAGAAAATTAGTTTAGAAATATAGTTTAGACAATTAGTTTAGAAAATGTAGTTTAGAAAATGTAGTGTAGAAATTTAGTTTAGAAAATGTAGTTTAAAAGTTTAGTTTACAAATTTAATTTTCAAATTATGTTTAGTAAATATAGTATAGAAATGTAGTTTACAAAATTTAGTTTATAAAATTTGTATACCATTTATAATGCATTATTGTACAAAATATAGTATTTAAATGTACATGTAGAAAAATTAATGTTGCAATTATTGTACAAATTTAGATGTAGAAAATTTAGTGTTGAAATTTAGATGTAGAAAATGTAATGTAGAAATTATTGTACAAATTTTGCAGGTATGACTCGTGCTGGACGTGACTCGGAGTGGCGGTTCGCGCTGTTGGACGAGCACGTGGACCGCTCTCATCGCGCTTCCCGTCTAGTCCCGGCACCGGGGAGCACGGACGAGCCGCCTCTGCTGGGAGTGGTCCGGACGCGCACACCTCGCGTGGCCTGGGGACTCGACCCTCGTTGGACTGCCAGGTTTGCACTACTCCAACGGAAGATCGACCGTAAGTTCGTTCCGAGCTGACCTTCACTTTGTTTGCAGGCTGCGGGATGCCGGGCTACTCCCTCTTGCCCGGATGGTGCAGGCCACGGACGAGGATGGAGCCGCTGGCGGGGACGAGGGCGGGGACGAGGCCGGCGGGGACGAGGCGGGCGGGGAGCGATCACGACGCTTTCCGTTCGACCGTTCCCTGCTGACGGCTTTGGTGGACCGCTGGCGACCCGAGACGCACACTTTCCACCTCCCATTCGGGGAGATGACGCCGACCTTGCAGGATGTGTCCCTGCTCCTTGGGCTTCCGATCGCGGGAGACGCTGCCTTCCTACCGGAGGCCCCGGCCCACTGGCGCGCTGACCTGCTCGGCAGATTCCCGACCGGCCGACGATGGGTTCTATCTGGTGCCGTCGTCGAGTAAGTAGTATCACAGTCAACTATTTCTTTCTTATTCACGATCGTCATTCTAAACAACTTGTCTTTCTTGCAGGTACAGTTCGCGCACGTGCAGGTCACGCGGGCGTACCGGGTCTTTGTGGAGCAGCTCGACCGCATCACAGCCGACGACGTGCGTTGGGTGCCGTACGATGATACGGCAGTGCAGGCCCGTGCTCCTGCCGGTCTTTCCTCACTTTGTTGGCGTGACCGGGCTTTCTGGCTCACCCGCCGGAAGCTCGTGTACCTCATCTACGTGGAGGACTACGCACCCCAGCGGGTGATGCGGCAGTTCGGGCTACGGCAGCCAGTTCCTGTACCAGACGGACCATCGCTTCCGCGGCACGTGCACGGGTGAGTGATTGTTTGTGGTAAATATGTACATACGTACTACTATACGCAGGTATCTCACATTATGTAATGGTTTTATACGCAGGCACAGCGCGAAGGGGGTGAAAAGAGGCACGGACTGGTCGTTGAAGATGCAGCCCTGGGTCGAGCAGTGGCAGGGTGCGCTCGACGACCGCGTGGAGGAGGACCGCCCGTACGACAGCAGGGAGTACGCGGAGTACCTGCGCTGGTACCAGCCGCAGACCCGTACCAGGCTGGTATATGTGGTAGACCTGCCTGCCACACACGTCGCCGCTCCGACGGACACGTACCCCGCGCACTTCGCGCACGACGCTCACATCGCGGTACGTTACATGTCATTTCAAAGATTCCCAAATGGTAATGTCGTTTCAATAATCGACCATTTCATGTCTTTGTGTCCAGGCTGACGTCGGTTCTGCCCTATGGGCCGACTCCGGCACACTACTGGAGAGGGTCGCCAGTGGTGCGCATCTGACCCATGAGGAGGGTGTCAGCTTTGCGCGTCGGGTGCACGAGGGGTGTAGACGTATCGTTAGCCTACTGTCCTGCACGAGGCTACCGGCGGTCTCCACGCCCACCGCTACGACTCCTCGTCCACCAGTGCCACCCCCACCAGTGCCACCCCCACCAGCGTGGCACTACTCTGGTGCACCTACGTGGACACGTCCTCCACCACCTCACCCGGAGCAGCCAGGGGGTTCAGCCTGGGCAGGGCCTCCTACACCGGTTCACTTCACGCCTCCTACGCAGGCCCCTGTCTTCTCCACGCAGGGAATGTACGCCTCCTACATGGCGCCAGCTACGGGTACGCATAGTTATACCGTGTTTATCCGAAGACGACATGCAACGCACTAACGATATTAATATTGCAGGTACTTACGAGCACGGCGTCTCCCTAGGGCAGGAGGATGTGGACCAGTTTTTCGCGCCGTCGCCCGACGTCGCACCGCAGGTTCTTTCTGCCAGTGCCCTCCCCGGTGCTCCGGAGATTACACAGCCAGAGGTGCAGCTGACTCCACCAGCGCAGGGGTGGGATAGACACCCTCCTCCTCGTTTTACCTTTTCGGATCGTCCTAATCCGTTGCACCGGAGGAGGGCCAAGCGAGGCCGTATGGGAGGACGCGGGCGCGGTGACGGGGCACAGCAGGGTGACCAGTGAGGCGTGCTGCATATTATGAATGTAATGAAAAAACATGCACCATGTTACTCACAGTTATATTATGAAGTTTATTTAAATTTACATAAGTCTATCATCTCTTTCCGCATATAAACTATCTCACTTAACAGTGTATGTATCGATCGTTCTCTACTCAATCTTTCATAAAAAAAAAATTTTAAAAATTTTTTACACACCTACAATATACAATGAACATAAACTTTTATTACAACTTCACCGTATTTTTTACCGGTTCAACGTTACAAAATTCACAAATTCTATAACAATCACGGGGGCTACCTGCAGTCGCTCTACCGTATGGCGACTGCATGCCAGTCGCCTAACGGGATGGCGACTGCATGCCAGTCGCCATACGGAAGAGCGATTTAATGCAGTCGCTCTACTGTGCAGCGACTTATATTGTGTCGCTGTCTGGTTGGGCGAAAGGCTCCAGTCGCCCAACCATTAGGCGACTGGAGCCTATTTCTGTAAAAAAATTTCCCGCGGGTATATTTCTGTAATTTCGATTAAAAAATGGATTATCCGTACAAAAAATTCCTCTGTTCTCACCCTATATAACATCCTAAAATTTGGCTTTCTTTAAAAATTTATTTTCAAATTGATTATTTCAAAGATTTGGATTTTATTTGGTTTTTCAGTGGATCCTTAATGAAATTCCTATTGAATCTCTCCAAATTTGAATTCAAACCCGAAATTTCAATTTCAATTCCAAATTCAAAATCCAAACTTTAAACTTCAAATTCCAATTGAAATTTCAAAAAAAATCTCAAAATCCAAAATCCTGAGGATCTTAAAATCTAAATTCAAAGTCCAATTGTCGATTCAATTTTAGATCTCAAAGTAATATCTCAGTTATGATTTCAAATCAATTTCTAGCTTTTGGGCCGAGGTCATTCTTTCCTTTTCGCTGGGCTAGCCAAAATTGAGCCTACCCTGGCCCATCTCTCCTTCCTCTCTCTCTCTCTCTCTCTCTCTCTCTCTCTCTCTCTCTCTCTCTCTCTGTTTCCCCTATTCTGCTCGATTGCTTTGCTCATCCCACGCTCCTGCGCTAACCACGGTCGTTTCCAATCAAAATTCAGACCGCGAGTATGGAGAATGTATGTCATCACTACCAATTCTGCTGTCACCGCCATTCATGTTCACCACGGCCGCCGCCATGTTGCTGTGCCCGAGCCGCCACTTCTCATCCCTTACTTGTGGCTCATGCGTTCCATTTTGGCCAGCCGACCCATTCTTCTGCATTCCTTTTTTCTTTTCTCTTTCTTCTTCCCTATTCCTTCTTCTTCCTCTGTTCGGCCGCCTGCACTCCAGCTTCGGGCCGCCTGAGCGCCAGGCTGAGTCGCCGCTTGTGCCATCCAATGCGCCACCATCTCCACGACCGTTTGGGTAACTGCTGCCATCACAGCGCCATCAACACTATCAATGAGCCGTTTCCCCTCGCGTTCATGCGCATTGAAGCCTAGAATGAAAATTGTCGCCATTAATCCCATCGTGGCCATGTTAGTTTCTTCAACTCTCCGGCTCTATAAATTGGAGCACCGTGACCTCCTTGCCCCCTTCTTCGCCTTGCCCAAGTACCACCACCTCGCGTGCACTGTAGCCACCACGAGAGTCGTCTTCCCGAGCACCGACCGTCTCCCCCGCCGTCGCCATATCTCTCTCCGATCAAGTTTTTCAAAATCTTTCCATGTCATATCGTGTTCCCGAGTCTCATCAACCTTCATCTCAAATTAATTTGATTTTTCGTACAGTGAATCGCCGGGAATCAAACTTTTCCCAAAACCGGCCGAATTCGCTCCTCGCTGTCGATTCGTCGTTTCCGGTGTGCCATTTTCCAATTCCTTGCTCCTGCACTATCATCTGGTTGACGGTAGGAACAGGGAGGATGCCAGCCTGTGTCGATGCCGACAGGTTGGAGATAAGGCTGCCGGTGCTGCCGCTGTGTTGGACGCTGCCGGTCGTCGACATGGCGAAATAGGAAGAGGAGGTTAGTGATAGTTATGGTAAACTTGCGTTTCAGTTTTTCAGTTACTGCATGCGTTTCAGCTTTTAGTTATTGCGTCAGTTTCAGAGTTTAGTCATTGCGTTCAGTTTCAGTCTTTAGATGTTAGCTAATGCTTTCAGTTTCCTGTTTTACTGCCACGGTTCAGTTTCATGTATTGATGAGTTCGTGGTGCAGTTTGTAGTTTATGTTTTCTATAAATAAAGAGAAGTGTAAACCGAAAAGCTGCAAAAAGTTTTGAGCAGCACAAATCAATTTGTGTCCAGTGTCATCCTGTGATCGCGTTGAGTATTTTCTTTTGCCTGTCGTGTGCAGCAAAAAGTCTCCAGTACTGAAAATCTTCAGTGGCTGTAGGACAACTGAAAATACCAATTTCTTCAGTCATAGATGGAGTGTTTCTGATCGATTTGGAGTGTCTCTAACAGTTAGCGTGAATTGGATCGGGGCTCTGATACCATGTGATGATTTACAGAGAGATGTAAACGGCCAAACTCAGCTATCCCATATGGATCGGTTATACTTATAAGCAAGAGCGATTACAAATGGATCACCACGATCCTAATGACGCGGTCACAACGCAGAACTCATGCACACGATTACAGGAGTTTGTTAGCTGATAAGCTTTACGCATACATGCATATACTAATCTTAACATGAAACACAATATAAGAAAGGCTATATGTTACCGAGAGCACAGTTCTTAATTGTTCAAATGTAGCTCTCCACCCTTCATGCTGTAGCTTTGCTCCTCTTGAGCCTATATACTTCTGTGTTTTCATAGATTTTATCCTCATTTATGACTAGTAACTCTCATACAATATTCTTTCCCACTCTTTTATTTCACCCTGTTCCCCCATCATACCCTGTTCCCCATGATCTAGAATTTCAGGCTTAATGGTGGTGGCGCGCGCTGTCTGCGTTTCCTTTTCTTTCTGAATCCAGTCCATGATTGAGCCCTGCAGCCGGACGGGCGCATGTTCAACCCATAAGTTGACGAAGTCAGTGGCCACATTTGTATGCATGCCTATGGTCTCAACCCAAAGGTATGCACTACCATGTTTGGACTTCCAAATCATCTGATACACTGTTGCTTCAGCATTCCTGCGAAGGCAATCTATCGCTCTTGGAAGCATGATATTGTCCAGTTGTTCGAAGGCAGTGTTTATATGCAAGCAACTTTGCTCCTCACCGTTAATTATCTCTATCGCAGAACTCTCGACTGCAGGCAACATGTCTTCTGAAGGGGCATGGGGCGAAAAGAGGAGTCCGACTTTCAGAGAACTTTTGCCTTCGGTGTCAGACAGTGAGACTTGGCACTGCAAATTCACTTCAATAATTGGCTCTAGAGAAACATCTGGTAATTCTGGCGTGTATATGTTGCTACTACCACAAAGCTCATGCGGATCATGCTCCTTGCAACATAATGGGTTCGGGCGAAACCATTGAGTACAAATGTTGTGAATATTGTCCCAATGTTCTGTATGGAACGAATCAATATCTGGCACCCAGGAGAAGTCTTGCGTTGGTAGTTGAGTAAGTTCTTTCCTAATAGTGTCAGCTATAGACTTGAAATGAGGGGCAAACAACTGCAAGCACTTGATTGCAATCCCAACTATGTCTGTACTCTCCGAAATCTGTAGGATCACACTAAGTAAAAAATTATCCTCCGGTGCATTACCATCTGTTTGAATAAAGATCAGCCTAGCCTCTATTCCATGCCCGGCAGTACTAAAGGGCGCCAATAGTAAAAGCAGAGGGCATTGGTTTTCCCGAACGATTTTGTGCTGAAGCTTTTTGCCGGCAAGAAGGTGCCTGATAGGAGGGTCGAAGGGCATGTGACGGCGTGGTGTGCCACCAAGCTCTACGAATCTCAGAAACTCGCTAGCACCATCTGCAAACCACTCAAATCTTCGAACGATGGATCTGCCCGACTCGCTGTTGTTGCGGCTAAAGACGGAGGAAATAAATGACTTGGTAGCACGTGCAATCCGTTTGGGAAAGGAGGAGTTCCTTACCTCCTGATCCATGTCTTCTTCTTCTTCTAGGATTCGCTGCTTGCATTTGCGCAGTGTGTCATCACACTCTTGAGCAGCACGCTTCAGCTTCTTCCGCCAGCGCATCAGTGATGCATCATTGATCTGCCACTTATCGGATATCTCAAGTGTGGCCTCCAACTTGATGTGCGCCATCTCCAGCCTCTCCAAGTTTTCATTTGCATTCAATTTCCCTTCATGCCTGTCAACCAGACCAGATAGGATTTGGCTCACTGTCTCCTGGACAACTGCGGAACTGACAATCTCCGCCATTCGCATTCAAGCATTTGTAGCATCCCCTCCCTGCTCAGGAAATGCAATAATATATATCAGTGTGCATGAGACACGAAAATAGATGAATGAATTCTTGGCAAGTCCTGACTTTGTGAGCTGAATTAGTAATAGGAAGGAACTTGGGACCACAAGCAAAGATTTAGCTTAGTATCTGCAAGATTCTACACCTAATTGAATAACATGGAACAATGGAAGTGGTGAACAGTTACCCTGTATGCAGAGATATTTCAGAGGAGAACATACTGCAAGGTGTGATGAGAACTTAAAGAAGAGGATGGATAGTGACGCCCAGGACTTTGAGAAGCAAGCCAACGATTTGGTCTCTGTCACATGATGACTTTGAGAAGCAAGCCAACGGCATGGTCTCTCTCACATGATGACTTTGAGAAGCAAGCCAACGCTATGGTCTCTCTCACTTGACAAAGAAGGGCAAGTTCACATGATGATATACACTCAGTTGCCCTCCTTGTCGCTAATTTTCCTGTGTTTTCTGATTCAGCATAGGAAGACACATCAGCACTAGCTCGAGTTTGGTTTGTGTCAAATCAAACGTAACAAAGGGGACCAAAATATAAACTTGCATGCGTGCAGAATGGAGTAAAGGGAGATCAATAAAGTTCAGAGACAACAGCATGCGTAGAGAGCTAACCTGCTGGTGAAATGAGCTGAATTGTATCAGGATTCAGAAGTGTTAAAATGTGATCTGAATTCTATTCGATTTATTTTCATTTTTAATACGGAGTTCTACTCCAACCTGAAGTTTTTTGTAAACACTATTTATATACCCCTATAGACTATAGAGAAGGCAAGAGCTTCATGGTAAATATCTTCTTATACAGTGAATTCCGCTTTTGTACGTCTGTGGTTTTTTCGGCAATGGTTTTTCACATTAAATCTGTGTCTCTTATTCTTTTGAGCATTTATTTTTGCCATGCATTTTATAACAAGTGGTATTAGAGTTCTAAGTTCGAGATTAAAACTATTGCCCCAAATGGAGGAGAATCTCGGGGCAGTTATTGTACGGACAAGGGCGGCATCCGCAAGAGCACAGGAGAGATTGGTTCGAGAGAAAAATTAGAGTTGTTTCGGTGTCTGAGCCCTCGGCAATAATGTTGAACTACGAATTTGAAGCCGTGCCCAAAATGAACAGCGCAATTTGTAGCTGGGTTTTCCTAGCTTCTCTTGAAGCCAGGCTTCAAAGCCAAAAATGAAGAACCTGAGCTTGGCCAAACGGGGCCTTTCCTACCTTTATTGCGCAGGTCAATAGCAGAGCCATTTTCAGATGCTGAGATTAAGGTTTCTTGTTGTATCTGGTGTCCTGGTCCTTTTGTGACTTGTAAAAGGCACAAACAAATGATTGCCATTGTTTTCTGGTGGTACTGTCATGTCTCAAGTGGAGACATGTAAAGACATGAAAAACTTAACTGTTCATTGTACTTAAGATTTTTTACAGAATATTCTTTTGTTTTCCTTACAATCCTAAAGTGATAGGTATGAGTTGGAGGAGGGAGGGGGGATATTATTGCACTCAGTATCTTTTGAAATTTTAAAAACTGACATGTGCTTAAAAGCATCATCTGATGTGCATCAGGGATCACTAACTTAGTAGAATGCTTACCCTGGATAGCTAAGTCAGATAAACGAGGCGCACATTTTCCTGTTAAAGTTATCACCTGTCCCCTACTGTCCGCAACTCTGGAAAGTTCAGTGTTCAATGGTTGACTGAAAATTGGTAAAGCTTTCAGGAATCCATCTGTCTTCCATACTTCTTTATGATGTGTATTCCAGAATGAATTCAGGAGAAAAGCAATGGAGTATCATCCAGACCAAAACCAAAATAACAAAGGCAAAATGCAGCTCCTTCCTTTTCCTCTTTCCCTTTATGTAAAGCTAACATATGTCCACTGTATATGTGATCATAATTTGTTTCTTTTGTTTGTGGCAGAGGTTGCTGAGGCAAAATTCAAAGAGGTCATGAATCCTTTCGAAGCAATAAAATTAGAAAGGCAAACTGGAAGTTGCTGAACCTACTCACGATGGGGGACTGTTGTATATATGGCGTTTGACACAAGACAAAATATGTCTAAACGTTTGACACAAGACAAAATATGTCTAAACACTCTTGTACTTCTGCTTCCTTTTTCAATTTACTATGTAGCATCAAATGGGGCATTTGTTGTGGGTTCTGATAGATGTCAAGACATCTAGTTGGCCAGTTAATACTGGCTTCAGTCAAGCTGATGTAGGCCGTGTTATCATCCTTCATAAAACCTTGTAGAGAAGTTTTGCTCTCACTGGCAGAAGACAATTTCCTGCACCGGTGCACTTACACAATGAGCAAGTTTGCCTTTTCTCGATTCATGATAATGTCCATTGTTACGATGAGAATCCATAGTTCAATCTGTTGCACTCGTTGTTCATTAGCAAACTATATTTCTGGACTTCCATGATACTTTTGATTGGAGTACCAGTTCTTGGAAATTGATGGGCGTCTAAATCAGTTTAGAGGAATGGAGTCAGTATCCGACTGCACTACAACATATATGAGTTCAGCTATTGGAGCTCTGAGTTCTTAAAAGAACAAAGTTCAGAGTTCTTAAAGCAGTAAATTTAGTATAAGAATGCAGAGTCGAATTGGAGTAACACCAGGTCAATTCAGCCATTCATCTTCCGGTATTTCACCAGGTACGCTAGACAACCTGTGTAGCTCCTGTTTTCTATGTACTTCAATGCAGCAAAACGTAAAATCTTCAGAACATGTCAACCTGTTCTTACGTGCTCCAATGCAGCAGAAGGAACATGTCATGATGGAAAGGGTCCAGAAAAACAATTCTGTGGTCAACTCAATCAGGTGAGCAAACATGACACTGATACGGGAAATTTAACTTTTTGCCACTCTTAACATTGCCACCTACTCAAATGTCATCCTCTACATTGCAATTAATATTTTGCCACTCTCCAGCCTCCGTGGCCGCCATGTCACGCCCGCGCCGGCCTCCCCGCGCCCGCGCCTGCGCCGCCCGGCCGCGCCCGCGCCGCCGCCGGCCTCCCCGCGCCGCCGCCCGGCCTCCCCGCGCCCGCGCCTGCGCCGCCCGGCCGCGCCCGAGCCGCCGCAGGCCGGGCGGCGGCGCGGGCGCGGCCGGGCGGCGCAGGCGCGGGCGCGGGGAGGCCGGCGGCGGCGCGGGCGCGGCCGGGCGGCGCAAGCGCGGGCGCGGGGAGGCCGGGCGGCGGCGCGGGCGCGGCCGGGCGGCGCAGGCTCGGGCGCGGCCGGGCGGCGCAGGCGCGGGCGCGGGGAGGCCGGGCGGCGGCGCGGGGAGGCCGGCGCGGGCGTGACATGGCGGCCACGTAGGCGCCACGGAGGCTGGAGAGTGGCAAAATATTAATTGCAATGTAGAGGATGGCATTTGAGTAGGTGGCAATGTTAAGAGTGGCAAAAAGTTAAATTTCCCCACTGATACAGGCATTCAGGTGAGCAAAGATTCCAAACAAAGCAATCCTAGACATGACCCTGGGGGGGGGGGGGGGATGGAATTGAGGCAATGTGATGAACTGATGATAACATCACAGTAGACTCTATTTTGCTTCAGTTTTATGGTAAGGATAAAAAAAGGCAAAGTATCTTGCAGGTGCAGGCCATGAAATGCATTTCTGGTCGTTGTCACTAATGTGAGTACATCTAAAGGAGAACTTTCTGAAGTAGGCTATTGCCTTTCTACCTGGTTGAATCCAGCCATGCATGCTGGATGAAACACCTAAAGATTGGGGGGAAAAAGAAAGGCAGAACATAAATTTACGCATTTAGATCATCCACGGGAACGGAATTGCTGCCCCTCTTCCAGGACCGGTCGAACTGGCCCCACACACTGATAGTTTGATACGACCTGGCAAGAAAGGTCGTGGACCATGGTGGGTGGCGCTGTCGGTACAGATGCATATCTCGCATGATTTCGCCATGAATCCGCCGTGATTCACATGACATTACGCTCTCATGTTCCTTCCGGCTACTTAGTTCGTCCATGCACCTCGATCATATCGATACTTTTGGTGTTTGCATCATTTTCATCTGAGCAATCCAAGCCATTCTTCTTCTGATTTCTGAAGACGTTATTGCTTGTGACCTCTAGTAAGACAAGGAGCGATCTTTAAAAAGCTCAGCTATGGATCGATCCATGGATCCATGATTCGGCATGGCCTTGACGCATTGCAGATCCGACATGGCTTGTCCCAGCTCCAGCCTAGTGCAATCCTCACGAGATGCTGTCTGTCTCTGTCCCAAACAAGTGAGAAGGGGAGAAGGAAACAAACAAGACTGATGGTCTGATATGGGACAGGAACGATGGGGGTCAGAGAGAGATCTGATGATGAAAAGGGTTCAATGGATCTGAATCACTGCATGATCGATCACTTCTCTGTCCGCGGATCGATCTCCAGTTATCTTGTGCAGGTATCAAAAACTCAAAATGCTATTCATGGATGTCAGGTTCTAGAGAATGGATCTTCCTGCGGCATGCATTTTGCAAGGTAAACTTCTGCTGCTACGGGGCACACTTGTGGATGTTGCAGTGGAGAACCCAGTCTGTATGTAGCTTGGTATACTACATACATACACATCTGACAAAGGATTATTTTGTCTCCATATTTTTGTTCCCTTTTTCTTTTGCCCTTTACATTTTCCTTTTGGAATTTTCATTGAGACTTTGGTATCATCCAAAACAGGAGTACTACTACATTGCACAGCTAACTAACTGGCTGTTGGGTAAGAACATGGATCCAAACAAAAAAACGGGATTATTTTTCAGATGCCAACCTCAATCTTAGTAAACAAATGGACCCCAAAAAAAATGATGGCCGTTAAGAGTACTTGCACCCTTTTTGTTTTTGCAAACCAAGGATGATTTGTACGTACTCTGAGGTGCTAAAACATTTGGGAAGCTATGCAAGGAATGTCTTGTTGCCTCCCTGTTACTACTAATGTAAAAATAGTAGTAGTAATTTAGTGATGTGACCACTGTTCATTCAGCGTTCATATGAGACTAGTAAAGTACATGGATCAGAACGTGGTGCCGGTATGAGCCATGCATGGAATCTGGTCTCCGTGACCAGCTAGGACGAGGCATTTGTTGTTGGGGTCACGTAGGCAAGAACTTCGTTAGAGCATCTCCAGCAGGAGCTCTTAAATCAGAGCCCCTACTTTTGATTTGAGGGCTCCCCTTATTTTTGAGGGCCATATTTTTTGAGTTAAACTCCAGCAGAAGCCCTCAAATCAGGGCCCTCAAATTCATTCCAACTGAGAATGACATGTAGGGCCCACTCGTCATTCTCAAATTTCTCTACCCCTCCTCTCCTCCACCCGTGCGCTCTCCGCTCGTCCACCGCGCCTCCTCCTCTCCTCCACCCACGCCTCCTCCTCTCCTCTCAGCCCACCCGCTCCCACGCTCCGCCGCAGCCGCGCGCCTCGCCTCGCCCGCCCTCCGCCTCCGCTCGGGTCCCTCCCTCTCCGCCGCGCTCTCCACGCTCCCCTCCTCGCCGCGCGCCTCCCGCCGGCCACCCAGTCCTCCGACCTCCTCGCCCTCTTCGACGACGCCCTCGCCCACCTTCAACCCCCGGCTGAGTCTTCCTCACCCCTGGCTGGCCGCCGCGGTTTCCACCGCCGCCTCCCCATCGGTCGACCCCGGACCGATTCCGCTCGGTGGGAGCCGCACCTCGGCACCCTGCAGCCTCCCCCACCGCCGGCCGGCGTCCTCCGCCACGCGAGCTCCCCCGCCACGGTCGCCTCCCCGCACCGTTGCCCGTGCTCGTCGCCGGCTCAACCCGGCCTCCTTCCGGCCGCCCCGGTAGCTCAGGTGAGCTTCTACCACCTTGCTCATGGTCGCGCACACCTCCCTTCTTTCCCCCACCCCTTCGGCCACCGGCGCCTCTTTTCTCCTCCACCGCCGGCCTAGATTCGACGGAGGAGCGGGGAGCGGGAAGACGAGCGGCCGGGCAGGGGCGGGCTGCCGGGCGGTGGCGAGATCTGGGCGGGGGCAGGCCATCGGAGGAGAAGAGGAACCGGGCGAAGGCGGGCGGCGGCGCGGAACTGTAGATGCACGCGAGTGAAAACCGTCAAAACAGAAAAATAGGGGCTCCCTCCAGACCCCCCAGGAATGAGGGCTGAGGGGGGATTTAAGGGGCCCCTCAAATTTGAGTGCTCTAGTAGGGACCCTGCTGGAACTCTATTTTTGTTTCAAGCCCCTAAATTTGGTTTTAGGGACTCAAGTAGGGGCCCTGCTGGAGATGCTGGCTTGACTCGACTTCATTGTGTGTGTGTCTAATCGATCGATACTATGAGAGAAAAATCTTGTCCAATGCAGTGAGTAATTTATCCAGCAAAAAATAAAAATGCCAAGCAAGAATTTCCAGATTAGTAACCCTTAGTTTTGACTTACATATTCAGGTGAGGGATTAACGCCTCGCTCATTTCGGTTTGAACTTCTGACTTTTGGTTTATTTTTTACTATTTATAAATTTCGTCTTTTTTGAATTTTTGGTTTTTTTTAGCTTTTTTGTCTGTTCGTTTTTTGCCCGTATTCGTTTTGCGTTGTCCATGATGATTTAATTTCAGTCAGCTACAGTACAATTTCAACCATAAATTATTATTTTTTAGTTCAACCGAGCAGAACCTTACCGTGCAGTGCGGACACGCGTTGGCTGTCCAGGCAAAAATACACGCAAGCAGAGCAGAGCAGAGCAAACGAAGACGCTGCAGCGCCATGAAAAGACGGCTCGCTGTTGTCTGTCCGGGCGGCCGAGTTCGGGAGGTGGTCGTCCAAGTCGCCAGTTCCAACGTGTGTCGTCGTCCAGTGTTTCATCCGGTCGGTCTTGCAGTCGAGAACTGTAAACAAATGGAGTTCTCGGTCATCGACGAGAGAAGATCAGATGGATTCACTCCGAAGTGAGAATTCGAGTTCTGCGGTCATTGATTAAGCAGCAAGACCAAAAGGCAAAAGCGAAAGGTAAACAAAAGGGGGAAATGGAAAGCAGGGTGCCGCTCATTTGGACTGAAGAAAGTGATTTATAGTTGAATTTTTATTGTATTAGACTGAAATTGCACTGTAACTGATGATGACTTATTTAATGTAATTAAATTTTAAAAAAAATAAAAATAGAAAAAACATGTTAACCTATTACGGACAATGCAAACGAATACAGAAAAAAGAACCAGCAAAGCTCAAAAAAGTCAAAAAAAATAGAAAAAGATAAAATTATGATTAGTAAAAAATAAACAAGAAACTCAAACTAAAATAAACGAGACTTAAAGGAGGATAAAATCACAATTTCCAAGATCCAGCTCACTGAGAGCAAGTCTTATAATACAGCCATCAGCTGACTGTATAGATACTTACAGCCCACTTATCAGCCTACTCATATAGTAGTTACAGCCAGCTGAAGGCTGTATGATCTACCCCTTCCTCTCACAAAGTTTCTTGGTTGTTGTGCTTCAGCTGGCTGTAAGCTTACAGCCCACCTCTCTTCTCTCTCCTCCTCTCTCTCCTCCACCTCAGCATACAGTCAGCTTACAGCCTCTTATAATACTTGCTCTGAATGAGCCACAAGCCCATCACCTTAATTTCCTTATCTGTTTGATATGATATCATCCCATGTTCAACGTTTAATAAACCGCGTAATTCCACTCAATTAACTTCCGAATGGGCCTGCTTCAAAGCCTTGTTTTTTTTTTGCTTGTTTGTGTAGGCTATTTTACTACAGTAGCTGTTATCTTGTTAAAGTCAGATACATAAGAAAAAAAAATAGTAAAAATTTATAAAATTAAAAAACACCGTTAAATCTTTTAAGACAATATAAAGAAATAAATAAAAAACAAAAAAGACTAAAAAATAAAAGCCCGTTTGGAGCGGGCCAAATGTCACCCGAGATTCACCAAAATTCCGAAAGCCACGCACGCACAAAACCAGACACAAGAATTATATAGATTTTACTGTGTAACGGTTATATAGATTTATGTAATAAGCCAACGAGACATTAACATGTGGTGTATAAATACTATAGCAAGTATTGGTGAGCAATATAGCAAACAATGTAGTAGCATGAAAACACAGATAAATCTACAAAAACATTGCGTTCCAAATCTGCCTGTGTAACCGTGTTACCCGATAAAATTTCCCGTGGAGCTGCCTGTTCCTTCCAGTGTTCATCGCCTCTTCTTCCCTTCTTAAGCTTCGCATTGCAGCAGTTGAGCTTGCATTGGAGAGAGGAGTGGTGACTGGTGAGATCGATCGGCATTGGAGTTTGAGTTGGGAGCTCAAAAGAAGGGGAGCCCCAGAAATACTGTGTCCAGTGAGCGCGGGTTACTATTTTGGGAAGAGAAAGGTGGGGGCTTGGCCGTTGATGGCGCCGTGGAGAGGCTTCTGGGGCGGCGGCGGCAGGGCCACCCTCGCCGGCACGCCGGTCGTCGTCAAAATGGAGAACCCCAACTGGTCCATCTCAGAGATCGACGACGACGACGACGACGAGTTCTTGGCCGGAGGCGGCTGGCGTCGGCGGAAGGGCAAGAACGCGAAGCAGACCACCTGGGTGCTGCTGCTAAAGGCGCACCGCGCAGCCGGCTGCCTGGCGTGGCTCGCCTCCGCGGCCGTCGCGCTCGGGGGCGCCGCGCGGCGCCGCGTCGCAGCCGGACGGACGGACTCCGACTCCGCCGAGGGGGACGGGGTGGACGAGGAGGCCGCCGCGCCACGCTCCTGGTTCTACGCGTTCATCAAGGCATTCCTCCTGCTGTCCCTCTTCCTCCTCGCCGTCGAGCTCGCCGCCTACGCCAACGGCCGGGGCCGCCTAGCCGTCTCATTCGACACGCTCTACGCGTCCTGGGTGCGCTTCCGCGCCACCTACGTCGCCCCGCCGCTCCAGCTCCTCGCCGACTCCTGCGTGGTGCTCTTCCTCGTCCAGAGCGCCGACCGCCTCGTCCAGAGCGCCGGCTGCTTCTACATCCACCTCAAGCGCATCAAGCCCAAGCCCGTCTCGCCAGCATTGCCCGACGCCGAGGACCCCGACGCCAGTTACTACCCCCTGGTGCTCGTCCAGATACCAATGTGCAACGAGAAGGAGGTACGCACCATTGCCACTACCTACAATTGCCCCCCAAAGAATCAATTTTCCCGCAAAAAAAATCCAATTTTTGATCATGCTGTTCATCGTCCGTTCCGTTCAGGTGTATCAGCAGTCGATTGCGGCGGTCTGCAATTTGGATTGGCCGAGGTCCAGCTTCTTGGTGCAGGTGCTGGACGACTCGGATGACCCGACGACGCAGGCGTTGATCAAGGAGGAGGTGGAGAAGTGGCAGCAGAACGGGGCGCGCATCGTGTACCGCCACCGCGTGCTCCGGGAGGGGTACAAGGCCGGCAACCTCAAGTCGGCGATGAGCTGCAGCTATGTCAAGGACTACGAATACGTCGCCATCTTTGACGCCGACTTCCAGCCGTACCCGAACTTCTTGAAGCGCACCGTTCCGCATTTTAAGGTAGGATGAGATGACCTGAGTACATTTTCATGTGAATTTCGTGGATTATTGGGATTCTGATTGTGATCGGCTGCATTGGGTGGTTGCAGGACAATGAGGAGCTGGGCCTTGTGCAGGCGAGATGGTCGTTTGTGAACAAGGACGAGAACCTATTGACGCGGCTGCAGAACATCAACCTGTGCTTCCACTTCGAGGTGGAGCAGCAGGTGAACGGCGTGTTCATCAACTTCTTTGGGTTCAATGGCACAGCCGGTGTGTGGAGGATCAAGGCGTTGGAGGAGTCAGGAGGGTGGATGGAGCGGACAACGGTGGAGGACATGGACATTGCAGTCCGTGCACACCTCAATGGCTGGAAGTTTGTCTTCCTGAATGATGTGGAGGTGTGGTGGTGCATATCGAATTACTTGTAGATTGCGCTGCTACATTGTTAGGATCATACTGCTTAAGCTTAAATACCCGTTGCTAAAGTGTTCATTGCACCTTTGGACAGTGCCAATGTGAGTTGCCAGAGTCGTATGAGGCTTATAGGAAGCAACAGCACCGGTGGCATTCAGGGCCGATGCAGCTGTTTAGGCTATGCTTGCCAGACATCATTAGATGCAAGGTATTTCTAGGTGCTCTCTCGCTGCTCCACAATTGGTGCATAATTCTAGTGTTAGCCCTTGTTTGCAATTAAATATGCCACCAAGCTCGTAAATTTGTACTCTGCATTTTACTCTAGCAGATACTAGTGCTCTATACATACTTGTGATATTAGGGGGCTCTGTGTGTTACTTAAGGTTTTTGTTTTTGATTCCTTAAATTATCCGTTATTTTGGAGAGAACAACAGCCAGGTTGATCCTCTGCCAAAGGTCGTTCGATGTAACTGGTTATTCTTTGCCTTGGGATCAAATTGGTTATTGGGCAGCCAAAATTGTGGAAGTAGCACCTGTAACCTGTATTTCCTTTGTTCTAATGGTGTCTAATTTTGTTGTTGCAGATCGCATTCTGGAAGAAGGCCAACTTGATCTTTCTCTTCTTTCTGCTCCGCAAGCTCATCTTGCCCTTCTATTCCTTCACGCTCTTCTGCATCATCCTTCCAATGACAATGTTTGTGCCTGAAGCTGAGCTTCCCGATTGGGTTGTCTGCTACATCCCTGCCCTGATGTCCTTCCTAAACATCCTCCCTGCACCGAAATCTTTCCCGTTCATCATCCCGTACCTGCTCTTTGAGAACACCATGTCCGTGACCAAGTTCAACGCCATGATCTCCGGCCTGTTCCAGCTCGGAAGCGCATATGAATGGGTTGTGACCAAGAAATCGGGCCGATCATCAGAGGGTGATCTCATCGCCTCGGCGCCCAAGGGGCTAAAACAACAAAAGGCTGGCTCGACGCCAATCCTCGACGCGGCAGCAATGGAGGAGCAATCCATGCCAAAGCAACCTGCTCCCAGAAAGGAGGCCAGGAAGAAATACAATCGGATATACAAGAAGGAGCTTGCCCTCTCATTGCTCCTCCTTACCGCCGCCGCTCGTAGCTTGCTCTCGAAACAAGGGATTCACTTCTACTTCCTGCTGTTTCAGGGCCTGGCGTTCTTGCTGGTAGGCCTCGACCTCATAGGTGAGGACGTCAAGTGAACCGTAGTGTAGACATAAACAGAGATGCTGAACAGCAATCGATCGTGGATGATGTTGTAACTTTAGTCGGGGGATAGCAATTAGGAACCGGATGCGGATGCTCAGCGGGAGGATTAGTCCTTGGGAACAATGTCTGCAAGTCATGCGTAGATATAGGTCTCCTTTTGGGCTGTAAATCTGTCTAGTTTTTACAGGTCAAACTGTCTTCAGATGCAGGGAATATTACTGGCGACTCAGTTGTCTTGACCTCTTTTTCGGCACATCCAATAGCGGTAAAATTTTTGCATGTGCTCCGGTTTGACCTGTGGAAATGAACATGAACGTTTGAACACAAAAAAGAAAAAAAAATTGGACGACTCAAGAGGAAACTTCACGACCTGCTACCGGTGCTCTCAGGAGAATCTTGGCCCCCCGTGACATAGTAATACCAGCTTCGGCCATCCGCGCAGAAAGTCAGACTTGGCCCCTGGTGCGCCCCACGACTGTGCTACCCCCCCCCCCCCCCCCCCCCCAAGTAATAGTCATCTCCCCTCACCAAAAGTCAAATGTCAACGAGTGCCAACAGAAGCAGCGAGCCTAGTGCGAACGACCTCTCAATATGCATTAATCATTATCCTTGCTATGGGCAGCAATCTGACCCACCACAGAATTGAAACGTATCAATCATCGAGATGCTAGTCCTCCCGAGCTCCCTGCAGAACAAAGGGGCGGTCTGTCACCGCTCGACCTGGCTGAAAATGATGTTGCCCATCCCAAGATAGGTTCAATAACGTGCCAAGCTTGAGACCTCCACCAGTAGCCATTCCCTGCGGTACATAAAATAATATATCGGTGTCAAATGGTGCTAAATATAATTGGCTGTAACCAAGAATAATCACACCCTATACGTATGTACATATTTCCCAAAAATTGCATGCACTGGAAACACTACAAACAATGGCACATATATTTTCTTCACCTATTTACAAAAAAAAAGGGAGCGGTTCACACACTGTATCCACTTTTTTTTAAAAAAAAATTGCCCTTGAACGAATGTTTTTGCAAATCACACCTAATTAGTATTGTTCGTATTTTTCTTCTTGCGCTAGCTTCTTGTTGTGATTAAATGCACACTAATAATAATTAACTATTATTAATAATAATTAGGGAATTTGGTGTTTCTGCCCCTGTTCTGGACTGCAAATGTGATTTTACCCCTACTTTTTTAACTTTGTGATTTTGCCCTCGCGATTTTGAAATGAAGACTCCGTTTACCCTTGTTTTCTGACACTGTTAAGACTAGAGGATTAAATGGTAAAGAAAAAAAAGAAAACAAAAGATACCCACGCGAAAAGACAAGAATACCCCTTACCTTATCCTTTCCACTGGAGCCTCCCACCCACGCAATCGCATCCGAGAGACCGAGGAGCGGCGCGACGCGAAAGGCTAGGGTTAGGGTTTGCCTCCAGGAGCGGCGCGGCGGCACCCCAGGCGCGGCGGCCCCCCAGGCGGCGGCCTCCAGGAGCGGCGCGCGGCGGTGTCCCCCCAGGCGCGGCGTTGGCGCGGCGTCCCCCCTGGCGCGGCGACCCCCCAGGCGCGACGCGGCGGCCCCCAGGCGCGGCTCACGGCCGGCCTGCAGGCGCGGTCGGCCCCCCAGGGTACCTGGGCGGCATCCCTCGCGCCGCGGTGTTCGCCACCGTCGGCGCGTTCGCCAAGGCTTACGCGTCGCTGCTCAACACCACCACCGTCCACAACGCCGACGCCCTCCTTCGCCTCGTCTCCTCGCGGCCCCCCGGCACGCCTCTCCTCACCGTCAGCAACCACATGTCCACGTCTGTTCCCCTGCCCTCCCAACTAGGGGTGAAAACGGATCGGATATTTTCCGCCGGATCCGGACGGATATGGATACGGATAGTGTCGGATCGGATTTTTTTCGGATATTTCTCGGATCGGATACGGATACGGATTTTTTTGTCGGATACGGATACGAATACAGTAAGCCTAGTATCCGTCGAATACGGATACGGATACGGATAATCCGGATAATACGAAACCGGATATCCGGGAGTTTAGCCCATAATGCAGCCCAGGCCCATTCCAACTCAGCGATCCAGCCGTCCATCTCACCCACCCCCACGATCCAACCGTCGGCGCCTCAGCCTCAACACTCCGGGAGTTTAGGTTTTGCCCCTGGCACCGGCCGCCGCAGACGGCAGACCCCCATCTCCACTCTCGTTCTCTACTGCGCCTCCGCCTGATCCTCGCGCCTCCGCCTCCACCTCCGGCTGCTCCGCCCGGCTCCGCCGATCCGGCCTCCTCTGCCTGCTCTGCCGCCTCCGCCTCCGCTGCTCCGCCTGCTCCGCCGATCCGGCCTCCTCTGC
This sequence comes from Dendrocalamus latiflorus, assembly GCA_017311315.1. Classification (NCBI taxonomy): domain Eukaryota; kingdom Viridiplantae; phylum Streptophyta; class Magnoliopsida; order Poales; family Poaceae; genus Dendrocalamus; species Dendrocalamus latiflorus. Next base: position 31,174,175 of record CM029643.1, read on the forward strand.
CTGCTCTGCCGCCTCCGCCTCCGCTGCTCCGCCTGCTCCGCCTCCACCTCCGCGTGCTCCGCCCGCCTCCGCCTGCTCCGCCCGCCTCTGCCGGATCCGCTCGCCTCTGCCTCCGCCGGCCGCCTGCTCCGCCCGGCTGCGCCTGCCTCGGCCTGCTCCGCCCGCCTCCGCCGGCCATCTGCCTCGGCCCGCCTCGGCCTGCTCCGCCCGCCTCCGCCGGCCGCCGTTTGCTGTAAGTTAGTGATGATTGAGCAAAACTTAATTTGTGATGGTTGATGAAACAAAAATTGATTGTCCAAACAAATTGTCCAGATGCTACTAACAGTTCACGAATGCTACTAACAAATTGTCCAGATGATCAGTGTACATTTACAGAAACTGATTGTTAGATTCGTGTGCTGAATTCCATTCCAGCAAGCTCAGTTTTTATAGCCTTCTTGATTAGTTCAAAAAGTAGACTCTATTAGTGTGAGATTTCCGTTGCAGGGAATGCTTAGTTGTGCCGTGTGCAGATTCAGTAGTATATCTGCTGACTTGCTGCATACCATTCATAATTATTTTGTTTCTTGCAGTAAAATGGCATGGATGATTCGATGCTTACTGTCCAAATTCCTTGCCATTCTTTCTCTGCTAGAAGACCTAGGAATGACTGTTCACGCATGGTGTGCCCTTTGTATTTGTGCCCTGAAATTGATTGTGTAACATGTTGCTAGGTTCAGTTTCATTTTATTGTGCTTTTATAACTTTATCATCTTATATATTCTCTTTATTATGTTGTGATTGATTTCATGAATGTTTTGACAAGATGAACTATTTACGTATGTTCGTTAATTTTGGATGTATAGTTTAAGGGGTTTTCATGTTCCGATAAATATTCGTAACCGTATTCGTTTCGATCCGTATTCGATCCGTATCTGTATTCGATATTATCCGTATTCGTATCCGTATTCGAGTTATCCGTATTCGTATCCGTATCCGGAAAAAAAATATGAAAACAAATATGGTAGAGGCATTATCCGTCCGTATCCGATCCGTTTTCATCCCTACTCCCAACTCATACCGTTACCCCATGTATATTGCTCTTGATGGTTGTGGCTTTAAACTAGATTTAGGAGGAGAGATCGGAGGTGCTGTGTTGCCAAGTTGTGACTGATCTGTCTTTGTTCCGGCCCCTGGTTGCAAAATCTGTGCGAATTGTTTGGTCGATAACCTGCAAATGGGATCCTGTCTTGACAACATTCACTCTAGGATTCATGCTGCGTATCAAACTATCAATAGAACCTGTGTTCATTGGGGTTTACAGCATGTAGTGGATTTCTATGTACGACTGTCTTTAGCATATACGAATCTGTGAAGCGCTGGCAGTCTTGGAATACATTGTACCCGTATTTCCTAGGGATACAACTCGGACACGTCCCGCACACATGTTCTTGTTGGGATTTTTCACTTTAAATTGTCGAAATTGCAGTTATACACATTTTAAGCATGTCGCTAGCTTGAAATATATTTGTTAAGTGTGCATATTGCTCTTTTCTTAACTTTTTGTTGAATCATCCCTTACCTTGTCAATTTACTGTAGAATAGTATCTATGTTAAAGGAAAATGTGATTTGTTTTTTTCTTATAAAATGTATACGCAACTGACAAAAAAAGATCTATCTTATTTATATGTGCCGCGTCTGCATGCTGTCATATTGCACATGTGACACATGTCATGTATCAGTGTTGTGATAGTTATGAATTTGTTAGGCATGTATAATTTGATGTATATAATCTCTTTCGTCAGCAGTTTTGGTAACCTTGAGTTTATCCCATACTTGTTTGTACAGGGTAGATGACCCGCTAATGTGGGGATTCAAGGGTTTCCAACTACAGATGCAAAGCTTGGAAGATGGGTGCTGACAGCAGAGGATATCTGCTTCAAGAATGTATTCATGTCTTACATGTTTCGCCTTGGTAAGGGTCCTTTGTTTCTTTGTTATTTCTGTTGCATGATTTGTATGGCCAGCTGATAATCAGAATGGTAAGTTGTGATAGATCACCACTTAGAATGCTTTGCCATTACTGTTTGGCTTGATTTTTCTTAGGAACGTGTGTAGAAATTATTTTCTGTAATGGATGATGATCTACTAGTGTGTGTTTTGTGGGATATGAAAGTGGAACTTGTAGACATAGTGAGCTTCCCGTAACCTCACTTTCACTCCTTAGAAACCTATGATGGTGGAACACCCTCCCTACTTAGGTAATAATTCATTTCAAGATATGGAACGTTGCCTTAGTGGAGTCATTTTAAGGCATTTTTAGTGTAGAGTGTGAGAACCCTATTTTATCCAGTGGCTCGTTTGCTTTCATGAAATATGTTTGCATTGTAAGTGCCAACAACCTTCATAGGCTTGAGTCACTAGACTAACTGATATCATGTGGAGTGAGTTGCTATGAACATCTATAGATTTTCTGTGACCTAGAGCAAAATGTTTATGCAGGCTTGGTCATTAGTACAGATGCAGGCAAAGGAATAGAAGTGGCTGTAGATGATGTGTATCCTGGAGTGGAACACAGAGAATGTATGAGGCACTTGTGGAAGAATATGAAGAAAAGTTTCAGTGGTACTCTTTATGGCAAGAATATGTGGTGTGCTGCCAAGAGCTTCACAATTTCAGATTTCAACTACTTCATGGGGGAAAATAGAGGAGAAGGATCCTAAGGCCATTGAATGGTTGGATGAGAATCATCCATATGTGTGGAGTAGAAGCAAATTCAGTGAAGACTCTCTCCATATGACGTGGAAGTGGTGCTGCTACTGGAAGGGGAAGGGGAAGAGGTTCAGGAAGGGGAAGGAGAGGAGGAACTACTGGGAGACTTGCTAGTTTGTTAGGTCTTAATGGTTGAATGTGATGTTTGCCAATAGAGATCTAAAAACCCAATGCTAGTTGCTACTTTTGTTTGACATGTCATGCGGACCTGTATGTTGCAATGTCATATGGATATGTTGGTATGTCATCTAGACATTAATATGACATGTACATGTATGGCATGATATCTCTTGGTTATCTATAATCTCTTCATGTTTACATGCAAGTTGTGTGATAAAAAAATTGTGTTTCTCTGAATTTTGGCATAAATGATGTCGAAATTTTGCAAAATTTGACAAAATTTGTCCAGATTTATATTAATAAAACGAATGCATAAATTTGTGTCTAATTCTGTTGACAACATCCCTACCAAATATGTCAAAACTTCAATTTCGAAATAGGAGTAAAATCACAAAGTTATCTAACAAAACAGGGGTAAAATCACATGGGCAAACTTGTCTATTCGTGCAAAAGTTAACACCGTTAACTACTTTTAACGGAATAGGGGCAGACGCTCCCTTCAGTTCAAAAACACAGGGGTAAAATCACAAAGTTTAAAAACTGAGGGTAAAATCACCATTTCGCTTGAAAACGAGGGTATGAACGCTTAAGCCCCTAATAATTAAATACAATTAGCACTACATACAATTCTAATTAGGCATGCACAACCAACTCATTATTTTCCACAGCTTTCGGTAATTGCACGAGAGCAATAAATATATACGTGTAGACATGCATAAAAAATTATTTTAGCTATTTTTTGGCCTTTATTTTTGCAGTTATTTACAACAAAATAACCATAACCACTTACAGAAACACATCTGTCAACTAAACATAGCTACCTAGCACATTCTACATTACAAAACCACATTTGCACTAATGAAACGATAACGATATATTAGGCGCATTGCTCGTATGAGAATGAAGCATACCTTTTTCTGAATGTATCACTCGCTCTATACTGCTTTCAACTGTGAAGGATCATAAATCACAGCTATGCTTCCTCCTTACACTCTAGCTTGGCAGAAAATCTCTCTTTCCATGGCTTCCTCCGTGCGCACTTGCTCAGCAAGAAATCTCTCTTTCCTTTCTCTCCCTCACTGCGCTCTAGCTCGGCAGGATATTGATCGCGATTCTCATTTATACACACGCAAATAGTAGCGCAAGTGTGAATAAAACGTGAATCTAACGTTGTGTTGCGTCACCGACGCGAGCGTCATCACCCACTCTATTTCCTCACGCCAGAAGACAAACTGCGCGCGCACTGTACCTGCCCATGATTCCTTGGCCACCCTGCCCCTGCTTGTGCGTGCTAGCCTGTGAAGCTTGGCCAGTTGCCGATTTGGTGGCGCTCGGCAGCAATCCACTGAGCAAGGGCGGCTTGGCAGCGTCCGAGCCCACCTGCTGCCATGCCTAGGCCGCCGGTTCCCGAGCTCGAGCTGCCTGCCGTGCGCCACCGGTCCTACCGAGCAAGGGGGTGTGGCAAGTGATAGCCATCGCCTGTCATGTCTTTCGAACTTAGAAAGGTTGTTATTTTTATAAATACCAAATGCGTTATCAATTCCAAAAACTACAGCAAGAATCAAATATTCGTCACGGTCCATTTCAAGATTCATGTGACCGGACAACGCCACAATAGCACTAGTAAAATGACCCACTGTGCTTGGCTACATGTATTGCCATTGCGCTGGGGATGGTGAGCTAGTGGGAATGACCCAGTGAGCGAGTAGGGAGGGTACTAGTTATCTGCAGGCCAGCTGTCGGCTGTGGCCAGCAACAGAGCATCTGTCCTGTGAATCTGTGCTCTGGTGAGATCACCGTCTCACGTCACTAGCCTGTTTATTCAGTTTACCATCAATGATTTTTTTGTTGTTGTACTTTTTCATACGGTGCTGTTACTGATGCGGGTGGTGCACGTGTTAGGGACTGAAAACCGAAATTTGGACGTTTTTGGCACTGTAGTTATCAAAAATTTCCAAAAATGGTGTTGGTGAGAACAAATTTTCAAATCTAGCCCCCTGCCGACCGCACCATTGACACGTGTCGCCTCCCCGTTTAATGGTGCGGTCGGGGAGTGCACGACTCCGGAGTGGTGCGGTCCTCGACCGCACCATTAAACGGGGAGGCGACACGTGTCAATGGTGCGGTCGGGAAGCGCACGACACCGGAGTGGTGCGGTCCCCGACCGCACCATTAAACCGGGAGGCATTGGTGCGGTCCCGACCGCACCACTCCGGTGTCGTGCGCTCCCCGACCGCACCATTGGCACGTGTCGCCTCCCCGTTTAATGGTGCGGTCAGCTAGATTTTGAAATTTGTTCTCACCGGCGCTATTTTTGGGATTTTCGGCGACTACAGTGCCAAAAACGTCCAAATTTCCTGAAAACCCACTTAAAATAGTTTTTAAAAATTATCCTATTTATTTCAGTTTTTAGATAAATCAAAGTTAGAAGCCAACCAAAAGAACATCTTCCTTTTTTCGACTTTTCTACAGTAACTAACTTTTAAACGGAGTATCTTTTCAAAATAGGGTCTATTAGTTAATTGTAGTACATGCTTTACCGACTTCATTTATATCGGCAAAAACCGTACGTGAGTTTCTGTTACTCTGTAATCTCTTGCATAAACAGCTTAAAAGTTATAAGTTGTAGTTAAAAATTATAAGCCGCAGCAAAAGAAGAACAGGCCATCGGTTGCTTGGTTGTTTCGCAGCCGTGCGTAGAAACTCAATTCCCGCTGAATTATTGCCATTGGTGTGTGCAAATGGTCCTGTACTGCGTAGCGCGTGGTAGTAACGCATTGTGTTGTGTGTGAGAGAGATGGGCTTGGGCCAGCCCACTTCATCCCAATAGAAAAGCAGGGAATAAGGCAGAGTGGGCCTCTGTTTCTTCTCCTATTCTGGCCCAGCCCATTTTAGGCCAGCAGAGAACATCGCACAACTAAGCGCCCGACGTTTACGTTTTAAGAAAACTTTCAGCTATGTCTTATTAATTTGGTAAATAATAATTATTAAGAAAAGCTAAAAGTTAAAAGCTACTAAAAAGCCGAAAAAACAGGGCCTAAATCGATCACAGGTTCAGTGGCATGTTCCTCTTCAAAAAAAAAAAGTTCAGTGACATGTGGGGTGGGGGCCACCTGCAAGTGACTCGTCGGTGAGCCTGAGTCGCTCACAGGCTTCATGCAAAGCAAGGCCAAGAACTTGCAGAACAGATGAGATGAACATCAATCAACATACGGCAGAAAGGCCATGAACTTGCATGCTGGAGAGGGGATGAAGAGAGAGTAATTAAGAGACCAATTAATTAAAACATCCAGCTCCAATTGTGAGGCTATAATATTGATTTTGGAATTTGGAGGAGTTGCACCGCCGGCCTCCATTTTACAAAACCCCTTCTCCTCCGACCCGAGCTAGACAGACAGATCGTCGCCGGAGAAGAAGGAAACAAAGAGAGGCCACGGCGTGCATTTCCACTATCGGTCTTGAGTAATCTCCCACTACTGCACCATGAACTCTCCAGCTAAACGATATCCCCTAGTCACGTCGCCGACCAACCAAGAACCCTAAATTAACCCAGTGATCCAAGAGCCACCGGTGTTGCCTAGCTATCACCTACTAATAACTGCATGCACGCACCAAGAACGCAGGCTTGCTAATCGGGAGGTGAATGCATGCTTGGATCGATCATGCGTCGCTCCATGCGGCGAACATGGGCATGTGCGCCATCGACACGGCGGCCGGCCTCGCCGACGCCCAGGGGCCCAGCGGCAGCGGGCTCATCAGCTTCGACGACGGCGCCGCCGCCGGCTTCTCGAAAAGCATGGACAGGCCGCCGCCCCGGTCCGGGCTCTCCTCGCGGGAGTTGCTCAGGCTCGTCACCAGCGAGGACGCGCCCGACATCGACATGTGCGCCCCGGCGCCGGCGCCGGCGCCCTCGTGCTGGTCCGCGGCCACCGCGTCGACGCTCACCAGGTCGTGCAGCCCGGAGAAGGCCTCGCTGGACAGGACGTGGTGGTGGCTGTGCTCGCCGGCGCACGGCGCGTCGGCCAGCGCAGCCGCAGCCACCTTCCAGCCGTCGGCGGCGTTGCCGGCCTGCACCAGGGCGGCCGCGGCGCTGGCCGCCGTGTCGGCGACTGTCACGTCCTTCTTGCGCCTGGCCAGCTCGCCCGGGAGGAGCGTGTTGCTGGCCATGATCTTGTCGACGTCGTAGCGCGTGATGTCGAAATTGGTGACGGCGTTGAGGCCGCGGAACTTGATGGCGGCGATGTCGTACGCCTCCGCCGCCTCCTCCTGCGTGCCTGCATACACATGGATTGCCACGTGAGATCAACGACGTATGCATCGTATGAATGTAAAAATGAATGCAAGATTGGACGCGAACGGAATGAGGCAGCAATGATCTGAATCCGAACAAGGGGATCGAAGGGAATGATGCGTGCGTTGCATGGGGCTCCCTCCATCGATTTACAGGTGAATTGATCCCGATCTGGGCAGGGTCAAACAATGACGCACGCAAAAGCGGCTGGCCGGAGGCAGGAGCGCGTGCGACCTGCGACAGTGTAAAAACTAGAAAGACAGGAGCGTATGGAAAAGCGAGAGAGAATCGCAGGGATGCACGCACAGGGCCATACACAAGCCCAGAGAGAGAGAAAGCGAGAGAGAGATGTTGAAGTATAAGTGAATTGCCCACCTTTCCTCATCAACTTAAGCTTTTAGGTGAACTGGTTGGTGCATGAAACTCAATATGGTATCAGAGCCAAGAGGTCCCGAGTTCAAGACCTGGCTGACGCAATTAAAAAAAATTAATTGCAGTCCACTTCTATTCCACGCCTTAGGTCTAAGGGAGCCTACGCGTGAGGGGGAGTGTTGAAGTATAAGTGAATTGCCCACCTTTCCTCATCAACTTAAGCTTTTAGGTGAACTGGTTGGTGCATGAAACTCAATAAGAGAGAGAGAAGAAAAGCAGGGAAACATTCTTTGGCAGGGGCAAAGCATCATTGGGTTGCAACATGAATGATCGCTGTGACAGGACAACCTGTGCCCTCCGGCCATGGCAGCCTCCGCAATTGCATGCGGTGCTCTCCATCGAGCTGAGCTAATCTGTAGTCTCGCACTATTGCGCTCATCATGGACGCACGCAACGCAATGCAATGCAACGCGATGCAATGCAGAGGATCGAGCAGAAGACGCATAACATAGAAGACGCAGAGAGTAGGAGCATGAGATTCTCATTGATCTACTCACTGAATGTGCCGAGGTAGAGGTCCTTGTTGCCGGAGACGCGGCCGATGCGCGCCTGCCACCGCCCGTGCTGATGATGCCTGCACCCCAAACAAATGCAGCATATCTCAAACAAGACCCTGTTTCAGTACGTAAATGTGCATGCATGCGTGTACGTAAATGCATCGATCCAACGGCAGGACAGGACCCTAGCTAGCCAGGACAGTAGTAGTACTAGTGTTATGTGAAGTCAACAAGACCTTGTAACTCCTCGGTACATCGAAGCGCCCCGTGAGAACCCGCTGCTCTTCCTGCAAAACATGCAGCAACTTCAGACATTACTCACTCAATAGTACTGGTACACCGATCGATGCATGTCGATCCATCTCTCCGTATGGAGCATATAGATCGATCGAGCAGCATTAGTCTCTCTCTCTCTCTCTAGTAACATATAGATGTGGTAGGATTGATGAGTTCACCTTCTCAAGTGAGCCACGTACTCCTGCCTGGTCATGTGCTTCATCTCCTCCAGCTCCTCCTGGTAGTCCTCAAGCTGCACATGCAGTATATATTACTATATATCATATCAAGTACACATATACCAACAAGTAATTAACCCTCTCCAAGTAATTAACAACAAGTATATATCATTATCATTACTATTATAAAAGATCGAATTGGTGGTCGTACGTCCCTTCTCCTCTAACCGTCTCATTTTTAACTTCTCATCACTCTTCATTTTTCAACAGATTAGAGTAGCTATCTTCTATAGCATGATTCTCTATATATCTAATAAATTTTATTGTAAGATGGATCAAATTCGGCGACATATATTTCATGTAATTAATTATTTACCGGGAAGTTGATGTGGGTGGAGGGGCCCCAATACTTGAGCGCCGCCAAGTCGTAGGCTCTCGCCGCCTTCTCCTCCATGTCGTACCCACCTAACATAAACAAACACCCAACCAACGCCAGTAAGTAAAAAAAAAACTCGTTTTTTTCACTTTAGCACAGACATTTTTAACCATTTTCACTCAAAAAAAACATTTTTAACCGTGCATGTACGAAAACAAGTAGTACGGGTGTGGAAGCATACCAAGATAGACTGCGCCGCACATGCAGGTAGTTTTGTCGTACGTGCCGGAGTTAATCACCACGCAGAGCATTGCATTGGTTAACCAGAGAACGAGAAGCTCAATTAGCCACTAATGACGCTTGTTACATATTCTTAATTAGCTATGTAGCAGTAGGTTAAGATGCTAAGATGGTAATTAATTAAGATGAGTACGTACGTACCTTGCCTCCCCTTCCTGGTCTGGCCTTCCTTCTTGCAGCTGTTGTCCCACAGGTGCGCCTCATACCGCCCCGTCCACCTATGCCTGCTTAATTTTAAACCGCCCCACTAATTAACACACATCTCTAATCTCATTTACTAATGCTATAAGCTCGCTATATCACACTAGTTAATCACATGCTTGCAAACGTACTTAATTAGGATTAGCACGCTTCTCTAATCTGATTTTGTTCTGTAATGATAATAATAATCGGGTCTACTACAAGGTTATTGCGTTAATTAATCACATGCAGACGTACTTAATTAACGAGAATGATGTAGTGTATCATTGTATTGGAGTACCTCGTGACCCCTCTGTACTGCGACGTCCTCTGCCCGAAGGTGTCGATGGACTTGCGGTGGTGCACCGGCTGCTTCTGCCCCGCCGCGCCGCCGCGCTTCCGCCCGCCGTCCGCCGAAGCCGCCGCCACGATGCCGTACTCGCCCGCGGTCACGGAGCTCGACAGCGACCCGGAGCTCATGGACAGGGCCAGTGGGTGGTGCAGGTGCTGCCCCGCGGCGGCGGACAGGACGGCGCTGCCACCGCCGTTCTCGGTGGCGCCCCGCGCGGCCACCCAGCTCGCCATCGCCGTGGCCGCAGCCGCGTCCTCGTCGGTCACCAGCGCCTGCCCCGAGGGGCCGCCGTACACGTCGCACGCCTGCACGAACCCGTGGTGGCCGCCGTGGCTCTGCCAGTGGTGCCCTGCGCCGCCGGCGCCGAAGTAGAAGCTGGAGGTGTTGTCCAGGCTCAGCGCCATCGCCGGCTGCCCCGCGCCCAGGAAGTCCTCCAGCTTCGGCCCTGATCGATCGATCAAACACGCCATGAATCCAAGAAACCAAGATATATTAAATGAATCGACGACGCAAATGCGGTAGTAGTTAGATATGTACCGTGGTGGTCTTGATCGGTTCTCCTGAGAGCCTCCATGATGCAGAGCGAGCCATCAGACTTGAGCGGCATGGAGGCGAGCTGCGAGTAGTACCCGTTGGTGGCGGCCACGACGTCGCCGCCGAGGCCGTAGGCGGCGGCGGCGGCAGTGGTGACGGAGGGGAAGAAGAGGCCACTGTGCTGCTGCTGCACGTGGTGGTGGCCGTCCATGGAGGAGGCCATGTGCGGCGAGAGCGAGAAGCCTAGCCAGCCAGCCGCCGCCGCGTTAGTGCCGCCATTGCCATTGTTGTTGTTGGTCATCGTGCGAAGCTAGAGAGAAGAGGAGAATGAGACGGAGCTATATAGCGATAATGGTGATTGGAGCAGACCAATCATTGGGGAGCACGCGTCGCAATGATGCCTCCCGCCATTGCCGCGCGCGATGAGAGCTTCGAGGGTTGAGGCTTGCAGTGGAGATTGGAGAACAAGAGTGGATCGAAGGAGTGAGCGGGCAAGTGAGCAAGTGCGTTTGTGTGAGGCTTTAAAGTAAGCAAAAGGAATGAGTTGCTCTTGGCCTTGACCCACACACACAGACACACATCTCTACAACACGCAAGAAACAAAGATGCTTGGCCGGATAACATTCTCTTCCCACATCCCTCAGCTTGGGATCTGTGTAGCTACCAACAAAGACCCCATCTTTCTCTCTCTAAATCACACACAAAAGGAAAGATGAAGAAATTTGCTTGAGCATGTTGCTGTTGGTGTGCATAGTACTATTGCTGTGTGGTATGTATGGGTGTAGGTATGTAGTAGAGCATACTTTTGTTGCACTAGGTCTAGCAGAGTAGGGGTGAAAAATGGTAACGGATAATTCGTTTTATCCGATATTCGTATTCGAAAAAACGCGAATGTGTTAAGCAAAATCCGTATTCGAAAATGTTTGTGTTCGCATTCATATTCGTATCCGTATTCGTATTCGAGACTATTCGATCCGTTTCTAGAACCCATGAAAAATCCGTACGAATTTTGTGATTCAAAATTTGAATATAGGCGGTTTAAAACCGGTAACCAATCAAAAACCGGTGAAAAATCGGCAAAACCGTTAGGAATCTGAGATTCGTATCCGAGAAAATCCATATTCGAAAATATCTGTATTCGTATTCGAGAATATTCGTATCCATATTTGAGAATATTTGAATTCGTATTCGTATTTATTTTAAAAATATAGATTCGTATTCGTATTTGAGACTATTCGATCGTATCCGATTCGTCTCCACCACACCACTATAGCAGAGGCATGTATTGCAAATACTCCACCGCACAACTGGTCACTCCACAACAACAGTTGTAGCTCTGTGCAGGGCCTCCTCAATACAATGCATTGGAATGCCTAATTCAACTCTACTTTCTTTTTTGAAAAAAAAGGCAATTCAAGTCTCTCCTTGTGTGAAATTTATACTAGTACTAGTACTGGTACTCTAGCCTCTGCAGCTGCCCACTACTACTGTCTACTAGTCTACTATACACTACAGAGTGTGAAGAAAATAATAATTCAGGGAAGAGAAGAGGAAAGAGCGAGAAAGAGGGGTTGGACAGGAGGGAGTATATGGCATACAGCCATGTGTGTTTACTATTCCTTGATGTTGATCTCTCATGGCAAAAGTGCAAGGAGAAGTCCATGCATATATGTTCATGCTTGTATTGGTATAAATACAAAGGCCACTTCAATACAGTGATATACGTACACCATTCCACTTACGTACGTGACTGCTACATTCACAGCATTACGTGTCTGCTACATTCACAGCATGAGATCTTGTACCTACTTATATTTACTTGCATATACGTACAAACTTAACGGTTGGAATTATATGGAGATCTCAATATATCCCCACGGTTATAATTTCACTTGCACAAAGTAGTGTGTTAACTATTCCTTGATGTTGATCCCTCATGGCAAAAGTGCAAGGAGAAGGCCTTGCATGTATGTCGATGCTTGTTGTCAGACCACATGGAGGTTAACCATATTACGTGATAAGGATTTGACTTTATTATACCTTATTGTCAAAATTTGAGTTTGATTTTATGTATTATGATCTAGTTTTTATTATCAGGCACTAAGCGGTCTGGCCAGTCATGTTGATGGTCTGACCAGGCCATGATTGGCGGTCAGATCGGTGCAGTCAGATCAGCCATGGGCGACGGTCTGATCGGCGAGCAGTTATATCAGCTTGTAGTTGGCGGCATGTTTATTCTAGAGAGGGGCTCGTCGTGTGCACGAAAAGAAGTTGTGAGCGGTCTGACTGGTTAAAAGATCAAACTCCATTAAGTTGGTTTTGGTGATAATGACAAATACAATTATAAAGTCTTGGTGATAATGACAAATACAATTGTGTCTCATTAGGATGAAAAGATGAAATCAAAGAGGTATGCATTCAAAATCATATTCTTATATATTAGTACATTTCTTAGATCCAAAATATAGAATGAACTCCATCAATGGTCTAAAATGAATATATGTATATGCCTTTATTACACACATATGTATGTACACATTTAGGGGGAGTTCACTCTATGTTTTGTGGTTTCATTAGTATTGATCCATGTTTCTTTTTTCACATATATTGGGATCTCTACTTTGAAACATATCCTTTGAGTATATAAAACTGGTGCATATACTCACATTGACTCATATTGATCTATACTCAATTATCTGTGTATGGGGCTAACATGATTATCAAGTGTTTGAAAGGTTTAGTCCTAAATTTTGCTTAACAACTTGGAGATGCATACTAATGTTGACAAGAAGATCGACACGGCTCAAGACAAAGGTCATGCATGCACTGAATTTAAATTCTCAAGCCAACTATGCATTGTCAGAAGAAAACAGTAGTACCGGAGTTTGAACGGCGGAACTACCACAACACGGTATGACCGCAACTCTTGAACGGTACTACCGGACCCTGGAAGTTCTGGATTTATGGGGCGGTACGTTTTTTTCCAGAGAATGCTAAGATTTGGCCCTCGAGACAAACGGAAGCACCCGTCGTTTTCTGACCGTTGCTGTGGGGAGAGAAAGTACCCGTCGTTTGCCTGCGGTACTTTTGGAAATCCTATTTTTCTATCCCAACGGCTAGTTTCAAGGTGTGGGATATATATACCCCCTTGTGGCCAGTTGGAGCATAACTTTTGGCACTCCATTTCACTCTCTTGAGCTAGTGTGAGGTTCTCCTCTCAATTGTGCATGTGTTGTACCTTATGAGTAAGGAGGAATGCTCTAGATTGTATGTGTTGCATCTAAAGGTGGATTATGTATCCACTCGAGCTTGTGCATTCGTTGCACATGGTGAGAATCAAGCGAGGGGCTTGACTTATTACTTTTGAAATTTGCCGACTCCTAGATGGCGTTGGGGGCATCGTGCATCGTGATCTTCCCAAAAAAGGTTGTAAGAAGACCAGACAAAGTTGTGAAGGTTGGCGCTCACCTACTCGGAGCGAAAAAAGCAACCACTAGTGGATTGGGGTGTTTTGGCTTAATTCATAAAACCGGTCCAATTCATGTGGGCTAACCTCAACGTGGACTAAGGGAGACTGACACGTCTCCGAGCACCACGGTAAAAAGCAACTGTGTCAATTGTAGTTTATTTTCTTGTGCTCAATTTACATTCATAGAATTAAATTGATTGTTTATCATCTTAAGATTGTGAATCTTGACATAGGCTTAGCTTGTTAGTGTACTTAGGTGAATCCGGTTGTTTTATGCGTTATTTGTGCTAAACCTTTTTGAGTTAAGCTTCTACGTTATTTATTTGATTTAGCCAAATAAAAATTAATAATTAATTTAAGAAGATTTTTTAGACCGTCTATTTACCCCTCCTCTAGTCGATTTCCTCGATCTAACACATATTCCTTCTCCTACAAATGTGACCATGCAGTCAAGTGTCAGCTGTGCCACAAAGGATCCAACCTTGGTAGAATAATGGTATGGAACTAGCTAGGCATCCATGCACCCACTACCCACACTCAACTTTGATTAAGGTTATGATGGCAAATGGCCAGCAGCTACAACCCATGCAAGCACTTTTGCTAGGAGCAGTGCCACTGCATGTATGCCTCCTTGGTTGGGGGAGAAGTGAACACCACACATCACATTCAGGTCTCATGTCTGAACTTGGAACAAAGGCCAATGCTAATTGGGAAGGGAGGCAACCATGATACATGGAGATTCTTTTCCTCCATGCTCCAGTCCCTGTCATGCAGGGGGGTTGGGACAGCTTCAGGTCTTAAAGAGGCTTTGCAGTTTTGATCTATTCCCTTGCGTTGATGCATAAGGCATACACTACATACTCCTATCTGTATGGGCATTGGACGGTTTAGAATATTTGTCCTACCTTTCTTTTTCAGATAGTGCTCCAAATGGCTTAAAAACTATGGATTTTGGATTCTAATGTAGCTTTTTGGCTACAATTACACGGTAACGGTTGTTAATTTTTTTATGAGTCAAAGAAAAAATAATAGAAAAATGAGAAAATTTGAAAAATACAACTATATCTTTTGGGACAATGCAAAAGAATAAGGAGAAAAAATAAATAAAAAAGCTAAAAAAACCAAAATTAAGAAGTCGACACATTCCAAATAACTTCTTGCTCTGGAATCAAAAGCCAAAAACTAAAACCGTTTGAAACGGGATCTTAATATCAGAAGTTACTACTCCATTAGGATATGAGATGTCATTGTAGCATGTGGTACAAGGGACAAAGCAAACATACGTATGAGCATTTATAGCCAGAAACCGGACATTCGGCATATATGGCTCCACTTGGTCGAAGTCTATATATCCAGGTACTAATATGATCCCACTAGTTCAAATTGTGTTAATTAACGAAAAAGGAAATGTCCGCAAACACATCACATTTAAGCTGCTAACTAAAAAAATTCGACACTACTTATCAGATGGCTCAGATCAATGACTTGTTGCGTATGTTTAGTTTGAGAAACTCGTCTTTTGATTAAACCATTCCACCACATCTTATTTGATTCGGGAAATGGAATGAGATGCTCCTGGCAATGCATGGATTTATAGATACCGTGCATATATAGTACGTATCATAAACTATGCATGCAATCTAAAAAGGAGCACGGATCGATATGGACAGCAGTGAACTACAAAAGCAACGGCAAGTACGTAGACAAGCCCTATGGTTCCTGTATATACATATACAGACATATCTATGTGTCTGGCTGCTCAGGACTTAGGCGCAATAATATGCGTGCCTTTGTGTCACGTAGTAGATCTCCATGCATGCAGGCCCCACATGCCATTACATGTGATAAGACAATTCATGTATGAGCAGCAAACCCTAAGGGCATCCGGAGTGTATGAAAATAAGAGGTCATAAGCCACCTTAAGATCGATCTTATACATTACAGGGTTGATCTTAAGTAGGCTATAAGCAAAAAAGGCTTGAGGCTGGTTCTCAAGCTAAAGACCTGATCACAAGTATTAAAATATAATTTTTTAAATCCTGTTGTTCTCTCTCCCCTACCAGCCAATTACCAACTACCACAAGCATTAAAATACAATTTTTTTACTGCCGAGTGGGACCTTTGTTACAGCCGAGCGGTGGCCTCAAACATAACTAGTCGACCTTAACAATTAGGTGAGGCCCACCTTAAGATCCATTGCGATATATACACTCCTGATGCTCTAAAGGCCCGTTTACATTCCATCATATGGATGGAGCTAAAAGGGTTTAAGTGCGAGGAGAACCATTATATGCGACCATCAAGTCATACGTGAAAAAGAATAATGATGATTGTGCATGGAATCACTAACAGACTGTGGACCTTTCGCGACGGTTAAAAACCGTAAAAAAAATAGGGATAACTGTCAAGGATTATTTTTCCATCGGTAAACCATTAGGAAATACCCGTGAGGATATTGAGGACATGAAAATTCCATTTTCTGACGGTTAACTGACATGAAAATAATTTCCGACAGCCTTTCCCGATGGCCACCGACAGAAAAATGTCTCCCATGTCAAGTTTTGGGGACCCTATTTCTTGTCGGTGACCGTCAGGAAAAATTGTCACCGATATTATTTCTGTCGGTTTGTCTCGTTAGAGCATGTACTATTTTGTTATCGTGATGAGTTATACCGTTAGGAAAAAGAAGTTGTAAACAAAAAATAACACAATAAAATCACATTGTGTCCTGCTTTGGGCACCAATAGCTTATATCAAATCAAAGACCTACAGATCATGTAAACATTCACACAATATCATGCAGTAAAGGTGTATAATGCATGTTCTCTTCCATTTCTTCTCCCAAGCAGCAAAGAGGCTTCCATGGCTCCATCCAAGATCAAACATTCAAGCTGCAAGTATGCAACTTCCTGCCATGGAGCAAATCAGCAATATTCGGTTTTCAAGTTTGCTTTTCTATCACAATATGGTAGTAGTACTTTGTCACCATTGTAATTAATTGTAGGTGAACATCTTAGTTGTTGTTGTTATAGGACGTTTGAAGAGAAAATGATTGAAGCATAAGCTATTTTACAAGATGGGCAGGATCTCTATCATAGTAGATATTTTTAGGCAGTACTAAGTTGTATCTCTAATTTTGACAAGACTCCTATACTTCTGTGGCCAAATAAAGACGGCTAACACTGAACTGTACTAACTATCAATGTGCAACGCTATTTATAGAGTATAGACAATGTTCTATAGTACAATCCAATTCACATCATATCAGATAAGCTGCACAGAATGACTAAATCAGTCTTAACAACCGGTTGGAGCATACTAATAGCACACATAGGAAGTCAAGCACTGCTAGATACATATACATGGACAATTCAGCAACTTGGCTCCAAGAACATGGTATGGACAAATTCAGATAGTAGTATAAAACGATACAACATACTTATTCAAAAAAGGTACCAGCTTGACTAGGTAGATGTACCTGCTCTCATGGTGACACTGTCAGGTACTTAGAAGAAATAGCAAAGACCTACAAGAAAAAAAAATAAAGAGCAGTACTTCAATGCTTTCTTTTTTAATAAGAATAGCACTAATATCAAAGTAAATGAAGAGGTAAGGGCATCTCCAATTGTTATAGCTAGCAACTAACTATAAGACTTCCACATCATTTATATAGTACACACTAAAGCTAGCATTCTAAAGAACTATCTATAAGGATAGCTATTTGGGTGGTGATCGGTTCGGCTGAAAAGCTCGTGGCTTATGGCTGAAAACACTGTAGCTGACAGAGGCTTATTTAGCATAATTAAATTTAAAAAAATTAAAAAAAATATGTTAGCCCATTACGTATAATACAAACAAATACGGGAAAAAAGAACCGGCAAAAAAGCTCAACAAAAAGCTAAAAGTTCAGAAAAAGACGAAACTTATGAATAGTGAAAAATAAGCCAGAAGCCGAAGCCGAGTTGATCAGGGCCTTGATGCTTACATGCACACACAGAATTTATAGAGACTGCCTTGTTTGGCGTTATACACTAGTGCTTAAGGAAGAGCTGGCTCGATTTTTTTGCATACTCTCTTTCCTCCACATAGGATATATGCTGATGTGTACATGCATATAGCTAGCTGACTCAGACTATTGGAGATGCCCTAAGAGCAAGTTTAATAGTATAGATAGCTGCTACCTCTAATACATTTCCATGTCATCAAAAGGTAAGATGCAGCCAACTCATACAATAAGCTGGCTATAAGTTGTCTCTACAAGAGCTCTCAATCATTTAATGCACATACATGGGTATTGGTCATTTAATACATGCATGGGTATAGCAGTTAGTTCTATTGGTACATGCATGGATAACGCCTCTTTTCCTGTGCTATAGTCTGACTCTTGCATGGGAGCCGGCTTGGCTCTCTCTCTCTCCTTTTCTCTCCCCTCCACATAGGACTATGCTGACATGGATTCCCTTATAGCTAGCACAGTCAGCCTTATTAAACTTGCTCTAAGTAACATCTATAAATCATTCATTATGCTTTAAAAATTGTGCAAATCACTATTGAAAAAAAAGTATAGAATCACCTCTCAAAAATAAAAGGTGACTTTATAGTTCCACTAGGAACAACAAATAGGATAAGTACCTCTCCAATCAACAGAAATTAGCAATACTTTAAATAAAAAAAGATGTGTTACCTGGAGACATGATAATGTAGCAGTACATATGACTGTAGAAAATAATAGAGCAAACCATCAAAATGGTCCTAATCAATTAACCAGTAGCAGCACTATGAATTATTGAACTACTATTGTTCAGCAAGAAGACTTATGCAACTAGCTTTATTTCGGATGATTATGCAACTATATTTTGAATATGCACAATTATATTTAAGAATAAATATATCTGGCTTTTCAAACTTAGAAAATTTTCAGAAATCGAACAGGCACTTGAGCAAATATCACATTGAATGGCCATTTATTATCCAGTGATGTTCACCGTACCTTGGGTACAGACCAACAAGAAATTTGATCAGTTTTTACAAAAGAAAAAAAACATAACAGGATTTACCAACACGTAAAGAAACAAGACATGATTTCTACACTAGTACTAGCCGAAATATGCCGTAGACTTGTCTGCAGCCTTGCATCCATTGCTGAGTTGTTCATGAATACAGGGGAAAATGTGTCGGTTCAAAAATTTTTATCGAGGACGGTTACTGGAATTTTTTGGATGAAAATTCTAAATTAAAATTTGATTTTTTAGATAAATTTTGAATAATCCAAAATTTTTGACTGGTATAAAATTTTACCATATCCACGATAAAGCCGGTTACTGGTGAAATTTCGGCGATAAAAATTTCCCTGCATGAATATCATTACACACGCAGAATGGGAAAAGAGGTCTCCTATCAAGCAAATGAAAAGGCTTCAGTTAGATTTTAGATGACGGTGTGGTGCGGCCCGTAAGGAAACTTCTAAACCATTGCGAAAGGTCTCAAGTCTGGCAGTGAATGTTTGTATTTGTTTAGAGGTTAAGGGTCGTTTGGAAAGCAGGAGTTTCATAGGAATTTTTAAGAATTTTATAGGAAACAATTAGATTTATGTGCAAATTGAAAAAATTCTCATGTTCCAAACAGAGTCTAATTGGTAGGATGACATAATTTGCCCAAATTAAAAATTCAATATGATGCAAAGTTCTGCAGTTTGAAAAATATTATAGGATGTTTCACTGATGCGTAGGACTGTGACCCACATGCCAGCCTCACAGCAATGGCATTTTTTGAAACATCATTTGCAATGTCATTTTTTCCTAATGAAAGATAATAACTAGTTAGCAAGGTAACTTAATTAATAAGTTAGTACACTCCGACCGCTAAACTTTTCTCATATGTACATTATTGAATGAAAATTGTAACTAATTTTGGGTATTAGAGAAAACCTCTTGTTTATATATGTTTGAAGTCTGTCCCATTTGAAGTTCAATTATGTTGAAAGTCCTAAATTGATTGTAGAATGGTAATGAATCTAATTTAAAAGTGGAAGTTTTTATAAGCTAACTTTTGGAGATAAGAAAATCCTTACAATCTAACAAGTGGTATCAGAACCTAGTTCTAATATCTCTTGCTCAATAGACAATAATGTGTAAACATTTGATAGACTATAACCCTGAAGGATCGTCAGTGTACTGTGCAAGAGGGGGTGAACGGCTGAGGGACACTAATATATAAATAAGAGATTGTTAGAATAGTCCTATATTGATCATGAAAAGGCAAGGAACATAATTTAAAAGTGAAGTTTCTTACCTCACAAGCTAGCTTTTAGGGATACGAAAGCCATTACACCCAACAAATCAAGATCGATGAAGATCAAACTGTCCCAAGGAAGTAGATAGATAAGTTGCTTAGACAACTATTTGTCAAAATATAAAATTTGAACCACATTAAAAGGTACGAATGTCATGATTGGTCCACATTGGAATCGAGTGCTAGCTAGGCATGTATGTAACTTAGATCGGTTTGCGCAATGCAAGTAGTACTTTATATGCTCTATTAGCACATTTCATTAGAAGAATCGATAGATCGATTTTCTTGCATGCGACTCTTTCCGACTTAAGTCCTATCATGTCTGGCTTTTGGAACGCATTTTGCAGCATTCCCTCTTTAGCGAGTGTGAGGCAAACCATTCATAACTTTTTCTCCTCACGCCGCTAGTAGCTTGTCACATTCACATTACCAGAGCCCCAGCTGTACTTGCTCAAGCTAGCTTGGTCAAGTTCAACATCAGTAGTGGCCTGTACATTACACACCAGAAAAAAATTACTTGTGGTCAAGAGTACAATTTTATTCGCGGTACAAAGATTTGATAGATGATGTGTATTGTGAGTCCCGATGATTATATATTTAGGTTTTGCGCAGTCTGAGTTTTAATGGCCAACCAACTTATAACTAAGTTTTATATAACAAATAACATACTATATATACTTATTTATTTCTCTCTCTCTCTCTATATATATATATATGTGTGTGTGTGTGTATGTATGTATATGTATGTATATATGGGGGTCAAACAAGATCGACTTTGGTAGAGGAACTCTAAGGTTAACCGACAAATTAAGAAGATAAAATGTTTGCATGTATTGCCAACCAAAGAAGACATTAGTACAAAAAAAACTAATACTAGACGTCTCATCACAAATGGTTTACAGAAACCGTCAGTATTAAATACAATCACAGACGGTTTAGGTTTAAAGAGCGTCTGTGTTGCTGCCAGCACTAAAAACCGTATGTGAAGAGATAATATCACAGACAGTTTTTAACAAGAACTGTCAATGATAATTGTGTATGAAATTTCAGTCTCGCCCTGTCACGTCGTTGATCCACGGCATCTCCCCCAGGATCCCCATCTTACCCGTCTATTCTCTCCGCATCGAACAGCAGGCACCAGTCTTTTCCACCTCTCGCACCTTATTAATCCCTCAAGATGCAGGCATTGCCATTCTCCTCTTCTCCCTTTCCCACCTCACACGACGTCTAGGGACTCGAGATGCAGGCCAATGACAGGAGCTGGCTTGCTGTGTCCTGAGCTGGACATCCTCACTGTCAACACCAACGATCTACTAACGGTACGTAAAAATACCATCCATCCTTTCTTCTCTTCCCTCTGAAGGCTATCAACAAGACAAGGCGGTGACTATAGCCTATGAATGTGATTGCATGCCGTGATGAATGAGAGGGTGCCATCCTACATGCACTGTGTCAAGACACTGAGCAACTGCAAGCGTTACTCGATTCTATTTAGGTTCGTGCCCAAGGGAGGTGGCATGCTCCACACTTTTGATGACCCTCTTTTGTACGGTCCCTGCAACCTTGACTAGTACATGAAGTTTCGATTCACGATGTTTTTGCTGTAGACGATCTGCGATGGTTGTTCTGTCATGCTCAATCTTCGATGGTTATTCTGCCGTGGACAATTTGCCATGGTTGTTCTGAAGTGATCGTTCTGCCATGGTCGATTTGTCGTGGTCGTTCTGCGGTGATCGTTCTACTGTGGTTGTTCTTCCTTGGTCATTCTACCATGGTCGATCGGTCACGGTGAAGTTCCGGTTCACAGAGCAATGGCGCAAATGTGATAATCCATTGAAGGCATTATGTGGAGTGGAGAAAAAGAAAAGAAAATGGAAAGATCAAAAATCATCAGTACAAATATTATAGATGATTCTTATTAAAAATCATTTGTGATAATTGCAGACATTACAGACGGTTTTTAATCTGAACCGTGTGTGGTGACCGATATATCACAAACGGTTTTTACTACAAACCGTCTGTTATAGTTATATCACAGACGGTTCGAAAACTGTTGGTGATGACATCATGTCATTACAAACCCATAAACTCAGACAGTTCACCAAACCGTCTGTGATGATATTTTTGAACTATTTGTGATGATTTTTTTTATGTAGCAGTGAGAAACCGTTCGCTAAGAGCAGATCACGAGGCTGGAGCATGGAAAACCGCCTATATCGGTGAGGCCGGTAAGCCAACTATTTTGGAGGATTTCAGTTGTAGGGCCTAAAGTTCATTTAAATACGAAAATACATCAAATTTTAACTTTATTTTTATCTCTATTTTGTGTATACATAAATATCTAGTTTATCTCCACAAGTATCTATAGTTTTTCCTCAAAAATTCAACTTTTTCATAAAATTTAAATCTGATTCAGATTTTTTGGTCAAATTTTTTTGAAATTTATGATAAACGCCGGTTACCGGTCAGGTGAGGAGCTGTAAAATTTAAAAATCTGTAGCGTTTTCCCTGGGCCGGAGAGCCAACGCCTGACAGAAGGGGGCAGTCGAGTGGTACCAGGGGGGGGGGGGTCAGAAGTCAGAACACTAACTAATGAACAGTTGATCACCTGCAAAAACGAAACAAATCAAACGAAATTTATTTTAAACACTATATATCTTCTTTTGCCTCTATTGCCCAACAGTCACAGCTCTTATCTCATGCATGCATTCCCATACATGGCCTGACACATGCGAAAGAGCAAAAGCTACAGAACTAGTAGAACAAAATAAGCCAGCAATAAAAAAAGGGAAAAAATATACTGTACCTATTCTCTGACAGATTCCAAATGCACTGTGAAATTGTGTAGTAATTTTTGCTTCTGCTGCCTGTTAGTTTATAAGTTCCCCATGCTATAGTCTAATAGACTCTGATACTTAGGTGCCGCTCTTTATGTTAAAATAAGTTAGCTTATAATTGAAATTATATTATAGCTAATAGCAGCTTATTTAGTGTAACTAAATTTAAAAGATTTAAAAATAAAAAACATGTTAGGCAGAAGTCAGAAGCTCGAGTCAAAATAAACGGAGTCATACAGTAGAATATTTCCAAGTTTGCCAACATTACCTGCAGCAAGTATGTGCCATAAACTTACTTTGGGACAAAAACATTGTCATTGTTAGAAACCCTTTAGTTCCATATATGTGTATCTTCTTCTGTCTTAAGTACCGCTCCAGATGTGGATTGTCGCGGTAAAATGCGATCGAACTCTGTAAATCTGACTACTAATATATCGTATAGGTTGGTCTTGGTCATATGGAAATGACAAGATGGCTTTCGGTACTACTAACGATTTTACCTTAGAGGCAGTAGTAGTAGTAGTAGAAGTAGAAAATGAAGAAGAATGACAAGCCAGTGGTCGGCTTTTGGGACGAGCCCTAGCAATAGGCTACAAGTAGCTGCATCTGTAAGCACAGTACTGCATGCTGCTTGCATTTAAAGATGGCCTGGAACCCTGTGGTTTTCACGAGTGGATGCAGGGAGGCTGCACAAGATCCAAACAATATCTAAGCTAGATTCATTTTTTAAACCTCCCCCCCCCCCTCTCCGCACTCTGCGTGCAGCTAGCTAGGGATATGCACCAAAGGAAGAACGGCTGAGTTCTTTTTTATTTTCAGTCGGCTTATATTTATACTGTCTATAGTAACTAATTTTTAAATAGTTTATTTATTAAAATAGAGTTAATAGTAAGATTATAGTAAAAAGTATACTGAGTTCAGCGGTATTGGTTAAAACTATATGTGATTATTTTCTTGTGTGTACTACCTCTTGTGAACAGTCAGAATTGAAATATTTAAACCATAAGTCATAAGCTACCGACAAAAAAACCCATATAAAGAAGTGTGAATACATGCTGCCCAAAGAGAAGTGTACTTGAAGAGGGCTCCGATAGTAACTATACATGGCTGCAGAACAGCTGTTGGAAATGTTGCCCCTCTCTCCTCCTCCTCCTCTCTCTCTCTCTCTGTGTTTGTTTTCTTTATATCTCTTGTCAGGCAACCAAAATAACAACACTAGGAAACTGAATAATGACTTCATAATTTGTATCAGAGCTTGAATCCGGTGCAATGTTCACTAACAAGTTACAGCAAAAATAGAGGACTAATTGTCTGATCATCAATCAAAGAATGAAAGAATCACAGCCAGCTGGACAACAGAAAACTGAATCAGTGAGCTAAGTTTTAGTTCTTTTGCTGAGTGTCACATTACTACCAAGTATAAGCTTGTAATACCACTAAATTGTAAAAGAGAAGTAATGCTAACAATGGAAACAATCCAAAAGAGAATAAAAAGAGATAAAGAAGAATTTTGCCGTCAGACCCATCGGCTTTTAGAAAGCCGAATAAAAGTAGCACTCTTAGAGGTTCCCAGACGGTCTAGGGACGGTCGGCACCGTCTCGCGTTTGGGTTCTCATCATCCGACAGAAAATTACATTCTTACCTTTTACCGACTTACCTGCCAGAGTAGAAACAAAGCACCAAACAGTGTAGAGCTGCATTTGGACCAAAAGGTCCATGAGACACATACTCAACCCAGGTTAAAAGGGAAGGGCATAAATGGCAATGCACAGAGAGAGAGAGAGAGAGAGAGAGTCATGGCCATTTGACCCAAACCGCAGTCACTCCTGCCACAAAAGCCACACTCCTAGCATTCTCCTTCCTTCCCTCTCACCCACGGCAAGAGCAAGTGGCACTCATCCACAAAGCCCACCGAGAGTGAGCCCCTCAGCCAAGCACAACCATACCAGCTAGAGCGAGTCTATATGATGTGTTGAGTCGGATTAATTGCTTGTTCAGATGGAGGTCCTGAGTTGACGCCATCCGCACATCGCTTCGCTCCGCTTAGTTAACAGGCAAGTGCATAGTAGAGCGATAGACCGTAAAGTTGATGCCACCCTCCCAATGATAATACTGATGAGAATGACAATGGCAATGGGTAATGCATTCGTATCATGTGTATTCATGAAATGAGAATTGGGATCTGCCTGGGTGGATCCCGCAAGACCTACTTCAGTAGGTCTCCATGGGAGTAGAGAGACCCCCGTGCCGATATGGGCGGGCCCAAGATTTTGGGTGAACATCGACGGGTGTTCACTCGGCAATACCGATATATGCAATGAGATAAGCAAATGAGCATGTAGAGTAGTGTTGCATCGCACTAATAATATGAGAATGAATGAACATGAAATAAAAATGTGAACCGGATAGTGTATGAGGAGAATGTTATGGCGGGTAAAATTTGCTTACATGATTGGACAATGTTTATCGTTCCATTGTGTACTTACTGAGTCTTGGACTCACCTTTGCTGCGTTGTTTTTTAAGTGACCGTTGAGAACGTCATGTACGGGCGGGAGTAGCACATGAATGACTTCACGTACTTGTAGCTCTTCACATATCAGTTTTTATTAGTTTGTTTAACTTATCTAGTAAGATAGAATAGTTGCTTAAAAATGGTATGGTGTAAAAGGTCGCTGCTTCATGAATAAAGTAGAGTTTGCTTAAAATGATCAGTAATTGTTTAAAAAATGGTATTATTATGCAATGATGGTAGCACTCTAGACCCAGAGAATGGATGAGGTGTTACAAAGCTGCTGATGGATGAGGGGTCGCCATCTTGAAGGCGGTGTGTGGTTTCCAACGGTGTCCTTTGTATGAGCTAGCAGCCTAGCACACTTAAATTCAGACCAGAGTTCTTCAGATTACACACATACACACACGGTGGCTAGCTAGCTACAATCTGGTGTATCTGCATCTGCATATGCGCAGCGGCTGAGAGCTCACGTACCAGATGCTCATATCTTGATTACGCATGCAAACCATATTCTTGCCTTGGTGCTTTGCCTGGCTTCAACATACTGATCTTATCACAGCTCACAGATTATTGTTTGTTGTATATATGTGGTCCATGTATGATATATGCAGAATTGCAGACAGGCAGGCTACAAGGAGGAAGATTATATTGCATTCAATTTGTGCATGTATGCATGTACGTCCTCATTTGTTTTGTAGGGAAAATCACAAGTCCATCAGTACTACTAGCCAGCGAATATCTTGTAACAACCAATGAGGATGCATATATGTGGCAGCAGATCGTCGTAGCATATATCCTGCAGAAGCTTATTGAATGCATGATATACTTCAAGAGCAGAGACATTGGTAAATAGGTTGCACATTGGTCCCCCAACCTCAGAGCCAAATCCATTGTAGATTCTGAACTTTTGGAGAGAGAGTCCATCTGTTTCACATCCTGAACTTTCAGCATTGACCTTTAGTCTTTAGTTTATGTATAGATGGATCACGATTACACAACAACGTACATTAGCCTGATGAGTGATTGAAGCATTTGCCCTTTATTGGAAGGTCACTGACAATGACAACCTCAAGTAGTCACTAACATGGATTAAGCATTCCCTCAACATGGAGCATGGATGGTAGCAGTGCAATCCCATGAGGATTGAGGAGGAAGAGGCATGCAAATATGCAATGCATGATGCATGACAAAGAGATGAGGTACGTACAGGTTAGGGCTAAACAGAAATGGACATGCCTAAGAGCCCTAATTCTGGCCAAAAAGAAAAAAGAGAAGAGGAGAGCAAAATGGCATGTGGTGCGTGGGGTTCACCCTGCTTGCAAAGGATGGACACACACATACATACTAACAGTACTGTGCAATGCATGCCTCCACATTCCCCACTCTGATAAAAGGTAGCAGGCAACACTGCAGGCAGAGAGAGAGAGAGAGAGAGAGAGAGAGAGAGAGATGAATGCAAAAGCAGTAGATACCTTTAGGGCCCCCTATAGCTGCTGCATGCAAGTCTGAAGAAGTAACTTTTATTGGTTGCTTGTGCTAGTAGCTCTTTACTTAATTCTGCCCTTTTCTTTTATTTTCTGCTCTTATAATTTGCTCTCTCTCGCATGCAAGGCCTATCTACTCCATGTTTTTCGAGTCACACACCATAGAGAGAGAAAGTGACTCTCGAGGAGGAGAGTAAAAGGAGAGATGGCAATGGCCTACAGAGAGGACTAGTTGGTTCCCATGCCACTATATTTTGTTCTCCTGCCAAGCACTCTTAACCAAGATATCCCCCACAAATTACCTGACTTTTGCCTGAGGGCTCTGAATTTCCGCATCAATATATTCCCTATCCAAAACTGATTTGATGGCAGTTCCATTTTGTCTACCAATTTGATTGTGTGCATGCCCACACCAGCTCTCATGAAGCATGCGTCTTCAAGGCTTTTGCTGTTCAAGGATTAGACTTGCACAAGCTAGTACATAAATCAGGCCTTGCAAACTGAATACAGGCACCTTGTTTAATTCCATTCAATTCAGTGGCCATACCATTTATGAACGAGGAAATAAAATAACTCGACTGTACTATACATGGTCAAAAAGAAGCAAAGATTAAAGAAAGAAGAGCTCAAGTTGTTCAAAAAAATTTTCTTCCGAACACTGAAAAGAAAAACATTGTCTGAAGCTGCCAAAAAGAAACAGTAGGTTGCCTTGTACATTTGTCAATTAATTCCTAGCAGACTGTAGCAGACTTTCTAGTTGAGGACAAAAACTGTGTATATATACTGCTCAAAAGATGCTGCTGCTGATGGAGATAAGAGTGGCAGCAGGGCACTGCATCTGCATGGACACATGATATTTCACTGGAAAATGTAACATGGCTGGCTAGCTCATTTGATATATGGCCAACCTAGCTAGTTTACTGATTGATTAATCTGAAGCCAGAAGAGACCTGGTCTCAGCCAATGTTTGTGTATGCAGCGCTATGCATTTATGCAGTGTACCTTCTACGTTGACGTGTCGCTATCTCAAACAGTGAATGGTTTATAAGTTTTTTTTCCTGCAAAAGCATAGTCCTAGATTGATCTATCTCTATGTATTTGTAAACTACTCATTTGCAGGTTTGTCTAGCAAAAGAAAAGTGACCTTATCATGATTTCCATCGATACCATGCTCCTGAGTACTGACCATATTGCCGGTATCTTTAAATCTGTAATAAGAGCTTTTCTGAAAAGCAAATTTGTGATAAAAACTTGCTAGGTAAAGTTACGTGGTAAGACTTTTATTTCTGTTCTGAGTTCTGACAAGTGCTTATGCTTGTTGAAATCTTTCAGGCAGCATCTCATAGAGGCCTTTTAATGATAAAAAGGTTCTAATAAACCTTCAAATGTATGCTGTTCATGTAGACTTGAGGCCTAACACTTACAGTCAAAACTACTTCCTTACATTCTCAAAATGTACAAAAGGATCCCTGCTAGCGCTAGTAATACTCATGGTCTTAGCTAATGGGTGCACTTTCCTCTCAAGAAAGTAAAGGCAAGCACATTTGCTATTGCTGCTTGGGTTAACCCTACAGCTTCTGAAAAGATTGATGCAGTTGCCCTGCATGGAGAGCAAAACAAAACATAGCTCTCTCTCTCTCTCTCTCTCTCTCTCTCTCTCTCTCTCTCTCTCTCAGCTACACTATCTTCCCTCAAACTTACCCTACCAAACTGGCATCAAAAGAAGAGGGAATATTAACCTTTGGAGTGATGACACCAGCGATGTAGATGTGTGGGCTCGTGGCCATGAGGCCATCCATCATCCCCTGTTTGTAGCTTGTGTCCAAGCTGCCTCCTCCAAAGAAGCTTCACTTCTGCAAGGAATAGACGTGTCCCAAAGGAAAAAAAAACCGGGTGTAACCAGTAACCAAAAGGGACTCGAAAGTTCCAATCAATCAAGTTGCTTGGCACACCTAAGATGCACTAAACATCATGGTGTCATCTCAACAAGGCAAAACACCAAACCAATGCCCCCAAAATAGCGTCAAACATCTATCAAACATCCCTCACATCTTTCTATCTTAAAGCACCAATCCATCCATCCAATCCTACATCCTATCCAATCTATCGACCATAGGTATGATAGGAACTTGTGATGAACAGAGGAGGGCTTCTTCCATGAATGCACGCATCAGGACGAAGGCCTAGAGGGACAGAGAATGACAAGGGGTCAGTCCTTCCCTGGTTGGGTCTCTTGTTTGTGGCCAGCCTTCTTACGTGGGCCTTCACATGCCTACAACTAAGCCCCCTTACTACTGGTGACGGTACCTGCATGTAGTAGCAAGTATCTTGTCACTCTCCTCTAGTCCTCTCTCCCTCCCCCATTGCACGTCAAACAAAAGAGAGCTTGGCAGAAACCTCTCTTTTGCTCATTTGGGACATCAATGTATCTGCTGGATCTTGAGATTGCAATGGACCAAATGGATCCAGCTTGCTAGCCAGCAACCAGCAAGACACTGCACAGGCTCTCACCAGCAATTCACAATAGCTGATTCTGGTTCTGGTTACACAATGCCAGAACCGAGATATACCAGTGTATAATGATACGAAACTGAGATTGCGCGAGCAATTAGGATTGAATAGTCTGATTCTGATACATTAAACCAACAACGAATTTAAACATTGGTACAGGAGAGGTGAGGTCAACAGCCAGTTGAAACTTGCATGTCTTCAGTGTATCACCAGTAGAAACAAGGAATGGGGGTAAGTTGAACAATTCCAATGATATACTTGTCAACCAAAGAATCTCAGCTCAAGTCTTCACAGTTGCGGGTTCCCAAACAAATGTTGTACTCAGGTGTCATCAACGTAGAAGTAATAGTCCTGATCATAAAGCAAAAGAAGCAAATAGCTCATAACAGCGTCAATATCATCATAAACTTTGAGATCCATCTCAATTAAACCTAATTAAAAAGGATAGCAGTGGGATGCAGTGATTAATTAAAGAGAACATTGTTTTAGTACAGTTGTCCGTAAAAATTACATTTACATTTGATTCAGTAAAATCTCATAAAAAAGATAGCTATGGGATTTACTCATTAAAGAGAACATTTTTTTAGTACAATGGATTATGGACAAAGGAATAAGCAGAAGACAACTGGAAGCACAAATGGGCCCACAATGAGCAAACAAGCTCAATATTAATATGCCTCATTTTAACGAGCTGCTGTAGTGCTGTACAAAGTACTATGTAAGTATCACAGCTATATAACAGTCATAAAATTCTAAGTAATGGGAACTAAAAAAATAGCTAATAGGGGCTGCAAATCTTACACAAAGAATAATTGCGATACAAGCAGATAATGAACAAGCCTTAAGAGTTGTAAACAAACACAAATCCGCGCGCCAACAATTGGCATGCGCACAGATTAAGTAACATGCGTTACCAAGGTTCCAAAAACCGGAACCGGAAGAAATCCCGGTCGGCGGCCGGTAACGGTAACCGGGCAATTATCGGAAAAACCGGCCACAATTTGAAAATCAAAATTTGAGTTTTGAGATGTTTTGAAACCGGTAACCGGAAAAACCGGCCGGTAACCAGAAAACCCGGAAAAAACCGGTCAAAATTCGAAAATCAAAAATTGCTACTCGCCGGTTTTTTCGGTTACCGGTCGCCACCGGTAAAAACGGTAATCGGCGGGATTTTGAACCCTGTGCGTTACACCTATGTATAGTTCTAAGGTTCTCCCAACAAGGGTATATTCATTTAAGAAACACAATAAATAAAAAACTAATCAGTGTAAATACATATTCCATATGCTATTCATCAAGCTAATCATATGGCGCACAGGTGTAAAGACACATATTACCGGTGAGGAAGTTTGGGACCTGCAATATCTGGAAAAACATTTTAATGGGACAAAATCATAGCACAAGTCTCAGTTCTATACAGTTTAATCAGCTCACAACAGGGCATATAATTACTCAATTGACATTTGACAAATAAGCATACTACAGAATCTCCCATTTCTCCATTCAGTTCAACACTCACGGATATCACAATTTAGTTCAGTTATTATGGTAAATCAACACTGGTGTCCAACTACTGCTATCTTTGTACTCACAAAACAACTAATGACTAATCACAGCTTTTTTCTAATCAAACTCCAAAATGTCCAGTAAATGGCATTCACAAATATCTCACACCGTATGAAACAAATAGAAATCCTTTTCTTTTACTTCAAAGGGTAGAATGTTGAAATGAGTCCTTTCGATGCGATTTACGAAAGGATGTACAGGGCTCTGCTAACCAAAAGAAATATGAAATATAAACTGGACAAGATTCCTTCTAATAAACTGGACAAGGTTCCTTCGATTTCAAAGCTTGAATTCACCCAGCTCCCTCCGCATCTCGCTCTCTAAATCACAAAATGTCCAGAATACTAATGAATGATAAAACTATCCTTTCCCCAATTGATTAATTTAACCATATGCCTTCATGCCAAACAACCTTTCAGTTATTCAAAATGCTTGCTCAACTTCATTATTTGAATAAGAGCATGAAATGCAATAAATTATACAGTGCCTAAATGCGTTATGGATGTCCAGCATTTGTTATGGATGTCCAGCATTTATTACGAATACATACCAAATAAGTAGCTAAGGACAAGCGAACAATTAAGGAATCAAATTAATCAACTTGGATTGAAACTTCTCATGATACGACAGAAAATAATTGTGCAAGTAACAATTAACAATCACAGTGCAGATTTGAAATAATTAAATTAGTTATCCATCCTTCAAACTGACCAGTGGATGACAACTGTTCATTGGTCAAGTCCTAGAATTTGCCAGCTCCCTACTTAATTTTCTGATTTTGTGTTCTTAAAATCTTGAAGTAAAAGAATGAATAAGCAGCATAAACACCCCAGTTTCAACATGCAAAGCCGTCCTGATTCCAGGGACAAGTGATGTCAAGTCATCCAAAGATGCCAGATTGCCTCTGGTTTTGGGGAACAAGCTATATAAGCTACTAACTTAAGTAATGTATAATGACCATAGTTCTACACAATAAGAATATTTGTAATACACATGACAGTTAAAGTAAGTAATTTTTAACTGGTAGGGTAGAGTAAACTCACCAGAATGTCATTGTGAACCTAGCTTCATATATTCCAATTTTGTTGCAACGGTAGCAGCGCTGTCAGCTTCTTGTACATCTACAGAGGCTTGATCCTTTTTGTTATCACTTCCACCATTAACGCCATGCTGAACAGAAGTAGCAGCACCTGCATAACCAGCTCTGTATACCACACCATACCCTGGATACATTGGAGGATATGGGGTATATACTGGACGCCTTGCCACCATGCTTGGAACATTTGCCATGACTCCTTGGTTTGGATATGCATTCGCATAGGGATAACCTCCCATACCATAATAGAGACCTGGATAGTAGGAGTGTGTGGGAACAGGTTGTGGCATATAGCCATTGTAGAAGCCATATCTATCATTGTATAGTTGATATGTGGAACCATCATAGGCAACAGGGCCCCTTCCGCCAAAGGTTCTCGGGCCACGACCTTGGCCATTACGGTAATACTGAGCATCCTTGGGGATAGCAATCTTGGCTTCCACCCTCGTTCCTTTCAAGTCATGAAAGCTTTGCTCCATCACCTTTCTCACTGCTTCCTCAGAATCGAAGGTGACGAAACCAAACCCCCTTGACCTGTTTGTCAGGCTGTCATATATCACTACAACATCCGTTACACCGCCAAATGTCTCAAAGTAAGCCCGGAACTCGTCCTCAGTGATGTTGTCCCGCAAACCACCAATGAAGACCTTCTTTGAAGCGTAGCTCACGTTGTCGCTGCCGTCCTCAGTATTGTTCCGAGCAGGCTGGTTGTCCTGGGGGCCCTGATCCAGGCCCTGTTCCGGCTGCTGATGCTGCACCGGTTGCTCACCCTGGTTTCGTGGAGGTCTCGCCCTAGCCCTCTTAACGTCCACCTGCACAAAACAACGATGAAACTCACTACAATTAATAACGCTATCCACATCAAAGCAACAAACTTCCTGACAGACCGAGCCAGATTAACACCAAAAATATAGCAACTACAACAAAGCGGTAAAATATAGCAACTACAACAAAGCGGTAAAATATAGCAACTACGACAAAGCGGTAAACTTACATCACAGAATTACAGGCAATCTACCAAGTAATAATCCAGTTACTTTTCCCCATGCATGACAATACGGAAATTACCAGATTAAGCAACACACTTGTCCGTGCAATAGCCTACCAACTTGGTAAATGCTGGTAAATCTCGACAAACTAACACCAAGCTCCAAGATTTCCGTCACAGATTCACACGCGAACCCAGTAATAAGCATCCTCCTCCTCAGGGCAAGGTACTTGCAAGAGCAGATCGAGGCAACTCACCAGGCGGCCGCAGATGAAGTGCCTGGGCATCTCCCCGTCGCCGAGCGCGTTGGCGGCGGCGGCCTCGTCCTCGAACTCGACGAAGCCGAACCCGCGGCCGTGGCCGGTCTCCTTGTCCCTCATGACCACGATGGAGCGCACGGCGCCGAAGCGCCCGAAGTGGCTCCGCAGCTCCGCCTCCTGCGCCGAGACCGGGATGCCGCCCACGAACAGCTTGCGTCTCTCGCCCACCGCCTCCCCGACCCCGGCCGCCGCCGCCATCGTCGACGAAGAGGAAGCTAGGGTTTTGCGGGAGAGAAGGGTGGTGGTGGTGCGTGCGCGGCGGATGTGTGCGCGACCCGGCTTAAATTTGATTTGTTTGCGGGTTTTAGTTTCCGGGGAGGATTAGCGTAGCACGGACGGCTGGGATTTGTCTGCGGGTGAGCTTGGGCCGTTGGATGTGGGGGGTTAGGGTGCGGTGGACTCGGTCGCGAACTCGAGGAGGAGTGTGTTTCGGTTCGGGTCGAGCGGGGGAGACGCGTCCGTTGACCGCGAGGGGCCGTGTTGACCAAGGCGAGCCTCGCGTGTCCTGCGTTGTGGCCTGTGGATGACAGGTGGGTCCCGATCAAAACGAGTAAGAGTTTGGTTTGACTGGGCAACTGACAGGTGGGCCCCATACGAAAGTAAGAGTTTGGTAAACCTCTATTAGTGTATTTTCAGCTCATTGGTTACGAGATTTTTGACCGCGTTACGTATATGCTGTAATAGTCCGAGTTGCGATTTTGTAGAAGAGTGTGGCTTTTGACGTGTATATGGTTTTGCAAATTGCTAGATTTATTGGAATATATTATTCATCTTTTCTGATTAATTTAAGTTTTTGGCTGAATTCGTTAATACATACGACTCAACATGATATAAAATCTAAAAGGTCATAAATTCACGATTTAACTGGCTCAATATCAAAAAAAATATTACGGTCTAGTTCAAGTCCACGTCTTAGGCTTAGCGAAAACTAGACGTGAGGAAAATGTTGAAATATATTCCCTACTTTTTCTCATAACCCTAAGATTTTAAATGAATTGATTGGTGTATGTAACATAATAGAATTGTCTTGACATTATGCATCTGTTTTAGGAAGGGATCCTCGTGTTTTGAGGGTAGCAAAATATTTCTTCCACAAAATAGTATAGATGGCAAGGGCTCTCTCCTTGAAAAAGAAGAAAGAACTAGTCCATGCCATTAGAGAAGTCCAGCGTCAAATGTGGTCTTGTGCGTGTTTGCCAAGTAGCACTAGAGCTCTATTACTCTTTCCAAGTCCACGAGTGGATTTCCTGTTCTTTTGCATCGTTTTCATCCAGCAGTATCGAGATGGCTGGACTGCATGACAAGTCTTTGATCAGGCCTTCCTGGCATCGGCTGAAAGTTGACCGGGAAGTCAGATAACTTGGTTGAGAAACTGGGTGGGTTATTTTAGGTTGTGATTTATGATTTATAGTTTTTCAATTCTTACTGTTCGTAAGAGAAAAAGTACGAAGAGATGTAGTTGTATGTGATTTTAGCTTGTATAACTAAAGTCGGTATACTGTAGCAATAGCTATAAGCATAGGTTCTTTTAGGTTGTGGTTTATAGTTTTTGAATTTTGACAGTTTGTAAGAGAGTACGAAGAGAGACACAGTCATATATGAAGAGAGACACATTCATATGTGATTTTAACTGGTATAACTAAAATTGGTATAGTATCTCCTACAATCAACTTCTAGACACCACCTTAAAAAGATACACCATTTAAAAGTTTGTTACTGCCAAAAGCCTTGGACATATTCTTTTTTGGCTTTACCTTTTAGCTTTTTGGTTGTTTGTGAGATAGAGTACGGAGAAACAGAAACTCACGTGTGATTTGGCCAATATAAATAAAGCTGCTATAGTATATTCTACAATCAATTTATAGATCTCGATTTAAAAAGATGGTTCATTTATAAATCAATTGTCATAGAAAAATGAAAAAACAGCACTTAGAAACTAAAGAGAAGAGACTTAAGTCCATTTAAGCGTAGCCCAAAAAAAGAACTAAGACACTATCACCAGGGCGATAGGAATCGAAGCTGATCCGTCAAGGATGGGCCCATTTGGTTACATTGTCCATCGTCAAGCCCAGCCGAGGTAAACCCGCCCAAACTGGGGCTCCAATCCATTGGCAAGATTGTCTGTACATGTACGTACGTACTACGTCCAGCAGCGCTCATGGCATCTTGCCGAATCACCATGGGTTCAAGTCGAGATTCTGCACATCCAGCGCTGGATCCTACAAGATTCACTGAGCCATCAAGATCCTACAATCAAACATGCTTGGTGGGCGATGAGGGACGCGAAGGGGAAGAAACCCTAGATGAAGACTGTTGAGGCCCATGGGCTCTCTCGTAGTACTGCTTGGTATTGGGTTGGTATTCTACACGGCCCATACCCTCAGCCCACTATGCATGGGCTGCCTTTTCCCTCCATAGCTACTATACACCCTGTCGAGGACCGAGCCTTGCTCGGTTGGCAAGTTTCGCCATTGTGCGAGCTGTCTGTCTGGGTTCGATCCCTAGGTCTACCTCGAGTGTCTCATTTTACACACGCATGTGCTCAGTGGGAAAACTCGTGCTTGTGCTTCGTGAGGTATTGGATAAATCCAGAATTTATTCAGTGATCTTTTAAGTACCAGTGTGTGTTTTAGTAGGACGTATATGCGTGCATGCGTGTGGTGTGAGTACCGTGTACATGAGTATGTGTCATCCAGTGTAATTAAAATAAGGGATAGACTATTGCACAAGCGATTGAATTTTTTTTATCTTTCAGTCATCTAAAGTTGCACTTTGAATCACCTGAAGTTGCACATGTTTTTTTTAGGGGGCTGCAATTTTAGTTGATTGAGAGTGCAATTTCAGGTCGCCTGAAGTTGCATTCTGAATCACCTAAAGTTGCAGCTGTTTTTTTAGGGGGGCTGCAATTTTAGTTCATTGAGAGTGCAATTTCAGGTGACTGAAACATAAAAAAATTTCAGTCGCCTGTGCAATAGCAAAACTATTAAAATAAACTACACCCTATCAAAAGAAAACAGAAGATCTATAGAAATTTCAACCAATTCCCTCATTGAAACATGGCTAGTACGCCACTGACTCCACACGTTAAACTTTCTAGATTTAAGCCAGGCACACATGTACTTTTCAGGAGACTTTAAAGAAGAGCATTCACAGGCTCACAGCGGTGTCCTGTCCACTCGAGTCCTCCATTTACTCTCCCCTCTTAGCTTATTACCATTCCTCCTAGCTAGGTCAGCAACGACGGCACGCCGCCGACCGGCTGAGGCGGCACACCCGACGCACGGAGCCGGGACAGCCCAACCAGCGCGATGGCGTTCCTCTGCGCCTCGCCGAGCCTGCGACGGAGCGCGCGGGCCTCGGCGTGGAGCCTCGCGTTGTCGCGTCGCACGGCGAAGGCGCGCCGCGCCGTGGCGTCCAGCCTCGCCTCCAGCGCGCGCCCCTCGGCACGGAGCGCCTCCACGGCCCGCTCGAGCTCCTCCATCCGCTGCTGCTTCCTCGCGCGCGACCGCCGCGCCGACTCCCTGTTCGATATCTTCCGCCGCCGCCGCCGCCGCTCCCCCTCGCCGACCTGCGCCACGGTCTTGTGGCTATTGTCGGATCCGAACGCGTCGAACCCGAAGGCCAAGCCAAACGCGACGTCCATGTCCGTCAACCCGCAGGTGAAGTCGAGCTGCATGGCCTCCTGCAGGGACAACATTGGTGCAGATAATACTTGCGTGAGGGTGTGCTCGTGATTTCTGGAGGGATGGCAGCGAGCAAATGGACGAAGCTGAGCCTATTTATAGCCGATACCTCTCGCTTGGGGGTCCCACTGCGACGTCGATGTTATTTCCGGTCGCCGTTAATTTCCGAACTGAGTTGGAAAATATCTTTCCGGCCTTTTTTTTTTCAAATTTAACTCTTAAACGTCAGTTTTTATAAATTTAGTATTTTTTCGTACATCTACTTTACACGGCAAACACCTGCATTTAATATTTTTCGTAGATGTACTTTGCACGGCAGACACCTACCGAGCTAGAGAGGATCGGTGGGGCTACTGTAGCCACAGTATTTATCAAGTTATTGTAGCTCGGCAGGTACCTGTTGCGCACGATAAGTCCACGAAGAGGACCATATTTGCAAAAATAGATATTTAGAAGCTAAATTTAAACTCAGTTGTAGATATATAAGGTGTCACATTATCGGACTGTGCAACATGGTTTTGAGCTATGGATGGCAAAATTATCGTAAGGCCGGCTCCCTCATCACACCGCAATTGACGGCCGACAGATATTCAAGAAAGATATAAAGGATGCCGACGACCTCAACTGGGGTGGCTGCCCCGGCCGGTGGTGGTTCCGCTGCTGGATTCTTCGACCTAATTAAGTTGCTTCTCTTTCGGGGAAAAAAGGACGAGCCTCTTAAGTTGCTTCTCTCTCTTTTGGCTGCCTACAGCCGTGGGTGACAGGGATGTGAGCCGAATATCTTCGAACCCGCGAATGCAAGAAATGATACCTTCCGTTAATTTGTATATATGACAGGTGACAGCCATGGGTAGTGCAAGTTATTTTCGTTCTTTTGGAGCTAGCGATGTGTACTGTGATCGATCCATCTCTTCCCCTTTTTTTTCTCTGTCACTCTTTGTATTGCTTACCAGCTATGGTTAGAGATAAATCAACCGCCTTTACTTACCAGTGTTCTGCGTACGTACGGACATACATGCATGTGTTTTGCGTACATGCATGCATGAATACATATATGTATGTATTTATATATACATGTATACACACACTACCTTTTCCTCTCTCTTTTCCTTTTCGAAAAATGCATGAAAACGTTATTTGTTTTGTTCTGTGATAATTGACATGTACAAAGATCAGAGATGATGTCTAACAATAAGTTGTCAGAGCATGCATGCAATGCACATCTTCATTTCGCACACTTGCATATATACTTTTAGGGATAGACTATTGCACAGGCGACTGAATTTTTTTTATCTTTCAGTCACTTATAGTTGCACTTTGAATCACCTGAAGTTGCACATGTTTTTTTGGAGGGGGGCTGCAATTTTAGTTGATTGAGAGTGTGCAACTTTAGTTGCACTCTGAATCACCTGAAGTTGCAGCTGTTTTTTTAGGGAGGCTGCAATTTCAGTTGATTGAGAGTGCAATTTCAGGTGACTGAAAGATAAAAAAATTTCAGTCGCCTGTGCAATAGCAAAACTGATACTTTTAACATTGCTAGCGACATCGCAGGGAATTTGACAAAAGTACATTCAATCTTGACAAACTCACCAAAGTTCGAGGACAGCCATTCGAATTCTTGATGAGGGGTCATACACAAGAATAGAGAGTTCTACGCCAGCGATGATGATTAAATGTTCAAACATTTGATACAATTATAATCACTAATTGTGCTTAATCAAATAATTCATTCAGTTGTACTTCCTTCAGTTGTTTAATTTACATGTGAGATCTATGTAATGATTACCGTGTGTTATATATGTGACCTATTTGCTTGTTTTCAAATGACATGGCTAGCATTTCCTGAATCTAGCCGAAAACATGAAATAATTTAGCTATTAAAATAGCTATCAAAGGTGATTTGTAACAACAAACCGCTGATATATCACAGACGGTTTTTAGTATTAGTCGTCTGTGATATGTGAGATATCACATACGGCTATATTTAAGAACTGTTTATAATATCTGTAATATCATAGACGGTTTTTAGTATTAGCTGTCTGTAATATCTAACATATCACAGACGGCTATGTTTAAAAACCGTCTATGATATATGATATATCACAGACAATTTTATTAAAAAACCGTCTATATTGTAACTTATCACAGACGGTTTGAAAATTGTCTGTGACAACCACGTGTTATCGCATATACATAAATTCAGACAGTTCGAAAACCGTCTATGATGATGGTTTTGAACTGTCTGTGATGACCATTTATGTAATAGTTATAGCTAGCCATAGATCATAGTATCACTATTCGCAAGAGTCCTAATTGTGACAGGTGGCACATATATATGTTGATCGATGCTGTCTCTGTCTCCGTCCCAGATGGGATTCTCAGCGTTGCATCAATGGACTCCTGCCCGGACTGCTATCCCGTGGAGCCCTACTCGAACTGCTCTATGGAACTGCACTCCTACTATTCCTTGTCGGACAATAGCATCTCTATAATTTGATTCATAGTCTAGTTCGGCTTTCTTGCTGTACGTTGTATCTATATAATTGAACCACTGGACAGAATCAAAGGTGCGCGATTTCAGCCACTTTTCAGATGCGACGACGGCTTAAAATTAAGCTTTAATTGGCCACTATGTCTATATTCTAGTGTCCAAAAGAAGCATGTGTGATGGTTTCTATGCGGTTTTCTACAGTAGACAGGTAGTGTTAAGATATGTATGTCTATATGTGCATATGTATAGTATGTGCGTACAATCATAACCGAAAAAAAGCGTATGTGCGTACTTTTATCGCATTCATGCGTGCGTACGTATACAAGTTTTTCCACGAGTGTCCCACGGGATATATGTAGAATTTGCATAACATATCAGTTCAAATACATCAAGTATATATACTAGGGAAAAATTCCAACATACCATTGGCAAAATCACAGTTTGCCAAAAATGCCGCTGAGTATGCCAATGTCGACATGTCAAGCATTTTGCCATTGGTTTATATATAGTCGTACACTCAGTTATGCATGGTTTGTGTACTAAGCTTTTTTCCCCCAGCTTTTTTCGATCCGCTGTTGCTTCAATTCTTACCTCCTCAAGCAGCACTCACTAATGATTCGGTCTTGTGATCTTCTCACCAAACGTATCTCAGGCAGACAGTATATAGCCTAAATATTGCTTTTAATTAGCACTCGGCCGATGATACACTTAATTGGCAGCTTAGTTTTATTCAGAAATCGAAAGTGTTGCCTGATGGATGGATCGAGCAGAAGCTTGCCACGTGGACAAATAAACCTGCCGTCCTCTCCTTGTGTGGTTGTTTGGTTAAGCACTGCTGGTTGCAAAGAAGGAGACAGGAAACACCCGGAAAGGCTTGCATTCGTCAACTAAAACTATACTGAGTATACAAAAAGCTAGCGCAGCTCAGAATTATTTGAGCATTTGTGGTGTCACTACTTGGCTTCTTTGGGGATTTGCCTTGCCTATTGTTGATCTGATTTAAAGTCATGGATTCGAGATCCATGCAGGCACTTAGAAGTTAGATTCAACAACAAACACACACAAAGAGAGAGAGAGAGAGAGAGAGAGAGAGAGAGAGAGAGGTAGCGCCGAAAGATTGAAGGGCATTAGCCAAAAAAATAACTTCTTTGATTTGAGATACATGCTTGCATTAACATGCATGCTAAGCTGTGTGTGGCTCATTGAGTTTTACGTGTACCTTCCATCCCAAATTAACATGTAGTAATGCCTCCATAGGTAGAGTAGACTGGTGGCCATCAGTGCATGTGCAGTACACTGCTAGCTCTATCGTGTTTGATCTATTGGAACTTAATTGGAACGACCATCGATCGATCGATGAGAATAGAGTAAGAAGAGAAGAACATGGACGGTTCTTTAATTTAAAAGTTCTTGCTTTCTTGCATTGCACTGTGGCATGCAGCAGCTGCTTTTCTTCCTTCCTTCCTTCCTTTCTTTATGATCTTCTCTCTTCCTGCTTTTCCTTTAGATGTGGGGGAACATGCTAGGAAAGATGAGAGAGGCCATGCATGAATAGACAGAGGGCTAGCTGGTAGTTGATCTGCAAAAGCCAATCAAAAGGACCCTCTCTCTCTCTCTCTCTCTCTCTATATATATATATATATATATATATATATATATATATATATATATATATATATAATATAGGGATAGACTATTGCATAGGCGACTGAATTTTTTTTATCTTTCAGTCACCTAAAGTTGCACTTTGAATCACCTGAAGTTGCACATGTTTTTTTTGGAGGGGGCTACAATTTTAGTTGATTGAGAGTGCAATTTCAGGTCACCTGAAGTTGCACTCTGAATCACCTAAAGTTGCAGCTGTTTTTTTAGGGGGCTGCAATTTTAGTTCATTGAGAGTGCAATTTCAGGTGACTGAAACATAAAAAAATTTCAGTCGACTGTGCAATAGCAAAACTGATATATATATATATATATATATATATATATATATATATATATATATATATATATATATATCATGTATGTGCACATTTATATGCGTGCAGATGCAGATGAAATTAGCAGCATGAACGACAGGTCCATGCAGATCGGCGTCAGCGTATCACTTGAAATGGATAGGTCGGGTCAGGTGTCTTTGGATGTGCATGTGGCAATGTCCGTAGTAGCATGGAATTCGATGCATTGTTCTATCCAGTACCTATCTAGTGTTGTTAGTACACGGTGTTGGTAAGTGTTGGGTTTATTGGTGATGGATTGGCCCCTCGTTCTTTTTCTCCTTTCTCCTCGTGTTACATGCGTGCCTTCTTTACTTGACAAGCTAAGCTGCCTGCGAAGACAAGAATCGCACGAATAATTTATTTTTATTCGAAATTACAAAAGTATACCTACAGTAACATTTTTATATAAATAGATTCCACTCGTCTAATAAGAAGAGGGCGACTGGAGCCAATCGTCCAACGACCAGGCGACAGAGCTCCAGTCGCCCGACCTTTGGGCGACTGGAACCAGTCGCCTAGCCAAGGGGCGACTTGATACGCAGTCGTCCACCCAGAGGGCAACTGGTTTCAGTCACCGTGAATTTTGTACATTTTATCAATTTTGTAGATTATAACTGGAAATTAATCTGCTGGATTTGTAATAAAAGTTTATGGTCATTGTATGTTCTAGGTGCGTAACAAAATTTAGGATTTTTTTAAGAATGATTGACCTTAAAACGATGGTAAGTGATATTGTGATGTTACTGGGAATTCATATACGGAGAAAACTGATATGTTAATATTGTTAGATGACTTGCTATGCGAATAATTAAATGTGAAAAGGCGAGACAATAAGCTTGTCTGAATTTAAATAGACTTCATAATACAGTTGGAAGTAATATGCTGTGTACTTTTTGATTACATGCATAACATATAGCATCATGTGCGACTAACCCACCCAACTGATCGTACGACCTACTGTGTGGACCGGGGCCATTTTCCCTTCATTGCCAGCTCGGCGTTGAACTCCTCCGAGGCCTCTTTTGCCTTGGTCGCCATTTCCCTCTTTCTCTCGTGCTCCCTCTTGTGAGCCTCCCGCTCCCTATGTGTGCACGCATCGAGATGAGTTTTTGTCTCGCGTTGTATACGCAGGGTTTGCTCGTTCTTGCGGCGCTCCTCCTCCCAGAAGATGTAGTAGTCATCCGCGGCACCCGGCGGACGGACCCCCTCGAATTTGCCGAGCAGGTTAGCACACCACTCGGCCGGGGCCTCTGGTAGGAAGGCAGCGGCTCCCGCGATCGGAAGGGCAAGTAGCAGGGATACATCCTGCAGGGTAGGCGTCATCTCTCCGAATGAGAGGTGGAAAGTGTGCGTCTCGGGTTACCAACGGTCCATCAAAGCTGTTAGTAGGGAATGGTCGTTCAGAGGGGCATAGACCCTCGATGGGAAGATGTAATTTCTGTTGAGTGCTAGCGTATGCATCTCATCATGCAACATGCGCGCATATGCGTACTTAAGGAGAGACAACACACAACGCATGCATTTCAATATTTCATCATCGAACATCGCTAGCAATTAGCGAAGCTTTCAGTTAAAAATACAACCCAAAAGAACAGCTTGGAGCTCTTTTTTGGGCCAGAATTTTTAGCTAGTCCAATTATTTTTGGAGCAGCGTTTTTGAGTTGCTGGTGGCCCATTCTTCTACGAGTAGACTGTGCTCATGCTCCTCTCATGCAGTCATGTGATCATGTCCAACGTCACTGCTTACAAGAACACACGCACACTAACTAGCTAGCTTAGATTAATTATAACGCCTGACAAGAACAGCCTAGATAGAGTTGATCACAACCGGCCGGGCGTACAACATCGTCAAACTCAAAGCTTGATTCTTGGGATCGATCGGTTTGTTCGTAGCAAATTTCGTTGCAGAAAACATGGGAAAGTATATATACGTTCTAGATCGATCTGGCAGAGTAACTGACAAGTAAGAACGCAAGACAAGATATGCTTGACCTCATCAGCAATAGACCCACTAGATTTGCATCCAAGTGAACTTTAATTTCTCGATGCTTCCAATGTTTCCTTGGCCCCAGATTGGAATTTTCGTGTGAGAAGAGGGTTTTGGAATCATCTACCGTTTTGCCATGTGACTCAACAGTCTACCTCCAGCTAGGAAGCTAACAATGCAGCACCATTGCCATTGTAACGTTGAACTTTTTTTTATTTCACGTTCAACTTTAAGGTGCCGCTCGGTTGGATTGAAATAAGCTGATTTATGGTTGAACACTACTACAGAAAACCTAATAGTAGACGTCAAATCACATACGATTTTGTGAAAACGTCTGTGATTTACACTATTACAGACGGTTTTAATTTGGAGGCCGTCTGTGGTATTTGTGGCGGGAAAAACGAGTATCACAGACGGTTCTTACCGCTGAACCGTCTGTGATACTAGAATATCACATACGGTTTTATAATAAAAACCGCCTGTGATATTCCAGATTATCACAGACGGTTTTTATTATAAAACCGTCTGTGATACTAGAATATCACAGATGGTTTTATAATAAAAACCGTCTGTGATAATCTGGAATATCACAGACGGTTTTTATTATAAAATCGTCTGTGATATTCTAGTATCACAGACGCTTTTATAATAAAAACCGTCTGTGATACGTTTCCCGCCTTGCAATCCCTTAAAATTTCATATTTTCCCACTTAAGTCCGAGTATGGTTCAGTTTTGAGACACCTTCAGTAAAACAGGCATAACTTTTGCATACGGTGTCCGTTTTCGATGTTCTTGTACTCGTTGGAAAGCTAACGACGAGCCCGATAAAAAAAACGACCCGCTTGTGCCAGTCGTCCTCCAAGACCCCGAAAATCGGCCATCTTTGGACCTAAACCTGCGTCGCAAGTTTTTGGTTTCTGTTTTTGCCCTTTTCTTGGTTTTATTTTCGGAATTTGCATTTTTCTTTAACTGCAAAGTTGTAGATCTCGTCGAAACCTTTCAAATGAGTATATATAAGCTGTATAAACCTTTGTTATTTTATCTTTTCAGACTAGTTGTTTATATTGCATCGGTATATAAAATTTGTGCTCCAATCCACATATGGTTCTATATATAGAACCGTCTGTGATAGAACCGTCTGTGATATTCATTCATCACAGACGGTTCTATATATAGAACCGTCTGTGATAATCTGACCGCTGGGCCCGTCGATCCTCCTCAAGCCAATCTTAGCCAATAGAAATCCACCAATCCTCAGCCCCACGAATCGTAGCTCCGCCTTTCCGTTCCCGTGCCAAAAATTTTGAATTCCCGCCTCTCCCTCCCTCTCC
Source organism: Dendrocalamus latiflorus (assembly GCA_017311315.1). Lineage (NCBI taxonomy): Eukaryota > Viridiplantae > Streptophyta > Magnoliopsida > Poales > Poaceae > Dendrocalamus > Dendrocalamus latiflorus. The sequence continues at coordinate 31,219,033 of CM029643.1, forward strand.
CTCCCCTATAAATATAACCAAAATCCAGCCTCTTTGCTGGTCTCCTCTTCCTTGCTGTCCTCCTCCTTGCTGTCCTCTTCCTTGTTGTTCTCCTCCTCCTTGCAGACGACGCAGAAGCATCTAGCTCGTGCCAATCGGGCAGACGCTCAATCAACGCCGATGATGGTGGTCGTCAAAGACATTCAGCTCATGCGTTGCATCAGGGGCGAGAAGGCATAGAGGATCTTTGCTTGTTGTGTAACCTGCTCGTTGTTCTTGTTGTGTAATCTGCTCATTGTTCTTGTTGTGTAACCTGCTCGTTGTTCTTGTTGTGTAACCTGCTCGTTGTTCTTGTTGTGTAACCTGCTCGTTGTTTTGGGATATTGTAAGGGTAGACTCTAATCTTAATAAAAATTGATGTTTTATGTTTGTGAAATGAATTGAGATGTAAATTGGATGTATACATGTACATGTTGATCTGCTTATTTCAGAGGGCATGGCTAGCATTTTCTGAGGCTAGCCAATAAATAGAAATAGGTTTAGGAATAGAAGGGAATATCACAGACGGTTTTTAACTAAAAACCGTCTGTGATAGTTATAATCACACCGTCTTACATATCACAGACGGTTTTTAACTAAAAACCGTTTGTGATATTTGCATCATAGACGGTTCGAAAACCGTCTGTGATGACCTCATATTATCACTGACCCATAAATTCAGACGGTTCACAAAACCGTCTGTGATGACGTTTTTGAACCGTCTGTGATGACCTTTTCTGTAGTAGTGGAAATTGCACTGCAGTTAACTGAAATTAGTTTATTTGATATAACTAAATTTAAAAAAAATAAAAATAAAAACACAAGGTAGCTGATCATAAACTAGCACGGAATACATATGGTGATTTCGGGTATTCAACGTTACAACTGACAACACGACATAGCATAGCAGCATGATATAGTGCTTAAGATAGTTGTCATTTGTTTTGGCCTTTGCTTTGATGTGAGATGTTACCACGCGTAGCTCCTAGCTAGTTGGAACATGCATGCATGTAGTAGGTTCAGTTGGAACTCAATTTTGGGACGCAGCCGGTATCGGATTAATCCACCTCCAGCTGATCGATCCCTTCGCCAATCCAAAAAGTGTAATCCACATCTCCGCCTACGAACGATGCCCGCATGATAATGGCTACTAATTATATGTATGCAAATACATACTTGATAATTAGCCTATCGTTATGTACAGTACACATCCTGCACAAACTAGTCGTTCCACGAGATCATCCCAAACAAATAGTTTTCATCGATGCGAAGGTCCAAATTAAGTGTATTGCGCCCACGAATAGGGCCTTTGCAACGATTTATAGTATAGGAAATCGGTTCACATGTGCGGTAGCGCTATTCGTACTTATGCAACAAAGATGTTCAACACATTATCTCCCACAAATAGAATCATAGAAAAGATTACTTCAAAGGTATTCTATCTCTAATTCTAAATGTGCTTATGTGTGTCCGAACCGGCACCCGGTGAGGAGACGGCAGATGATTAAGCTGGCTGATTAGTTAGCTTAATTACCTTCTCTAATTTTTTTGCTTAGTGTTTATTTGAATTTTTAAATATATCAAATGAGCTTAAAAATTACTAAAATTTATGTATAGTATTATGGCACAATATTCTTTATAGTGTAATTTTTAAATAATTTTATCTATTGTGAATGTTGCTAAAAAATTTATACAATTTTGATATTTTTATAAGTTTTTACATATATCAAACGAGCTTCAAAATTACGAAATTTTATGTGAAACCTCCCGACACAGTCATAGTTGTTGTGTATTTTTTTGGAAATTTTATGTGATCCAAATTTGTATATTTATTTGGGTTAATTTAATCATGAATTTAATTTATGATTAAATTAATCCGGATAAACTTGACAAATTTAGATCACATAAAATTTCCAAAAAATTATACAACAACTACGACTATGTCAGAAGGTTTCACATAATTTTTTTTAATTTTTGTAGCTCTTTTGCTATATGTAAAAACTCATACAAATATCAAAATTGTATGAATGTTTCAGTAACATTTACGATGGATAAAATTACGCAACAATTACACTGTGAAGCACGTTGTGTCGGAAGGCTGTATGTACATTGTTGTAATTTTTTGAGCTCATTTGATATATTTAAAAAATCAAACAAACACTAAACGTAAAATAAAATTAGGGTAGGTAATTAAGTCGGCTAATCAGCCAACTTAATCACCTGCCGTCCCCCCATCAGACGGTACGCTGTCTACCATCTGCTGGTAGGGTGGCAGGCACCTGCCGCCGGTGACCTCGCCACTCGTCGCCTCGCCAGCGCTGCCGCCCGCTCATCGGACGGCAGAAATGACATTTCTGCAAATACGATGCACATACCGCTACTTTTGTAAATACCGTGAACAACAGTGCTAAATCCGACTTTATCTCCGTGCTATTCATATGTATGCAACAGTGACGTACACCACATTTTCTTCCATAAATAGTGTTGAAAGGTTACTTCGGGCCTGTTCTTTTCGGCTGCGGCTTATGGCTTTTGGTTGAAATTTTTGGATTTTGGCTGTTTACGGTACAGATTACGGAGAAACAGATACTCACTTGCGATTTTGGCTGGTACAGATGTTGGGCTTTTAACGTGTAGATCGTTTAACTTGTAGACCCCGTCTTGAGAAAATACTCCGTTTGAAAGTTAGATACTGTAGCAAAAGCCAAAAGCCGCCAGCTTTTGACTTAAAAGAACATGCCCTTCATCTCTTTGCCTGCGGGACCCACTCTTCAGAAAACACTTGCTTACAGGTCAACAAATACGATTACACTAGTATAGGACGATTGTACCCCTCATTTGTACTCATAAGGTAGCTATCCCCAAGAGGTATTTCTGTTATTTGTACAGGCCCTAGAGCCTATAAATATCTCATATATCTCTCATTTATAACTTAAGCTTACAAGGAATGCAAAAGCCATTCAAACTGGTGCGTCTCCGGGAGGAACCCTCGAAACCCCCCTGTAGGTCACCGACAAGAATAGAATGGTTCTCTTAGGGTGTGTTTGGTTACCTGAATCTCCTTCGTCCTGGCTGGGTGGATCCGTATAATCTGAGAAAGAGCCTGTTTGGTTGCCTATATGAGTGGATGCAGCCTGCATGTGCGGATGCAAAAATACACCCTCATCCTGGATGGGTGGATACGCTCAAAATGAGCTTCACTGGCCATTCTGGATCCGCTCATACAGGCAACCAAACAACATCTCAATTTTTTTGCATTCGCTCATGCAACCTCACTAAACATCTTCTTTTTCTGAAATACGATTCCACTCAGCTGCATCCACTCAGTCAGGATATACGATACAACCTCCATCCACGAACCAAACACACCCTTAGATCCTTAAATCTGTATAAATCATCATATCACTTTTGCTCTCGTGGATATCGACCTGTAGCACTGTCGACGTCCGCGCCCTCTCCTATTTGGTTTTTCACACTACAACAAATAGAATCCTTAAAAAAGATTTACCTCACAAGTACTCAATCTACAGTCATAAATACACCGGCGTGCGCACGAACCGGCTCTTAACAAACAGTCGCCGACAAGTGGGGCCAAGCATACCACACTCGTCAACAGGCCCACATGTCACAACAATCCCACGGAGACGTAGCAGATCGGTCCATACACTTGCCAGTGCCCCTGTCCTGTGTGGAGATGTGTGGCGTGCACGACACAAGCAACGGCTCGTCGCCGGGCGCACCCCACGGGACACGTAACGTCTTCTCGTCGCCTTCCGTTTCCTCTCGTCGGCTTTAAATACCGCCCATCTTCTCGCCCTCTACCACCACCACCACCGCTTCACTCTCCCCCTACCAGCACAAATCCAAGAAAGTAGACGTCATCCATGGCGAGGGCGACGACTCTGGTGCTCGTAGCGGCGCTCGCCGTCCTCCTCGCCTCCGCCTCCGTGACCAGGGCCATCCGGACCGAGCCGACGGCAGAAGCGGCCAGCAAGGTCTCTCCTGACGAGGTACGTATCTGTCTGTCTGTTGATCTGTTCCACGGTTTGTGAAGGGATGTTCTGAAATTCTAGTCTTTTGCTGAATCTTTTAATCGACATCATCGTGCTGGTCGATGTTTTTTCTTTCAGAAGGGAGCAGTGGAAGATCACGAGTGCGAGGGGGCAGGCGACCAGCTGGAGGAGTGCATGGCGAGGAGGACGCTGGCGGCGCACACAGACTACATCTACACCCAGGAGCATCACAATTAATACTAGTAGTAACTTACATGCATGAATATGCTAGCTGCTAGCTGCGTCGTGTGTGTGTGTGTGTTCTGCTCTGTACTGTACTGTACCGCCGAGATCCACCATGCATGATGCATATATGTACTGCTGCCTAGCTTGATTTGCGCGTTTGATAAACAGTTTATGGGAGCATTATTAGTTCGTCGATTGATTTGCAACGGCTGTCTGGTTGGTATCGTCCCAGGTTCAGGTTAACCATGCTTCCGTTCATGCCGTCGTGATCTGAAACTGGCAGTCCTTTTTTTCTTCTGAAACGTGAACTGGATGGCGTTTTTAAGACTGCATGCGTTCAGATCTCAGATTGAGTTGAGCTGCAGCCTTGTTCTTAAGAACAGCACGCTCGCGCATGTCGTCAGATAAGAAAAATCTACCGCCATTCGAGGTTGATTGCGAGAAATTCAGAATTAGTGCAAAAATTTCAGCGTCTGTTGATCCGCGCTGAATTCATGAATCCACACCGCTCTTGTTGTATGCACACTGTTTGCCAGCCTGCAAAAAGAACAAAATTAGTTTCAAGTAAACAGCTATTCCTATGAAGCATGGCATCATACGATCCAGATCAAAAGGTAAACAAATGTCGCAGTACTTGCTCACGCAGAACGGTCATCGGCAGTATTCTGGACGCCTGAAACGGTAGGGGCCAGCAGGGACGACTTCTTTACAAATTCGAACACGGCAAATAACCAAAAAGCTTTGTGTATAACAGCTAGCTCGGCTATTACATTTTGGCCAATGCGACACAACGACAAAAGGAGCCTCACACATACTCCAGAAGATGTCAGATCAGCAATCTAGTTGTGTATGTGAAGTTGACGACACCGTATCTCCAGTGACGGATACCAGATTTCTATAATAGATATTCAGAGTTGATAAGTAAAATATAAAAGTCCACGGTAGCAAAAAATATATAAAATGTTTCGTGCTAGATATAACATTTGTAAATAATTTAGAAAAATTAAAAAATAATATAGAAAAAGTATAAAATAACTTAAGGTGAAACTATGTTGATGATTTCTGATTTGTATGGCCTGTGTGCATAAGTACACGACAACGTATAGTCGTTGCCTAGTGCCTACTGCCTCGTCAACTTGGCCGCCGTCGCACGCTCCCTCTTTGGTTCTTAGGTAACAGTTGTCATCCATTTGCTTCTTACAGACATATCGTCGCTTGTCATGGCTATGCTCCTTACCACCGAGGCCAAACTAGGGGGGGTCAAAGTTGCTCTCGGCCCCTCACCAAGTCACTTAGTGATCAATTGTCTCTTGATCTCATGCGCCAGTGCCACCAGATTTGATAATTTTGGTCTAGATTAGTGAAACCTGAAAGAGATACAAAGATAGAGGGGGGAGGGAGGGGATAGATCCGAATTTGAGGGGTCTATGGATGGGCCAATGGGCTAGTTTGATGAGAGAGCGGATGAGTTGTTAGGTCACGCTATTTTAGATGAATTGAAGAGGGGAGGTTTATAACTGGGTTGAAATATTTTGTCTAATTATTAGTATATATATGTAATATACCTACTAAATATTAGGTAGTACACAAAACATTCGAGTATTCAGCTGAATACCCTTGAATTACATTGAGTCTGCCCATGCATACCTGCAGCTAGATTTGCATATAAGCATTGCCTCCTCTCAAACACTTAATGTCGTGCCTACCCTTCATTAATTTAATTCAACGGTATATATATCTCTTAAAATGTGTTTCTATACTTTTCTCCACAGTGATTTGCATAATTTTTAAAAGCGCAATAAATAGTGGATAGATACTACTTATCTCTTCGTGTGCTTTGATATTAATGTTGTTTTTGTTAGAGAGGAAATTATAGAAGCACTTCTTATATCCTTTCATAATACAATGCTTAATTATTACTTAAGCAGATGACTGAAGCTGATGTTGAAGATTAGTTAATTTATTTTCTTGAGACAATAAAGTCAAATTGAATTTGACTAAGTGAAAACCGCTAGTTTCATGTATGTCGGTTCTTTTCTTTCTTAGCTACGAAGTTTCTCAACTAACAAATTAAAATGGATAGACTTGCTTAGTATTATGAGGTGTATGGATAAATTCTTTCCTTTCTTAGCTATGAAGTTTTTAAAGCTAATAAGTTAAAATGGATAGATTTACTTAGTTACCATAGGATATATATAGATAAGCTAGCTAGCTTGGTTATCTAGTCTTGAGTCTATATAAGTGGGTTCATAAAGTCTATAAATAGACTTGGAAGCTACGTTGTAATATAACTCTGTATAAGATCAATGTAATACAAGGGGAAAAAAGCAATATAATTGAAGCTCATCTTCTATTTTTTCTCCCTCTGACCCTTGTTTTCTTTAGTGTAAAAAGCAATAGAGTTGAAACCCATCTGTTCTATTTTTCCCCTAGGACCCTTGTTTTCTTGGGTGTTTCAAACCTGGTGTTAGCCGTCGCGCCTCGATGCTTACGTACATGGTCTCGCTTCTCAAGGGTGATAAGTCAGATTAGAAGCATCGCCTGAATGGTAGATTCATTGGACGAGATATCGGATTACCTGGGCGACAGAGACAAGAGTTTGGACCACCACTACGTGCGTGCCATGGCCGCATGCGACGTCTTTCTAGAGCTGCACATCATTTTCAAGAAAGATTGCGAGCAAGATGAAAGGTTGATGACAAACTGCATCTTCCTTCTCCTCCTCTGACCAATGCAATCACTGACGTGTAGATCATGACAGCAAAAGGTAAGGATGGGCGTGCAGGTCGGACCAGGCGACCTGATTCATGCAAGGTTAGAGAACAACGACGTCAGGTCAAACAATCTTTTATCAAGAAAAGGAGGCTGGAGGTGTACAATTCTTGCACACGGAAATGAAAGGTCTTCAGTTCTGGAGCATCGTTGCCTGTAGCTGGGGCTGTCGATTCTGTACAGATTGGGGTTCTAGATAGCGGCTCAAACTTGAAACATGAAAAACAAGGCGGAAAACGACATGCAAGTGCTGTGTGCATAGATACAAACCTGAGCTTAAAAAAATTCAGAAGCGCTCCAAATTTGACATGGTGACCGATAGGTTCCAACCCTCACTCTGAAAGTTCTTAACAAACCTGCAGCCACTGTCATTTTCAAAGCATCAATTTCACAACAATGGAGTTGTGTGTAGTTGGACAATACAATTTGAAAACACCACAGGTTTGCCGACCTGATGGCTGCTGCTCCAAACAAACCCAGAAGTAAAATGAGAAATACAATATGAACAGCAGAGAAAAGCAACATGGAATGCAATTATCTTTACTATTATAAAAGTGTGAGTTAGTAATTGGTCCATTCTCCCTCCTCTCTTCTCAGCCATCCGATTTGATCTGGATCATTCGTTTCTCTCTTTCTCTCTCTCAGGATACAACCGTCCACCCCCTCCACTTTCCCCATCTCCTCACACATTCTGGCAATCCTTCTATCTCTGTCGCTTGCTCTCCAATGTTTGATGTGTGAGGTTAGCCAGTCAGTAAGTTTTGTCTTACTCTTTTTATGACTTCGTTGCAACGCACGGGTCTCTAACTAGTGTATAAGTAATTTGGAGGTGGCAAACAGTAGGTTATGTATGCATAGCAACAATAGGAGACCCAAGTCACCCAACCCAAGGAATAATCTATTACTAACCAAGCAACCAATAGCTATACATCAGTGGAATTGCTGTGCATATAGCAGGTAATCTAAGTTATACACATTTCCTAGAAAGAATTTACTCTGATATTTCGCACTATCAACAACCAATGCCTTCAAGAAAAATATTCAGTAGCCTGTGATCCCAGATGGTTCTCTGGGCATTTCATCCTAATGAAAACTTGTATTCAGTACAGAATCAGATGGTGGTACAAAACCCTTCTTGACGAACTCCCAACTAACGCTCATCTTTTACAGAAATATGGAAAGAGACCATGAATCAGCAGACCAGTTTGCTGTAGAGCCATCATAAACTGTATGCTCGTATGGACAAAGAAAATTTCTGAAGAGGCCTCAAGCAACTCGCCTAGCAAAAATTGAAGTTTCGTGCAAATTGGGACATGGTGAAACAGAACAATTTCTTGAGACAAAGTAGAGAGAAGCCCTTTGGTATCAATACCTACGCTTATCCGTTATTAATTAGGTATGAAGGAAAGTGGATAGATGCAAAACTGTATCACTAGGACTTAATTAATCTGCTGACAGGCAAAGCTATGAAAACACTGAATGTCAGCGCGAACACACAAACGGCAATATTATGCCGAAAACAGATAGACATGCCCTTATTTGACAAAGGAGGTGATACAAGCTCCAGCAGACTACTTGGTTTCTGCGATCCACATCGGCTGAACAAGCAATCAAATAAAACAGGTGACATGCCGAAGGAGGTGTGATTGTATAAGCAAATCAACATCTGTAACGCCCTAGGGTCCAAACTGGCTCAGACCTAACCACATTCTAGATAGGTCACGCACACGTAGCAACCCGTTTGCACTTTCGTGCTCGCTTCGCGCAAAACGGTTAACCGGAGGTGCTATCATTGGAACTCCTAGGCTTATATGTAAGTGCTTCTCAAGTTAAACTAGTAAGATGTGACTAACCCAGAAATTCATGTGCACACACACATGGGCCAACACGGGCCGGGGTGTCACAACATCTCCTCAACTTTCATGGCAGATGGCACTCTTGAATAGCTTGCTGATCAGAGCAGATCATATAAAACTACAGATGAGAAACTGAAACTGAAACAACTGCAACGAAATGCCTAGAAGATTGATAGTCAGGTGAAGGTAACCTCTGTTCAATATCATATACACAATTAACGATCAAACACAATCGAACATTTGCACAAAACAAAAGGGGACTCATCAAATAATATTAGCAATGTACAAGCAAAATTAAACTGACAAGAAATTTCTTTAACTGTTTTTTATAATACTGTGAACTCACATTGTATGTAAGGTCAGAATTGATACACCACAAAAGCTAGCCACATCTGGAACTTACAGTTTCAGTATACTCTGTACACTATTAATAATACACACAATGTGATATAAAAGTTGTACAATCATCAAAATTGAAATGTACAGAGTCTCAAGCCTGCGCCAAGAGCCGCCTTTCAACACATGCAAGCACAATGCTATGCAGATGGTAGTGATAACCATGGACCTTTCGCTCATATACCTCAAGGCACGCAAGCCAGCCCCTACTGTTGCATCACCACCAGCCCTTGCGCCGTCGTCCAGCCTCCACAGCACAAACTCGAGGAACGACCGCACTGCCTCGAATGTCGCCCTGCCCGTCAAGTCCAGCATGAGCTTCCGGTTGCTTGGCACCGCCAGTGCGCTTGACACAGCCTCTACCCACCCTTCCCCAATCCCACCATTGCCACTGCCATTGACATTGGACAGTACTGTATGGGAGGTCTTTACCAATGTCTCGACGGCGGCGTTGCAGAGTGCAACGAAAAGTGTTAGACTATGTGTTTGTCGTGGATTTATTGATGATAAATAATTAACTTTTATGTTACATTGAAATTTGCATTTAGAAAAGTTTCAGTCGGTGCCCTTTTACAGAATTGGAATCGACAGACTTCGACCACGTCCGGTTTCGACCATATCCAGCTTCGACTACGACAAATTAACCATGGCATTTCAATCACGGCAGAACGACCACAGCAGGTAATCGTAGATTTCGACTTCAAACAGTGAACCGGTCGTAAGCACCATTTAACTGGTCATAAATGACAGTGAATTGGTCTTAGCTACAGTGAACCAGTCGGAGGTGGTAAGGTCATCTGTTATAATACCCGGTCGATGGTCGTAGCTACAATACGTTTCCATGATTGTAGCTATAGTACCTGATCGATACTCGATAGTCGTAGACTTTAGTGGTCGATACTCGATAATCGTGGACTTTATTGGTCGATACTCGATAGTCGTGGACTTTATTGGCGATACTTGATAGTTGTAGACTTACTGGTCGATACTTGATAGTCGTAGACTTTACTGGTCGATACTTGATAGTCGTAGACTTTATTGGTTGATACTCGATAGTCGTAGACTTTACTGGTTAATACTCGATAGTCGTGGACTTTGCTAGTCGATACTTGATAATCATAGACTTTATTGGTCCATACTCAATACTCGTAGACTTTGCGGTCTACTGTCGTTATCTTAGGCTTTTCGATCGGTTGTTGTAGACCTCGCGATTGGTAGTCAAAGACTTTGCGATCAGTTGCCGTAGGTTTCATGATCGGTACTCGTAGACTTCATGGTCGATTCAAGTGTTTCAATTCTTGCTATACACGAGTACTTCGAGTAGTCGTGTTAGGCCAGCGGTATGACTGGTTGGTGCATGATGGTTGATGATCGGTAAACAATGCTCGGAGGAACAGTACTCGAAGGATTCGGTACTCGAAAGATGGAAATACTTGGTGGTAAGATGGTCATGGTACTCGGTAGTCGGAAGGACTCGGTACTCGACAGTCGTGGTTTTTGAGATCGTGGTCAGCAATCAGTTGTCATAGGTGTTACAATCGGTTGTCGGAGAGTTGTGGTATGTGATTGGTACTTGTAGGCTTTGAGTAAGCATTGAGATAGCAGTCTGACTGGCTATGTTCAGTGGTTGGACTGGTCGTGCTGAGTGGTCGGAAGGTGGATTTCTGAAGAGCGTGAAAACTGTGGTCGTGGACGACCTGGTTGGTGTTATGATTGGTTTGGTTCTTGTCTATGGATAGACGAGAGTGAGTTATACGTGTGTGTGCTGATGTCGGTCAAGTTGTGGAGAACTTGTGTTGAAAAAACGTTCTTTGGTCTTTGATGTGTAGGTTGGCATGGAGACGATCATGGTCGGTGACGAGGAGAACTGAGACTAGGAGGAAAAATTTGAGATCCAAGCGGTTGAGGATGTCACATGAGATGGTCGAGCTCATGTTGGAGCACATGGAGATCAAAGGTGATGATGCGTGGAGAAGATATGGGAGGTGCGGTCCCGGAGGCTTCAACACATGAAGATGATGCGTGGAGAAGATACGGGAGATACGGTCCTGGAGGCTTCAACACGTGAGGATGATGCATGGTAAAGATACAGAAGATGCGGTCCCGGAGGCTTCAACACGTGAGGATGATGCGTGGAGAAGATACGGGAGGTGCGTTCCCAGATATTTCAACACGCAAAATGAGTGATGCACGATGAAGATAAAGGAGGTGTGGTCCTGGAGGCTTCGTCATGTGATGAGATTGGTTAAACCCATGTTTGGAAGGGTTTTGGGTCTCTTGATTTTTGGAAGAGATAGGATTGCGTGTCCAGGTTGTTAAGGACGTGGTTTGAGATGTCTGTGTTTAAGGTGAATACGGTTTAGAGCTCTAACATATAAAAGTAGGTAAAGACTAAGGATTTTAGTCGTGTCTCTATAGGGGCTTTTTGTGCTAGAGTTTTAGGGGGTACCGTAAGGGCGCTTTGTAACTATATAACATGATTTAGAAATAATAGATCAAATCTATTCTAAGAAAAATTAGTCGACACTAGCGACATGTTTTCCGAGCATCGTTTTCCCTATGGCTTCGACGATGTCGTGCTAACACATCTTGATCTTGCGTGATATGAGCACGGCGATGTCTTCGATGTGTTCTCGTTCGAGCAGCTGAACCTTTTGAGTAAAGGAAAATTTCGACTACATGCAAAGGAAATCAAGCGAGTGGTTGTAGTGAGTGGTCGAAGCGAGCAGTTGAACACTGAGCGATTTAAGTGTTCATTGAGCGCATGCAAAAGAGTCAAGAGCGAGCGGTGGAACGACTTACTATCGAAATCTACATCTGATAATTTAAATTGTTTTTTAGTTTACGATTTATTGTTAGGTATCAAAAAAAACAAAGGCAATCATTCACCTCTGATTATTATGGCTACAAAAAGCCCTTGTAGCCCGGCGTCATAGGGGGGTTGTGGCGGTGGTGATTGGTGAACAGCTGCTCGTAGGTGTTATGTGGATGGCCTTGTCTAGGAAGACACCCATGGCGGTGGCCGTAAGGACCTTGACCTAGCTGTGAATCGCCCGTCGACACCTTCCGGTGGTGACCACGTTGACCCAACCAGCTGAGGACGAGCCCGCCGACGGATCAGACGAGGCGGAGTAGAAGGCGAGCACGAGATGGCGCCCGAAGCTGCCAGCAACGGCAGACGCGAGGCACTCGCCGGTGGGGGAGAGTAGCTTCCCAAGGAGGCGGTCCAAGAAGACCACCTCGCCTACAGGGACCGGACTGGAGGCGACGGTGTCGCCGCGGAGCACACCGGCGGTGAGGGCCCCGGAGAGCGCAGAGGCGGAGGCGGACGCTTCGGGGGAGGCAAGCTTGGAAAGCTGCTTGAGAGTGGTGGGGGTGGAGCGCGTCGGTGAGGGACGTGAGAACGGAGGCGAGGCGGCGGCCACGGGCGGCAACAGTTGGGTGGTGGTAGAGCAGGTAGGCGCCGGCTACCGCACTGACGACGAGAGAAGGCGAGGAGGCGGTCCATGGTGGGAGTGGACCAGACCAGTGGTCAGGAGTAACCCCGCTCATTTCGGCTTCAGCTTTTGGCTTCTAGCTTATTTGTCATTATTCATAAATTTCGTCGTTTTCTAAACTTTTGGCTTTTTTAGCTTTTTTACCGGTTTTTTCCCTATTCGTTTGCGTTGTCTGTGATGATCTAGCATATTTTTCTATTTTTAAATTCTTTTAAATTTTAATTACGTCAAATAAGCCATATTCAGTTATAGTGAAATTTCAGCCGCTACAGTGCAATTTCAGTTATAAGCTACAGCTTTTCAGCCCAACCGAGCAGGGCCTAAGCGGCGTGTGGAATTGGCCTAATTACACATAAACAAATCTTCTTACATCTATCAAAACAAACGTGGCCTATGCATTTATGCGAACACATACGCAGGGTGATCGTACATATACACGACTAGATTTATTTTAAAATTAGTATATCAAATAATATAACTTATATATTTAGAATATATTTACGTATCTTATGAATGATTTAAATTTTTAAGACACCATAAACATTAGAAATCATAAATATTTAAAATGACAATAGAATCTTCAACGAAAAAAACTTAAATAACATAATTGAAATATAAGCTTTTATAGAAGAAAATTATTGATCATCGTAAGTTGTTAGGTTTCGTAAAAACATAACCACTCTTCATTATGCATGGATTATGTAGCTGTATACCTATATTCTTCCTCTATTAGTTACACTTTTCCGCAATGTATACATGAATATGTACCTCTATTTAATCTTAAGCAATACATTAATTATGTGTGCGGCAAATTATCTTATTAGTTTTCATGGTATTAAAATACCTTGCTCACGCATACATAGATGCACTGTAGACGACCTACTTTGAACTTATCTTCCCTCATACGACAGCTGTCTCACCGAACCATGTGTCTTCTACCTTTTCTCATTGCCACAACTTTTCTGCTTCCACATCCAACAGTAAGCCAATTCTTGATGATCCCTCCAACCTACTACCCCTTTGATACATCAATACATAGCTACAGCTACATTACAAATGGTAAGACACACGACCCAACCAACCTTACTACAACTAAGATACATATGCTCCTTATAGAATGTAAATGACATGGTGGTGTGGATCTAATAGGGCTTATGGACAAACACCCCTGAGGCGAAAATGGAATATCATAGGGCACTCACATAGAGTGGCCGTCGTCAGGGTGGTGTGGATGTGGCTGGTTGTTGCAAAAAGCGCAATTGTAGCTCGGGTTGGTACAACAATAGTACGGGTAATAGTTGCTGCCGAGGTGGACCATTTTCTCGTTGTTCCTCTCCTTGATCCTCTTTCTGTGGAGCTCGTCGTCGTTGATCCTCTCGGTTTGGAGCTCCTCCCGTAACTATTCTAGGCAGATTTGGAGAGTGCGGATATAAACCTGGGTAGGTATTGGATACGGCCAAATCCAACCCTCCTATGTTGTTCTGGACGCCAAATCTACCTTGCCATGGTTGGCGGGTGTAGATGTCGATGTCATCGTGGTTGCTGTCATCATTGGGCATGAAGGTCAACGTTGTCAGCAGGCATGGAGGCCATCATCCTCCTATTCTTGGTCAGCACTAGTGACTTCACTCTAGTGAGCCCCACAAAAACGCGTGGGGAGCGGACTATGCCACTCCAACAATGAAATCGCTCGTCATTTTGTTCTTGGTTCGCATGTTGCGTCTGTCGCGTGCGGAGACAACGACTTCCCTTCTGTCACCAAAGACTTAACTCACATGGTGAAGCTAACCGCTTTATTGGAGATGCCCTTAAGAAGTAAGGTATTAGGGGATCTCCAATAGTGTCATCCTAGTTGTCTCTTAACTATATTAAATGAGTAAAATTCTATGTGAATGAGAGATAATATGAGGAGAAATAATGTGTTGTTTTTTATGCAAAAGACGACTTAAACTCGTAAACCAACACAATTAGTGAGAGAGTTTGAGGCAGGAAGTTATGGTAAAAAATAGTTAGAGGAATGATTTTCTATTAAAAAAGTTTTCTCTAATATTATCTTTAAATAAGGTGAAAATTTTATGATAGCATTAAGATATAGAGTGTTATACCATGTGCCCCTTGACCACGTTCGAGAAAACGGAATGAGCGAGGGGGTGGTGGTCGGCATCGGCAAGTCAACAGACACACCTCGAACGAGCGAGCTTATTATTGCTACTACTACATTTACCTCGAACTCCCAACTCATTTAGCAACTCCAAGCTAAGAGCAAGTACAATAGAAGAGGTGGTTGCCACCTCTAGGACTAGCCACATAAGCAAAAAGAGTACATGTGGCTCATGTGGAGGTAGCTAATACAATAAGTTGAGTAGAGGTTACTTCTACTAAAGCACTCAAGCATTTAATATTTCGCTAGAGGCGACCCTAACCCTTATTGTACTTGCTCTAAGAACTAACATCGCCTCCAAGTCCTCGTATGATGTGCTAGAGGTCACCTCTTGCATGAGGGGCAGCTTGCCTCTCTCTCCTCTTGTCTCTCTCTTCCACATAGGATTGTGTTGACGTGAATTTCGCTAGAGGCGACCTAGTCAGCATCATTGTACTTGCTCTAAGCTGTTAGACTTGGGACAGGCAGCTGCATAAACAAATCTCAAATCAACCAGTTTAGAGCAAATTTAATAAGGCTGACTGTGCTAGCTACAAGGGAATCCATGTCAGCATAGTCCTATGTGGAGGGAAGAGAGCCAAGCCGACTCCCATGCAAGTGTCAGGCTATAGCACAGGAAAATATGCATTATCCATACATGTACCCATAGAACTAATTGCTATACCCATGCATGTATTAAATTATCAATACCCATGTATGTATTAAATGATTGAGAGCTCTTATGGAGACAACTTATAACCAGCTTGTTGTATGAGTTGACTGCATCATTATCTTTTGATGACATGGAAATGTATTGGAGGTAGCAGCTATCTGTACTATTAAACTTGCTCTTCTGTACTTATTAAACTTGCTCTTATAACTAGCTCAAATCAAAACAAGAAAGAAAGAAAGCTTAACAACTTGCACCTTTCCGCTTCCGCCACCCCAAGAATCCTCCTCCGCAAAGAACCCCACAGCTTAGCTAGCCATGGCCAAGCCCACCGCCCCTCTCCCCCTGGCCCTGCAGGTCCTCACCCTCTCCGTCGTCATCGTCTCCGCCGCGGCGCGCCACGGGGAGCACGACGGCGGGGGCTTCCTCGGGATGCCGTGGTTCGGCCCGCCCGGACGGGGCACGTGGGGAGGCTGGGGCGCCGGGTCCGGGCGGGTTCGCGCGGCACGGGGTGGAGCCCCCCTCGACGGTGTGCACGGAGAAGGGGCCCTGCTACAAGAAGAAGCTCACCTGCCCCGCCAAGTGCTTCAAGTCCTTCAGCTTCAAGGGCAAGCACGGCGGCGGCGGTGGCTGCAGCTTCGACTGCAAGAAGCGTTGCGAGGGCTACTGCTAAATCATGCTAGTACACGGAGATCGTCACACATGCACCCAGGGGCGGAGCTACAGGGTGGTCCCTGTGGGCCGCGGACCACCCTGCGCTCGGCCCAACTAAAGATGAAAGCCCAGAGTCCGCATCATCGCATGGCCGCGTTCCGCGTACGTAATCGCTGGAGTCCAGAGTCCGCTGGAGTTCGCCTGTTCGCGTCGCGTGAGCCGTGAGATCGAGAGTTCGCATATTGCATGGCCGCGTACGTATTTGCGTGATCGCGTCAGCCGTCAGACTGCGCCCGACGCGACGCCCGTTCGTATTCTTCGGCCGTGCGGTGCAGCCGA
The DNA here is from genome assembly GCA_017311315.1 of Dendrocalamus latiflorus. Classification (NCBI taxonomy): domain Eukaryota; kingdom Viridiplantae; phylum Streptophyta; class Magnoliopsida; order Poales; family Poaceae; genus Dendrocalamus; species Dendrocalamus latiflorus. The sequence continues at coordinate 31,235,613 of CM029643.1, forward strand.
CTGCGCCCGACGCGACGCCCGTTTGTATTCTTCGGCCGTGCGGTGCAGCCAGCAGCCGTGGGGGCCGGGCGGGCGACGCTGCGACGCAGCGACCGAGCGACGGCGAGCGCGGGCGCGGGCACGCGGCCATCGGCTGATCGGCATCGAGCATCGGCGCGAGCAGCAGCCCAGCACTCCAGCAGCCAGGCGCCAGCAGCAGGTACGTCGCCGTAGAGGCGTAGAAGATTCCAATCTTTTCCACCGATAGGCTCAAGCATGTGCGGTTTGATCTGTAACGCTGCGTCAACTGGGCATGATGTTTTTTTGGGGACCAGATTAAACGACATTGCAGGGCTTCATCACATCGTCGTTGTGCACAACCATTTTCTGAACCTCCTGAACACTCTGGGCGAAACTTCAAGAGCTCAGGTAAAACACCCGATGCGTCGTTCTCTCCCCGTATGTTCCGCTGAATTAATTTGTGCGATAACGCCAACAACCGTACGTACATCAATTGCTAAGCCTAAGCCAAAGACTCAATTATTTGTTTTTTTGCAGTATTAGATTATTGGTTTGGTAAATTGAAACTTTATATAATTCTCTTGCAGATTTGTTAAAACATGAAGAGAAGTGGTGATATTGCCTCTCTTTTTTAGAAATATTGTCTAGTCACTTTTATTGAGCGGGATATCTTCTTACAATTGAGTGAAGAAGAGATCATCAACACTTTCATGGCTATTAGAAGGCGCAGGCCTGACAAGAAGAAGAAGTAGTGACGTACTGTTCTTCAACTACTATGGGTATGTAATATTTTAATTTTATGTTAAGAAAGCTATATTCGTCTATTTTATGAAGTTCATATGTCTTTTTTACCTTAATTGCATTTCGTAATTCATATATTTGTGTACCGACATGTTAAATTTATAGCGGTTAAATAAATTTTAGACAATGGATCACCATAGCTACAAATCCTGGCTACGCCACTGCATGCACCAACGATGATCTCTACTCGTATGGGTGTTTAATTAACCGGAGTGGGTGGTAACTACTGGCTACTAACTAATGGTGGTGTACTGCAATATGTTACTGTGTGGTTGATTACTACTTTACTACTAGTAGTGCGATGGGTAGCATGGCGTGTCTGTAAGTATTCGGGAGCCTGCATGGAGGATGAATAAAACATGCTATGAATAAAACGAGGATTTCTATTTGATCATGTGCAGCCCTGCCGTGATGGTTTTGGCTTCAGATTAATGGTCTCTCTTTCTTTTATAGCATCGATTGACATGGGGCTCAGAAGATGGGGCTGTGTATGTGTGTGAAGCGATTGTCTCCTACCATTGTCAATCGATTTCCCAACAGACGAGTCTCCGATGGAGGGATTGAGCTTGACTGACTGACATGTTCTGAGAGTTTCATAGCTTGCAAGCATAAAAATTCCTATTAAAAATAGAATCACGTATGTGTAACGGTGGACATCAGAATTTGATCGAAAAATCTTACACCTACAACTCTATCACCCGAAAGATGATTCTCCACACAAAAGCTTTCATTAATTAATCATCAAGAGAAGGATTATCTACAATCTTTGGCTAGAGAAAAACTAGCTAAAATTCTCTCTTTGCTAGTTAGTGCGAACTTAAAGCCCTTCAGCTTGCTCAATGGCCCGTGCGCTACTGGTAGTGCTGTAAACTCGACCTATACGATCTTGAGCTGAGTTCGAACGGGTTTAGGTTGGACTTCGATCTTGAAGCTAGGTTCGGCCCGAGCTCGACTCGGCGAAAGCTCGAATAAGCTCGAGCTTGGGCCCATGAGAGATCGCTAAAATGCTATCATACATACAGAAAATGCAACAGAAAAACATCCGCTAAGAAAATCAAGAAATCATCTTCCGTGTAACAAATTGATGGCTATGTTCTTTTGGCCTGTGCTAATGTTGGGTTAATCTTGTTGTATGTGTGTTTTGCTCATGTGTATGCAAGTACTCTGTATGTGTGGTCGCTACAACCAGTCTGTGTGATTGATACGACCAGTTTTTGTGTTGTCGTTACGACTAGTACTAAAGCTACACCGAGTATTGTAGCTCTGAGTACTTTGTGTTCGTAATGCCGTGATCAATAGTCGATGGTCGTAGTTGATTGTCGATGGCTGTGGTCGATAGTCAATAGTCGTAATTGATAGTCGTGGTCGATAGTCGATTGTCGATAGCCGTAGTCAAGAGTCAATGGTCGGTAGTCGGCAGTGCATACTCGGAGGAGTACTGTGGGCGACATACTCGGAGGAGTACAGTGGATGTCATACTCGTAAAAGTACTGTATCACTTGGAGGACTCGAAACCTGTGTGTGGTCGTAGCGCTGTGGTCGTGGCGCCTATGTGCGTAGTCGGTTACGACCATGACCAGCGTCGTAGTCACTGGTACCGTTGTCATATGCTTCTGTGTGTCTGTGATCGAAGCTTCAATGCAGTGGTAGAAGCCAAGCTGAGAATGAAGCCAACGGTCATGGTTGTACGGCGATCACTACATCAGTTGGTAGCAGGCGTCAACACAGGTGGTCGTGGATGATGCAGGTCCCAAAAGAAATCATCTTCTTTTGGGACGAATCAAGGAAATTAAAATCCAAGAACTCACGAGCTGTTGCTGCTCCTCTGGCTACTCACCGGCCACATCAATTGGGGAAGATGGCTGCTACCGCCATTTTTCTGCCTTCTCTACCGCTGCTCGATAGGGAGGGAGCAAGAAGGGACAAGATTGGAACCTGGAGGTGCAAGCTCCTTGCTGGCGACGGTGGGTAGAATTGGACGGGCAGCTGTTGCTGCGGAGATGGTGGTTGCGGGACGGGAGGAGTGGAGAAGTGGTGGGGGCGCGGGGTGGTGGTCGGCGATTCGGCAGCCGGCACGGTTGCTGCTGCCAGAGGTTTTGGGAGTTCGAATGGGGCTGGGAGGGTGGGGTTGGCTTGGAGATTTTCTAGATTGGGCCTCACGCCTTTAGGGCCTGTTTGGGACTGCTCTGCTCCAGTTTTTCCAGCTCTGCTCCACCAGCTCCACCATGGAGCAGCTCCACTGTGGAATTCCTGGAGCAGGTGGTCCTGTTTGGTACGCAGCTAGCTCCAGCTCCAGAAATGTGAGGTTTCCCTGAGAAAGGTCCAATGTGCCCCTGAATGATATTTGGTGTATGTTTTGATGTCTGCGGAGCATATGTAACTGATTTTTTTTTGTTGCCAATTGAAATATGATGTAAAATATTATAATCGCAATTAATTTATTTGAGAAAACCAAAAAACAAATATTTTGGTCAAATAATTTCATCCTTTTGTCCCATAAATTGCAACGTGCATGATAGATAATTAACAAAGTCCATCATTCGAATACAAATAATTGTCCATAGATAACTAGAGAGTAGTTTAAACCAAAATGACTACGAATGGAAGTGTTCCGATACATAATTCTAGCTCCAAGCTAGAGAAATAGCGGTTGCCAACTCATCACGGAATGCATCCATGGTAGGAGCATTGGGTTCTATAGTAGACCCATTTGATGGAGCTACATATTTGTTATACCTTTCCTGAGGTTGTGGAGTTTTATCAAAGTCTCATGAAGCGTGAAGCCAAGAAGGACACAACTTCTCTGGGATCAACAACATCAAGTGTTTCTGATGTCAGAAGCAACATGATCGGAGAAATTGAAAACAGATCAGCATTCCTCTTAGCTGTAAGTATCTTCCTCAGATCTACCTTGCGTAATCCTGCCAAATTCATGTAATCCATTACTAATGCAGCTCATTATAATTGGTATGTAAAATATTAATATAAGAAATGACGAGTGTTTTCAAAAAAACTTGGAATGCTTCAGGTCAAAGCTGATGTGGAGACACAAGGAGAATTCGTTGAATCTCTAGCAAATGAGGTCCGGACAGCGAGTTTCATAAACATTGAGGATGTTGTTGCGTTTGTAAATTGGCTGGATGAGGAGTTATCCTTCTTGGTAAGACCCCACTAATTACGACACATGACAAAGTAGTAAGATATCCTGTATAAGGTATTGTACTTAGGAAATTTACATATGATCTGCTACTAAAAAGATCAATAAACTTTTTAGGTTGATGAGCGAGCAGTGCTGAAGCATTTCGATTGGCCAGAGAGCAAAACTGATGCATTAAGAGAGCTGGCAAAGAAGTATATGAAGAAGGTTGCCTCGGAGCTTGATGCATTGCAAGGCACTGAGAAAGAGCCCAATAGAGAGTTCTTGCTTCTCCAGGGTGTCAGATTCGCTTTCCGAGTTCATCAGGTATAGAATATCTCTGCTTTATATATGAAACTGGGTAATTTTACAGATAATTTGGAGATACTAAATAAAAAATTCACTGTTCACCATTCTACAGTTTGCTGGAGGCTTTGATGCGGAAAGTATGAAGGCTTTTGAAGAGCTAAGAAGCAAGATGACTACACAGACATCCGCTCCGCAGATATCTGATGCATAACTTGGACTCAGCATTCCACACTTGTCTGGTCTATTTGATCAGAAGGCATGATTATTTGGCTAGCTAAATTGTACAAAAAGAGAGCTGTAAATTCCAATGTTGTCTCAATCAAGTTGTATATGCCAAGAATGGACTAAAAATCTACAGGTTCTGATTATACGTATACCGGTTTTAGTACAAGTTTGTATCTTTGCATTTACAGGTAGTAAACATGCAGTTTGTTAAAAAAAATGGAATCACGATACCTAGTTTTGCTACTACTAGTTTGACAATATGTTACAATGGGGATTTCTTTTTCCGGAGTCCAGAGGAACCTTATTAGACTTGAACACAATTCGGCTTGCTCCCCAGGACGGGGCACTTCTATAATAGCAGATGTAATGTAGAAAAATCCGAAGAAATTTATATTGAAGAAAAGGATTTTACTTGGCACTGGTCTGTAGAACAGTGGAAGCCCAGCTTGGTGTGAGATACTGCAGGGTTGAACCACCGGAGAGACCCTGCAAACAACGGATAGAACAGCCAAAGCAGATTCCTAGTCATGTGATGTGACTACACGAGATGGGGGAAAACAGACAGGGGGCGAGGAGGGAGAAGGTGGAGGACTGGAGGTTGCGGCGGTGAGCTCCACCTGAAGGCTGAAGGGAAAAGCGACCACATCCAATGGGCGGTTGAGCTCGATTTGCCGCCAACTACGCGCCGGAACCGCCTCGGTGTGCATCGACGATCAAAACGATGGCGACGCGGGGAGAATCAGTTGGTGCCGCCAGCCGGGGAATCTGACCGGCGACAAAGGCCGTCTTGGTCGCTCGGCTCTTTACGACGGCGGCGACGTCGGCGGAGCGGGGGATGGATGGCGCCGGTGGTAGGTATGGGCCCGAGGAGCCAGCGACCGAGCGGAAGGGGAGGAGCGGATTACTGCCTGTGGGACAGCTTCCATGCGGAGAGGAGGAGGCCGACGCGGGTGGGGGGGCCGAGAGGAGGAGGCCGGCGCGGGTGGGGGGGAAGAGAAGTCGGAGAAGGAAATCCAATCGGTACTCACCGGAATTGTGTAATGGTAATGGTGGGTAATTTTTCCCTAACTCTATGAGGAGATACAAAACTTCAGTTTCTGGAGTACCCCTTGAGGAGCTCCAGAAAAAACGTGGAGTAGGCCTTCAACTCCAACTTTTTCTTGGAGCAGAGTTCTTGGAGTTGGACTCGTTTGGCTAGACAAGTTTGGAGCAGAGTTGAAAAAGCTGGAGCGGAGCAGTCCCAAACAGGCCCTTAGTAGTTGGGAAGGTTAGCGGTAAAAATGTTTCTTACAGTATAGACAAGTTTATCAGATTTTATCTAAGTTTTATAAATTTCATAATATTTCATAGAGTTTTGAACATGTTTCATGAAAGCTAGTCAACTTAGATATAAAACCTTTTGAAATTTTATGAATCCTCACGAAACACCACGAACTTTAGACATAAAATCTTATAAAATTTAGTCAACTTAATCATAAAACCTCCTAAAACTTAATGAAACACCATAAAACTTAGTTATGAAACCACATAAAACTTCATGGAACTTTATGAAACCTCATGAAACTTACTGTTTGCTGCTTGGTGCCATCAGTGGCATCCACCAGTGAGCCAATCCCAATAGCTACATTCTTGAAAGGGGAGCTTACTGCATGCATACATAGAGATGCAGAGAGATTTGAAGAGTGAGTCGAGCAAAAAACAAATGCAGATGTGTAGTGGCACCTAACAAGATTACAAGATTGCTTACTCATGGCGATGTGGATAGCGTCGAACTTGGTGGTGTAGAAGTATGCGTAGGTGACGAGCCCGAGCCCAAACATGTGAGGCTCCACACGGTTGATGCCCTACATGGCGTGCATGTGCAGCTCGGTGGGATGCTGTGGGGCTCATCGGTGACTTCTCGACGTAGAAATCTTGGAGCCGGCTGGATCTAAGAGAGACGGTCTGGATCCGGCTATCTCTCATGAACTCGAAGCCACCGAGACACGGGCAAGCGCAAAGGAACGCCTAGAGGCAAAAAGGCGGCTTGAGAAGGCAACAAACGGTCCCAAATGGTGTTGGAGAAGATGGAGGAGGATTGGCCAGGCGAGAGGAGGGAACGCCGATGCTGGCGCGGGAGGAGATGGGGACGGAGGAGGAGGGCGAGGGGAGGGCATGGGAACTGGTGGAGAGAGTTCGTGCGGGTTTGAGGGGGCGTTCTAGGGGAATCTGGAGCGGGGGTGGGGGCACGGCAGAGGCTTACTTATACATAGAGGCAGCTTCACAAGATTTCGGAGCTACACGGTGGACAGACGGATGCTGTCGGTGGGGCGATTGGATGGATCAGTGCAAAACGGTAAACGTGGACGGGCTAAGAAGCGTGGAACGACGTGGACTTCCTAAGTGCTCTTCAATTCCTTCCCCTTCAGTAGAGTTATGATTACCAGGACAATTCAACGGGGGTGAAATATCAACTGTCTTTCTTCTAGATTTTCCATGGTGCATGCGAGAATACTTTGTGAAGATGGTCTTGAATTTCCTTTTTCTAGAATACGTACGCATGCACCATGCAGGGGAGCTACGCAGTATTTCAATAAAGAGACAAACAATCACAACCAGCATGCTCCTTAGAGCTGGAGTACAACCACGAGAACAGAAAGATGATCTTGAAATTAACGAGCAGACAGCAAAAGAAAAAGAAGACGCAAGTGCAACTCGTGATCACCATTACTCCATCAATCGATTGGAAGATTCTGTCAACTGTGGTAATCGACCATTGGTCAAGAACATTAAATGGATCGCCATGACCATGACCAAGAACAGTCTTCACCAAAGGGATCGTTGTACTAGCTGTCGGAGCCAGATCTACGAACTTCTAGTTTGAGCAGTAACCAGAGCACGGACGTGTGCTCGGCGCAACCAGAGCACGTCTAGAGCGTGGCCAAGTGGCTCGAGCAGCGTGAGCCGTTCTAGGCCGGGCCGATGGCTTTATGGGCTAGGCCAAGGAGAGAAAACGGAAGGGATGGGCTGGGCCAAGCCCAAAGTGGTTTCAAACTTTTAAAAAATTGAAATTTGAGTAGCTCATTCAGATCGAATTTGAAAATTTCAAACTAACAAAACTTTACGTTCTCAAAATTGGACGTTACACTAGCCCTGAGACAAAAGGGACCGGTGATGTAAACAAATGCCTTGGGGTACAGATATTGGACGTATTCTTTTGGGCTTATGGCTTAAATATTTGAATTATGACTGTTTGTGAGAGATAGTGTGCACAGAAAAATAGTCGCATGCGATTTTGGCCGGTATAGCCGAACTCAGTACATTTTTACTACAATGTTCCTGTTGATTCTATCTTAAAAAACACAATGTTTGAAAGCTAGTTACTGTAGACAGTACGAGCATAAACCAGCAAAAAACCGGCTCGAACCCAACCATTTATTTGGCTTGCACAATCAATAATACTCCATCCCTGTGGTACTGATACTAATTAATTAATAGATCGTTGTTCTATCTCTTTCGATGATTATACTGCTTTCATCCTGCAATATAAGTCCGACACGTATACCCATTATAAGTAATATTTAATAAAAGTAAATTATGGGTCTGTTCTTTTTAGCTGGAGCTTATGGCTTTTGGCTGCGGCTTGTGGCTTTTGAACTGTTCGTGTTAGAGATTACAGAGTAACAGAAACTCACATATGGTTTTTGCCGATATAAATGAAGTCAGTACAGTATGTACTACAATTAACTAGTAGACCATATCTTGAAAATATACTCCATTTAAAAGCTAGTTACTGTAGAAAAACTGAAAAACAGCTTTTAGAAGCCGAAAAGAACAAGGCCATACTCTAATAGAAAGAGTAGTACTATGTCTATTTAATAGGATCAAATATAGTCTAATTTCGTTAAATATTACTTAAATAATATGCCTTCTAGATGTACGTACTGGATTTATATTGGGAGTACATCGATGATACATCACTCTTAATTTTTTGTTCCGGCGCAATTAAAATTAATACCCTAGCCAGTGCTGGAGCACATGTCACCATTTACCCTAGAGCAACGACCTTCTGGCTATTCAGTTCAGGCTCTCACAAAGCCGGCCTGTGATTGCGTGCTCGTCCAGAAAGTCAGCCATGGACCACGCACAGGTGAGATCATCAAGATCATGCATGCATGCACGGGAGATGATCAATAAAAACTAAGACCAGCATCTTGATTGACGGATATATTGATAAGTACTCTATTCTATATTATCCTCTAAGTAAAAGATCGGCATACTACACCTCCGAGTGTGGATGTCTATCTGATGGTTCATGCATTCATACATGCGTATTGTGGTTCAGACCATGTACAAGGTCACTTGAGAAGTAGAGATGAGATATTATTATTGATGCGAGCATCCTAGTGTGATCATGCGCCTAATTAAACCAGTTCACTTCCCGATAGGCTGGTGCTAAAATGCCACTGCAACCTGAATTTTCCTATGCTTGGAAGGATGATGCCATTCTTCACTGGGAGGGGGAGAAATTATGGTAAAAATTATAGTAAAAATAATATAAAATAGTTAGAACAATGATTTACTGTTGGAGATATTGTCTCTAATGCTGTTTTTATGTGAGATGAAAGTCTTAGAGACAATTTCAAGAGACGAATCATTGTAAATCCCTATACTGGACGATTCAGTTTCGGATGACGACGACCTTAAACAGTTATTACGCTAACTAAAACAGGCGAGAGACTGTTCTTCCGGCCTGGCGCCACATGGTCAATTCAATTGGCTCGCACTGCACCTAAGAACTACCCAACCCTCATCTGCCACCAACCTGTTGGCCCCAGTCGCACTAATACTACTCTCCGTAGTACAGGAACAGGATGAGCGATGGAAGGGAAGGGACCACACACTACTACAGAAATCCACATTATAGACGGTTTAAAAACATCATCACAGACGGTTTTCTGAATCGTCTGAAATTATGGGTCAGTGATAATCCAAGTTATCACAGACGGTTTTTGAACCGTCTGTGATATCGGATAATCACAGACGGTTTTTAGTACAAAACCGTCTGTGATATCGGATAATCACAGACAGTTTTTAATGAAAAACCGTCTGTGATATCGCATAATCACAGACGGTTTTTAATGAAAACCCGTCTGTGATACTCCTCCCCCCAGCAGAATCTATTTCTGTTTATAGCTAGCCTTAGGAAATGCTAGCCATACCCTCTGAAACAAGCAGATAATCACAGACATAAACATATACAATTCACACATCTCATTTCATTTCAGATACATTTCACATCTCAATTCATTTCACAGACATAAAACATCCAATTGACAACGCACTTCATTTCACAAACATAAAGCATCCATTTCGCAAATCAATTTATTGAGTTGAAATAAAATATCCATTAACAAATACACAATTGTAAAAGATCTACACTGTATTTGCACTTAGAATTATAATAAAAAATCATTCTGGGCAGTGGAACTCTCCATCTGATCTTACGACTTTTGACCACAAAAACCAAATGAGCTCTCCTCGAATTTTTGCAAAATCCGGCTGTGTCAATGCAGATGTAGAGATGGACGCAGTCTGTCGATAGGAATATCAACGCGCGCATATATAAAACTGACATGTATGAAATAAATGTGGGAAGATTGACAAGCCTTATAATTAGTGATCTTGGTGGAATCGAGGAGTAGTCTCATATGGTGGCACACGTAGTATCCACACGTGTTGCCCGGCTCCTGCTGGTGGCACTGCAAAAAATATAATGTGTTAAATCAAGTGGCATTACTACTATGTGTTGTATATGATTAATTAATGTGTAGCTAGCGAATACCCGAAACTTGCGATCATGTTTCAAGGCCTTGGCCCCTGTCGTCGAGTCACGTGTTTGTTGAACGTATGTGGCGAACGACCTTCGTTATTCGAAAAAGTTAGATTAGTTATTCGGAAGGAAAGAAAGAGTACAATGTACAATGTACGTACCTATCGAGTATTCGGGCGATAGCTGTGTACTTGGATTTGTTCTTGAGGCACATCCGAGGCACATCCGATGCCTGCTGCTGTGTCTTGAGGAATGCCAAGAGCTGGTATTCAGATGGGTTATGAGAATAAGATTCATAATTTATAGTTTGAGGAATGCCACATCTGAAGACCAGTTCTTGGCATTCTTCAAGACACAGCTGCAGGCCTTGGATGTGCCTCGGATGCTACGCTATGCTTCAAATTGGCAGTCATGAGCCTGACGACACAATGTATTTCTTTCCACCCAAATGGTCAATGTATCTTTTGCAATAATCTCAAGATTTCTTTATCCGGATACACTAGAATGTGTTACTTGCTTCATGCCCTTTGATCATATACTCTTCCTTGATTGGTTAATTTGTGCTCTCAAATTGTAGGGTTGCACATGATAAGATGAGGAAGCAAGAAAAGTGATACATGATGCTCAATGTTAGGAAGAGATCAGGAGAGGAGTAGAGGGAAGGGGGAGAAGGGAGGAGAGGAGTAGAGGGAAGGGGGACCCAAATGATTTCAAACTATATACTATGTACTATGTACTATATACTATATACAATATACTAACACAACAAGCAATGTAATATGTACCAATGTAAACTAAGCAACTGCAGTAAAAAATGTACCAATGTAGTATGTACCAAATAGCAAACTAATTAAGCTACTGCAGTAAACAATGTACCAATGTAATATGTACCAAATAGCAAACTAATTAAGCTACTGCAGTAAACAATGTACCAATGTAATATGTACCAAGCATCAAGCATCAACCCTAAACACTAACAGTAAGTATGAAGCATCAACCCTAAATATGTACTAAGCAACTAACCATAACAGTATGAAGCATCAAGCATCACCCCTAAACACTAACAGTAAGCATGAAGCATCAACCCTAAATATGTACTAAGCAACTAACCATAACAGTATGAAGCATCAAGCATCAACCCTAAACACTAACAGTAAGCATGAAGCTCGGGGAGGGATTTGATGACCTTACGGTTTTGGTGACCTTAGGGACGCAGGAGGAGGAGGCGGCGGCGACGGAGGAGGAGGAGGAGGAGGAGGAGGCGGCGACGACGACGGAGGAGGAGGCGACGGGCTCGGGGAGGCGACGGAGGAGGAGGCGGCGGCGACAGAGGAGGAGGAGGCGACGGGCTCGGGGAGGCGGCGACGGAGGAGGATGCGGCGACGTCTTCGTCCGGGGAGGCGGCCGGCGAGGGCTGGGGGAGGCAGCTGGCGAGGGCTCGGGGAGGCGGCGGCGACGACGGGCTCGGGATTTAGATCTAATCGAATAACTGCAGCGCACACGGAAAACCCTAGCGAGAGGGTATATGTAGGAAGATTATCACAGACGGTTCTAAACTTAGAACCGTCTGTAATAACATATCACAGACGGTTCTAAATTTAGAACTGTCTGTGATAAGCCTGTGATAAGCTTCATACCAGAACGCTTCACGCGTGTTTCGATGCCAGAACGCTTCGTGTTTCGATCATCTAATTAACGTCTCTCGATCGTTATACGAAGCGTCTATATCATTCATGTTTGGGTATACGAACCGTTTGTGCTAAAGGTTAAATATGCGCTCCTAATCCAGGTCTCTAGCTTCTACGTACGTACAATACAATATACAATTAATACAACATGGCTTCTACTACTGTTCTTGTGATCATCTCCTTCCTCTCATCTGTTCATCACGAATTGTTCGGCCGGAACCTTACACAGGCGGCCAGCAATTTGCATCTGGAGCAGCTTCTCCGCACCCGCCCTGCTCTCCTTCCCCGACTTTCTTGCATCCGTCAGCTTGACCTGATCCTCCGCCGTCGATGGAGGCGTCTCGCTGCCGCTCAAGAAAGGGAAACAGCCCTCACCCTGGTTCTTCTCCACAATGTGCGCAATGCGGAAGAAGCTCTACACGCATTGCAGAGACTGATGGATAGCCTTGCCGATCAAGCAGAAACGGCAGATTCTGAGGAATCTTTTCATGCTATCCTGTACGACATTATGGATGCTGCTGATCATTTGCCCAGGCTGCACGAGGAAGTGCTGAGGACAAGGGCAATCTTAACGGCGTTCGAGGATTTAGCGGCTGATCCTCCAAGTCCCCAAGTTGAAGAAGAAGCTTACGAAGCCCAAAAGAATACAATCTGGGAAACTCTTTACCTGTGCGACTTTTGTAATAAATTTGCCTCTAATTGAAATTAATAAATTTGCCTTTAATTTGTGACCTCTTGTATCAGTAGTTCTGTAGTTAAGTTATTAGAAGCAATGTGTACTTATATATTAACCTCTGATTTAGAATATGACAGACAAAGGGACATCACAGCCGATTCTTGTGAAAAACCGTCTGTGAACATTCCCAAACGGTTCTTAACAACAACCGGCTGTGATAGTCGACACAACATAGACGGTTTTTAATAAAAACCCGTCTGTGATAATCCCAGATTATCACAAACGGTTTTTAATAAAAACCGTCTGTGATATTCCAGTATCACAGACGGTTCAGCAGTAAGAACCGTCTGTGATACTCCTTTTTCCCGCCACAAATACCACAGACGGCCTTCAAATTAAAACCGTTTGTAATAGTTTACATTACAGACGGTTTCACAAAACCGTCTGTGATTTGCCGTCTACTATTAGCCTTTCTGTAGTAGTGACACCAAAGACGGATCAATCTGACTGTTTTTGTCCTCAAAAACAGTCAAGTGATGTATAGCAATACTCTTATATTTATACATCTTTGCATTGGACAAAAAATTAAGACCAAAGATGCACTAATTGCTAGTATAAATAACCCTTTATATTTATACGTCTTTGAATTGGACAAAAAATTAAGACCAAAGATGGACTAATTGCTAGAATTAATAACCCTTTATATTTATACGTCTTTGCATTGGACAAAAAAGTAGACCAAAGATCCAATGATCTCTCTCTCTTCCGTTCCGTCTGCTGTATATAAGCCTCCTCGCATCTCCCCATCGATCTCTTCTTCTTGTTAATTCCCACACGAAAGCAAAACAAAAGAAAAGAAAACAGAAGGTAGCAAAGTTGTCTAATTAGCGAGAGGGAGCAAGGATTAAGGTGTTCGTGTGAGTGTGAGTGCGCTTAATTGGCGGGCATGAGCCGAGGGGGCGGCAGCAAGCTGGTGAGCTGGTTCTGGCGGGCGCCGAGGCGGGCGCTGGGCCGCGCGCGCGACCTCTACGTGCGGAGCCTCACCGGCTGTGCCGGCCACCTCCCGGCCGAAGCCGCCTTCGGCTACCCGTCCTTCGCTGCCGCGCCCCTGCCCAGGGCCGACAGCTTCGCCTCGTCGCGCCGCTCCGGCTCCTACGACGACGACGGCGACCTGCGCGAGCTCATACGCGCCGCGTCGCAGAGGCGGAAGGCCGCGGCCGCGGCCGCGGAGCCGGTGACCGTGCCCAGGAGCCAGAGCGTGGCCATGGCGAGGATCGACGAGGACCAGCCGTGCGAGTTCGCTGGCGCCGGGGTGGTGCTCCCCAGGAGCAGGAGCTGCGCCGTCGGCGCCAGCCGGGTCGGTGGACGGAGGGCGAGGGTCCCGGCTCTGGCTTAGTGGAGCCGCGCGCCCGAGATCGATTCTCGCACTGCACTGCAAAACTACAGATAGGCCTTGGCCTTGACGAACATTAGTACAGAGCATGTATCTTCCTAAGCGTTTGGTTTTAAGCGTCCATTGTTATTTCATTTTTGTGTTCTTCTCTCTCTCTCTCTCGAGGCTGCAGAAATTTGCAGTTGTGCTCTGCACTTTCGTTGTTTAATTGTTCCTGTACCTCTCCGTTGTTATTCTACCATTTGTTTGGGATTATTATTGCGTGTTTGTAAAAAAAATTATGGATGAATGAAGTGTGTTATTGGTTTTCTGTTTGCTTGAGGTAAAGTAAACAGAGTGGAATTCTTCGAAGTCATTTGCAAGGGTATACGATTCCTCTTGAGATCTACTATTATTTGTCTTGGATTTCACCGTTTCTACCCTTCTAATGTAACCCGTTAGTACAACGATCCTTAGATTTCATTTGTATACCATCTGCTGATTACATGATCCAAGGTATGCAGCGCATGCACTAACGACCTTCCTAACAATGCATAGTGTTGACAGTGTACAGTCCAGATGCCATATATGCCGGATGGGTCTCACCTGACGTTAACGTCAGAGGATCCGTATCCGTATATGCCATCATGCTATTTATTGGCTATGTCAAGCTTCTATGGCCCAATTGCCTAGAGTTAGATTGGTCGTCACATATTACAGCTTACTTTTCGAAGCTTTGTCATTCATATCAAGAAAAAAAAAGAGAAAATCAATACTGATCATCGGTCCAAAAGAGTTTAACATCTACACCACATGTCCCAAAGGACACACCGAGGAGAAAAGCACCAAACAATCTCAACTACACTACCTCCTACATATCAAGATACCCAATAACACAATAAACTACACTAGCTGCTAATGCAACTAGGGTTTAATCTTTCGTCCTCAAAAAAAATTTGCCAGTGAACGAAAGCAACGAAAAATGAAATTTTGTCCATTTCATCCAAAAATTCGGAGAAAAATTTCAAATTTTTTATGAAATTTAATCAAAATTCAGATAAAATTTAGACAAAATTTAAATATAGAAATTTCGGCCAAAATTTGTCTGAATTACTGTGCTTTCGGAGGGCAACGAAAGCAACGAAATTTCGTTGTTTCGGCAAAATTTTGTCCGAAAGATTCAACCCTGATTGCAACAAGTTGCACCAAATTAAAAGACTTTGAAGGTGAAGGCCTAATAAACCATCAAATAAACACCAGCCGTGCGATGTATGAGCCGTGAGCTACTGTGGAGGGCATGGCCGCCCATGCCGTGCAATGTTGCTCAGGTATATCATGGATTCTCGTTTGACCTTTTAGACGAATACCGTACCACAGCTGGTGTCAAGTGTGTTAGCATCAATGAGGTGCAGCGTGCGTAATGGAATTTGATTGAACGATAAGATGACAACCGGTCACAATTGGTCAAGATAGTCACGTTCATGTGCGTACTGCTTGTCGGCGAGCGTCGTCTTTGTGATCAAGTGCTCGATCGTGGTGTCAAATCCTCTTTGTTTCGTAAGGGACCAACACTTGTGTTAAGCTAATCGTTTATTTTAAATGAAGGCAATATCATTGTAGTTGTATCTACTAGCAAGAGCATGAAGCGATAAGAAATTTTGGTACTGGTTCATGTCTCATGGCTTGGTTGCGTGCATTTTTCGACCAGAGGCAACCAAGTCGGATGACACATTGAGACGGACCACGAGGGCGGGTAAGAGCTCCCCCTCTTGGCCCATGGACCGCAATTGGGTTTGGGTGCACGGGCCGACCGAGGCAGCGGGGTGGCCATGGATAGCAGTGACGGCGGAGGAGACAGGGGCGGATCCAGGATTTCACATCAATAGTGTCACCATAAACTTGTCAACTAACCATAAACTAGACGACGGGCCGAGCATTATCCAAATAAAAGGCTGTGGGCTGCTTTTAGAGAGACATTGAGGTCACATGGCAGACTGGGCTGCTGTCATCAATACAAAATAAAAGAGGGGTACACAGGCCCAGTCCAAAAGCATTACTGTCCTGCGACATCACAGGTTGCAGCCTGGATCCGCCCCTGGGAGGAGAGGCCGCTGAAGGTGGTGTTCGCGTCCCCGGTGGAGCACTTCACAAACGCGGCGCTTATTGGGAACGACAACCTTTGCCAATATAAATGAAGTCGTTATAGTGTGTACTATAATTAATTTGTAGATTTTATTTTAAAAAATATTTTATTTAGAAATTAGTTATTATAAAAAAATTTAAAAGTAGTTTTTAGAAACCGGAAAGAAAGAAGAGTACAAGGTCGGCGTAAAGTAGGCAAATAGGCAACCTCACCGGCCGTAGAAACACCAAACTCCTATCCCAACGGCCCACAGAAGAGCCCGCACCCCATCCGGCCTGCCTTTCAATACTTCACGCAGCCCACTCACTATAAAAGCAGAACGACACTACAGGAAAAAAAACGGGGGGTTTGCTTCGCATCGTCAGTCTCGACTCGTCGGCTCCCTTCGCCGATCTCTCTCTCGCCTCGCCGCCTCCGCCGCGCACCGTACGACGGCTCCATGGCCGAGTACCACCTCAGCTCCCAGCTCCGCTCCCACGAGGATGACGTAAGCCTCCCTTCCCCTCCCCCCTTGTACTGCTTGCTTCGTCTGTCGTCGCCTCCGCTTTGCTTCCCCTGCAAGTCTGCGCGATCCCTCCCTCGGTTTCGATCCGGCCTCTCCGAACCCTCTCCGATGGGGCTCGGTTCGTGTTCCGGCGGGCGCGGTGTTGTTCCGATCAGCTAATTTTAACCGTTTGCTGGGAGATCGCGCGAAAATTTGCGTAATTTGATCTAGTCTGGTTGCGATTGTGGTCTCAGCTTGCTCTCTCGCGGTTCGGTGCCTTCCTAGGTGTTGTAGATTCCATGCCCTCGTGCATTGCTAGGCCCTAGTTTAGTTCCGTCCGGATGCTTGGTGTGAGAGCTCTCCATGTTGATTACCTTTTCTTCTCTCTAGCCTCTCACATGTTAATTTAGCGTGTTACAGTAAATTTGGGGGGTTTAGAGGAGAATTTAGTCACTGTAGTTTGATATGTTATTGCTACTAGATCGGTCAATCTACGGATGATCAATTACAAGGTTTCAATGTGTTTTCTCTTCATATATAACCAGAACAGAATTTCCTGTGTTCCGCTCCGCCAGCAATTCCACCATGTTGCAATTGTTGTGCTGATTTAAGGTCCATCCAGAATGTCCTGTTCTGGTCAGTTTGACAACGATTTCAAAATCTTCTGGTTCATATTTGAACTTCCGGCATTTAGCATCTAAACACCAAACACCCTATTGTTTTGATTAGAAAGCACACCCCTTTATGCATGTCTATCCACAAAACACTAAAAACGACATGTGTTAGTCTTGAAACTTATGTATATATAATGATCATTCGTGAAACTGTATGTAGCTGTGACCCTGTGGGACTAACTGATTATTTTGCTCAAAATGTAAAAATTTTAGGCAGCAATGGTTTTGCAAAATGTAGAATGCCTTTGTTCATGACTTTAACTTGCTGGAACCTTGGTTTGTGCAATCATTCGGTTATTCAACCCGATAAAGTTCAATCTTGCTTGTCGTGCCCTTCCATATTGTCGAAACATCCTCTTGATTTTACATTTGCTACACGCTTGTTTCATGATTGACTTATCATGGTTTACTCTTCAATAGGTTCGTGGCATCTGTATCTGTGGTGATGCTGGGATTGCAACATCCTCAAGAGACCGAACTGTGAGATTCTGGACACAACACCCAGAAAAGAAGCACAAATATGTTCTCTCTAAGACACTCGTAGGGCATTCCAGTTTTGTGGGCCCATTGGCCTGGATCCCTCCTTCAGATCGGTTTCCTGAAGGAGGAATAGTTTCTGGTGGAATGGATACACTTGTTTTGCTCTGGGATTTGCATAGAGGAGAAGTTGTTGAGACAATGAGGGGGCACAGTTCACAAATTACTGGACTTGCTGTAGACAACAATGGTGACATCATCTCTTCATCCATGGATTGGTAGGTGTTCTCAAATCATCTCTTCATCCATGGATTGGTAGGTGTTGTCCGACAAGTGTAATTCTTATGCTACTTGCTTGCATGGCTTCATCATGTTCCTGCTTGCTTGCTTGTGCTAATTCAGCCAACAAGCACTAAGAATTTTTCACAAGGTGGTTGTAAGGAAAATATCGTATTGTAACATGATATAACAATAATTTGTATAACTTCATTACCTTTTCCTTTCTGGATCATTTATTTTTTCTTTCATTTGCACCAATGGACATTTCCTATTTCTGCTTCCTTTTCCTTTAAGGCTCCGTTAGAAATGTTGTCAATATTACTTTAGTGTAAAGCTGCTTATAGACACGCATTTATGAACTACTTTATGCTTGAATTGTTTGTTCCAATGACAGAATGGCCTAATAAATGATCACTTTCCCTATTATAGTAGTTAACTTCTTGTTGTCCTCCCTGACATATGTATTGTACATACAGTACTTTAAGACGGTGGAGAAATGGCAATGCTGTGGAGGTTTGGGAAGCTCACAAAGTTGCAGTGCAAACTGTTCTGAAGCTGCCCTCTGGAGAACTCTTTACTGGTAGGCTTCTGTTATGTTCGCACATTTTCCATTTTTTACTCGGTTCTTGTGCTTATTTTATTTTCTATGTTAGTGCACTGGTATTTTGTAATGTGTTAGTCTGATTTAGTGTTTTTCATTGTTTTCTACCGTTTTGATAAAATGATCCAATCTGATTGGTTTAAGCTCTGTATGGAACATTTGGAGTTGGAATCGTGGCTTACCAGAATTGTTTTGAAAGCAGTGTTCTAACTTCTGAGCAACTTAGGCTTCATTTGGCACTGTGGTGGCTTTTTTAAAAACATTTCTATTTTGGATACAGTAAGTAATTAGGAACCTCTATCTTAGAGAGAAAGCAGAACAAAATTACTAGAATTGGTAAAGATTGCCTTAACTAGATCCTACAGCACAGTGCAGTGGGGCACAACAACGGCAAACTGGTCTTCAATGCATACCAGAGTTTTCCAGGATGAATTCTCGAATATCTATGACCAAATTTGTCAAATGATTGATTAATAATTTTTTCTTTTCCCCTTTTCTATAGGTTCTAGTGATTCAACTATTAAGCTTTGGAAAGGAAGGACTTGTCTACATACATTCTCAGGACATGCAGGTTTTTTTATCCCTATTGCAGAAATCTCTGTAATATCGTCTGGAGCATAACTTTATATTGGTGCTTTTCCCTTTAGCATCGATCAACTGTGAATATCTGTTATGCTGGTGTCTTGAGCTTACATTTTCTCATTTATTATTATCTATTACATGCCATTCAGCCAGATAGCTGGTATTTGTCATTTTCAATCAAATAGCTTGGATTTGTCATTTTCAATCAAATAGCTGGGATTTGTCATTTTCAATCAAGTCAAATTTATCTCTCTTGAGAATTAATTCTGGTTGCATTGATGCAGAAGGTTCTGTATTTTGTTTGCCCAAAGAGAGTAAATATCATTTATCAATTATCAGTCAATTGTTAAACCCTCCCTTTTCAGTATACGAGCATATGATTTTGTTTTTTGTATGATCAGTTTTGAGGTGTTATTGTTAGCTCATCCACACATACTTGACCACTTGAGCTAATGTTATGTCACTGCAGATACTGTCCGATGTTTAGCACAGATGCCAGGTTTGGGAATCCTTTCTGCCTCACACGATGGGTGAGTGAAAATACCCACTTAACTAGCTTCACTTACAAATAAATGCAATATCTGAGCGAAAGAGGGAAACAGTACGGTAGAAGTTTTTTAAAAAACATGTTAAACTTAAATGAAACGGTTGTACTTTATTGTTTGATCTTTGATATTGCTGGTACGCTACGGAAGCCTACTTCTCATCAGAAGGCTGCCCTGGATTACTGAAAATTTTATTCACCTCTTACTCCTTTTGTATTATCTTCTTACATTTATGTGTATCAATGTATTCTTTTAGTTTACAGTTACTGTCTGTTTACATGTTCACACATGGTATTTTGGTTGGTTCCAGAACTATCAAGTTATGGGCATTAACCGGCCAGCCCCTGTTGGAGATGATTGGACACACTTCACTTGTATATTCTGTGGATGCACATTCATCTGGTCTAGTTGCTAGTGGCAGTGAAGATCACTCTGTCAAGATATGGAAAGGTGATTTGTTGTGTATGCTTTGCAGACTTCATGTTAAAATGCAGTGATATGTTTTCTTTGGATAGGATTTGTTTATACTTACATCTTTTTTACTGAACAACTCTTTAACCCTGACCATTTCATTGGGGTACAATCCATTCTACAAACTGGTTTGTCTAAATAAATGTTAAAACTGTGGTTAAATCTCTGTCTTAGACTCCCCTTCCTGTGCTCCAGTCCAGTATTTGCTCCAGACAGAAATTAGTCCTAGTCCATGATAGTACTTGTTTGGCTTCATACTTCTTGTACAAAAGGAAATTATCTTGGAGGTGAAAAGTTTTTGGTTTGGTTGTCAAAGTATGTAGCAGAACACAGTTAAGTGCTTTATATAATTGGTTATCTGACTTTCGAGTAACATAATGCAGATGGGATCTGTGTTCAAAGCATTGAACACCCAGGATGCATATGGGATGCAAAATTCTTGGAAAATGGAGATGTTGTAACTGCATGTTCTGATGGAACTGTGAGGATATGGACAACCAACAATAATAGGTTGTGCAGTGATGAGGAACTTGCAGCTTATACAGATCTTATTTCTCAGTACACACTTAGCAGGTTAGCTCCTATTGCTTCCTTAGTTTTCCGTATTTTAGTAAACTTTTGACATCTTCTACTGCTCAAAGTGACCATTCTTGTTATCATATTATTATTTATGTATTATCATATTATAATTTGCATGTATTAATAAGTACTGTAGTCTTTTACTGTTTAGATAAATTTTTTTCTGAACAATTGGAACCATGGGGTTATTCATACATTGACTATTTTAATTTAAGCAAGAACTTGTATGCCTTTTATTTTGCTTGTACAGAAAGACTGTTGGTGGACTGAAGTTGATGGATCTACCAGGAGTTGAGGCGCTGCAAGTTCCAGGTAATATATCTCATTTTTCTGATCCATTTATGAGCATAGTGTTGAGCTGTTGATATTTCCATAATGCTCCAACTTTGAATAGTAAATTCTTTAGGCTGGCTGCCTGTTTATCAAATATAATGTGAACATATTACATAGCTATGGAGCTCAAAAATTAAAACTAACGTTAGATGTAGTGTTGTGCTTCAAAATAATCCCTAGCTTTTGGAAACATTCAGAAAATTGATCAATTGTGTGAAACACAATTTTCTATAAATTTTTTGATGTTGTGGTGTTCAATCTGAAGTTTCACTGAAAATTTCGGGTGCTAGTATGATAATAATGTTTGTAACTTTTTTCCTAAGCAGGGAACTCTGATGGTCAGACACTAATTGTTAGAGAAGGGGATAATGGTGTTGCTTATTCATGGAATTCAAAAGAGCTAAAATGGGACAAAGTAAGAATCTATATGCCTTAGACTTTTCCATTATATTTTTCTTAAGTAATTATTTTGCTATCTCAATCACATGGTATAATCTGCGAAGTTGAGGATATAGTTTAATGCCTTGTTCTTCTTTGCTGCTTGATGTTGATTGAGTTATTTAACATAAATGCATGCTATTGTGCAATTTGATGCATCTGTGTGGCATTACTCCATCTCTCTAGCGGTAACGGTCCAAGTTCATGCTCTCTGTGTTTCTCTTTATAAGGTGTGTTTTGGTCACGCATGGGGATTAAGAAGGTTATAAAGCCAAGAAAACGGCAGAGGGAAATTACCATGATGATCCTAGTGTAAATGACTTAGGAATAAGAGAGAATATCAGAATAGTGTGTGAATGTTTACTCATAAATGTTGAAGAGAGTGGGGAGATAAATGAGGGCAAAAGAGAGAATGACATTGAAGTTGTATGCACGCCTTATATTTGAAACAAAAATGAAAAGACTACATGTCTTATATTTTTAAAACGGAGGGAGTACATAAAATCCTAGAATAGGATAGGATGGGTGACACTTGTTTACTGCACAATGAACGGAACCTCATGCAATGCTCTGGATATTTTTGCTATGCTTGACCTGGCAGTGGCATTGTTGCTTTGTTGTATAGCTGTTTACTTTGAGTTTGCCTGTGATGCCATCTTGTTATCAACCAAATTGTTAGATTGGTGAAGTGGTGGATGGACCAGGGGATGCTCCACAAGGTCAGGTTCTTGATGGTGTTCGCTATGATTTTGGTAAGTTGGCTTCTCTTGGATGTGTTTTAGCGTTAACCTTTTCTGTTTTCTTATACTCTTTTGAAATTTGTTCAGTTTTTAACGTTGACATTGGAGATGGAGAACCTATTCGAAAACTACCCTATAATCGATCAGGTATATCACCATGTGTTTCTATCTTTTAATGCTTTTCTCTGTTATTGGTTGGTTCTAGAGTAAACTAACGAGTATTAGGATTTGCATAGTACTAAAAAATTCACCATTTAAGTGTTCGTTCAATGTGAAGTCTCTCTGCTTGCATGTGCATGCACTTTGAGAGAGTGTTTCTCTTTGACATTATTTTAAGTACCTCTTACAATCCTGCCTATGAATGCTTGCATGCAGATGATCCATATGCAGTTGCAGACAAATGGCTCCTGAAAGAAAATCTTCCTTTGACATATCGCCAACAAGTGGTAGAATTTATACTGCAGAATTCTGGCCAGAACAATTTTGTTCCAGATCCATCATTTCGGGATCCCTATACTGGAGGTAAGCACATTACATTGTATCTTTTTTGGTAATTGTTTAAACTATTGTCATATTTGCCAGTTTTGGTGCTGCTGTTGACACTTGAGTTGATCATGTATCAGCTAATGCATATGTACCTGGGGAACCATCTTCGTCAAATGGTATGTATTCATGCACATAATATTAGAGATCTGGCTGATTTCTTCGCTTCCTTTTCCCTTGTATTAAATGAAAGAGCTTCTGTTACCTTTTCTTTCTTTGCTTCTCTCGAGTCCTTAACATAATGTTCCATGCTTTTTTTTATTTGAGAGAGAAATAATGTTTCATACTTGATTTGCAGGTAGTGCTCCGAAACAAACTTTCAAACACATACCAAAGGTACCACCCAACCTTCCATGATTGTTACATTAATATGTGAACTATTGATTGTCGTAATCTAATGACTTGACATGTTAACATGCTGAATTTAACTGCCATCATGTACAATGGTCTTGCAAGCACATGCATGCAAATACAGTTTCTCAGAGCGATTGATTGTTGGTTGATGATTAATAGCTGAATTCAATTCTGACTAGAAGCAATATGCCATCAGTCTTGTATTTTGACCTGTTGCAATTTCACCAAAAAAATTGCTTCTTTGGTTTGCAGAATGGAATGCTGTTATTTGAGACAGCTCAGTTTGAGGGAATCCTAAAGAAACTTTCAGAATTCAATGCAACACTTTCATCTAACTTGGTAATTTCTAATGTTATTTGTTGGTTGCTTTAGTTGCTTTGGATAATTTAATATTTTCTTCCATAATCTAGAAATTTCAGTTACATCATTCTGTGTGCTATTCGAAGTTTAGAACAGTTACGATGCTTTTGGTCTTAGGTTAGTTTTCAGCAATGAGTATGAATCACCTCAACACACCAGCCCCCATGTCCCACTCATTAATTGGCCCATTTATTTCTCAAGCTGCTTTCCTAGCCTGTGCTGACAATCATGTCTCGACAGAGGGAATACGGCCTACTTATTAGACGAAAGAGATTGGAATGGGGAGGAACATATGGCTTTCATTGGAGGTAGTGTGGAAGACATGTTACCAGATTACCTAAATTAGCAGAGTTGAACAAAGTTTGTTCCAACCATGCCAAGTACACAATTACACATACATGTGTTTGATGCATCTATGTGACTATGTCCATGAGCTAGTAGTTTAGTGCCATATGTTCAAGATGAAGCATGGGTGTGTGATTAGGATGGAAGGTTAATTTGGTATATATGTGATGAAGTATGAATAGTATAGCTAGATGTTGCTAGCTAAATTACTAACTTTTTTTTAATGATTTTGGCACCTTGTGGCTTGTGCACTACACTGCTTTTTATGAGATGGGTCGAAAACATCTTTAGGGGACAATTAACAATAGTGCTGGCATTTGACTATGGTTCATTTAGCTCAAAGCTATAAAAATATGGATGCTGTGAATGGACTTTTGTGGACTTGACCACAGCTAAGCGACAGTCTGGTAGTTCCACATGGGATGTCCTGTCCAAACAAGTTCACAAGGGGATTTGATTCAATTCCTTGCACACGTTCAGGGGATTTCACCCTGTCCATACTGACCCTTAATGTCTTATTGAGGCTTAATCGTTAACTTCTCTCTATTCAGGAACAAAAACAATTATCTTTGTCTGAGACAGATCTGTCAAGATTAGCTGCTATAGTGGAAGTATTGAAAGCTACATCATTTTATCACACAAGCAAGCTTGCAGATGCTGACATGGCTTTGCTGCTGAAAATATTGAAGTCTTGGCCTCCGCAAAAGATGTTTCCAGGTACATCCTTTTTTTCACTTTGGGGGCTGATAAACACAGTAAGCAACAAAATGGTTGACTCCATGACCTGTTTTCACTGGGTGGTTACTAAAGCAGACTCTCTTGAAATTCCCATTCTGGTTGAGAAAAGAAGAATAGAATTAGGAATTTATTGGAAACACTTGCCGTAACCATTTTTATTGGAATTGCATTATTGTTAGAAACTCTTTCAAACTTGCAATTCTACCATCTAGCTGCTCCAATTGTAACAATGGAAATTCTTTGTCACAATTGCAACTCCAATTATAATGATTGCATTGCAACCATCAAAATCTGTTGGTGACAGAATTGTTTTTGCAGTCATAAGTTTGAATTGAAGAGCTAAAGTTGGATGTCTATTAGTTAGCAAAATTGTAAGTGTGTCGCCGTTAGAAACAAGCAAAATCCAATCCTTGTAACACCCACTAATGAGGACCATTTCTCTTCTTTTAACTCTTTAGTCTTAGTCAAATGAACCACATAAAATTCAGCGAACTAAGATGCTAAATCGTCTATTGAGAAAGATAGGAATGTTAAAGTTCCTTTATCTCATATGGAGCTATTGTATACACGCTTTAGATTCTATTACATATGCTTTGTACAGTAAAACATTTTTTTTAATATACTAGCCCATGCAACTGCATGGGGTCAACTACTAGCATATTATGTTCTGATATTTGATGCTGCATTTTGTTCTCAATGGAGATAGTTTGCAATTCATCTGAAAAGTTTGTCCACCTCTACCTTGCAGTTATTGATTTCCTAAGGATGTTTGTGTTGCATCCTGACGGAGCTACTTTACTTCTCAAGACCATTGAAAGTGGAAATGGTAGGGTTTGGATATGCTCTCTGTCTGCTAATGCTTTTCTCAGTCTTTGTTGTCTTGGGTTATCTTCAAGCTCAGATTATCTAATTATCTTCATACCTCTCTTGATCATTAACACTAACTGGTGTTTTTTCTTATCAAAACGTGAAATCCAACATTGTTTGTTCGTACTGAACTAATCTCCTTTCCTCATGTTACCTATCAGATGTACTTGTGGAGACATTTCGTAAGGCTGTAGCACCACCTGTGCAGCCAGCCAATGTGCTTACAATCCTTAAAGCAATTACAAACTTATTTGATAACTCGTGCTTACACCAATGGTTGAGAACCCATTGTACTGAGGTCAGTTCTCAAACTACATATATTCATTTTTGTTTCAGCCTCTTTATATGTTCTGCATGAAAGTAGCCGTTGGTTTAATTTATTTGATTCTATTATTATTGGTACAACAGCTATTGATCAATATAAGGGCCTCCTTTATTGGTTGATTATTGCATGACAAAATTAGATTTGGATCAAATGTTTAGAATGACAAGTAGAGTTTGGTGTGCCAAATTACCTGTTATTCAGTATGCTTTTTTGTTTTTGAAGACTGACTCTTTTTGTTTGCTAATTTCAGATTATTGATTCTGTGTCCAGCTGCAAGCCATCTTTTAGCAAGAATGCACACTTGGCCTATGCTACACTTTTACTTAAGTAAGTCTTGAATTGAACGTAGTTATGCATTACAATTTTGTTGGTCATAATGTTAGAAAATAATAAGCATGTGCACTTGGCACTTTTTTTTGCAGCTGTGCTGTTCTTTCAACTGAATCGAAGGATGAACAAAGTCAGGCTCAAATTCTTTCTGCTGCCCTTGAAGTGAGTTTCCCTCCCTCTTGACTTCTGTATCCATTGCACTATTTGCAGTCCTCCCATGTTTACATTTCTTATTTGGATCCACAGATTGCTGAAGATGATACCCAAGATGTTGATTCAAAGTACAGGGCCCTTGTTGCAATTGGTTCTCTTGTATCCTCCTCAACATTTCATTACACGACGTTTAATAATATTTTTTTTATTATAGTGGATTTCTCAATAGCTCGCATTTTTGCTTCTAAATATGCCATGTCTTTGCATGTGTTGCCCTTAACCTAGCTTAACCCCAGATGTCGAATGGCCTTGTGAAGTCCATTGCTCTTGACCTTGATGTGAAGAGCGTTGCAACCAGCGCAAAAGCTTCAAAGGACTCGAAGATCGCGGAAGTCGGAGCCGACATCGAGCTGCTAACAAGATGAGAAGAGGTTGCAGGCAGTGAAAAAATAGCTCCTCCCTCACCGGAGGCGCCATTGTTCTGGATACTGCTCATCAGTCACCATGGAGATGGGCTTCGCGCAGTGAGGCAGTTTAGCACTAGCCCGTGCACCTGGTGGCACGGGTACTCCAGGATCTACCATAGCTTGCGCTTAGCTTTTGTGAGTGCAAGAATTGGGAGGAAGATACATTCATAATATCTCTGCCTGATCAAAAGGCCTGATCAAAAGGTTGTTTATTATTTATGCGCCTGTGTGCGTGGACAGTGAACGACTGAACACGCTTTGTGTGTATAGCACTATGCATTTCTATCCAGAAGAGCAATCTCAAGTCTTAGGACTTTTCTCAACCGTTGGAGTCATCAATGTTAGGACTTTCTTTAGGGATCTCCTAGGGTTTAGATCTAAAGGGCTTCTTCTATGCGTTCGGGTTCTTGAGAGATACACTGAGAGGGAGAGATGAGAGGGAGAGAGAGGTACTAACCGTCCGACGGCGTGGAGGAGGTGCTGGCCATCGTCGGTGAAGCAGTCGGGGAAGATGACGATGGCGGCGGCGGAGAAGATCCGGCGCGGTGGACGACGATGGTGCTTCCCGTCGCCTACGCTCAAGTGAACCTCGTGCTTCGAGCCGCCGGCCCCCATCCTCTATTTATTGCGCAGCGTGACGGGGGCCCATCAGCCAGTGGTTGGGCTGGACGCCCCCGATCAGGGCGCGGATCAAGGCCCGATCAGGGCTGAGATCATTCTAACAATCAAGGCCCGTGCTTTTGCATCTGTTTTGTCTACATTTGTCTCTAAAGCATGCCTGCGTTGTGTTTACCGTACCGGGACGCAGGATTTACCTCGATCCCCCTTTTTTCTTTGGCCATTACTACTAGTCATTATGCTTGGTTAGTGCAGTAATCACTACGCTTTATATGCTTATTGATGCGTTCTGGCGATGCAGTATCAATGTTGCGAGTGTAATAGCATTCCTCGACTTTTGGATTGTGATTTGCGAAGCTGATTGCAAAGCATGTGATTTCGAACCAAACCCAAGAAGAAAAGCTAATGTAAACTACGTACTTCATGGCATGACCGAACGAATACAGAAAGAAAAGGCGCAGAACGTATTTTCATTGCCGTGATTAGAACCCGGGTCGCTTGGGGTAAAAGCCAGGTATGCTAATCGAACCAGACGAGTCAATGGATTTTCG
The DNA here is from genome assembly GCA_017311315.1 of Dendrocalamus latiflorus. Classification (NCBI taxonomy): domain Eukaryota; kingdom Viridiplantae; phylum Streptophyta; class Magnoliopsida; order Poales; family Poaceae; genus Dendrocalamus; species Dendrocalamus latiflorus. Next base: position 31,263,629 of record CM029643.1, read on the forward strand.
TTGGCTTTGGTAGCTGATTTTTGTTAGACACATTTATAGCTAAGAGGCACCAAAGCTTTCGAGCTTGTGAGGCACCTGCCAAATGTCAGTCTTTTACTGTTGACATCTGTCATTTCTTCTACTTACCGTATGGGTTCTGACGTTCGCTGCACGTATTATTTTTTGGTGAGTCTGCAAATCATCTTTCAGTCCTGTGTAAAATCAGCAGGCGACAACAATGGTCACCTCCACGTGGGGCAGTGAGAGTCCTTTTGGTCAAAAAAAGTGTTGACATCACCAATGTCCTAAGCAAAGAAAAGTTACTCTGGTACCATCTCGTCAATCAACTTTTCCAAAAGGCAAAAGAGGAGAATAGGGGCCACGAACTGTGGGCTGTTTGAATGGTGGTCTGATCTTCATGTCTAACAAAAGTGGTACTGTTTAGATATAGTATAATATTCTAATGGTTTATGTTTAGATAGGCAAGCCTGAAAGATTAGTTATTTAGTTAAAAATCTGCACCTAAGACTAATATATGAAACAAAGACATAAGATCTGGCAAGCCTGAAAGATGAGTTATTTAGTTAAAAATCTGCACCTAAAACTAATGTATGAAACAAAGACATAAGATCGAAGATAGGAACGGTGGATCAAGCACTTTGGAACCAAGCTCTTGTTTTTGGTCACATGGACACTCTTCCCTTACCTTCTCCCAAACCCCACTCTCTACCTTTCTTTCTCTACTAGGACCACACTCTTTCTCTTCAAGCACCTACACCTTGCATAAGCCGATCTGACACCCTACGAAGCACCCTCTTGCCTCTATAGTAGAATCAGAGCCTAAGTGGTCATGCGGGGCACCCGAACAGGGCTATATGTTGTACATGACTGTTATGGCTACAAGTCAAACAGTAAACAATGGGCTATGAAGAGTCCATTAGAAACTATCCAAAGCCTTGTATACACTAAAAGTGGGGTAAATGAATGAATTAGCTGTCCCCTTCCTCCCCTAAGACTATATATATAGTCTCAATGCCAGATTACAAAAATGCTCTCACTATGGCTCACAGTACTATGGTTACAAATATTCTTTTACTTGCTTAATGGGTTTCTTGGCCAAACAAACCAAATAGGTAAAGGTAAGGCCACTCCCCCAACAATGCCCTAAATATGATCAAAGCAATCTTATGACTTAAATCAATAGCAAGAAAATAGTAAGACTAAGCGATGTCTTGTGCTTTACTTCTTCGGCTTCAGTGCACAAGTGCTTTACCCGATTTACTTTCTGTCCTCTAAAACGTAGTAGGTATTGACGGCGAAGATACGCTAATTTGAACTGAGGTATATACTACGCATAACTATGCTTAAGACACAAACATGTCGGTTGGATCAAATAAAATAACAAGCTTTGTTTCCTTAATCTACAATTGTATACACGTCCTAGATCTAGTTCCAAAGAAACGGTGCGTTGTACTCATCTCACCCCAACGCCTCAATTTTAGCAAAAACTAGCATGCTGGCCTGCGCAGGAATTATTTTTAGAATATATTTAATTAGTTTAGTAGCACATATGTGATGATAATAAAGAAACTACATCCAAAAAATAAAAGGTTTTATATCACATGAAATGATCTAAAATATTAGAAATTTAGAGTGTTATCAATTCGATTTAATTTTCATATTTGTATAATTGCTTACATTTATGATATTAATGTATAGTAGTATATGTTAAAAACAAAGGATATATATTATATTTTTGGGAGGAAATACTTATTCTTTATAATTTTTTATCGGCATCTCCAATAATAGAGACAATAGTGGTATCTATATTAATACAATTAAAAGAATATAAATTATAATGGATATTATAGGCAAGTTTGTTCCTGTGCATGGATCGCTTGAGTTTAATTCTATCTTTAGCATCTCACGTCTTAATTTCATACAAGAGTTCCCCAACTATACATGCATGTATATCACAATGTAAATCAATTTCATGCACACTTTCATAGATCAAGAAGAATTATTGGTTATGATTTGTTAATCATAAGAAGGGTCCACCTAATTAAAAGTTAGATACTTTTTTTAGAATTACTAGCAATTGTTCTCATTTATTAGGTAACACCCATCAATTATGGATCGCTACATATAATTAGGGTACACTAAATTAAAGGCAAGATGTTTCTTTTTATTTTTTTATAGAATTTCTATGATTTTTCTCTTTTCAGTCAATTGATATAATCAACCATCCTATGCTTTTGTTGTATGATAGATAACACTCAACAGTTGTTATAGTTCAACTTGAATTAGAATCTACCATATTGATGGCAATTCTAGAAAAAAAATCGAAGTTGTGAAAAACATATTGCTGGTAAGTGTGCATGTAGAATAGATCTTGTCTTTTTTATTTCTCCTTTTTTCTTGCCGAGTGCCATTTTTTTCTTATTTTTCTTATGCATGGCTTTTACTCATTTATTTTACACATCAATATCTTTCTTTTCGTCTCATACATGAATTTTAGTGCGGGTCATCTACGATTCTTTTTATTTATTAGGTTCATCTAGAATCTATAATAGGTAATCTTGTCTTATAAGATTTCTTATTTTATCTATGACATCCACTGATGATCATTTACTGACTATAATAAGGGTTCACTAAATTGAGAAATGGATTTTTTTTCTTTTTTTAATTATTTAGAGCTTATTTCTAATTTTAGCAAATGTAAAACTCATGTGATCGACTTTTAGTATATAATAGATATGTTTTGTTTTTTAGGGGAATTACTTTGAAATTTGTATGGAAATCAAATAGCTAGTTTTTGTTTTCTTCCCTGAATTTTAGTTATTTTGGATTATACTTGACTCTTTTTTTTAATTTGCTAATTTTATTATTCTTAGACAAGATTTATTCTACATGCATTTTCACCAACAATGTATGCTTCACAACTTTGATTTTTTTTCCTAGAATCGCCATCCATGTTTACATGCTGGAGATCAATCAGGATCGGCTTCTCCTTTTTATTCGAGTAACCATGCATACATGCAGATAGAAATTTCCACATGCATGTGGCTTCCCTAATTCCTTACTTGTTGATTTCCTCTTACATAAACATATATGTTGGACCTTTGATCATGCATGAAGATGGAAATAACACTTAGCTTCGATCTTCATTGCATCTATGCGTACAGGAGTTGGATTCATTTACGTGCATGGCTCGACGGCAGGAAGTTTCACACGGTCTTCATCTGCTTAGGCTATGGATCACGTCTCGCATGTCGATATAATTCCGGTGCCAGCAAGGGTGGGTCTATGGGGAGAGGTGAACTGAGACACATTAGGTGACTCTACGACACGGCGAGAGGTCAGGTGACGCTTGGCATTATGCGATGTGGTGGTCGTTGTTGAGTTTGAATTGTATTTATATGAACTCTTTCTTTTAATTTGAGCTGTTATAGCTTGGATTCACCAAATTAAGGGCTCTCCACACATCTAGACAATTGTCTACATAACCCTGCTCGAACTACATATATTTCCCTTGGATGGTGTGAAGACAACATGTTGTGCATGAGACATGTACGTTTTCTCTTTTCGATCTCTACCTCAGCCAAAATCTAATGTGGTAGTGTTTTTAGATATGGCAAAGGTCGAGGGTTGGAGGATTGCCCTTATACTAGTGTTAGATAGTTGATTATTCTTCACAATCTTCTTTTTTAAAAAATAATCAATTTTGGGTGGGATTCCTCATTGTCGTGCTTCTCTTCTCTTCCCTGGAGCATCATTTCATTGCTACTGCATCACAGTGTGCACTACCATGGTAGGTGAAGTTGGAACACGCACATGAAAGTAATCGCTAGGCTAGGTTCTTCAGCCAGTTCGGCAGCTCCCAGGTGAAGCTGGAACAGATCCATGCGGTTGCAGTAAATGTTGGCGAGATCCTCAACAAAAGTTACTTCATGCCTAACTCATCTTGAGGTGTTGCAAACAACTGAGTAAATTATGAGCACTGTATGTGTTTAGGGTTGGGAGATATTGAAAGCATGTTTGCAGTCGAAGAGGGTGCTCGCCGACGTCTTCCTTGTCAAGGAGTGGAAGGCTTAACTTGAAGCACTCCTAGCTTCTGGCTCTAAGAGCAGGTCGTTGCATTAGATTATTTGTGATGGATCACCGTGAGAGTCTTCAATTCGATTGCATGGTTCACAGCCTCTGCTTGAGATCACACAGCTGACAACAACATTGTTGTTGAGTTAATTAGCAGAGTCCTTAGTTAATTATCGTACACCTCCTAGTCCTTGCTTCCATGTAATAAGGGAGAGGAAGAAAGATCTGGAGAGGATAGTTCAGTTGCAAGGATAGGGAAGACATGTTCTATTTAAAAGAAATCATCCCTAATTAAATTTAAGGATCACAAGATTAACGGCAGATGTTCCTTCATAATTAGGATCTACCATATTTAAGGGCCGGATTTCATTGTACTTATATGAACTCTTTCTTCTAATCTGAGCTATTATAATTTAGGTCTACCATATTAAGGGTTAGATGTTTACTTTTTTTGTGAGAATTTATGGTATACTTC